>OY720441.1:63833635-64051958 GCA_963082915.1 Dolichopus griseipennis
AATAAATGATAAAATACTCAGTATGAAACAGTATATAATTTTGAAAATGTGCTTTTTTAAAAACTCTAGGTTTTTTTCATCATTTGTTTATTTATTAAATATATATATATACATTTTTTTCAAAATATTTCGCAGAAATGTCAACGCAAAATTTTAATACTTAATAAACCAAAAAAATTTTCGAAATAATCACCATTAATTGATGGTGAATAAAAATATTTTAAAAAAGCCATTTAACAGGTTGTATGACATTTCAATTGAAAATTTCTAATTTTTTTTTATGTATTAAATTACATTAAATACAAAATCATAAATTGTTAATATCTATATATTTTATACAATATATTACATAAATCTACGTATATATATACCATAAATTTCTATATTATATACCGAAATATTATTTCATTGTCTAAAAAGTTAATTTATGTAACATCATCAAAATCACGTACTTGCATTAAAATGTCAAAAAGATATCTACAAAAATAATATCATAAAATACAAGAAGAAAAAAAAATAAAAAATAAAACACGAAATATATTTATAGATATACATATTTTATAAGAATTATATTTGTAAGTGTTTGAGAAAAATTCAAAATGATGGTAATGAAAAGAACAAAAACAAAAATTGAAGTAAAAAAGAAAAACAGTTTGAGACAAAGAAAAAAAAATCGTTTTTTAACACACCAAAACTTACATGACATTAGATAATTTATCGCCTGGAAATATTTCGTTTATTATTATTTTTGCTTTTTTTTTCGTTTTTTTTTTATTTACATAATATACATAATATATCAATATATATATATGGAACATATTATATTTAGCACATACATTTATAAGAAAATATATATATTTTTAACATATAATACATAAATAATATATTTCATGTAAAACTAAATTCGTATTTCGTTCCAATATGAATGAATATGCAATAAAATCATCTGTTTTATTAATGTATTAGCAAATATTTTTTTTTTAAAAAAAAATTTACAGTAAGAAACTATAGTATATGATGTCAACTATAGGACACAATAATTCTCAAATTTTTATTATTAAAAAACGTATTTGTATTTTCTAATAATAAATATTTTTATAATCTGACTAATAGCGTAAAGACGCCAACATTCATGAGGAAGGTCTCGGGCTCAAACCTCGGTCAGAAAATATTTAATAAAAAAAATATCGTAAAATTATATAATTATATCGTAAAAGTTTATATCGTAATATAAGATAAGATTTAATATATGTAAATATATAAATAATTCTTGTGTACAATAAAAGAAGGCGCACAAAATGAACATTTGCGCATTCATAATTTTATACAATAGCTACAATACAATAGATTAATCAACGGCTTAGTGAATGTTACGATTAAAGAAACTGAAGCTTAGTATAAATAGACTTTATGAATGCCCTATTTTATTTAAAATTTTATTTATAAATAAAAGACGGTTGGAGAAATCCTTGTTTTTATAATCTGATTTATTTTAATCTCTCATTTTTAAATAAACCAGCGGCCCCTTAATAAATCTGTTTTGTTTTTCTTTATTTCTTTTAATAGCCCTTTTCCAGAATATTTGTATGTGAATTTTTAAATTATTCGCTTACCGAGATTATTCGCTTTTCTAAAAAATTTATATATGTAAAGTTATTTAAATATGAGATTGTTGATTTAAATGGATTTCATAGTTAGTTCCTATTGTGAGTTAAAATTTTTTTAATTTCTGATGCAACAGTCTTTTCACATTTGGATTTTTATATGCAGAAGTGAAAAAAAATCCGGATTTTTAAGAAACAGGATTTAAAAAAACTAAATTTTAAGAAACAATACTTCATTAAAGCCTCAAGTAAGAATTTTTATACAATAATAATCATTTCTTAAAAATTAAAAAAACATCTTTATTTATTGCATACAATAAGGTGTTTTATATTATTTTATTGAATTTTTTTTTAATATTTAATATTACAAATCAACTAGGATTTTTACCTTATTACTAACACTTTTGGCTTTCAATAACCATGAATAACGATTCGATACTACTTAACTATATAATATCATCATAATATGGAATCTGTTAACCTGTAAAAGAAATTGTTTATATATTGCCAAGCCAAATTCGCAACCGATTTTCATAATTTTTTTTAAATGATAAATATTCAATACAAATGCACGCTATTCTAAATATTTTTCCGAAATTTTTCAATTTTTATTTTCAGCTTTGTAAACAGTTATACATATCGATAATTTACCTTCGTTCCTCGAATTTCGAGGTGCGGACAGGTATTAATAATTATTTAAACAAACAATTTTAATTATTTTGTTTCTATTATAATACATTTAATAGTTTCACTATATTTAGTCTTAAACGACATTTTCAGGCAACCTACACTCTTTCCCGGTTCATAAGACTTGTGTTAAGCCACAATAGCGTCGAGTTCCCTGAAATGAAGATCATTTGTTGAAAATACTACGGACATCTTCAAAATGCAATCTATTACAATGCCGAAAGGTCCCATGAAAACATCTTCAACATTTTTTAGCAATTATTATTCATAGCTATTTAGAATTTATCCAATCAATTTAAGAAATGGCTTCAAATGCATAAAAAAACCCTTGTTTTCTATAAAAGTCCTTATTTCTAATATTAAGAGTCGTAGGTAAAAACTAATTTTAATTTGTAACGATTTAAAACCAACTTACAAGGAAACAAGGCTTACTTACATGCTTTATGCACTTTATAATAAGCAAATATATATAGAACTTATTTAAAATTTCAATAAGTTATTGAAAATTAAATATTTATATTAAAAATGGTATCTAATAAAACAATTCTAATAAAAGTTATAAAAACAAAAATTTACACAAAAATGAGGTGAACAATATCTTTTAACACTTATTCAATTTAAATACAAACAGAATTCATATTTGATTAAATATACGCTTAAAACACTTTACCTTTAATCTATCAAATATATTTTATATTCAATTTTATGTACAAAGAAAGAGGTTGTTTTTTCCAAGATGATTGTAAATATTTTACTATTAAATAAAACATTACTTGACATACCCAATTTTTTAACCAACCGTTTTATGTTATTTTTTTGTTATTTTTTCTTCCTGTTAATCCACTTGAGGGAATGAAGGCTTCAACTTAAAGTCTCCATTCCAGTTATTCCACTTGTGAGAATAAGGCTTCAACTTTAAGTCTCCATTTACTTTTATTTACAGCTTTTTATACAATTTCGTTCCAGGATATATCGTATCTCCTAAATACATCTTGCACCGTCCATCTCAAATTACAGCACATTAGTTTTCTACTTTATTTAATATACAGCTGCTGGATATAGCCCCTCAGAAATGACCCCAAAAAAATGAAATAACTTTGCAAAATATTATAGGGAGAATAACACAGTTCAGGTTATTTAATTTTTTTTATAGTCTTATATCATTTGGACTTTACTTCATATGAAATAATCTTTCAAAACCTATTTTCTTTTATCCATTTGGGGGCATAAAAGATTCAACTTTAAGTCTCCCTTATACACTTTAGTTCCAGGATATTTCATATATCCTGAATTCATCTAGCACCGTTCTTATCAATGTTGTTCTGGGTTTATCTTTTAACCTGGATTTGTTTAGAGGATTCCAGCTTAGCAACATTGCTGTTATGCATTCTTCATTTTTTCTTGGTATAAGGCCAACCTCCCTCCAGGTTCTCCGTTTTTTACTGCCCACAAGTTTGCATTTAATAATAATAACAATAATAACAATTTGGTCTGCGCCATTTAAATAATAATACTAAACGTAAAAACAGAATCTTAAGATACATATTTACATATCTTAAGATGGCAATTTATTAAAACGGAATTTACTTTATAAAATTTTTAAAAAAAAAAAAAAAAAAAAACATTTATGATAGTTTTTTTCAAAAAATTTAACATTAAAGCAAATAAAGATAAGAAAAACAACAAAAAAAAATTAGAAATTGTAATGTTTTTTTTTTTACAACTCTTCGCTCTAAAATGAAATTCAGAAAAATTTTTTCATGTGTGAATGATTTAATCCCCAGCAGAGCTGAAAATATTGGAAATATAAAATATATATATACATATATATATATACATACATATAAGTAGCATATGTGTATAAATATGTAATAAAATTTGTGTTAAAAGTTCAAAAGTGATATACATGAATAATAAACATTGCACTTTTATGCAGTATATATATATACATATGTGTATATGTGTACATATATTACATATATATTCATTCTAAAGTGCTGCCATAGTTACATAAAGAGCAAAAACTTATTTTTTAATAAATTTCATAAATATAAATTTGGTATCATTTGTATTTCCGTTTCCAGTTCCTTTCTTACGGATTGAAAGTATATGACTTTAGTTTTGAATTTTATCATATTGTATATTTGTGTGTAATGTAAAAAATAAAATGAAAACCATTACAAATAAAATGTGACCCAGTTTAATATTTCTTAAATTTTTTTTTTTTTGATCTCAAAAAATATTTCTAAAATGAAGAAAAAATATGATTTATTTTTTTGCTAGAAGGGAACCATTTTTTTTTTTTTTTTTTGAACAACTTTTTTGTAATCTAGAAGAAAACCATTTTGTATATTTTGTCATTTCAATTAAATTTAAGGGTAAACCTTAAAATATTTCAAATTGTAATTTGAATTATAAAAAATGAAAAATATAAGTGTTATTATGAAACAAATTTTTTATTTTTATGTGTAATTTGGAAAGATTATTTATGTAAATTTATTTTGGAATATAAAATTTAAATCTTTTTATCTCTAGATATTTTGATAAGTTCAATTTTGTAAATTTGACTATTCAAATTATGGTATATTAGTTTTTTTATTTTATTTAATATATAGCTGCCGGAAATAGCCCCGCAAGAAATGATCCTAAAAAAATAAAATAACCTTGCAAAATAACCTTATGTCATTTGGATTTGGATTTGACTACATATAAAATTATCCCTCAAAACCGAATTCCATATTATATAAATGCCCTGCTTAAAATAGCGCATAATATCACATTCCAATAGAATTGGGCATTACTCTACTTTTGTCAACTTAAAAAATCCTCATTCAGTACTTCACATATAAACACATATAAATGCTCTGGGAAAAGGATTACGTATTACGTATTCAACTCTTATACCATGCCTTTTTTTCGGAATTTGTTGTTCGAACAAATGTAGTGATCTCTTAATTAACATACATTTATATATTATTGAGGTTTTTTATTTCTTCCTTCTTAATTAGGGACAATTATTATTATCATTACACTTTATTATGGGAATATTGCAATTTCAATGTTTGATGTTATTTCACAATGAAATAATGCCCCAATTTTTTTTGGTTTTCTTTTAATTTTTCTTGCATTATCTTATTCGGAACTTTTTGCAGCAGCTTTAGTGTATTTTATCCTTATATTAGCCAAAATCAATGTAGTAAAATGTATTAATATTATATTTTTTAAAATCAACTCATTATTTCTCATGGCGATTCAAGTACCATTCTAAGAAATCTTTTATTAAATATTTTAAATAATTTACCACATTTAACCTCGATTTTTATTAATTCAGAAAAATAGACAGACACAACAGTGAAATAATTGAATCTTTAAAGCTGAACTAATTCGAATGATAAAAGATTTTAAATTTTTCCGCCTGTAAGTATGCAATCTTTTATAATATAAAAAACTTATGGCGTAGAACATTTCGTAATGAATATTAAAATGTAGTTAAAGTCATATTCTACCAATTTTGAGGTAAATATTCGAATGTACTTGTTAAAATAATACAATTTTTTTATTCTTTGAACTAATAAACTTTATTTTACCATTTCGAATATAACCAAAAAAATTACCAATTCTATTCAAAAATTTCCCATCAACTTCCATTACATTATAAAATTTCTTTTATTCATTTTCTAAAATAAAATATTTATACCATGTCCATGTAATCTCTAACCCATTTTTATATAAATGTGATTAGAATCTATACAATTTTTATTTAAAAAAAGATTTAATAAATTACATGTAATTTCAAAGATTTATTTGCCAATAATTGACCCCATACATTTAAATTGCATACCATATATTAAATATTAGTTTTTCTTTGATCTGAAAAAGAAACATACGAGTATTTGAATTGTATGTGACCACATAAATTATTTAAAAATATATTATCTGGTATATTGATAATAAAAAAAAAAAAAATAATTTATTATAGAATTGAGATAAGTTTGAGTTTTATATTATACACCATCAAAAATTATATATTATAATTTATTTAATGAGTTTTTTTGTATAGCCTTGGGAACTAAAAATATAAAATAAATTTTAAGTTCTTTCATTTTGTATAAAATTAACACTAAAATAATGCTAGCAAAGTCTAATAAAATCTTAAGACTGTAATTAATGTACAAATTATCAAATTAATTAAAATAAAAGTAGAAATGTAAAGAAAATAGTTTAAGAATAGTCATATACTAGTTAATTGCAATTTAAATGTTCACTAATGACACTTAAAAGCAATAATTTTAAAGAATTTTAAATATAATTTAAATATAAATTAATTATATAAAATATTTAATTTAAATTATTTGTTTTTTTTTTTTTATTTAATTTTTTTTTTAAACAGAGTCATATAGAAAAAATTTTAGAAAAACCTAGTAATCAAAGTGGTTTAACCAGGCGACCAAGTAAAAATGTCAAAGTTGAAGAAATCATTGAAAATCAGGTAAAAAGAATTAAAAAATAAAAATCTGAATATAAATTTATAAATTAATTATATAAAAATGTTCATATATATATTTGTTTTTTGAAATATTTAAATAGAAAAAAACATCAAGACCTCGTTTCACTGTTTTATTTGAATTGGGTAGTGAAAATCAAGAGGCAAATGTATCAAGACCATCTGTTGATGATTTAAATAATTCAACATTAGCACAAATAGCACAATGTGTTGCACAAACCGGACAAACATTAAATATTGCTGATGTTATGGAATGGGTACGAGAACATAATCAAATACAGAGTGATTGTGAAATTGATAGTACAAAAGCAATATTATGTATGCCAATTGTAAATGCAAAAAAAATTGTTGTTGGTGTAGCACAATTAATTAATAAGGTAATTGAAAAAATTTTTTTTTTAAATTAAATTTTGTATTATTTATTTTAGAAGGTAATTAAACTTTTCAGGATTATTTTTTGGAAGCACTTAGTTAAATACCTATCAATATAATGGATAAATATATTTGAATCTTAATTAATCAAATAATATGATAGTTTAATCTGGGACTTCGTAAGAAGGTGAAAGATTATAAGACAGTCAAATCCTTATTAATTCCCAGACATTCCAGGGTTAAGATTCTAATAATTTTTTATGCATTTAATGCAAAATATTAACTAAGAAACTGCTGTTTCCATTATTGTACAACTCATAAAACATTTAATTGAAAAAACCCTTATTTAATATTAATGCTTTATAAAATCGGGTTACGTACGATTTTTTAAAATAAAATTCCATTTCAAAAATTAAAATTTCAAAAAAATTAAAATTCTAAAAAAAGCGGCAATCCTGATTTTGAATTCAACTCTAAAATCCCTTTTAATTGAAAATCTCACATATCGCGAATAAATAAATATTCTGAAAAAAGGCGTATGTCCCTGCTTTTGAATCCAACTCTAAAATCTCTGCTAACTCAAAATTTTCCGTGAACTTGTTTTTTAGAATTTTCTAACTTTGGAATTATGACACCATTTCTATAAAATCCCCTTATCAAACCTATAATGACTCTGGTATTTCGAACCTATAATGACTCTTTTAGTAATATTCCAAAATCTAATTAATTTGTAAAATTAAAAAATAAATAAATAAATAAATAAATGCAAAATAATTGAACTTCCGTCATTATATAAAATTAAGACAAAATTCCTTTCATATAATGCAATAAATTCAAAAGTTAAACAAGCTCAGCTAAAATATATTAATCTAATAATTTTTTTATAAATTTTACTTTTAAAAAGTTTCAACCATGCAGCATAAATTATAAGTAAAATAACACTAAAGGAATTTTTTTTTCCAGAATTACTAAAGGTTGCATTACATTATTCAAAGTAATAATTAGCTTATGTTTCAACGCGTTCGTAAAATTAAAGTAAATAAAAGTAAAAAAATACATTTTTTTCATTATAATTTAAACAATAAAATATAATAAAACAATTTTTCACGTAAATTTTAATTTTTAATTTCCTTTTCAAATTTTCAAACAAATTTCATACCGTACAGTAATGAGCAAAATAGAATGAACAAACTGATTTGTCATACTTTAATGCTTTTGCCCACTAATATCGAGAGACACTTTTATTTACACTGACTTTTGAGAGTAAATGAAAAAGTCATTAGTTATAGCTCATTTAAAATAAAAATTTTTTAATTGCCCATTTAAGTATGCAATTATAAAAAAATATATTACTTTAAATGTCAACATGAATCTTAATGTTTGGACACTTGAATTTGACTTTACATTTCAACTGTTAGAAACTTATGAATTAAAATATATCCTACAATCCGCCCACATATTTTAAAAAGCTAATGCGCTATAATTATCAGAAGAGACATCCATAAAATAATATTTAAAGAAATTTGTAGTTCTAAATTCACAACTAATTCTATAAAATCTTACAGAAGGTTTAATTCGATCAGTAGTTTTGTATAGAAATTGTCTACAAATATAGAACCTTTTTAATATCTAAATAAACTTTAAATATATTTTGCAACGTATTTTTAATATTCAAGCTTAATATCCGATGATACTATATTATAATTCTTTTTTATTTACTTTATAAAACCAACCACAAGTTCAGATAAAATTTTTTTGCACAGTTTATTTTTATAATTTTATACTAAAAGCGTTATTAATAAGCAGTGACATTATTAACACGGGAAAGCATTAGATGGAAGCATGTTATACATTTTAGTAGTCCTCAAGACAATTGAGTTTCCATAATCAGTTTTAAACCATCTTGGAATTTCCACAGAAATGAGCACTTGCTGCTCCTTTGGTGTTACGTTGGAACTGTTTAAGAGCAGGCATAATAGACCTTAGTTCAATAGGGCAAGTGTCATTACCTACAAGATATCTATAAAACAGAGAAATCGCTCCAATATTTTGACGAGAGTTAAGTGGATTAAGTGTTATTTGCTCGACAGAGTCACTTATTAGACGTAAAGCTCGATTTTGAATTTTGTCGAAATAACTCAAAAAAGTTTTGGGATGTGCCAACCCAAATGTGGGAGTTATACGCAATCTTAGGTCGAATATAGGCTTTATTGATATTAGACAGATCCTTAAAAGAGAATTAGCTTCATCAGAACATAATATTTTATTCATTAAAAATGAGCTACCATAGTTTTGCATAACACTGTAGTATTTTTATTTATTTTTATACAGTATAAGAACCTTGTAAATAATGATAATTCTAAACAGAAGTAGCAGTAATCATTAAAAATCTATAAACATAATATTTTGCTTGTAAGAACTACCTTGAGTATAAAGACAACATATGAAATATGTACATATATATATATTTATATATATATATATATGTCATTTTATGACTTGTTTTTAATCACTTTCATTATAACAAAAGCGCATATAAAAGTCAACATATAGTTATAGTTAGTGAATTTAATTCCATCTTATATTCATTGAATTTTTTTTATTATATACTCGTATATATGTAGTTGTTCTTATATGGTTTTACTTTTTTTTTTTCTATTGTTCTTATTGCAATTGTCGTTATCATTATTATTATATTATGATTTCTTTATTATTAGTTTTAAGTACAAAAATTTTTATGTTATCCTTGAGAAGTTTCGACATAAAAAAATAAGTCACCCTGTCATAACTAAAATTTAATTATATATGTATACAAAATATAAAAAAAAACAAAATTTTATAAATAATATAGCTAGGTGTTAATATATATATATATACTATTTAGTCATGATTATATATGTTGTATAGTAAGAACCGCGATATTTTCCATTTTAATGTTCTGAGCATGTTTATATTTCAAGAGTATTCTATTTTTCATCACTACTTTTGGTTTGTTTTTTTTTTTCTCAGTTTTACCGTTATATTAAATGCGAATATAAAAAAACAAAATAAAAACAAAAATTCTACAAAAGAAAACCAAACATTGCTACACTAATTGAGAACAAAAAAAAAAAATTTTCCTGGGATAACATTCAATCCGAATATAATAAAAAGTTTTTCCTCATTTTTATTATTATTGTTGTTGTTTTTGTTTTTTTTTATAGTTTTCCATAATTTTTTTTTACGGTTTTGTGCAACATCAGTTTCCGTCTAAAAATAAAAATCACAATAAATAAAAAAAAAAGAAAATAAAAAGAAAATCGAAGAATGGAAAAACAAAACACATAATTTATAAGTTATGTTGAAATATTTTATAAAATTTTAAAGCTCACAATATATATACTTGAGTGACATCTATGGGATATTAATCGAATATCAAAATTGGGTATACTGTCATATGCGAATTATACATGTATATAAATATTTTTATGTGTTCAGTTTTTACATCACTTGCTGTATAAATATTAGTTGGATATAAATCGTTGTTACATTGTTTTCGTATTTAACAATAAAAATGTCAATAAAATGTCATAAAAAAATAAAATGGCGAAAAATTTCATATTTTTAAAATGTCATCCCATTTCATAATAAGTAATGCCTTTGTTTTATGGTATACAAAGTTATTTATCAATAGGTGCATATAAATTTAAAAATAAAAAACTTGTAAAAGATCCAACTGTAGTTTGAGTATTTCCATTTCCTAATAAATCAAAACTGTAATATTTCAAGATATTTCCAATCTACAAGGAAATTAAAATATATTTACTTAGCAGAAGGTAGAGTTGTGCGGAAAAGTGCTAGAATAGAACACGCAAGGTAAACGGAGTGTTGGAAGATCCTGCATAACATGGCGCGTAATGGTAGAAAATGAAATATTAGATAGCGGGAAAACTTGAGTGCAAATAAAGCAGATGGCCAACAATAGAGTAATATGGAAAGACTATGTGGAAGTCCTATGCTCCTAAAGGGGGTAAAAGATGGGAAAAAAAAACAAAAAAATAAATGAATTCAGTATAAACTCATATTAATTTTGCAATTAGAACTGTTACCAACAGTCAACAAAGTCTAAATAAAGAAATTTTGCTCAAAAAATTTAACTCTAGTTAACCCTTTTTGCAATCAATCTGAGGTTCCGAATTTCAACTCAAGCATGCTTCTTAAAAATTTAATAAAAAGCAGATTTCACGACATTATAGAAAAAACTAGGAAGAGTGTAGTAGACTTTGTCAAATCTGGGATACCCGTATGACCGTAACATATACATTATATCATCCGGTTAATTACTTTTGGCAAAATTTCAAACATACGGCTTTATTAAGTGTAGTGGAATACTCATATAAAAAAGGAATTGTATGAAAGCTACCCGAACCCTCAGCAGTAGACCCACCAAATTTTGCTGTAACTTTGGCCATTACACTAAACTATTTTTAATGCTCATATCAAACAAGAATTTGTATGGCAGCTACTCGAACCCACTGCAGTAGACCAAACAAATTTTGCAAAAATTTTGGCCATAAAACTAAACTACTTTTGGCCAAATTTCAGACACCCAGCTGTAATAGGTACAGAGTAATACTCATATAAAAAAAAAAGTTGTATAGCAGCTTCCCGAACCCATAGACCAAAATGGCTGGATTTAAATAGCAATGACGGCTATTGCAAAACAACGAATTTGCGAAAATTTCAAGATCCTAACTCCTTTATTTTTTGAGTTATAGTGCGGACGGACTGACGGACGGACATACATAGCTAAATAGATTTTTTTTCGATTCTGATCCGATCCATTCACTTGATTCTATATCTATAACATATAAATTTCAAACGGACGTTTGCCATTTGCGTTTTCTTATATTTACGAAACGCGAAGTTCGCTTTTAAAAATTAGTACTCAGTTGTAATTAAATCGTTATAACATACAGACGCTATAATCATAGTAGGTGATAAGAAATTAATTAAAATATTTTAAGGTTATTAATACAATAATTCAAAATTATTTTATTCCAATTTATAAAAAAAAAAAACAATAAAAATAAAAAAATATTATGAGTATTACTATAAGTTTATAATTAACTTTTTATTAGTTATTATATTATTATCAATTCATTAAATAAAGTTGCTCAAACTGAGGGTAAGATTTTATATAAATTTTTAAAAAAGATTAACAGAAATATCGTATATATGAATATAAATTTTGTGAATAATATATATTAAAAATATTTAAGATTAGCTGATACGATATATCGGATAAACTTGTTAAAGAATTAATTGTTTTTTGTGTAGCTGATATTGAAAAAATCTTTTTGTTTTTTACTTTTAGCGTCATATCCAACTGCTTTTAACCACAATATGTTATTTAAATTTATTTGCGAGATTTATATACATATATTTATAGACAGTCACCTTCCACATACACATCCATACCTTTTCAGACAGCGTAGTTTTAAAATAACTAAATAATAAATAAAAACGATAGTATTTATATTTGCTTGTGTGACTCCTAAACCGCACAGTGAAGCTGAACAGTTTGAGCAGTTGTGCTATTATTTATATTTTCTTGCACTTAAATAAAATTTTGTATACGTGTTGCTCTTTGATGTTAGAGTTGACTTTAATAAATCTTTAATTTTTTTTAAATCGAAATTTTTATGTTAATTTTTTTTCAATAACATGAACTTCCCATTAAGTTTCAAAATGTTACGGCTTCATTTTTTTAAAACCCATTAAGACGTACCATCAATTAGCTAGTAACTAACAACATTAATTTGGTATATAATGTTATATACTTTATATTACTTCCATGTTAGTATTAAATGGTCGCCATGGGGAGCTGTAAAGAAAATAAATTTTCTCCAGTTAAAACTCCGATTACACCTAATGGGGAAGGCATATTTTGGTTGAAGTGTTTTAGTCAGCGATGCGTTTAAAAAAAAAAAATTGCTTGTACTTGAATCATCAATCTTCGTCAATGAATTTAGCATTATCATTTCGAAACACGAATTTAGCATTGTGTATATTACATACAATATTCAGGAAAGGATGGCATTGCCTAGCAGTCTATTCTCAATTCATATTGGAAACAAACTTGTTAATGTTTCAATAATTTAACTACGTATGGTTTTTTGAGTTCAATTTTCTTAAGACTATAATATTTAGTCTATTATTGATCTTTTGAATAGATATTACTTAAATAAAAAATTGAGTTCCACTAAAAACTTTTTATTTCTACAAAAACAATGAAATTGTATTTTTTTACAAAGTTTCTTTTTGTAACGAAAAAGATTATATTTGCTCTTGTCAACTTTAAGACACCTGTGCATACCCACGATGATGTATAATATAAACCATTATTATTTCCGTTATGCTATTTAACTCATCCGACCACATAATTTTTGATTGAAACAAAAAAAAAAAAAAACTAGATCGATTTACTTTTCAATCCGATACGTACTTTTGGCGCTTTTTCTAGCTCGTATAGATCAATGTTTTACAAACGGAGGAGCAATTTTAATATACCCATTGCCTTATTTGTAAGCACGCATCTAAAAAATAAGTTGTATGGCCCCTATTCGAACCCTTGGAGCAAAATGCATATACTGCATAAAAATGAATTTGTGGATATTTCAAAATCCTAGGTCCTTTATTTTTTGTGTTATCGTGAGGACGGACGGACGAATATATATAGCTAAATCGATTTATTTCCCGATTCTGATCGATAATCTTAAAACTTATTTATCTCTAAAAGTATATAAAATAAATTCAATCAAGCAGAAATAAATAACAAAGTTAAATAATAATTTTATTTTAAACCTTAGCCAAATCTTTGTTAAATACAATAAACATTTAATTTAATTTTTAAAATATTTTTTATTTTTATTTTAATTAAATAATTAATCATTTTTTAATAAACAATTTTCAGTTTGAATATTTTTAGTTTTACTTAAAACATTTTAGCGTTCCGGTACACATTTAGCTTCACACTCTGCTTCAGTTTTGAAATTATTTTCATTTCCAGCGCAGCCTCCATATATAAAAAGTTTACATTTACCGAATTGCGTCACATAATAATATCTTTGAAAATAAGCAAGGCAAGGTCCTTTTTCATACTGCAAATTGCATATTGGATCCTCTGTATAAATTTAACTGATTCACATAATATATTATTAGTAATCTAAAAACTTACTCCCTTTAAGTCCATCAATTGTAATAGAGCTTAATAAAATTAGCAAAATACAAATATATATATTTTTCATTTTCTAATGAAAATTTACAATTAGCTTTTAAAAGAAAACTTTGATAATTTGATTTCACAAAACCAAAATATTATATTAAAGTTCGAAATTACAATGAAGTATTAATTGTATCCAGAACTTATTTTTTTAATACAATAAATTAAAACTTGAACTTATATCCAATTTATACAAGTTTTGTTTCAACTAAAAAATATTATCAGAAAATCAATTCGATCTGGTACTAAATTATATTAGTACTAATAAAATAAAGTACTAACAATTAGTTATAGAAAATATTTTTTATTATTAATTATCCATAGTACAGTAATACTTATTGGAAAATAATTCGTTTCACATACGTAATAAAAAACGAGGAAGAGTGTAGTAGAGTAGGCTGTGTCAACTCTGGGATACCCGTATGACCGTTATATAAACATTGTATCATTATTATTAAAACATTAATTACTTTTGGCAAATTTTCAAACATACCAGCTTTATTAGGTGTAGTATAATGCTCATATAAAAGAAGGAGTTGTATGGCAGCTACTCGATACCTCTGCAGCAGACCAACCAAATTTTGCAGTAACTTTGGCTATTACACTAAACTATTTTTGGCAAAATTTCAGACACCCAACTTCAATAGGTGTAGATTAATGCTCATATTAAATAAGAAGTTGTATGGCAGCTACTCGAACCCACTGCAGTAGACCAACCAAATTTTTCAGACACTTTGGTCATGAAACTAAACTACTTTTGGCAAAATTTCAGACACCCAGCTTCATGAGGTGTAGAGTAATACTCATATAAAAAAAGAAGTTGTATGGCAGCTACCCGAACCCATGGACTAAAATGGCTGGATTTAAATAGCGATGACGGCTATTGCAAAAAAACGAATTTGCGAAAATTTCAATATCCTAGCTCCTTTGGTTTTTGAGTTATCGTGATTACGGACGGACGGACATACATAGCTAAATCGATTTATTTTTCGATTCTGATCCGATCCATACACTTGAGTCTATATCTACCCCCCCCTCCTTCTCTGCGTCACAAACGTAATTGCAAAATTTATTATACCCTTTGACTATATAGTCTTACGGGTATAAATATTAAGTAATTTATAGGACAACCAACTGCTTGGGATGAGTATTTTTATACCCGTATGACTATATAGTCAAAGGGTATAATAAATTTGCCATTACGTTTGTGACGCAGAGAAGGAGGGGGGGTAGATATAGACTCAAGTGTATGGATCGGATCAGAATCGAAAAGTAAATCGATTTAGCTATGTATGTTCGTCCGTCCGTCCGTCCGTAATCACTATAACTCAAAAACTAAAGGAGCTAGGATCTTAAAATTTTCGCAAATTCGTTTTTTTGTAATAGCCGTCATCGCTATTTAAATCCAGCCATTTTGGTCCATGGGTTCGGGTAGCTGCCATACAACCTCTTATTTTATAAAAGTATTACTCTGTACCTATTACAGCTGCGTGTCTGAAATTTTGCCAAAAATAGTTTAGTTTTATGGCCAAAGGTTCTGTAAAATTTAGTTGGTCTGCTACAGTGGGTTCGAGTAGCTGCCATACAACTTCTTATTTTATATGAGCATTACTCTACACCTAATAAAGCTGGGTGTCTGAAAATTTGCCAAAAATAGTTTAGTGTAATGGCCAAAGTTACTGCAAAATTTGGTTCGTCTACTGCAAAGGGTTCGATAAGCTGCCATACAACTTCTTAGTTTATATGAGCATTGCTTTATTCCTATAGAAGTTGGGTGTTTTAAATTTTGCCAAAAATAGTTTAGTCTAATGGCCAAAGTTACTGCAAAATTTGGTTGGCTTAATGCAGAGAATTCGAGTAGTTGCCATACAACTCCTTCTTTTATATGAGCATTACACTACACCTAATAAAGCTGGTATGTTTGAAATTTTGCCAAAAGTAATTAATGTTTATAATAATAACGATATAATATTTATGTAACGGTCATACGGGTATCCCAGAGTTGACACAGTTTACTCTACCACACTCTTCCTCGTTTAACAATTGCATTGCTTCAGACGGGACTAGAATTTATAACATTTTAATAAGACTGAAGTTGAGACAATTCGAAATTTTTAGTTGTTTTAAGAATTCTTTTAGAATCATAAACTAGTGATTGACCTAGCATTCTAGATGTATTTGTAGTCAATCATTTTAAACTCTATACCAAGAGCAGAATAGGGAATAACAATGAAATTTGGTTGATGAATATTCAGTTTTGCACTTTATGGTGAATATTTTATTAATAATTACTAATCTAATCTATTTAATTATTAAGTTAATCCCAAAGTTTAAAATTCGTAAAATATCTATACTCAACCTCAATTTTTTATCCTTGTAGAAGATCTATCAGCGAGATTCTTGATATGGTACATTAGGGGGCTTAACTCATTGAATGACTATTGGTTTGAAAATTGACAATTTTTATGAAAATTTTTATAAAAATAGCTTCATTATTAAAATCATTTATATTAAGTCTTTTAAAAAATTTTTGAGATTGTACTTGATGAACAAAAGTTTTGTTCAAACATTTGCCTAACTTACGAATACAAAGAGAGTTGTGAATTTCATATTTTCAGTTATACGAGGTTATACACTACGAGGCTCTCATTCAAAACTAATTGAATTATTCAGAAATCGTTGTCATTATCTTCCACTATTTTTAACGGCTCAAAAAAAAAAAGACTAAATTATTTAAAAAATTTAATATAGCCACCATCTTGAAAAGATTTATATGTAAAAAAATCATGACAAAAAAATGACAAGAATAAGTGACGCTGCATTCATATATTAAATTAATCCTTACCCGTTTGGTGCTGCCATCTTCAGTTTTAACACAAAATTTTTTTTGGATACTTATTTCTTAACACATGATAAGTTAAGAATCAATTTAATTTTTTCTTCATTTTAAACTCAAATCTAAAATTATAACTCTAGAATTTAATAGAAAAAGATTATACTAAGGAATTAAATTTAAATCTTCTCTAAAATAATATTGATTTCTTTATCATTATTATACTAATTCTATATTAAAATTATTATATTTAGTAAACTAAGGAATCAAAATAAAGATACTATAGTATAAATAAATGATGACTAAATAAAATAAATAAAAATAAAAATTAAATAAATATAAAATACTCGTATATATATATATGTATGTATATTTTTTTATTATATTAAAATAAAATCTTTTACTAAAATAGATAGCATATAGAAATAAAATGTTGATTTTTATCATATAAAATTTTGAAGAAAAAAATAAATATGAACAAATATTGCAACAACTTTATAACACCCAGGGATATTTGCAAAATATAATAAAAAACAATAAAACAAATTTTACTGAGTTATTATATACTTATGTTTGTAATATATTTATAAAAATATATTAAAAACATAAGTATATAATTTTGAAGAAGAAAAAAAAAACTTTAAAAAACAATATCCAGTATTATTATTATTATTATTATTTTCATTTTACTGCTTCTGACCACAATTTAAATTGTTTTAAGAAATAAGAAGCATAACGATTTCTCGTTTAAATCTGGCCCTCATAAATTTATAAAACTTAAAAATAAGACAGAAATTATTAGTTTTTATTTTTTATTTTAAATAAAAGTTTTGAAATTTTGATACAGTTAAAATTATATTAAATTTTATATAACACGATATTATGAATAAAGATGGATAAAAAATATATTTATATAGATATATTTAATTTAAAAATTTAATTTTAAATCAAGTACCTACAGTACTTGTATCATAAAAAAAAAATATTAGAAAAAATCTCAAGAGATGTCATGATAAAACAAAATTACTTAACTATCTAAAGCCTTAAATTTAGGTAATGCGACACGGCATTGTAGTCCGGGTTTCTTGGTTGCCTGTTTGTTTATACAGAAAGAAGTAAATTTTGTTTTGACAGCTGTCATAAATAAATGCTATTATGATTGAAATATCATCAAATATCTCTTGATATCAGAAAAAATATCAAGAGATGTCATGCTAAAACAAAAGTACTTAACTATCTAAAGCCTAAAATTCATGTAATGCGGCACGACATTGTCGTTCGCGTGTCTTGGTTGCCTATACATAGAATATCTCTACAAAGTCCCAAGTCCAGTATGATATTTGAATTTGTTTTAACACAACGCAAATAAATAAATTTTGTTTTGACAGCTGTCATAAAAGCTATGGCTTAGCTATTTTGATTGAAATGTCAAAAAAAAAAATATCGTAGTATGACAAACTACAAATTTCGAATTTGGACAAACTTTGGTATAGAAAACGTTGTCGAAACTTGCAATTGATTTTATTATAAGATTTATGGCCATGTATTCAAAGTATGACGTTTTTTTTTCGATGACAATGTCGTTTTGTATTTTTTTAACTTTAGCTTTAATTGATACATTTATCTAAATTCTAACATAAGAAAAATTAAACTAATTTAATTCGACAATATAATAATAAAAATTTTAATTGAATTAGCATGTTAAGATGGTCAAGAAGACATAGTTTAGCTATTTAGCCACCAAGTGTAGTGCATACTTAAATGTGTATTGTTAATAAAAAAATTCTTTGGTGACATTTGAAACATCACAGACATAAAGTCAAGTATTAAATTTTAAAAACTTTATTAAAAGGAAAAACAATACTTGATTTTATACATAATTAATGAAAAAGTTAAAGATTTAAAATTTTAATTAGTAATTAATTTGACAAGTTTTTACAGAAATACTCTTCAATTAGTACTGTCAAAATTTCCTAACCATCTAATTGACTTTCAAAAAAATGTTTCAGCATTCCTCTAGAGCTGAATATTTTACAATTTAAAAAATTAAAGATAATTTAAATTTCAAATATTTCACTATATATTTTAATTTTATTTAATTCAATCTCAGAAGATTAATATTTTAATTAATCTTATAAAAAAAGCTGCAATTTAATTTAAAGTTAGTTATTACAAAATGTAACTATTTTACTACAAAATGAAAAAGATACTCTTGTTTATTATAATAACAACAAATACAATTTAAAAAAAAAAAAAGCAAACTATTATAAATATTAAAATTTTATTCAAATATAACTTTTATTTACAATCTTTTAATTCAATGATTTATAAACTGACTCAATTTGGTTTCATTTTAGTTTCTCCTTATACAAAATGAACTTAAATATTATTCCAACTATAACAAATAATAAACAAAATATTTGTATTTTTTTTTTTGTATGCATTTTAATTTATTTAATTTTAAGAAAACTTTAAAAAAAAGAAAAACTTTTGATTAAATAGGAAATGTTATGCAAAAAAAAAATAAAAAGATTGGTTGTTTTTCCAAAAAAATTAAAATATTTTCAATTAAAAGTTCAAAAAGGGAATAAAAAAATTTTTTTAAAAAAAATGGAAACTTTATTTATTAGATTTTATTTGATTTTTAACTATTTTGCTTTGCCTCGAAATAACATTAAAGGAATGATATAGGTAGTAATTAATTTTGGACTTATACGAACTTTCTATGAAAATTATATCGCTAAATCTAAAAAACTTTTTAAATTTTACTATTATTTTTCTGTGTTCTAGCCTAGCTTAGCTTTATTAGACGGGATCGTCACATAATTTCGGTTTAGTAAATCCTTTTTATAAAATCATGATTTTAGAAAATCTCGTTTCTAGAAAATCAGGTTTTTAGAAAATTTCGTTTTTAGAAAATCTCGCTTTTTTTAAAAATCTCGTATTAGAAAATCTTGTTTAGAAAATTTCATTTTTAGAAAATCTCGTTTTCCATTGAAAAATTCAGCTTTTTTAAAAATCTTGTAATTTCGGTTTAGTAAATCCTTTTTATAAAATCTTTATTTTAGAAAATCTCGTTTTTAGAAAATCTCGCTTATTTTAAAAATCTCGTATTAGAAAATCTCGTTTAGAAAATCGCATTTTTAGAAAATTTCGTTTTCCATTGAAAAATCCAGCTTTTTTAAAAATCTTGTTTTTCTCGTTTTTGATTAGATACAAAATCAGAATTATTAGAATTTTTTAGAATATAAAAAAAAGGAATTTCCGAAAACGAGATTATAAGAAAAAAGATTTTTTAAAACGAGATTTTTTAAAAGATTTTCTGAAACGAAATTTTCTAAAAACTAGACTTTCAAAAACAAAATTTAAATTAAAAAAGATTTTTTAAAACGAGATTTTTTAAAAGATTTTCTAAAACGAGATTTTCTAAAAACGCGATTTTCTAACAGAGATTCTCTAAACGAGATTTTTTGACAACGGATTTTTCTAAACCGAGATTTCGACTCCAATCCGAAAGTCTGATAATACATAAACTCTTTTAATTTAAGAGTTATCATGTTGACATTGCAGACAGTAGGACAAACAGACATTTTCAGTGTGTTCTTATTAATTATTGAAAATTAAAAAATTCAATAGCAAATATCAATGCAATTTAATTATTTATTATATTATTTTTTAAATAGTTTCTAATTTAAGTATTTAGTTAAATTTAATTACTTACATTATTTAATATTAAATTTCTTAATTTAACAATTCCAACACATATTGATTGATATATTTCGGAAACATGATTGAAATTCAACAGGCAACTATTAACTAACTGACTTATGTTGTTCTTTTTCATGAAACCTGTTCTCTACATCTATACTTTTGTAACTTGTGATAATTTGTTGTTGTCACTGCATTGCTGATCAGGTATTAAATTAATATTTGAAATAGTTTAAAAATGCCAATAGAAGTTGTACAGAGCTGAACTCAACATATAGATAAATCGACTCAGTTTTCGGTTATAAATTCTGAGATTAATGATCTGATCACTACAGTCTATATCAATCTCCCTTTTTTACAGGTAGGTTATTAAGGCATATAAAAAATTGTGGGAGTCTATAATAATTATTTAGTGTATAATATGCATTACTTCACTACACAAAATTTAAAGAAATTGAATCTTCCTTAGAAAATCGCTGCTAAGTAAAACTTCCAACATATTAAGATTTATTTTATATTTCCTACTAGTGAAAAGAATCTTTAAAGCTTAACACTAATTTTAAATTCCTGAAATTTTAATCAAACTACTTCTTATAACTTTGTTCCTTGAAATTTTATTAAAAATTTTAAGTACAATTTACATGAATGTAGTAAAAATACTACAACTTTAAATTTTAAATTTTAAATGATTCACAATAACCTAAGGCAATGATTATAAAATGTATCTGTTAATGTACAAAACACATCTTCAGATACAAAAAAGTTTTGACAAAGAAATAAAAAAAAAAATATAAAATATAAAAAGATTCTGCTTAAGGGAATTTGCATTATTATTTATATTTATGTATAAAAAAAAATTTTAAGTTATTTTGATTAAATTTCTGTGTTGTTATCTTGGTGCAGCTTAAATTGATTTCTATAATAGGATTGGTTGACTTTAGTTAGACCCTAATAATATATTTTAGATAAAAAATTTGCTTAGGGGTAAAAGGAGATTTTAAACTGTTTATGTTGAAATTGTACAAGAAAATCGATTTTTATTTGTATGACAATCATAAAATTTATAATTAATAGTATATAATATATGATGGCACAATATGTGGTGGAACATTCATGTGTGTTTTAAAAATCTAATTAAGAATTTTAAGTATATTTCATTCGCTCTGATAAACTTAAGAATCTGTTCTATATTAAAAAAAACTTCTACAATGAAGAAAATTTTTTGTAATTGTATGTGTTTCAAACTTAATTATTTCCTTATTCCCACCTTATAAAAATTCCTTTGTAAAAATTTCTCAAAAATCTTTTCAATTAAGGCAAAAAACCACATTTAGTTTTTTTTCTAAATTGTTATCAAAATAAAGAGAACTTTGTTTTTGATTTCACACTTTTATATATAATTTCTTTATATATAATATATATATATATATATTTTCTTATAGGGTAATGGTTTACCATTTACGGATTCAGATGTTTCAATATTTGAAGCTTTTGCAATATTTTGTGGTCTTGGTATACATAATACACAAATGTATGAGAATGCATGTAAATTAATGGCAAAACAAAAAGTTGCATTAGAATGTTTATCATATCATGCAACAGCAACACCTGAACAAACATTAAAATTAGTTCAGGATACAATACAATCAGCTGAGAGGTACAATCTATATAGTTTTAAATTTATTGGTAAGTATATATTTACTATATATTTTTTTCTTTAAATTCATATTTACATAGTAGAGTAATTTATATAAATATATATATATTCTTTATTATTTTATGGATATTAAGACACGTGTCCAAAGAAAAATAGAATACAAATTAAAAATTCTAAAAGTGCATTTTCTATTGGTTTTAAGAATGACAAAAAAATTTTAAAACTAATTATATTTCACTTCTTTTAGTTGAAATCCAAAAAAGTTTTCTTATCCAAAGAAGAAATCTTAAATTTTAAAGAGTTGTTGCAATTGAAATGACAAAAGTGGAGAAGATTTCATTTTTTCATTTAAATTTTTTTTATAACTCCTAAAGTTATGCAATTTTTTGTTCTAGCTGTAGTTTTTTTAAATTATGTACTCATACCAAATTAGAACTCCTAACATTTTGACTGCAGTAATTAAAGTAGCTTTCTCTATTTCTTTTGGTTATATTTCCTTCCGATATTCCCATATCTAGAACATTATGGCTCACCGACAAAAAAAGGTGATCAAATGAATTGATTCCCAAATCATGTATGAATATCGCCAGGTTAGTGGGAACTATCACAAGCTACTGATCTGTAGACGTTCATGCAGTAAAATGGGGAATCCCTTACAACACCTCCTGTAAAGAAGCAAACGAAAGTGAAAATATCTAGCTTGTAGCTTTGTTTGCAGATGTCCGGGCCTAGACAGAGCGAGACTTTTATCAAAATTGTTCTTAAACAACCTTAATGAACTTTCTTAACGCAAAATCAAAGAACTGATTTCGTATCTGAACTCGTTTACGGATTGGATATAAAACCAGAAATACAAATTCAGGTCTCATTAATTCTATGGGATCAAAATGATACAATCTAGTGATAATTGAGGCCTTTCAGAGAGATGCGTGATGATCACCACCTTACCTACCTACCTGTTCCAGTTGGAAATTTTCGGATTACACAATGTCGCATGCTAACTGATTATTATTTGCGCTACTTTTGTGTCTACAAAACATGTTAAATCTCTTATTTTAACATAATTGTTCCGGAGCTCTTGGACCATTTGCTTGCTGATAGAATTCCTCCATAGTATTAGCCTTCTCACTTATATTACCACTATAGACGCCTTGGCTGGGGTATGTTTCATATAATTCGTAGATATTTGTGAACCTTGTGAATTTATTATTGAAATAATATCAGGTCTTCAAAAATTTTTCTGGAAAAATGTGTCAATTTTGAAAAGCCTTAGGTTATAAAACAAATATTAAATTAGAATTCTTTAAAATTTGTTCTAAGATGATACCAGAACTGTTTACATTACGTTTCAGGGTATTTGAAATTGAACAGAATCATACTTTGTTTAAATTTTTCTCAAAGTCTTTTTAAATATTTAAATTTGTATTAAATTGTGAATTCACAATACTTTACAAATCTAGAATAACACAATCGTTTGATAAGCTCTCAATTTCAAAAAAAAGGTTTAATAAAAATTAAATTTCCAACATTCAACACTAAAGAGGTCAAAAGTAAAAAAAAAACAAAACATTGATTATTAGAAGAGCACTAATAACATTGTGCTGGATGTTCTATCTAATAACAAATTGTTTTAATTAAAAATTTACAAGTTGTACAAAAAACACAATATAGAAAAATAACAAATTTTTAAATTAAACTTTGATATTTTGTTAAAATAGAATATTTTTTTTTTGTATTTTATTAAATACCACATATACAAACTACAGTTGCATTTTAGTTTAAATTAAGTTTTATTTAAAAAAACTTTCTAAATTAAAAATTCTAATGAAAAAAGATTTATAAATTACAATTTACAAAAATATGACAGCAATCATTTGTTTTTAGATACAAGACCGATTTTTTTATGCAATTTTTACTTTTTGATAACGAATATTTTGTTAGAAACATTAGAAACAAACGATTTTAAATAGAAATGAAGTATTTGTTTGATAAAGTAATGTTATAATTAAACATTTGACCCACATGAACTTTTAATTAAAATTTTGTAGAAAATTGAAGAATTTTGTACAACTATTCCAAAACTCACAAATTCACAAACGTCAATCTTAATTAAAATTTAAATATTAAATTTTTTGATGTGATTAAACTTCCAATTTATTTTTATTGAATTAAGAAAGACTTTTTAAGAGAAAGATCTCAAGTTCAAGCCCCGCGTTCGATTATATCAAATAAACAAGTTATGAAAAAAACCAAGGGTTTTTAAAAAAGAACATTTTTAAAATAATATAGTGTTTCATACTGAATATTTTATCGAAATATAATGAAGCTTCAATGTTAAGATTTAATTTTGGAAATATATACACAGGTGACTGAGTTACTGCTTACTTTTAAAAACAGTAAATTTTTAATTTTTTAGTCCTAATAGCCCCTAAATGGGGAAGGTTGCTTATTAATTTCTAGCGATCTAACTTCTCTTAAAATTTCAAGTCTCTAGCTTGAATCGCTTAGAAGATGCGGGGCAAAAATTTTTCCACAAATTTAGTTTTGCATAATGGTAAATTTTAGTACCGTATGACAACCCTATACATTTGCCTTTTGAAAATTTAAAAAGCTTATAAAACCAGTTGTATTTTGCCTTTTCAGATTAAAAATATACTGAACAGAACTGTTGTTAAAACGATTTAAATATAGGGCTTTTTCCGACTTTGCGGGGCTGTAGCTAGGTGGGGCTAGAGAAAAAAGTTCTTCAATGAAATTAGTTTTTTTGCAATACCTACCCGTGGTTTAATTTTTTTTCTCTATTTCAAACAATGTAAAAGTTTTTGTAAACATACGAACACACGAACAGACAGACGGACGGACAGAATGAAACTATATAGGCACATTTTTACAATATCTTTGGAAAATGTGCTGAAAATATCGAATATTGTATGTAAGAAATATGTAAAAATATTTATTTAACTCTTGTGTGAAATAACAGATGGCGCTTAGAATTTAAATTTTGTAAAAAAGCCGATGCAGTTGTCTAATATATGAACACTCATACACAAACTCTAAAAACTTCCAAAAAATTGTTGACAACTATACTTTAAGCATTTGTTCAAATAGATTTTCTACTCTCAATTAAAATCTATATGTCTCTTACACAATTTCATAGCCTTCAGAGTTCTAAGCACTTGTAACGACTGGGTAGCACAGTGGTTAGAGTACCGACGTTTCATGTGAAAGTTCGGATCCCAGTGAAAGTGAAAAAAATTTCTGGTTTTCGATTCAACTCAGCTTCCATTCGCCATTGGATTCAAATTAATGATCTAATAATTTAAAACCGTGCAAGCATTAAGATTCATAATTTAAAACTCTTTTGCGACGCCTTGAACCCGAAGATATAGCTTGATTTTAACCAAAACCATAGGAAAACTCGAAAATTTATATATTCAAAAATATTTTGAGTAAATTTCATGACCCTACTTTCTTCATTTTTTTTTTGTCCAATTGTACGCAATTTCAATTTTCTAAAAAAACAATTTAAAATTTAATTTTATTCAATTTTCAGATTTTGATCTTCATGATGATGACACGTGTAGAGCAGCAATAAGAATGTTTTTACAATGCAATTTAGTTCAACAATTTCATATACCTTATGACGTAAGTTCTATAACTGTTATTATATTTTAATTTTCTTAATAGAATCATATTTTAAATGCAATTAAAAAAAAACCACAGCTCGAATAAACAATAAAATCATTTTATATTTTTTGTTAATATCTTCGAATGCAGAGGAACTCCCTGAGGCTTTTAACTTTATAAAATTAATTAAAATATGTTAACTGTTTTTATTTTAAATATTGTAATTCATTTTTAATATTTACTGTTATTTTTTTATTTTTTTTTTTCAATTTTATAGGTTTTATGCCGTTGGGTATTAAGCGTTCGGAAAAATTATCGTCCTGTTAAATATCATAATTGGCGTCATGCATTAAATGTTGCTCAAACAATGTTTGCAATGTTAAAAACTGGAAAAATGGATCGTTTTATGAATGATTTAGAAATATTAGGTTTATTGGTAGCATGTTTCTGTCATGATTTAGATCATCGTGGTACAAATAATGCATTTCAAACAAAAACTGAAAGTCCATTAGCAATATTATATACAACATCAACAATGGAACATCATCATTTTGATCAATGTGTTATGATATTAAATTCTGAAGGAAATAATATATTTCAGGTGAGTATTTTTTTTTTTTTAAATATGTTACAGTTATGGAAAAGAAATTGAAAACAGAAATTAGCAAACACATTTTTTTCAGTTAAATAAATTTATTTTTTGTATTTCTTATATGAAAGAAAGATAACCGAAAATTCGGAAAGAAAAAAAAGTATTAGAATTATACGTAGTTTCTATAGGTACTGTGCTACTTTAAAACACCAAATCCACCATCATTTTGAATCAAACTTTATGCTGGGACCAGCGGTAAAGTGTACAGATCGGTTTTAAAGGAAGGGATGTTAAAAAATTTTTGGGAATCGGATTTAAAAAATTTCCGATTATAAGGTTGTGGGGGATGGGGAAAATTGAATGGGATACTTAAAAGAAAGATTATGTTAAGACAAATGTTTTTCTTAAATTTATTTAAATCATACACAAATACATTACCAACTTGAGGCAACAAATCCGTAATGAGCGCTTGACAAACGAATTTCTATAGGCTATCTATTGCTCCCTTCTTTCCCGTTGCAAAACTTTGAGTTGAGCCATTAACTGTTTAATTTCTTTAGAACAAGTGTTAGTCCTTGCAGGATATCTATAAAACATCAGGGCCGGCTGACCCAACTGTACGTCGATGGCTGAGTGGATGGAGCAATGTGATGATATTGGCTTCATTTATAAGCCAAATGGCTCTATTTTACACTTTATCATGATATCCCAGTGCCGAAATGGGCCTTCTATTCCAAATATGTACCAAATTATTACGTTAAGTAGATAATACTGAGAATACTAAAGTTTGCAGCGATGGAAGAAATACAATAATAATTAATTACCAATTTGGTATCCCATCTTTGTTTAACACTAGCTAATATTGATAACGCGGATCATGTCTCAAAAGAGTTTTGCAATTAAATGAATCTTGAGTGGCGCGTCAGTCTTCAAAAAATAAATTACTTAGATTAATAACTGCCTTTAAATATATGTCCATAAGTGTATGTCAATTTTTTATAAATCGAAAATTTATTTTATATCTTTATTTATCATCATAAGGCACATACGAATAGCTAAAAGAAAAATAACAATTCATCAAAAAGGATTATTTTATAATATATGCATATGTATGTGTGGTCAATCATAAATTTTAATTCTTTTTTTGTTTTTTTTTTTGTGGGTTTTGGCACATATATATATGTATTGCATATGTATTTTTCAAGTATTTGAAATTTTTTTATAAAATTTATTTATTGAATATTTTATTTATGGATATTGCTTTTATTTTTTTGAAAATAATAAAAAATTTGAAATTCATCGTAATATTATTGTTTTTGGATAAAATATCATATAATAATATTTATGTATATCTAGAGTATATATAGATAAATTTATATCCTGTGACCCAAAGGATTTTAAACGAAATTCATCTTTCAAATATATCATCATACCTTGAAATTATGACTGTTTGCAATGAAAAACACTTTCCAAAGTACGTGAAGTAATCCAAAGTAAGGTTATTTTACCAAGGTTATAAAATTTAGTTTAAGATATTAAAATATTTTTTAGGAATTGTGATAAATTGTACTAAAAGTGTATTACAATTTAAATTGAATAGCAAGAAAAAGTGAGACATTTATAGTTTCGACAAATTTTAAATTAAAAATTGAAAAATATGTTAGTTTTCAATATTTCCTTTTAAATACCAAATATTGGTTATAAGTAAAAGTAAATTAAATTTTTTACCAAAATTTTCCTATGTAATACCACAGTTTGTGTAATTTGAGTGAGAGATTGAATATGAACCACTGTAGATATCATTTAAATTTATTTAGAGCATGAAATAAAAATAGTGTAATTATAATAAATGTTTTTCGATAATTAAAAGTCACCTTGTGTAGGTTTAATAAAGTTTGCTTTAGACATATAAACGGCTAGGTGACACGGTGGTTAGAGTTCCCTTTTATGCAAAAGGCCTGGGTTCGAATCCCTGTGAAAGTAAAAAACTTTTATCTGATTTGCGACTCGATTCAGCCAATGGGTTCAAATTAATGGCTGAATTAATAAAAATACATTAACTAAACAATATAAACAAATACAAAATATAAACTAATAATTTAATTGAAAAATATAACTCACAGATATAGAATACCATATAACTCTAATACAAAATTATTACAATATATTAAACAAAAATGAAATTGTATCTATTAAAAATCTATGACATTTCTACATGTTATAAGGCGTAGTACAATCTCATTTTTAAATTGCATGTGGAATTCATTTGATCAGTTCTAATTATATGAATATAATATTTCCCCTTGTTCCTACATGCACATATATAGTCAGGCTGTTTAGCCGATAACAGTGAACAATAAGCACGTAGAGGTGCCCCTGTTTTGAAATCAAATTAGAGGATAAAGCCTTTATATATAATGCACAATTTAATTTTGAAAATAGAGATTGGGAAACTAAGCTCGCAAAAAGGGATGGCAAAACATAATTTATTTATATGTAGGATAAATGATAATTTTAGAGGAAGAACATAATGATGTTAATATTGTTCTTTAATTTATATTTTTACTTTGTTTTACGCTTTTAAATAACTTTTTTCAAAAAGTTAATCGAATTCAAATAATATCTTACACTTTATTATCAAATAACTATCCTTACAACTTCCAAAATACAAGCACATTTACTATATTTACACAAAATCTTATTAATATTACAGAGTCCCTAATACTTTTATAGTTTTTCTAGAAAAAAACAAAAAATGTTGAAGTTTTATTACGTCTGCAATCCAATAAAATTTAAGATACCCAAATTTAAATAAATATATTTATTTAACATTTTCAAATTAATTTGCTCAATAAAATATTTAAATTTATTAGAGCATTTTTAATAAAAACCTGGCATAAATATAATATTAATAGATGCTATATTTTAGAATAAAGTCTATAGGAGAAAAATTCCTAAAAATTTTGAAAAACCCAAAAAAAAAAATGTATTTAAAGATTAAATAATTGATTTTACAATTGGCAAATAATATACAGGTTCTCTTAAATTAGAATTATTTAAAAAGGATCCAATTGAATATGAAAACAACAAATAAATAAATTAAACAAAATTGATATAAAAATTCACCTACAAATACACCTGTATAAGTAACAAAATTATAATATCTAAAAAAAATTAAAATAAAGTGTGTATTAAAAAAATTCAAATTAACCTTCAAATTCCATTATTTATATTTAAAAAGAAAAAATTATCTTTGGTTTTTTATTATTTTTTTTTTTAAAAAGGAAAATTTAAATTTTTCCATAGAAATATTTTAAAAATTTAATTAAAATTTGTAATATTAAAAATGTATTACCTACTAATAAATTATTAACATTTTTAATGGAATTGTATCTTAATCAAAATTTTATATAATATAAATGACAAGACAATTATTGGGGGTCTTGATATTTTAAAATTCAGATAATTTAAAATTTAATATTTATTTAAAATTTTTGATTTAGAATAGAATTAATTCTTAATACAAAAATTATTTAATTTAAATGTTAAATGTTTGACAGTAGGAAAAAATCAATTCATATTTTTTTTAAAATATTCACAATTTAAAAAGCTGCAACACTGAAAATTCACATTGAACTGTCAAATTTAAATTTTATGTGAACTGTGACATTTGGAAAAAAATTTATTAAATTATTTATGAAATTTTTCATTATTTATTTATTTAATTTTATGGAGGGGGAAACACATGCAATGTGATAAGTGATAAGGGAAGTGAAACCTGTCTTTTCTTTTTAAATATGACAGGATAGGTGAATATTCTTTATAATCTATTTAAAAATATTAATATGTTTAATTTTATATTTTATAATAATATCATATATTCGCTTACAAGGCATGTGTTATTTAATAACAAATGTTTTTAGATTACTTTTACAGTAAATTTCCTTACAATAAGAAAAAATTTTTGTGTTCTGTGTGAGAATCGAACCTTCACTCCCTCTCTTAATGGTTCAGGTCGCTACAATCTAGTTATAACTTAAGTTCTACTTTAATATTTTTTTTTAATATCACAGAATCAAAGAACTAAAAATCTTCGTAAGCTAGTTATTCTCGGATTTACTGAAAGGTAGCAATTTAGGAATTGGTCATTTACTATAAAGCATCAAAGGGTATTTAGACTGGGCTTCAGTTTCTTTAATCGTTATATTCACCAAGCCATTGATTACTCGCTATTGTATATGATTATGTATACACAAATGCTAGTTTTGTGCGTCATCTATTATCCTGCAAAAGAGTTATTTATATATTTATATTAAAACTTATTTTATATTACGATGCTAACTATTATGATATAATTATACCATTTTTACGATATTTATATAGCCGTATGACTATAAGTCAAAAGGGTATACTAAATTTGCCATTACGTTTGTTGCGCAGAAAAGGAGGGGGGGTAGATATAGACTCAAGGGGATGGATCGGATCAGAATCGAAATAAAAATCGATTTAGGTATTTATGTTCGTCCGTCCGTCCGTCGTTTCTGCAAAATTTGGTTGGTCTACTGCAGTGCGTTCGAGTAGTTGCCATACAACTTCATATTTCACATGAGTATTACTTTATACATAATAAAGCTGAATGTTTGAAATTTTGCCAAAAGTAATTAACCCGACGAAGTAATGTTTATACCGGTATCCCAGAGTTGAAACAGTCTACTTTTCTACACTCTTCCTAGTTTTTATTAGATATGATCCGACCGGGGTTTGAACCCGAAACTTTAACATGAAAGGTGATGTCTTTACCACTACGCCTTTTGTCAGCCTATGTAGCCGTATAGGAATAAAAAATTATAATTTAAATCCAACTCGATATTTTTATTAACTAGGTTACTTAAATCGAACTAATGTGTGTTACTTAGCAACGATAAATACGCAATTTATTTTAAGTTATTTTCTCTCAGTGTGTACAATTGAGTAAATTAACCTAAAAATTTATAATTTTGATATACCTCAGCTACTATTGAAAATAACATACTATGTACAATTATATTTACTCCAAGAATTAAAATAAAAAAATATCAAAAAGTTCTATGAAAAGTTAATTTTAAATACCTTTCATTAATTTGAATTGTATTAAATTTGTTGAAAATTTTCTAGAAATATAGTTAATTATTTTTCACTGTTTTCATTTATTATTAATTTTCACAGGATGTATTCAATCATAAAGTTTTAATGACTTTATTTTCAAACCTAACCAATGTAACATTTATTAATAACACTTAAAACAAATCTTTATTAAGTTAATATATATATATATATATATATTATATAGCAGCAAGGTTATTTTACAACATGGTATTAGCTATTCAATTTACAAGTAATAAAATTAATCTATTTATTTACATCTATACATAAAAATAAATATATATATACGTATATACTAATAGTCATAATACTAAAATAACTCTTGTATAAGAAATAAAATCTCAACTGTTTATGACATCATATCACTTTATATGTACATTTTAACTTATTAAATAAAATTTCAATGACTTGAAAACCGCAGGACTTCTAATTTATTAACTATAATACATATGTATTACATTCTAGTAATTCTAATTTTCAATCAAATTATTATGATAGGGGTTCATTTTAGTATTACGTAGTTTTATTTTTTTTCCATTATACTAATTTCAATTCAGTATTAAATAATTTAATCATTGGTTTTGATTTAAAAGTATAAATAATTATATTAAATTGATTGAAATTATTTTTCAAACACTTAATTCATATAATTTCGAAAGGAAATCAAGAGTTTTATTCAAAAAAATAAATAAATTAAATTAAATTTAGAAAATTAAATCATAATTAAATTGATTTTTTTTTTTTTTTTTTTTAAGCTCTAACTGTTCAACTGTTAAGGCTAATAAGCCTTATACCATAGGTACATGTTGGAACAGGGGGTCATATTATATTCGTGTTATTAGAATTGGTCTTATTGAATTCCACATACAATTTAAACATGAGATAGTACTAGACCTTATAACATGTAGAAACGTCTTAGATTTTCAATATTTACAATTCTATTTTTTGTTTATATTGTAATATTTTATATTTTACTTATATGGTATTCTATATCTGCGAGTTATATTATTTAATTAAATTATTTGTTTATATTTTGCATTTGTTTATATTTTTATATTAAAGTATTTTTTATTAAAGATTTATAATTATTAATTATTGATTATGCCATTAATTTGAACCCAATGGCGAATGGTAGCTGAGTCGAGTCGAAAACCAGAAAAGTTTTTTCACTTTCATTAGAACTCGAACCCGGGCCCTTCCGCATGAAAGGTCGGCACTCAACCAATAGTAAAAATTAATTTAACAATAATAGTAAAAATTGTCATGTACAGCAAATTAGAAAACTTTTGTAATTTAAAATATTAATCTAGAACAATAAAAATTAAAATACACTTAAATAAATAATGTTTTTAATCTCTTTTGGAAGTTAGACAACAAAATTCTGTGTTTTATGTGTTTGTAATTTGTATATACCCTATTTACAAATCACATTATCAATTACATGCAATGTTAAGCAAAATGTGAATTATGTATTCACAATCGATATTAATTAATGTTGACATGATTAAAAAATATTAGTTGACACGCATTAATAACATAATTGACGTAATTTATGTCACATATAATAAAATGTATTAGGGTGCGTTTATATTGGAGCTGCAATAAGTGATGAGAGCGTTGATAAGGGTCTCTATAAGAGTTGCTTTTTTATGTGCTCTTATGTATAGTATTTATATTGAAACTTCGACTTCAATTTTTTTAATCAAATTTTATTAACAGAACTTTTCATTAGGACCTTTTTGGGACCTTTAAAGAAAAGAAAAAGAAAAAATAAAAATAAGAAAAAGAAACAATAAAAAAGAATTCATTCAAATAAAAAATATTTTCAATGAAATTATTAACAATAGATTCATTTTATTGCAAAAACTATATACTACTATAAGTTCCTTTTTAATATTGAATAGACTGATGTTATAATTTTGTAAGTGAAATTAGTTATGGTGATTTTTGTCTCTTTTTTTTTTTTTTTTTTTTAATTACACACTAATGAAACTCCACCAACGAATTCCTTCATACTATAGCTATGAGAATAGATATGTAGAGTTGGGTTTGGGGCTAAGTAATTAGAAAGAAAATAGAATAGGAAAGGATTTCTATCAGAGGGGAACACATTAGATGGAAGCATGTCCTATAATCTAGCTGTTCTAATTAAGCCACCTAGGAATTTTCACTATGTAGAAATGAGCACTTCAGGACTCCCCTTATGCTTCGTTGAAATTGATTAAAAGGAGGTATTATTTGTTTTAATTCAATAGAACAAGTGTCAATACCTACAAGATATCTATAAAAAAACGAGATTGATCTAGTATTTCATCATCTTTGATCTAGTATTGAAGATATGTAATAAAGAAATGTCAATTATTAAAACACATCTATAAAAATTTTACATTCACCAACTTGTTGAGCCAACTTTGTTTTATAATTAAAATTATAATATAATAAAATAAATATTTGTCTACTTAATATTGCACCTCGTCCTGATTTACCTAAAAATAAAAAAATTAACCAAATAACAAAAAGAAAATTCTATTCATAATTAGTGAGAGTTTAGAAAACTGAATAAAGAGTCGAAATATTTATAACTAAGTTTTTAATTAATTATTAATTGTTAACCAGATATCAAAATAGTGTGTAGTCTATTGTGAATAAGAATTAAGATATAAAAATAAGATAATTAATTTTGGAATAACTATGAATTATCAGCTCCATTTATTAGCCCCTAGTATAATACTATGTGAATTTTTAAAGTAATGTCGCGCTGAAGGGGCCTCGGTGTATTAGTGAGAAAGCTTATGACTTACTAACCGAGGGAGTACGGGTTCGATTCCCTTGCTGGTTAGGATTTTTTTTAATTTGAAAAGAATTATTGAAAAATGACACATGCTACCCCCGATATCAAAACAACAACAATGTTGCGCGTAATAATTGCAATAAAATTTCCATAAAAAATTGACACACAATGTGAAATTCTAAGCTTTTAAAATCTTTTTAAAATAAAATAACTAATTCCATTCATTATATTTCAAATCAATTTTATTAATACCACATTATTATTTCATATTAATTAAATTTTTTACAAAATCTTTTTAAATTAAAATAAAATGGTATCTTTAAAACTATTGTGAATAAATATACAATTTCCTTATTTTACTAAATTTTTAATTACTTTAAAAGGATTAAAGTTGTCCTGTGAATTTTGAAAAAAATTTTTCTTTTTAATTTTATTTTCATAATTTTAATAAAAATGAAAAAATTAAAATCAAAAAAATTAATTCATATTTTTTCTTTTCTTATTAAATCTAATTAGACATTTTTCTTTTTATTCTAAAAATTTTGTTTTAAATCACAAAAAAAAAACAAAAAAGGACGACACAAAAAAAATCTAAATCCTTTAAAATAAACATGAGTAAAAATATTCTTTAACGTTTATATCATCAAATTAATGAGATAACTTTTAATTAAATATGTACTTAAATACATACCTCTTAGATATGTTTATGTACATATATTTATAAGTACATACATATATATATGTATATATAAATATATATATATATATACAAAATAATGTTGTCTAACTAAATTATAATACAAAAAATGTAGGTATATAAAATAATTTTCTATATCTAGAATATTTTGTAAAGAGGCATCAAAAATATTCAAGTAAATAAAAACATCTTAAAAAACATTTTTTGGACCTTTTGAATTAAAAAAGAAAAACAAAAACTAAAAATAAAAAAAACAACAAGAAAAAAAAAATAAACTAGACAGTTATACGATCCTTCAGGGTGAAACGAAAATATAATTTTTCAAAAACAAAAGGGTTACAGAACAAAACTTTTACAGTATAAAGTTTGTATATCTACAGTATGGAATAAAATATAACTTATGTGTTTTAATAATTTTATTTGTATTTTACATGTTTAACTGTGTACGTGCACAAGGACATGATATAAGTAGGAAAACTATAATATTTAATTTGCTAACTTAATAATTACACATATATGTGAAGCCACTTTTATAATTTTTATTTTAAATCTTTGATATTAATACAAATATATAATATATACATATATATACAGGGTTATTTTCTTTCGATTTTAAATATTTATAGGGTGTTTTTGGATATACAGGGTGTCCGGGACTCAAGTACGCGCACTACACTCAGTGATTGGGGGCATTAAAACGAACAAAAAATTGTACTGGAGGGAGGGGGGGGGGGTCTATTGTAGACCCTTTTCGAGATATGAGGGATTAAAGATTTAAGGAGACTTTCCATTAAAAAATCAATAACTTTTGAACATCTTACTGTAGGGAGATAAAAAAAAATCCATTTTGTAGAGTAAGTTGTCAGCTTTAATTTTGTCTACTAATGATTCCCATATATCCCATATATCCAACAGTTAAATTTTCAAAGTAAATGGGTCCTCTTTTAATCAGTCCCGTTTCTTGGATATCCGTGCATACCCACTAGGATGTTTAAAATAAAATAAACTATTAATTAGGTCCCTAGTGCATATATAAAAAAAAAAAATATAAAAGAATAGAATAATTTAAAAAAAATTTGGCCCACCTACAATTTGGTCCGAGTAATGACCAACTTTACCAAGTAACTTGCACTATTACTTTACATGCCCAGTTTTAATTTTAACCTCTTAGCTTCATTAGATTCACATGTATCGAATTGACAACTTTGTATTGCTGCTCAGCGAAAATGAAACCGTGATATTTTGAAACTTCATTTAGGTGCTTGTTCTATTATAAAGTCCCGTTCCTTGGATGATTAAAAAAGAAGTCCAACAGCCGGATCAACATATTTGAAAAAAGTTACCAATCGATTTTATAGTAAAATCTAAATACAACAAGTAAAATTTAAAAAGATCAAATCATAAGCCTGCTTTAAAATATAGCCCCTAAAAATTTAGATACCGTTTTTTGGGACTTACTTAATTTTTTTTGTCTTCCTTTTTTATTTTCTATCAAAGAATTTGGGATTAGGTTTTTCAAATCTTATCTTTTCGACATTTTCTTGATCCCAATATACGGGGGCTTTTTTAAAAAATGTACCAAATTGATTTGAAAAAAGACCAATTTCTTGAAAAAAACAGATCAATTGTAAAATCCAAGGTACAGCTCATAACTTAAAACATGTATAAAATTATAATGAAATTTTAGAATTAATCTCAACTCTAATTTTTCTCAATACTGTTATAGTACAGGTATATATAAAAAGGTGCAAATTGTAAACTTAAAAAGTATTTAAAAAAAAAAAAAAGTTAAAATAATTCTTTTCTTACTACATTTTTTTTTTCCTTTTTATACCCGTATGACTATATAGTCAAAGGGTATAATAAATTTGCCATTACGTTTGTGACGCAGAGAAGAAGGGGGGGTAGATATAGACTAAAGTGTATGGATCGGATCAGAATCGAAAAAAAAATCGATTTAGCTATGTATGTCCGTCCGTCCGTCCGTCTGTCCGTCCGTCCGTCTGTCCGTCCGTCCGTCCGCACGATAACTCAAAAACTAAAGGAGATAGGATCTTGAAATTTTCGCGAATTCGTTTTTTTGCAATAGCCGTCATCGCTATTTAAATCCAGCCATTTTGGTCCATGGGTTCGGGTGGCTGCCATACAACTTCTTTTTTGATATGAGTATTTCTCTGTACCTATTACAGCTACATGTCTGAAATTTTGCCAAAAGTAGTTTAGTTTTATGGCCAAAGTTTCTGCAAAATTTAGTTGGTCTAGTGGAGTGGGTTCGAGTAGCTGCCATACAACTTCTTATTTTATATGAGCATTACTCTCCACCTAATGAAGCTGGGTGTCTGAATTTTTGCCAACAATTGTTTAGTGTAATGGCCAAAGTTTCTGCAAAATTTGGTTGGTCTGCTGCAGAGGGTTCGAGTAGCTGCCATACAACTCCTTATTTTATATGAGCATTACTCTCCACCTAATGAAGCTGGGTGTCTGAATTTTTGCCAAAAATTGTTTAGTGTAATGGCCAAAGTTTCTGCAAAATTTGGTTGGTCTATGACAGAGGGTTCGGGTAGCTGCCATACAACTCTTTATTTTATAAGAACATTACACTACACCTAATAAAGCTGAATGTTTGAAATTTTGCCAAAAGTAATTAACCGGATGATATAATGTATATGTCACGGTCATACGGGTATCCCAGAGTTGACACAGTCTACTCTACTACACTCTTCCTCGTTTTTTTTTGTTTTTGTATTTAAAGTCAAAACTAAAAACCATTAAGCTTGAACGTGACATTTTTTAATTATATCAAATGAATTATTAACACTACAACGAAAGAGAGGGAAATTATACAATGGACCTACAATATATATATATATATTATACATATATATATATATATATTATATATATATATATATATATTATATACTTACCTATACTTCTAGTCCTTTATTTAATATCCGATTAAAGTTTAGAATAAATGTACTATAAAAAAAAAATATATATATATATATATATATAGTATGATTTTCTATATAGTTGCTAGGAACAATCAAACATACAAATATACACATAAAAATAAATATATTTAATTGAGGTTAACATGAGGCAAAATTTTACACAATATATTTTGAATCGAATGTGGTCAAGTTTTTAAAAATAATAGTGTACAATTTCAAATAAAATGTAATGAAATTCTCAAATTATAGTCGTAAAACAAATAATTCTAAGTAATTTAAGTATTACCGTACTACGTAAAATTGATACGAAATAATAGAAAATAAAATAAAAAAAAAAAAAATGAAAAAACAAAAAGCAGGACATAACAAAGTATTAAAATGGACAAAAGTTTTCTTTTTATAACAAAAACAGTTAAATAACAGTAGAAAAAAAACTAAACTTCAATGATCTTAGTCTAAAAGGTTTTTTTTTTTATTTTATTTTCAAGAGTCCTTCAAAGATACATAAATTAAAATGCAAAAATACTTGGAAAAAATTAAGATTAATATATTTTTAAGGTGACCATATTATATATGTACCTACAAAATTTCAAATTTAATAAAAATTTATTTTAAAATGAGAAGAATATTGAAGAGTTTATTTTACTTCATTCTAATCCTCTGGTAGCGGATGACCATAACATCTGATTTCTGTAACTTGGTCACATTTGACTTCCAATACAACAAAATTAAATAAACGCAAAATTTAATAAATAAGAAATTTTTTGACCTCAACTACGCATAAGATACAAAAGATGGGTTTTTGGGTACAATTGGCTTTCACTAAAACTTACCTATTTAAATCTGTTTTAAATCTAAGACATATCTTTGTTTTAAAGAATTTTCTATATTAACCGACTCTACTTCGAATTTTCTAAATATCAAATCTTGAAAAAACCAAATATCAAAAAGTCCTTACAATTTTTCAATATAAATTTAGGAATTTAATAATTGTCATTTCTGAACGTTAAGGTGATATTTCACAAATAGAGTTTTAAGAGTTTAGTTATTTATGTTACGAGTTTTATCATTTCTTAAATATGTGAAATTAGTCTTTTACGCTTTTTCTAGAATATTTATATTTATGTAAATGCGGGACTCTGTACCAGAAGAAATTTTAGAATTCAATTGAAAAGCAAGGTTATATGATTTTTCCGGATTATTAAATTTATTTATGTATGCTAGTTTTTGAATAGGACGCATTATATACTTACTCTGGAAAAAGTGTCTAACCAAACCAACCTTACGGCTTAGGATGTGGTAGGTAGGTTTCTAACCAATTCTAAAATTTTGTCTAATTCAGAGTCATTATAGAAGTTTATCATTTCTAAAATATCACATTTCTAAATTAGGTCTTTTTTTTTGACATTAGGATATTTGACATTCAGGAGATTTGACGTAGAACGATATGAATTATTTAATGAATTTGTGCAAATTTTTGAATCAATGCTTTGAGTTTTATTAAATAAATCATGATCTATAAGGTTTAATTTTACTCCAACATAACAGCAAAACATAATTTTTAAATAATTTTTGATTTTGTCTTCAAAAATTTTCATCAGAACCGCATTTTAATGTCTAGGTTAAATCTATTCTAAATAAAGCACCGATTAACTAAATTGATATTCACATAAAATGTAGTTGTATAATTAATTTTAAAAGTCACAAATATATTATACTGTTGCTTAATTAATAATGAATTATATTTTCACAAAACACACATTTGTAGGGCAACACTGTTCAAGAAATTATTTATTATAAAATACAAAATTTTAAAATGCTGTAAAAAGAGTTTCTAAAAAAAAATTAAAACACAGTCTTCATTATAATACACTAGACATATGGTCACTTTAAAATATATACAAAACAACTGATAAATAAAAAAAACAACTCAACTTAGTTGTTGCTCTTACTTTTTTAGCACTAAAGTCCATTATACCCATACTACAAGTAAACTAATAAACTAAAATATGCAAATTGTGATGTAAAAGTCCTTTGTTAATAAAAAAAAAAAATGAAACGTTCTTCTAACTACAATTGGTACCATAGCAAAATAACTTCTGTAAAACTTTTATGTATATATTTTTTTGTTGACTAATAGTGACTACAGGTCCTACAAGAACCCAACACTATAAATACATATGCAATTAAAAATTCAAGAAAAAAACAAAGAAAAACAAAAAAATAACATATTAAATATTCAGTCTCAAGTTTATTTTTTTTTTTTTTTTTATATACTTGAATCCTTAATTTGTTAGGATAAAACAAAGGATAATAAAAAAGAGGATTAAGAAGAAATGCAGGACATTTTGTTTTAAACTTTAATCTAATTTATAAGAAAATTAATTTTTAAAAAAATTGTTTTTTTTTTCCTTTTTTGTACACAATAAATTTAAAGCAATTAAAAGCAATTACAGTTATAAGAACCTAATATTTTATGCAGTGTTTTATGTCGCATGCTGGTTGACATTAGCTAAATTTTAGTAATTGTGTTTAATAGTTTTTAAAAAAATCTATTGAATCTTGAAGTTAGAAGTTGGTTAGTATGTTTCCACTATATCCTTTATAGAATGATACGAGTCGGTGCACTTAAGACAGCTACACTATAGATCAGATGCCATTGTCTCCAAACTTGACGGGAATATTATTCTAGTTCTGGAGTAGATCGATCAATCTTGTTTTCGGTTCACTAACCCGTTTCAATACAACAGTGTTTGCTTTACAGTTAGTCTGGCTGATATGGGTTTGAGCAATTAACTTCTTTTGTTATGCAACTGTGCTCTAGGCAACGAAATTGTGGAAAAGAAATTAATCGTCTGAATGAATACCTCTTAATTTTGTGTAAGTGTTCCTTCTTGAAGGTGGAATTGACAGTAATAAAAAACTCGGATTAAATAACTGCTTCGGAACAACATTTATGATTTTCTTAATCCTCTTCGACAAATCAGGAACTGTATTGTGAATTACAATGTTAATTGGTGGCAATCCATGCCTGGTGCTGTATAATACCATAGAAAAAGTAAAATATCATTAAAACAGTAAATTACTACATAAGTGATTTAGTAAATTAATCAAGGATTAAATAATTAATGGATAAGTGAATAAATATAAGAATCAATAAAAATCTTTTCGGTACATAGAATATTAATACTTTTACAAATGTTTTCAATTTTGATAAAATTTCGGTTTAACTAGTGTGCACATTAAGAGAAAATCATCTCTTCCCTATATAAAATCTACTACTAAATTAAAATTTTAGGATTCCTGCATCGTAAAAAGGATTCTGTCTTTTGCATTTTATTCAAACTTCGTATTAATGTAGGGTATTTTATATTCTTTGGACATAACTCTATAAAATATTAATTTTTAATTATATTAAGTTAGTTAATCTATGATTTGGAGAACTGATACAGCAATTAAGTAATATTGATAGATACACAAAACTCTTATTATAAAACAACTTATTTGAACGTTTTAATAAATTAATAAATTTTTATTCATTTTATTTTATAATTTATTTTAATTTTAGGCAATGTCAACTGATGATTATAGACAAGTAATGAATGTTGTAGAAAAAGCAATTTTATCAACTGATCTGGCAATGTACTTTAAGAAACGTAATGCATTTTTAGAATTAATAGAAAATGGTGAATTTGATTGGCAAAGCCAAGAAAAGAAAGAATGTAAGTGTATACCATTTTTAAGAGTGAAGTTAAATTAAAATTGAGTTTCATTTTAAGAAACACTGGTCAAGACATTACTGTTCTATAAATAAGTACAAACCTTTTTGTAACTGAAGATAAAGTAGCTTCCTTCATGCCATTTGGTTAATAATTCTAATTAGAAAATAAGTTTAGAAATGGAGGATTTCAAATTAGAATTTAAAAACAATCAATACAAAAACTTTAATTATTATAGTTTGGTTATTTAGTAATAGCTTTAAGGTCAGTAGTAAGAGTCTAGTCAGTTAAAATAAATCGTAATTGACAATCTATAAAATTAAATACAAAATCACCTTGGCAATAAAATATACAAACCCTAGTCTCTATTAATGAGAGCCTCTACATTTTTTTAATCACAACATATAAATGCTTTAGATTGGCTTTTATCGAGCCCTGGATCTGAATCATTTTGAAACTTTAATGGGAATAATGAAATGGCTGTTCAGAAATCAACCATAAAATAGTTAGAAATTTAAACCAAAAATTGACAGATATTTGACTTTCAGTTAATACTTACTTTTAAAAAAAAAAAATCAATTTAAAATGAAGATTAAAAAAAATGTAGGGGTACATATTAATAGTGATTAGGGCTCGTATTATTGGTTACCAAGGGGATTTTGTAAAGAAAATTTTTTAGAAAATTTTAATGAAGTATGGCAGTTGTACGAGAATCTAAAATTAGATTTTATTCTTGTTACTAATATAATCAATTCTCTTCTTTTCTGCTATACTTTTTAGCTATCAATGGACTCAAATAACTTCTTTGCTATTCAAGTTTATATGAAGTAAAATAACTTAACATTTGTTCATTAGTTTTTCTGTCAAATAATCAATTATTTAACAAACTAATTTCATTAATTTTAAAATAATATTTTGATAAACAGCTTAATTAACCTATGGGCCCTATGATTTCTATTTTTCTTTAACTTCTATTTAATCAATTTTTTAGTCTCCGGCTTTTTTATTAACCGCGCGTTAGCCTTTTTATAAGCTCAAGCCCTGATGACTTGATTTCAGTCAAAGTAAATTTAAAAATAAAGCTATACTTATAAAATTAATTTTAATTAACTAAATTTAATAAATTAAAATTAAAAAACAAAATATTTACATATCAAATTGTCTCATTAAAAATAATTATGACAATTTTTTTAGTTTCTTTCAATTACAAAAAAAAAAAATGAAACCGTGGAAACTTTTTAGATTCGTTAAAGAAAGCAAAAAACAATTACCTAATAAATAAAATAATTATCTACAAATTAAAAAAATAAAAAAACAAAACCACCTACCAAAAAATACCTTAAGTTACAATTTCATATCAAATTTCAATTAAAATAAAGAATATCAACAAAAGCAATGACAAAAGTATTAATAACACACCAATTAATTTTTAATATAACACACAGACTCCATTTTAATTTTTAGAATATTTAGAAAAAAAAAAAGAATTTTAAAATGAAAACAAATTGTTAAAAATTTTTTAAAAATATTGATTAATATTTTATTTTTACTTTATCTATCGTTACAAAAAACCAACCAAACCATTTCGTTGTTTTGATAAAATGTTAAATTGGGAAATAATTGAAATATCAAAAAAAAAATAATAACATTTTTTTAATAAAATAAAAATCACCATCACAATACAAAAAAAAAAAAAAAACAAAGTACTTTGTGGTATGATGATGACAGCATGTGATGTAAGCGCCATTGCCAAACCATGGGAAGTACAACATCGTGTTGCTAAAATGGTTGCTGATGAATTTTTTGATCAGGGTGATTTAGAAAAATTACAATTAAATACACAACCAGTTGCTATGATGGACAGGTAAGTAATTTATATACAATAATAAATTTTACACCTACATTAAAATATATATATATATATATATATATATATATATATATAGGCAAATTAATTTACAGTAGAATCTCGTAAATTATTTATTAGTACAATAGTTAGAAGAAATATAAGAAGAATCACAGAATCATGTTTAATCTACTCATAATATCACTCAGCAAACTAGTTGAAAAAGTTTTCATTATATATTTCTTTCAAACTCACCATTCGATACCGAACACGCTAATTGATCAATGTTCTTTTATCACAAAACTCAATACGGCAAATTTCCAAATTTTTGCAAGAGAACTTATCCTGTTGCTTTATTAGGCTATTTTGAATTTCAATTAACTCTTAAAGTAACTCATGAAGGATTTCAATAAAGTAACCTATGTAAGGTAATCCAAGCCTAAGGCTAAAAAACGTGTGCGATAACTACCAGAAAATTAAGCCTTAATAACTTCAAAATATAAAAGTATACTTGATTCCACACATTTTAATATTGCGAATGTGTTACAGATGGAAGTACAATTATTATGTGACAATGTTACAACCTGGGACTTTCACTCAGATGGTTATAAAAATGCTAGTTTGAAATATTCTTCTACAACCGAAGCCAGATTTAGTTATTCTTAAAAAATTGAATTGATAAATTTTCACTTTATCTTCTGAAAGTGAATGTCAAATTAACATTCCGTCATTCTTAAATGCTAGAAGTGATTCAAATTGTTTGATGTATGAAATAGACCTAATTCTATTCATACGAAATAGATACGCTTTGAGAAAATCTTCGTAAAAAAGAATACAAAGTTTGTAGGACCAAAGCTTATATAAAACAAATAAATAATAATGACGTCTTAATTTCAAATTCGTCGCGTTATTTCAAATTCAATCGCGTAAAAAGAGAATTGATCATTTCACATTATTTCATTTAATTTCAAATTCGCACAAAAATTGGAATTAAGTGTATTTACAAAAGTTCAATGCGCTATTGTTAAACCAGGTCACAATTAAAATTATTTAATAATCAAACTTTTATCACAAATTTAAGAGATTCTACTGTATATATGATGATTAATATTATTGAAAATAATTTTATTAAGTCTATTATAAATTTTATTTTATTAAACATGACTATAAAGTCAACAATATAATAACAAATATAATAATATTACTAAGAATAACTGAATTGGGTATCACTCCTGTCATTAAGAACCTGTCCTGTCATTTATTTTTTTTTTTATTTCCTTCCCTCTTTTTTTTTTGTTTATTATTGATTATATTGATGACATTGTTACTTGTTTTATTTTTAGTTTATTTATTGTTTTTTTGTTTTGTTACACCGTTATAAAGAAAAAAAAATCCTGTTAAAAACCGTTATTTATTAAATGTATTGATGTTATTTGAGAAAAATGAATAAATAATAAATGTCGGATCGATATTTACAATATTTTGACAACCCATTATTAAAAAAAAAAAATACAAAATTTGGCAAGCTATACTTTTATTAAATGAGTATATAATATATATCTTTATATATAGGTACTTTAATTTATAAATGGTATATAAATTGATATATAATGTACATTATAGGTTTAATTAATATGAACAAGATATTTTTTATTCACCGTTTGAATAATAAGTAATAATTAGTTAAACAATTTGTATTTTGTACGCAAACAATTAAGTATAATAATTATTATTATGAAATAAGTTTTTACTTAAATCAGAGTGCTAAAAAATTAATATTTTAAAAATATGAACTAGTAAAATGCTTGCATCTGAAAGATATTTCTTAAGCTATACAGTTAAATGCATAAAACTTAGTTTGAACTCAAAATTCACTTTTTCATGCATAGACTGTGAGTTGAAGCACTGGTTTTTAAAAAAAAGTGATTTTGGAGTTCAAGTCCAGGTTTATGCATTTATTCTATTACAAACGTTGGAGATACTTCTAAGTATGTTAAGTAAAACATTCATTGGAAAAAAAAGAGATGCAGCACTGAGTAAAATATAACGTGCGTGACTTTTTTTTTGCATCTAAAGTATGAAAACTTTATACAGAGGCTCAGTACAGTTTAACTGTAAGCCTAAGAAGCCTTTTTAAACCATAGATATTCGTTGTGACAAAGGGAAAGGTACTGAACATTTTATATTCTTATAGTTAGAATTCAATTGCACATGAGATAGTATTAAGCCTTATAACGTATATCTGAGTCCAATATGATAGATAAAACTCAGGTTTGAATACGGATCTGTCGAATGAGATCTTAGTTTTTCAATTCAATCAAATTTCTTTAAAGGTTTATTAACTAAGTTTGAAATTTGTTAAAAAAATTTTGGAAGCAAATATTATACAATTTTCCGAAATACTGGTTTGGCTGAAAAGAAAGCATTAAAAATTTTTATATTGAGCTCCGTTAACCCATTGCGGCACAACAGCTTTTTATAGGTTTTTTTCGTTACTTTACTCTAAATTAGAAACGGTTTGACCGATTTTCGTCAAATTTTGTATACGTGTTCTTCTTTGAGAATGGAATTCACTCTCTTAACAGACTTGGAATTTGTTAACCCATGCCGGTCCGACGATTGGTCATCTTTTCAATAACATCAACTTAAAATAATACCTCCATTGAGAGGCGCAGTAACGCGCACTGTGTATTAGCTAGTTAATAATAATTTTGTGTTCTATTAAATAATATTAAATAAAATTAATCTAATATTTCTACCTAATTAAAAGAGACACAATTGGTTTAGGTTTTCTTATTGTTATATTCATTAATATAAATTTCAAAAATAACATTTTTTTTTTTTAATATTTAATATTAAATGTTTCTTTTATTACAAAATTAATTTCTTAACAATCTCATTAAATTTTAAAATAATTTCGTATTTTATTAACTTAACCCTCATAAATTTTATAACTATATACCCTTATTTTTTCTTCCAAAAATTTTGGATCACAATTTGAATATAAAAGAGAATTTCTTATTTTATATACATATATAATATTATCGAATTTCAATTAAATTCCAATTAAATTTCTATTAAGTTTTATAAATTTTTAATCTTTTTACTTTCTTATTCACTTTTTCATTCTTTCTTTAATTTTTTTTTATTAGTTTTATTTTCTCATTCTTTATTATAATAAAAGTAATATTAATATTAATTTCATATTTTTTCTTTAATAATCATTTATATTTATACTTAGTATTGTTATATTCTTTTAAAAGATACATATTATTTATTTTATTATATATTATACTTATATACTTATTATAACCCACATACTTTTATTTATTGTTACATTTTATTATGTATAGAGAACGTAAAGATGAATTACCAAAAATGCAAGTTGGCTTTATTGATTTAATTTGTTTACCATTATATCGAGTTCTTTGTGAAACATTCCCATGGATGAATCCATTATATGAAGGTACATTAGAAAATCGTACTAATTGGCAAGATTTAGCTGAAAAAGTTGAAATGGGATTAACATGGATTGATGATGATACAATTGATCGGCCTGTTGAAGAATTTTCTGGTAAGTTTAAAAAAAATTATTATATTAGTAACATTGTAAAAATACTTATATATATATGTAATATAATAATAAAAGATGATATGAATGCATATACGAATATAAAATATGGTATACAGTTATGGACAAGAAATTAGAAGATTTAATAAAATTTGTAAACTTTACTCAGTTCACGTTGTTGAAGTAATTTTTGAGAAAGCTAAAATATGTGTTTCATACATAAAAAGGGTTGTAAAAAACTCAAAAATCAACTCAACTTATAACAGAACTAAAATTTTGAGTCCATACATAATTTGAGCTAATGGCATGCGCTCAAAGGTTGAGAGGACTGAAGTATTTAGTTGAGCGCGTCAAATCGGAGAAAAACTTCTAATAACATTTTTTAACATATATATAAAGGATGCATCACACTTTATTGAAAAAAAAAATTCGGAATGACAAAATTCCGAAAAAAAATCTCCGAAAAGAAAAAATCCCGAAAACAAAATGCTGAAAACCAAAAATCAGCCCACATTATATTAACTTTTTAGTTGTAACGAGTAATTAAAACAAGTTAAGAAGGATTTAAGAGGCGGATGCAAAATCAGCGTTCTAATAACTTGTTAGGCAGGGGTTAAGAGGAAGAAGCCTCCATTATTTTAAATGCTTTGTTATTAACTTATTATTTATAAAAAAAAGTTAGGAACGATCTCAGAGTTGGATACAAAATCAGGAATGCTACTTTTTCCAGTGTATTTATATTTGCCTTTCACTAAATATATATGTATATTTAAGTGGAAGTTTTTTCTGGAACTTCGTACCGAACCTGAATAAGGTTTCATAATTCGGGATTTTGATATTGTCAGTATTTTTTTTTCAAGATCTTAAATCATTGGGGATTTTTTTTCGGGACTTTTTCATTCGGAATTTTTTTTTCAGTACAGTGTCATAGACCCACACGCCTAAATCAATAAGCCCCGTGAACCTCACATACAAAATATTTAATTTTATTTTTTATATCGATTCGATTATATATATCTTTTGAATTTAAGTTCCTACAAAAAAAAGCGAATTAATCAAGTCTGCAATCAAAACAACTGAACTAATATTATACAATATAAATTTTTTCAACAATTTTTTTGTCCGTAACTGTATATATTATAATGTCTTAAGTTTTTATTTATATTTTACAATAGAATATGATAAGAGTATCTTTTTATTTAATATCTATTGGATAAGAAAAAGTAAGATGTTAGCTTTTAAATTTTTATCCCTTTCAAATCATTGGATCTTTAAAAATTACAAAAGCAAAATTAAATAAAAGTTTTTTTAAGTGATTGTTCATTGATTTAATAATTTATAAAAGAAAAAGGTTATACAAATTATTATTAAAAAAAAAAATCTAACACTTAAAAACCTAAAAATTTTTGTAACAAATTTTTAAAGATTTCCGGATTAAATTTTTAAAGTATTACTTCTGGCTTTTGACATCTAGGATTTAATAATTGGACATTTAAATATAAAATCATGTTCACATTGAATCCGTTAGTTTTTAATTTGCACATAACTGCAAAACTATTCTCCTAAGTATCAAGTTAAATGAATACACCATGACATTGTCATCCTAGATTACTAGCATAGAATATCACAGGTCAAATCCAATGACAACTTTTTTCGATACAAATTATTTTCAAAATTTTTTTTATACTATGCTTTTAAATTGTTATGACAGGTTATTAAGAACCTTAAAATTATTTAGATTGAAATGTCAAAAATGAATATCAAACAGCTACAAAAGATTAATTTTAAATTTGGTTAAACTTTTTTTGGCAATATTGTCGTGTCATATTGATTTTATTTTGATTTTATTTACACACATGTATGCAAATTGTACACTTGTATTTATTGACGACAATGTCATGTCGTGTAGGACAGGCCTTAGAATATTGTGAAATAGCTTTTAATATTATAAATTCACTACAACCCCTTTAATTTTCAATGATTTTATTTTATTTTGTTACTATAACTCATTTCTATCTTAAAATCATTTTTAATGGTATCTTATGACAAGAGTAAAATTTTTTGAAAATAATTAATTATTTTATAATTTATATTAATGCCTATACAATATGATTTTTATTGTACTATAATTAGCTTATACTATTAATAATAATTATTTCCATATATATTCATATATATAATAAATAATCTTATAACAATGCTATTAATTTCTTCGTTCTAAAATCTATTTATTATAAAATTGTAATAAAATACTTTTACAATAACATTTTTAAAATAAAATATCTTATTAATAAATATATTAATATAAAAATGTATAAATTTAGCATGCAAAGAGGAAGAAATTAAGGACATTGAATTTACATCGGTAACATTAAATTGTCAACATAGTCAAGATGGTGATCCAGCAACACCAGAACATCATCGTTCACGTTTTAGTAGTATTAAGAAAACAACAGCATTGGGTAAAGCAGTACGTTCAAAATTATCAAAATCATTGCATAGTACTAGTATGCAAGAGAGTAGTGGTTCTAGTTCTAGTAATCAAGCTGGTATAATAAGTGGAATGGGTAATAATAGTTCAATATCAAATACAATACAAAGTGGTAATAAACGAGTATTAAAAACCCCTGATAATGAATCAAAATCATTTGATAGTGATGAAATGATCGGTACTAGTAGTAGTACAGGACATCATCAATCCCTTACAACAACAACAACAATTGGTAAAAATTCATCAACAAATGAACCAAAATCCGAGAAAGTTAAAAAGAAATCAAAATTTTTTTCACTTTTGTGACACAAATCACAAGATAAAATTTTAAATTAATGAATATATTTGTATATACGTATCTATGTAGGTATATATATTTATATTTTAATACATATATAAATGTTAAAAAATTATTAAGGATCTTTTTTTAAAATCCTTTTTTTTTTTATTTTCTTTTTTATTTCGTGATTTTTATTGTTTTATTCGTGGTTTGTAAGTGTGTATGTACAATTTTAGTCCCTTTTTCTGCCTTAAAGGTTTGATATTAGCAAAAAATCAGTTGTTTTTTTATATTTTTTTGGGCTGAAATAATTTAGATAAATATTTTTTAATATTTATGTAAACAGGGTGTTTAATAAGTGGAATATAAGACGAAAAAGGAAAGGTAATAGGGATGTAAATTTTTGCATACAACTAGATGTTAATATTGAAATCGATTAAAATATTCAGAAGTGTCATTCTTATGGCATTCTTTTTGAAAACGTTAACATAAAGATATTTTTTGAGGAGTGCCTCATCCTATAATACACAGATGAACTTTTAAGTAAGCTTGTTGTATTAGAAAGCTAAAGATTTGCTTTATATGTTTATCATATTGATGCATCAACGTAATTACAATAAAAGGAAGGTTCAAGTGTAAATAGAATAATTTTTTAAACTTTTTTAAATTGTTTATCAAACTGTGTACCCCTAAAATAAGGGATTTCTTAAATATGAAAAGATGAATAAGCATGAAGACTCTGTTTAAATACAAGGAAAATATTGTTTGTTCCGATGGCTTTTGATCGTCTATTTATCTATATAAAAATAGACTTTCCGATTTCTTTATAAAGGTTCTCCATATGACTCCATCACGACCTTACTTTCTAATGCTAGCTTAATTCAAAACAGATTGCTTTCTTAAATTGTATAAAACTCATTCATAATTTTTTTAAGAATTGTATTTTTTTAAGAAGATAGTCTGTATTTTTGTACAACATAGAAAATATTTTCAAAATCTATATTCAGGATTAATTTAAAAATTCAGCAAAAAGACTTTTCCTAACTATTCATAGACCATATTCAGATCCTTTTTCGAAGGGAACAAAGTTAAAAATCGTTAAGATTATAAAAACTTTTTTTATAACTTTTGTTACACACATTTCTTATATTCTGTCTAAACTTCTAAGATCTAACCTTCTTCTTGTATATATATATACCGTTTTAATGAAAAACAGCCTTAACATGTGTTAACTTATTATTTAACATTTCTTAGTAAACACCCTGTTTTTATACAATGATTGTGTGTATGTTTGTATGCATATACAACTATAATAGATATAGTTGTATATGCATAAATGTTAATGTATAGAGTGATAAAACAAAATGTTATTTTTAAGATAAAAAAAAACAAATCAGAAAATATTATAAAAATTAAATTAAAAAAACAAAATGTTAATTTTAAATATTATTGTAATTAATTTTAAAGTATCACATATTTATAGGTTATATTATAAAAATTTAATAAAAAATTAAAAAAATATCGAAAAGAAAATTTTTAATTTTAATTTAAGAAAATTATTTTAATTAATTAAAATAAAATGTATAGAAAAAGAAAATTAATGAAAAATTCAATTTTTTTTTTTTTGTATTTTATTAAAAACAAAAAAAAACAAATAATAATATATTGTAGATTTTTGTAAATGTTTCTAGCACAAAAGTGAATTTAGCTATTAGAAGAGATTTATAAATAAAAATACCACTATAAATTACATATTCATAATGACTTAAAATTTATAAATTATCATTTTAATTATTAACTATATGACAAAATCAAAGAAACTACAGTAATATCCTAAAATAATATATAAAAGTAATATATAAATTAATAAACATATTAATACATACATATTATACGTATACAAAAAAAGCTATCAATAAAACAGCATTATTCTAACAATATACAAATTAATACAAAAATTCTATAGCATATAAAAAAATAGATCTGTATTTTAATAAATCGCATTTTATAATATTGAATTTTAAAACTTTTAAAACATAATTTCAAAATCATTGATTTTAAGAAAACCGATTTTGAAAAACATTTTTCCAATGTTTTTATTGCAGCATATTTTTTATTAGCCTCAAATCTTGTACTTAACTAATAAATTTCGTTTTGGTCATCTATCGTTCATTACCTTTATGAAATAAAGTAACTTTAAAAATGTTTTTTTCGTAAAGAAGGTGTTAATTTTATTTTACAGCTATTTAAAATGAATTAATTAAGGCAGCTTCTCTTTTTTAAGCCTTAAATCTAAACACAGCTTGAATGTTCTTCAAAACTTTCTAAAATTGAAAAATTTGATAAATCCTTAATTCTTAAATTTAATAAAAATAAATTCAAAAAAAATATATTAAATAATTTTAAATTAAAACTATTTCACAGATTTGTTTTGTTTCGATTAATTTCATCAAAGTTTAATTAGATAATCTTCCATATCCAATTTTCAAACCGGACGAATGATATTCTGCCTTTTTTTTAAACTCCTCCACAAATCGTATTCTGGTAATTTTTCAAAAACTTAAGATATTTTTTATTTGAGACCCCTATCATGCCCCAGAATACATATATCCCAGTACTAAAAATTTAAATTTGTTCCATCTAAAAACCGTTATACATAAACAGTAATACATGGAAAATAATACATGGAACAGTAATAAATGTATGGAATCTTTTAATTATAAATTCTTCTCACATCCTTAATTTTCCGTTTAACCATATTGAAACGGACCTTGTAGTACAGGCAATACTTTCTAGTAGAGGCCACCAATCTTAACTGAACAAATGATAGTTTATCTGAAAATAATAAGCATTTAGAAAAGGCTCGAGTAAGACAATTTTAAAACTGAACCTTGTTATCAATTTTATATTAATTTTTATATTAATTTCCATTTGAATATTTTTAATAAGTTTCACTAAACTCACATATATTAATTGCAATCATAATTTTATCACATTATAATAAATAATTAGGTAAAAACATATTACATTTTGAAACATGTTTGTACATAATATATAAAATTAAAAAAATTTAAAAATATTAATTTAAAATAATAAATCAAATTTGAAACAATTTTACAAAAAATTACTTTAATAGTAGAAAATGAATTGAAAAAAACAAAATTAAATAGAAAAAAAATAATAAAATATAAAAAAATAAAAATTTAAATAAATATTTTAAAAAGAAAAATTACAATGCAAAACAAAAACTAAATGTCAAAATAAAATGTGATCTATTTAGGGTCGTTATAAATTTTCATGCATATTTGTGTGTGTATTAGTTTTTAGCTCACATTTATTAAATATATTTGACGTTTATACAATAGTATATATATTAATTAATAAATTAATTTTTAATTGATAATTTATTTATTAATTTTGAAAAAGAATGAATTTATATAAAATATTAATATTAAAAAATATCAAAACAATATTTATTTTTATTTTTTTTTTTAAATTTAAAATTAAAAAACAGAAGCGTAAAATTTTACTTGAACTAAAAAAAAAAAATATTTTAAATGAAATTCAAAAAAAAAAAAATTTTAATCATGAACAAAAAATACTAAAAAAAAATTTTTAAAAATTTTAAAAGTTAAAAAAACTAAGAAGAAATATCTTTAAAAAAAAAAATAGAATATAAGCTTTTAATACAAAAACAAAAATTAATGTAGTGTACAATTTACTATATAAAATATAAATTCTTCAAAAAATCGTATCGTCCTTATAAATTTACTTGAAAAAAAAAAAAAAAAACAAAGAGAACAAAACTTAAATGAAAAATACTATTTAAATAATTGAAAAAAAAAAACTTTAAGAAAAAACTTATGTGAATATTTTAGCAATAAAAAAATAAAACGTTAAAACTTCTTAACGTTACGAAAATTCTAATTGTAGCTACCATATAAAAAAAAAAATTGTATTAACATTATCTATACAATATATGATTAGTATATATATACATTTCTAAGTATCATTAATTTACATACTAATATTTAAAAATTATAATTATAATTGTATTTATATACAGGGTGTCCGAGTCTCAAGCACACGCACTACACTCAGTGATTGGGGGCATTAAAGCAAACAAAAAATTGTACTGGAGGGGGGAGGTCTATTGTTTTAATCATTTTCAACCTTAATAACTTTGTAACTGTTGGGTATATGGGGATCATTAGTACAAATAAAGCTGACAACTTACTCTACAAAACGGATTTTTTTTATCTCTCTATAGTAAACTGTTCAATTGATTTTTTTATGAAAAGTCTCCTTAAATCTTTAATCCTTCATATCTCGAAGAAGGTCCACAATAGACCCCTCCCTCCAGTACAATTTTTTGTTTGTTTTAATGCCCCCCAATAACTGAGTGTAGTGCGCGTACTTGAGTCTCGGACACCCTGTATATACTTATGTAAATTATGTGCTATAAAATAAAATAGTTAATTAATTTTAATTTAAAAACAAAATAATTTTAATATGTTTTCTCTAAAAACTAAAAAAAAAAAAAATTACCAAAGAAAATCATTTTCTAAATTAATTAATGACTAACATTAAATATACTTAAAGTTATATATACTTATGATAATTCTTGCTCAACGGAAAGTGATAAAAATGGATTTTTTTATAGAATCTATTATTATTTTTATAATCAAAATTACTTAAAATGCTTAATTTTAGTACATATAACGAATGATTTTTCTATTTTATTGCACTGGACACAGTTGGCAAAAAAATCCTTTTTTTAATGAAACCACATTTGTTTTAATTTCTCTCTTTTTTAATTTATTTAAATCTTTTTTGTATATATATATTTAACTGAATCCCCTTAAATATTTTTATTTCGTTCTCATCTAAACTGCTATGGAAAATTTTGAAAAAAAATCGAACCTATTTTTTTATCTTGCTTCAATCTCTAAAAAGCTTTACTGTTGCGATCCCTTAGCTGCACTCAGCTGCACTTATCTATAATACAAGAAGAAATTAATATTAATAATTATACAAGTAATAAATTTTGAGTAAAATATTAAATCAGCAAATCAAATTTAAATTATAAAAAAAAAAAAAACATTTAATTTAAAAAAAAAACAGTTCTATTCAAAATAAAGTACGGCCTTTAAACCATTGTAAGAGATATTTTCACTAGATTTATTACAAAAAAGATCTGATGATCTCCAACAGAATAAAAATTCCTTTCTTTAAATTTAACATACAAATTTGAAAAATCAAACATCTCATTTATTCCCTGTCTTTAAAGGCAAAACTATTTCCAAGAAATTATGTAGAAAAAAAAGCCTTAATACAATCAATGAATTATGACTTATTAATCAAACTGGGTTAATCTTAAAATGTTTGGCATTTCAGCTAAATTATTGCCTAATAGCCCCAAGAATTAATATAATTGAATAATCGTTTGACCATTTCCCTTTCTTGAAAAAATTTTATTAAGTTTTAATTTAATTAATAAACTAAAGATTTCGCAATGACTGCAAAAGATTTCGCAATGACTGCAACTAATCTGTTTATTGTATGTTCAAATATTAATACTTATTTTACAAGATGATGTAATATTATGTCAGAATTGAATTTAATCACAAGGCACAAGCAAAACGTACAAGCTAATGATTTCTAAAACTTAAAATTAAATAAAATTGTTTTTTTAGTTTCTAGTTAACTTCTAATTTTTTAAATTAACAAAATTACAAAGGAGGAAAAATCTACAATAGGTTCTTTTTTAACTTAAAATTAAATTTAATTCAATAAAACATTGTTTTGTTATCCTAAGGAAGCTAATATCGACGGATTAATACTATAATCGTTAAATTCAAAAAACCAAAAAAAAAAAAAATAGAAAATAAAGTTTATATATCTATATAAATGTTAAATCTATATAACTCATTAATATTATTGTGATTATAATTTTCAATAACGTTCCTTCTGTTATAAATAAAAAAAAAATAAATATAAAATATTATATTATATCAAATATAAAAATTTAAAAAATAAAAATCATATTCTTTATTTATTTAAATTAATTTTAAAAATATATATTTTATTTCATAAATTGTTAATTTTTTCCCTAAATTTAAAATAAATTGTATATTTGTGAAATTATACTGAAAATTAAATATTTGTAAACATTATCAAAAAAAAAAAAATATAAATAAATAAAAGTAATAAAAAAAAAGTATTAATACTTTTTATTTACAAATTCAATTTTTTTAATAAATAAAGGTAACATTCTTTGCTAAAGAAAGTAAACAAACCCAGTTAATCTTTAATCAAAAATTTCTAAAAAAGGTTTAGAGAAAGGTGTTTAAAAGTCACTCAAAAACGATTTTTTCTACAATTTTTCAATTTTAAAACGTAAATTAAAAACTTCATAACTTCTTGCAATAACTTATGGCTTTGATATTTAACTTTACATATATACTAAAATGTCCTAAATGTAGTTCTTACAATGGTAAGTATCTCTCATCTTAAATTAATTATTAGTTGGTCGGTTTACGTGGCTGGCGTTTTGCTACAACTACCGTGACCACAAAGATTAAGTATGGGCTATATTGGCTTTAATTTTTAGATCTATTTCGCGACATTCAGAAACCTTATCATTTTTGCAGGTTGTTTAGTTCCAGATCGCTAAGATCGTTCAATTCATGGCTACCCAGAGCCACTCTTCTGGCCCTGTCAGCGTTGGGCATTTACACGTGAAGTGTATAATGGTCTCTTTCTCTTAAAAACTGTTCGAGCTTGGAAATATGAAATCAGGACTACTACCCCTATTGCTATATTTAGTTTGCTATTTAGAATAAAATCAAATAATGACTTACCACGTTCATTTGTTTCCTAACTACCCCATAGGGTGTGCCGAACATTAGCATCGCAGACTGCGATCATTTTGCCACCTGTGGCATCTACGAACTGCTGGTCGGTGGAGCAGGTTCATCATGTGGCATGTAAACTGAACTTATGTACATTGTTCTGCATCTCCAGTTTGACCACTATCAAATTTTCATAACTAAAATTAGAACAGAGATGTGCACATATGTTGTTTTACTAGAATACACGTTTTTGGCTTACCTGTGTCTAAACCTACATTCTTGTAGAATAGATTATAGTTGCGGCTGTTTAAGTCTCTGATCTTGGAGGCGTTAATATATGGCTCTTTAATGAGGGCTATGTCTAAGTCCTCCCCACCTAGGATGACTAGCAGATTATCCGAGGCACATTTGAAGTGCCTTAGATTAATCTGCATCATCCTCTTTTTTTACTCCACAATAAGCTGCTGTTGACTTCATGTCTATTGACAAGTCTTCCAGCAGCCCAGTTTCTCCTTCTAGGTCGTCCTCCTCTTGGCCACCCGGCTTGAATATCTCTAGTTTGGTATGCCTTATACCAAATCTCAGCTTATTGTCTAGCTTCTCCAAAGGAGCTAGACTTTCTTCGCTGATAAGAAGGAGAAACGATATGCTGTTTTTCAACGGCTCATCGGACGTGTTTTCCTTCATTATCACCGACCAGTTCTCCATTGGAACCGCCGGGTTATGTAGTCGGAGACATTCGAGGAGCTTTTCCCCGCTTATCTCCATCCTAGGTAGCCAGATACGGGCTCTAGGCCTCCTAGGGATTTCTCTACCTGGGATTATTCCAATTTTGGCGTCCTCCCAGGCATCGCCAATCTTAGCAATGCTTCTGCTAAAAAAATCCAAGGAGAACTGATCCTCGCATCTGATTACCCTGTAGCCCCTGACTACATCGGATGAATCAAAGCATGGGAGTGGTCCTCCTGTGCCTCCTAATACCGCTTCGTTGACCATTTCAGAAAGTTTCGTCTCCAGCTTGATCCATAGATCATTGGAAACTTTCCTGTCACTAGCTTTTTCGTTGACAACTGCAACACATAGACTGTCCTTTACAACATCTTTGTAATTTTTATGTGCCACAGTTTTCGAACTGCTGTGCAGATCGATCTTTGGCACCTTGATTCTTTCTGTGCCAGGACTGGGCTCATCTTTGGACCTATTCCTTTTCACGGACGAATCTTTTCCAGAGCTGTGCGATTCATATGCTCGCACAATTTCGTTATATTTTTTCTTATCTTCTGGATCTCTTTCCTTAACAATACCTTTTGCTTCGTTCTGAGCTATCTTGCCCAATACGAACTTAGCCTTCTCGTATTGTTTTCTGAAAGCCGATCCAGAGCCTCTGTGTCTCTTTTTAGTGGTTGTAATACTATGACTGGTATTACCACTACTGTTTGAACCTATTGATTTTGGAGCACTATAACAGGTGCTTCCTCCACCACTGGGCACTACAATTTTCGAAGGACCCTGGCTGAGTTCTTGTTTGATACCGATAATAGTCTCTTTACTGCAGACTAGTAACTCATCTTCAGAAGATGAGTTGTTGTTTTTTAAGTTTTTTATTTTTGAATTCATTTGTGTTCCCACGAGTATGGCGAGAAGGGACGGTCGACATATGCAGAGCTCCCATACATATGCAAGGCTAATTACAATGGGGTGGCGCCTGGTGCCCCAAGGAGACCGTTAACGGTACCATCTTTAGACACTTGGTACCAATCAGCCGTCGGCACGGTTTTCTTTCACACCTTGGCTTAAGTGTACACCTATAATCAGCCGCTATCTGTCTCCAAAAATAACAATAAGTTTAAGGATGGCAGGTAACGTTGCCCGGGGTACACCGATACAAAGGACCTTTAGAAACCTTTGTACACTGCTTGGAGGAATATAGGTGATTAACTGTACCCCAAATTGATTATACTTTCTGATTGATTTTATCCGTATAAATTAAAATCATTTATTAATGCTATCGTTTATTTCCTAATACAGAATGTTATATATTACATTGGGCCAAGAATTGTAAGTTACAATTTTTTTCTGAAAATAAACAAAAATAAATTAAATTAAGTTTAGCAAACAATTGAGAATTTTTATACATCTTATGGATTATGACCATTTTAATAATTTTCCATAAGTTCATAATTTTAGATATGTGTTTTTAAACCTTTTGTATCTTTTATTTTACAATAACGAGTTGCACGTCAACATAAATTATATAACCTAATATTAGTTAATTTAAAAATTTAATAGAAAATATTTTAAATAAAACAATTAAATAATGTATAAAATAAACACGTTTAATAATTCTATATATTAAATATTTACTTATAAATGAATTTAAAGTTTTAAACATAAAACATTAGAATATATCTACTTTTTTTTTAATTTTATATTTTTTATTTTAATACAAATGTGTAATATAAATATTTCCTGAATGAATTTAATTAATTTTTTTCCTATTTTTAATTATTTTTCTTATAAAATACTTTAAATTCCCAAAAATGCAAATGTTTTTTTTATTTTTATTTATCTGAATAACAATATGTGAATGTTTATTTTTATTTTCATTCGAATTTTTAATTGGTTTAATTTCTATATTTTTTTTTTTTAATTACTATTTATATTTATTTAGACATGACTTTAAATTTAATTGATAAATTCTTTATAGTTAATTTTACCAATAATTTCATTTTTAATTTCTGCTAACTCCAAATAACTTTTTCTTTCTAGTTAGAGAAATTTTTCAAGTTTTTTTAAGATTAATGATATTATGAATTTATTTTGCTTTATTTTATTTTTACTATCAAAATTTTATCACTGCTTTAAGAGTTTTACACAAAAATATCTTTACGAAAGTAAGAAAAAGTTGAGTTTTTCAATAAGAAATTAATTCAAATTAATAAACTAAAAATTTTCTTTCAGAATATAAAGTATGGAAGATTTTTGTTTTCAAAATAATTTTTTTAAAGATTAGGGATTAGTAAGGAGTTCTTTAATTGTGATACTCTTAAAAAGTGTCAATACAATGAACTTACAAAATAATAACTCATATTCACATTTATTTAATTACGAACAACATTATGATTTACATTACCCTTTATCTATAGATTATGTACATTTTCATAATCTTAATTTAATTGTATTCTAAATTAAAATTCCTGTTTTGAAATTTGATCATTAAATGTTTAGAAACTGAATCAATCAAATTATTTTCTTGAAAATTTTGTAACAAAATTACAAATTTAAAATTAATCCAAAAAATTTGTAATAAAATAATAATGCTCTATGTTTTTCTTTTTGAATAAATTACTATTTAAAATTAATTAATTTTTACCTTACAAAACAAACAAACGAAATATATATGGTTTGGAAATTAATGGTATTTATGTTTCCTTTTTTAACAATTAAATATATGTAACATAAAAAAAAAATCAATTAAAATTTATAAAGGAAACATTAATAAATATTTTTTTCTTTTTTTGACGAATAAATCTAAAAATTAAAATAATTTTTTGTGTAAAATTGTAAATTATACCACTTTTACATGAAAAATTCTTCTGTAGAGTGAGAAAGTGGAAGTCACGTACGTCCGGGACGATCTAATATTGATATTTCTATAACTCTAAGACCACGGAATGTTGGATCTGTTATTTGTAAACCTTTTGGATTATAAACTCTTTCATTTTGGGAAGCAATAAATTTTGACAGTTTTCTCAAAGTCTAAAAAGAAATACTTGAAAAAAAAATTATTAATAAAATTTGTGTTATACCTTCTCATAATGTGTTTCAGTGCAAATATATACTAAATATGCTGTTATACAAGCTAAACATCCTTCACAGTATGTACTGCATGAACCTTTTTCAGCTTCAGCAAAAAATTCATTCAACTTTGTTATAGTTGCTTCAAAAACATGTCTTTCGATCTAAAAAACAAAACGATAAAATTAATATTTTGTTTTTCCATAGAAAATTAATCTAAAAATCAAGTACATACATAATTTTTAAAAAATATAAATTATTCTTAATCACTAAAATGTTTTTTATTTTACTTTAAATCAAGGTATGTACTTTTAATTAACAATATTGTGACAAATAATTATTTTATTGTAATCACTTAATATACATATTTGTCACTAAAGAAATGGTGGATAAAATGCTAGACTAAAATGCTTATAGATTTCGTTCAAGAAAAGACAGTTTTAATTAAAATTATTGTATAGAATGACTGAACAGACATACTTGTTAATAAAGTAATGATTAATATATTGATTAAATAATTGATATAAATATTTATATCTGCTTGAATAGTGATTGTATACTTTTATGAGTATGACACAAATTTTAAAATGCTTAAGAAGCAACTATATTAAATATTACACTGTAATTAAACTACTGACTCAAATGCATTTGACTTCTTATTAAGAAAATTAATACATCTTGCAGTAATTTTAATAGCAAGATATATTATTCATATCTATATATCATTCGTATATATACATTCCAATAAAAATTTAAAAAGGAAATTAAAAGTTAACATTTAACATTTTCATATAAAGTACATAAGTAAGGAATGTCTGGGAAACTTTATTATCTATTTTGTCTACCAAACAATAAATCAAAGTCCAAATATATAAATAATTTGAATATATTATTAAAAATTTAGGTCACGTAATTATAAAAAAATATAAACTATATTCAGTAAAAACTTACAAGTCCTTCTAATTCACTGGGCAACCTTGTATGAAATTTGACCGAAGTCCCTTCAGAATAATCTCTCGGTATAAATACTTTGGTACAATTCGATTGCAGAGCCACAGTTGCTCCAGTTTGGGACATTTTAGTCGATTTAATAATAATTTTTACAAATTTATAATAATCAATTATAATTATATTTTATTTTCAAATCTAATCAAAACAAATTTCTTCTTTATCAAATTCAGGTAGAAATTTTATGTGAAAATAAAAATACATTAAAATTTTGAGCAAGCAATGACATTGACAGTTGACTTTGACATTAAGAAATGACAATGTAAAATTTATTAATACCCTAGCGGTGAATTTAAAAACAAAATCATGTGATTATACGAGGTTAACACTACACACATATGAAGCTTAAATAATCTAATCATTTTACTGGTACTACAATTCTTTTATTACTAAAATCATAGATGGGTCCATACATAATTTAAAAATTACAAAATAAATTAAGGTTATTTTCTGTTTTATAATAAATTTTATAATTTATGAATTTTAAAAAATGAATCTAAAGAAGATTTTAAAGAATTAGAAATCATCGAAATAACATATTCATATTTTTTTTCTAATTATTAAAATAATTTCAAATTTAATGTATAATAATTTCGGATTTATTTTATTTTACCAATTTTTCTTACCAATTGGTATAATTTTTGTTTTTGCCTAATTCTAAATTCTTTCGTATTTTTTCTGTTGACACAAACTGGTTTTTGTCTTCGTTAAATTTTGAACATCCTGGCGGGGAATAGAGTAACTTGCAGATTGTATATAATTTCTTAATAGATAAAGCAAGTAGAACAAAAAATGTCAATAAGAATTCTCTAAATTTTTTCTTAAAACCATTGCCCCACATGCTATCTCTTTCTCACTAATGCTTTTTTCCACTATTCATAGAGTTTGCCTTTATAGTTTTTCTAGGTATCAAAAAATATGTATCATATATAAAAATAATAAGATTATTAAATTTTAATGATAAAATACAAGCTTATATAGAAAAATTTTAAAAATAACCTCTGTTTTATTTTATTTTTTATTACTTTTTTCAAATAAAACTTATTTACTAGTTATGTTATAATTTTTTATACCCAATATAGAATTTTTTTTTTGTATCAAACCATTTAACCAAGTATCAAACTATTAATATCGTCGTACAATATTTGAGTTAATTTTTTTTTTTTTTTTATGATGTGTATGTAAATGAATGCAATATTGCCATATCATTTGTATGATTAAAAAATAAATTTTTTTTTTAATTTAAGTTTTTAAAACTTGAATATTTAAAAAAAACATCAATTTTAATTTTTTAGAAATTTAAAACTGATTAGTACAACTGATTGGTCATTCGAGTAAAAACACTGTAGAAGTCTGCAAGTAGTAGACGAATACGCGTATCAGTTTAGTTAAGCTAATTTAGTTAAATTAAAAGGCAACTAGGTACTCAAATTTTTTAAAAATAAAAATTTAAAATATTTTACCAAAACGCTCTAAATCATAAAATAAAATTAAAAAATATATTTTATAAATTTATAACTGATTAGTAGTTTTAAGAATTTTAACAAATAGTTTTCGTTGTTGTATTAATATTTTATATTTTAAATTATAATATTTATATAATATAAGTTATATTATAATATGAATTATAATTAAATTATAATATAAGTTATACTTTAAATATTTTATATATTCAAAAAATAATTTCCAAATCTTACATAACTTTTAGAAAAAGTAATTCTTTAAAGTTTTTATATGTAAGTTTTTAAAATCTTATATGTTGATAAATTAGGAAATTACATTAGTCTTTCAATATGGCAACATCAAAAATTATATAAACTTTTTAATATACAATATGATCAATAGACGTGTTGATCAAGTCAAGTGTATTGAAATTTATGTTTGTATTCATTTACATGTGTTTATATTTTAATATGATTTTATGTTAAAACGTTTAATTTATGTTTGTATTCATTTAAATGTGTTTACATTTTAATATGATTTTATGTTAAAACGAGGAAGAGTGTAGTAGTGTAGACTGACTCTGTCAACTCTGGGATACCCATATGACCGTTATATAAACATTATATCATTATTATAAACACTAATTACTTTTGGCAAAATTTCAGACACGCAGCTGTAATAGGTACAGAGAAATGCTCGGCTATTGCAAAAAACCGAATTTCCGAAAATATCAAGATTTTAGCTTCTTTAGTTTTTGAGTTATCGTGCGGACAGACGGACGGACGGACATACATAGCTAAATCAATTTATTTTCCGATTCTGATCCGATCCATACACTTGAATCTATATCTACCCCCTCTTCTTCTTTGCGTCTTTGCGTCACAAACGTAATGGCAAATTTATTATACCCTTTGACCTACAGTCATACGGGATAAAAAAACACTGAAAGATGGTGTAAAGAATTTTTTCATAGTATTATTTTCAATGGCTGGGGTTTTATATTTTAACCCTTGGTGGCTTGCCGTTTCATTGTGAAATTACGTATTACATTGCGGTTGCTAGTTTCAAAGGGGTTAAAAAGTTAAAGCCAAAAGTTATTAAAGAAAAATTCTAATTTGAGCGGTAAGTTGTCGAATGTCGTTTTATTTTCATAAATTTTAACTAATAAATTATTAATTTCTCAACACAATTTTAGTAGATTAGGTTTTCAATAGTTTATACAGAGCCATAAAATTAAAATTTTACTCTAATTTATCTTTTTATTCATTTAAAATGTTTAAAAATTTCTAATTTATCTTTTTTTTCCACACTCTTCAACTTGTCACCAGAGCATTAAATCTTGAAGTGGAACAGGTGGATCAGCTTTTGTTAAACAATGAAAAATATTAAATAATTTATTTTTTTTTTTTTTATTACATATTTAATTTGTCTATGTTTTACTAGAATTATAGATTTACGTTTGTTTTATTCTTATAGTTTTATGCAACATAGTAGCTACATTTTTATAATTTTTTTAATTTCATTTTTTTAAAGGGTTTTTTATGCCGAATTGAACGTTATTCATTTTATTTATTATATAACTTCAATTTGGCTTTTTGCCTTTTCTAAAAATATAAAATTAAAATTGAATTTTTAAATTGATTGTGTTTTTATTTTTTAATTAATTTAATTTTTAATTAATTTTTCAGATATTATTTTACTTTTCCATCTCATCAATTTAATTTTATTTCTCAACAAGTATTCAATTTTAAATACGATGTACGGAATTTTAATTGTACACACTAAATATCCAATTTTCATTCTGTTAAAGTTCCTAAATTTAGTCTATTCTAAAAAATTCATTTGAAAGCAAAAAACAAATTCGTTTGTCTGCTCTTATTATTTCTATATTATTTCAATACGTAATGAGGTAAAATGAATATTTTAAAAATATAAATTTGATTGAAAATTAGAAAAATAAATATTTATATATACATACATAATATAGTGTATAATTTATATTTGGTTTAGTTAAGCCAGTGTTAAATATATGCATATTTACATTGGTAGTTGGTATTATCAGTATTGTATTAAAACACACAAACACATTAAAAAATAAAATTAATTTACCATCTCTATAACTTTTTTTTACTTTTTTCTTCTTTTTTTTTAAGAAAATAATAATAATATAAAACAATGTGTAAGATGAGAAAGGTATATATTTTTTCTAATGTATAATATCGTTTTTACTCTTTCGTGGGGCATTGGATTTCACAAAATATAGTGAGAGATTTTTTGTTCTACTTGCTTTATCTATATGTATATGTATAATTTTTGACAGAAATTACATAACTTATTCTATTTCTTAATAGTTGATGATATTTGATTAGAGTCATAGAATTACTAGTACTAGAATGGCAAAAGAATGTTCCCAACTCTTTTCTTCTAATGTAATTTCCTATCTTGAGATATTCAGACAAAAAAGTACATATGCAATTAGGTATGCGTATACAAATGGTACGGCTACTTCATTTGTCATTGCTTAAATTTGAGTAAATGAGAATGTATATTAGGCAGTTTCTCATTAGTTTTTTTGTTTACATTTTTATTGGGCAGTTTGTATATTGTAAGTTATTTCGAATAAAGATATTTACTATTTGATTTAATTTACTTTTATATATTATATAATTGAACAAAACATCAAAAAAAAAATTTGAATAATATTAAAAGAAATTGCAGTCAATTATTTTTAAAAATAATGGAATCTCCAATAAGTATATTTTTAGTTTAATTTTAATTAACTTACATATACTTATATTTTGATTTATCTTAAGGTTTATCGTAGGTTTATTTATTTATCGTGGAAATGAAAATAAGTAAATCAAAAACAAATAATAATTTTTTGAACAAAACAAAAAGTAAGACTGTAAATACATTTTGTTTAAAAAATTATGATTTATTTTTCATTTACGTGAATATATAAACATTTTTAGCCATTTTTAAATATGAACGAATCTTTTGCAAATATGAAATCTACATTTATGTTAACCGTAAGGGGGTTTTGATTTCTGTTTCAAATAACTTAAAGTTTCCGAATAAAGAATTAAAAGGTTTTTTCTTTACCCTTTTTTTATTCAATCAAAATTTTACTTATTATTTAAAAATTTTAGCATTACAATATGATTTTCAAATTGATTCTATTCGAAAATAGACAATGTTTTGGTAAATTTACAGAACGGTCATTTAATAAAAATGAAAAATGGAAAGCAAAAACCAAAAGTAAAATACCTTTAAAATAATTTAAAAAAAAATCGACTAAAATTTGTAAAACCTCAAGAAATAAAAAAAAAATCTTTAAGCAACACTTTCTTCCCATCTTAATAATCATTTATTTAATTTAATGTTTTTTAAAAAACTTCAAAAAGCACAACAACACACAAATTTTTTGAATATAATATTTTCTAATTTGTTATCATTTACTTTTAACTTTGAAATCTTACTTGAATCGTACTTAAAAGTTTCTTATATATTTCACTTTCAAAATGAAATCAATCGCGGAGAAACTAGTAAATACATACAAACGGTACACGTACCAAATTTTGAAATTTGTCTGAAAATTTTTTCTCTATAGACATTCTAGTACTAGTATTTCTATGATTAGAGTAGTTTAGTTTAGAAGTCAGTCAGATTGGTCAGGTCTAAACTAGTTTATTCATTTTCATTTAGAATGTGGTAATGAATTTAACATAATTCAATTAAAACGTAAATAGATCTTGTAAAGCAAAACTGTAAATTATAATATTGAATTGAATATATAATTGATATTCAAACCATATCTATAGCAAGTTGTGTATATATTACTAGTAAAAAAGCCTGTCGGACGACAGGTATAATTTTAATTTCTCTTTTTATATATATTCTTTTTTCCTGCTATTGCGCTACTAAATTAATAAAAGAAAATTCGTTTCCTAAAGAACATTAAGTTAATTTCTTTATACGTTTTTTTTTTATAATTTTCTGTATCTACCTGTTAACAGATTTCTCATACGTTTTGATTTTTTTTTTTCTGTTCATAATTTACATTTTATCAGTAACATAACATAGCGCATGCTAGTCAGCAGCAGCAGCAGTTGGTTTTTTATTATATTTAGATATATTAACATAAAATTTAGCTAAAAAAGAAAACGGAGCAGACAAAATGTATAAATATAAATCATTTAAATTTCCGACCGACTGTTTTCTAACATCTGAAGATTAATGCTTGTTTATTAGAAGCTAACACACTCGGAAATGAACTTTATTTTGTGTACCTATGAATTTTATTAGAAAAGTGTTTTTGTACGGAGATCTTATTTTATCTTATTTTATTAAATACCTTGGCTAATAAAATACCTATGTATGTATATCAGTGTATTATTCTAAAGTTTGAAATTTATTATTTATTTAAAATTTAAATATATTTTCAATCATAATTTGTAAAAGCAAAAGATTTTTATAACGTATTTTGTGCTTATGTCAATGAAAATAACCATCAAAGTTTCATTGCGACCTTGACGCAAAAATTTCTCAAATTTTAATTTTACGCTTAATTTCAACTTTGACAGTTAATTTTATTATGTTTTGTTTTGTAAACCTTTTATATGCTCTTATATTTTATTATTAAAGAATAGATAAAAATTAAAAAATATTTAAATAAATAAAGGTAAATTTTTACTTCATACTTCAGATTGATAAATTAATAATGTGTTTTTAATTATTTGATTACATTTAAATGTCACTGTTACGTATTTAATGTTTTGCATTGTGCTTTAAAAATTTGGTAGCTAGATCTGACCAATAGCTCAGTAGTAAAATGGCGGTCGGATCATATCTAATAAAAAAATATATGTCAAATCGGCAAAGGATTAATATTATCAAAAATGTCTGGTACTACAAATAAATAAATAAAATAAATTAATTGGTAACTAACTACGTTTTTTGACATTTTGCAATTCGACATTTTGCAATTTCAGTGGGTGGCGCTCCACGCTACATTCATTATTCTCAAGGCATAACGGATAAGAAAAATATCTTTTTATATATTGTTTTTAAAACAGTTTTTATTTATAATTCAACTTAAATTAAATGCAATTTACCTATAATAAATTAAAATAAATCTTATAACTTTAAAAATAATTATTTTTTTTTGTACAAATTTAATAAAAATAAAAAATTTTACTTAGATCACAATTAATAGGTATAAAAAAAAACAAAATCTTTCTACATATTTTGTTACAAATATTTATTCTTAAATTAATTAATTAAATTAATTTATTAAATTACATGATAAATATATTTGAATAAATAAATAGTGAAATAAATAAATAAATTAAATTAATTATTAAACAATTTTTGGCAAAAATGCAATTAAATAATATGAACCTTTAGAGATTCAGACACAAACACCCCAAAGTTCTAAAATAAAAGAAAGCACATGAAAAATTTTAATATAAGTTAAAGCCTACACCAAATATTTAAATTTATTTTTAAAAACAACTATTTCTTTAAAAAAAATGTTTCCTCTAATATTTAAAATTAAATTGGCCGACTTATTGTATCTAGATAATTGTATGCATTATATGCTTTTGAATTAGCCCAATCTTTGCTGGAAATTGAATATGGTCCTGAATCACTTCCATGATACGCAAGTGAAGAATAATCTATTTGAAAATAACAAATTAGGAATATTTTTATATATTTATATAATATAATAAAAAAATAAAATATATAATTACATTATAATTCATATAGAGAAATAAAATAGGAATAGAAGAATAAATATTTCTAATATAGAACTGGAATGGGGCTAAGTAATTAATATATATAAAAAAAAATTGGGTTTTACTTTTTAATTACATACATTTTTAAATTTATTTTTTTTAGTCTAATACCAGGTCCAGTAGACATTATATACTTACATATTTGTAAGGAATCTATTATAATTTATGGGATAAAACTACTATACATTAGCAACATTATATAAGAAAAATAATATTAAAGAAAGACTTCCATATTTAATTACCACCATCATTATATATAGTCTTAATAATTTCGAAGAAGCTTACCTTGTGGCAAGACATAAATCCGACCATCAAAACTACGTCGAAAATGACCTATTAAATTTAATAAATTTTTTTTTTTATATTTCACTAAATTGTATCTTATTAAAATTTTACAAAATGTATTTTATTAAAAAATACACTAAAATTTTTGCTATAAATTTTTAAAATTTTATATTCTGTAACCTGGTCAATTAAAACCTATTATTAAATAATTATTTTTAGTCGAATTCAGCAATATAATTATATTAATATTATTATTAGAATTGATCTTAATGAATTCCACATGCAATTTAAACATATGATAAATATTAACTGCAAGCTAGGCCTTATAACATGTTGAAACGTCTTAGATTTTCAATAGATGCAATTGTATTTGTTATGCATATTGTAATCATTTTGTATTTGAGTTACACTGTATTTCTGTAACTGTGAGTTATATTATTAAATTAAATTATTTCTTTCTATTAATGTGTATTAGTTGTAATTAATGTGTAAGTATGTATATTAATGTGTAATTGTATTAAAGATTTATAATTATTATTGTTGATAATGCCATTTATTTGAACCCAATGGCGAATGGTAGCTAAGTCAGGTAATACTCCGGGTGTTGGCGATTCTTAGCCATAATGGAAAAAATAGGAACAATAACATTAAAGAACAATATTTTTAAATATTGAACAAACATTCATAGAACAGATGAACTTTGTTTGTTTCTGAATATTTTTAAAAGAAACTTTTTTAAAAAATTCGGGCAATTGCACAGTGATCTTACTGTAGTATTTTTTAAAATCAGATAGAAAACTATACTCAAAAAATTACAAAATTATTTAATATATAAAATAACTAAAATAACCTATTAAGCTTAAAATTTGTAAAATATTTCATTGATTATTCAATGATTTCAATGGTAGTTTAAAACAATAACTAAACTTCGCTAATTAACAATATATCTTTAATATTCACGTGTTACAGTAAATATGATATCTTGCAACTTTTCCAAAAGTAAATTAGATTTGGTTTAAGCGTTTATTAATAATATTTACGTTCGCGCTTATTAAAATTGAATGCCAAATTCGACTATCAATATTAAATTTTTTTCAATTTATTGATATCAAAATAAAAATAAACAAAAAAAAAATTATACTTACCGCTCTCTTGTTCCCATGTTGGTCCTGATACTGTTTCAGCCCATTTTGGATTTATTTTACATAAATACGTATGTTTAAGCCAATAAATAATAAATGCAAAACCACCAGCTAATGCTAATTGAGCGCCAATTACAGTTAACATCAGTACAACCATTGACATTTTCAATGATGCAATTTTCCCTAATACTATTAACGGGATTAATATCAGCCATTTTAATTTCTTTTTAGTTTTTTTATGACCACGAGATTCTTTGAAAAAACAAAAACATTATGTATATTACATTATATATAGTATTTTTTAATTTTTTAAACATTTTTTTAATAAATCACCGTTTAGAAAGACTGCTTAGAAATTTTTAAATTAAATTTCGAATCGGCTTACATAAAAAATTTGTATTTGCTGGTGGTATTACATATATTATTATAATTTAGAATTAACTTATCTGCTATTTGTTGTATATTTCGTTTTAATATTGACTTAACAATTTATTTTTAAAATTTTAAAACTTTTATTTCTTCTACATTATTAATATACCAATTAAATATATTTTTAATGCCCGCAATAACCATTTCCATAAAATAAATTATAAATTTGCCCCTTTAAGTATGCAATTTTTAGAATGAGTTTTATATTTAAATTCAATTAAAAAGCAAACAGATTTAGTATTAAAAAATTTAAAAAAGCAATTATTAAGAATAAATAAAATTTTAAAATTAAATTCCAGTTCTAAATTATTAAATAAAATTTAATATCCCATTTTTAAGTCACATATTATATACTCACCTGGCGGTATTTGATCCCATATATGTGAATGACTTTCCATAACATGTGGTTTAATTTTACATATAGTATGATGTTTTAGGTAATAAACAATATATGTACCACCAGCAATTAAAATTAAATTAAGACCATTCATGAAAAATAATAATGGTATGACGGTCATTTTAAGATGGAATAATTTTAATAAAATTATTATTGGTAATAAAATGGCGAATTTTAATCGTTTTTTCAATTCCTTATGATGACCGCGACCTTTAAACAATTATAAAATTTTTAAAATCCAGTTTTTCGAATTGATTTAATGAAAACGTTAGTTTTTGTGATTTATCGTTAAATTAAGCTTATTTTATTTAAATTTGGTGTATTCTTAATTTCAGATGTATTCAACTTAATTTTGAATGTAATTTATATTTTAATAATTTTTTTTTCCACCCAATGTACCGATAAATCATTAAATCTAACGTTTTTACTTTTGTTTTGTACTGTAAAGGGAATTAACGAAATTGTACATTAACGTTTAAGTATAGAAATAAGGTATGACAAGAATATTAACACTTTAACTGGAATTTTATTTGCCGGTGACACCGTTACTGAGAAGCTTTAAAATGTCAAAAACGCGAAAACAAATCTATTATTATTTGAAATTAATCTCGTGTTCCTTTATCGCACTTGTGTTATCGCACGAATAATCCATTGTATTTACTTGAATAAACATAATTTTTATTTGACATTTAAAAGTATCACAGCAACGACATCACCTAGAATAATTTCGGGTAGTAATTAGGTTTTAGTATTTAAAAAGAAAGTACCATTTGGATGTTGGTTGAAGAAAAGAAGGTTTATATGAACAATTGGTTGAAAGAAAGTAAGTTTATGCATTTTTTGTAATTTTTCAACACCAAAGAAATTAAATGGACTATTTTGGTTGTTTTCGGGGGTTTTACAGTACTCACGTTTTCTATGATAATCAAAATATTGTGCTTTGGGAGAACCTGTCAATTTTCGAAAACATATTATTTTCAAATCATTATTTATAAATAAACTAAATTTTTATTTTTAGTGCAAAATGATTTACAAAATCTATAATATTTTAATAAAAGTTCGGTTAATATTTTTCGAAACCTGACCAATTATAATTTTTACATATTTATATTTAAAATTTAATAAAGTAGCATTAAAGCAACCAAGTTCCAAAAAATTGTGAGAAAGCCTATTATGTATAGTGTTATTCAAGCGAAAAATTGAAAATTCGGTATTTTTAATTTAACACATTTAAGGCAAGGAAGTATGTAATTGGAATATAAAATGTAAGAAGTATTTTTAGAAATTAGGATAAACATAAGTAGATGGTAACACTACTATGTGATATTCTTTAAAAATGTCACAGGTGACAGAACATATATTTAAGTCAGCCATATTGAATTTTTAGACAATTATAAAATATTAAAGTTGTTGAAATTTTATAAGCTCAATAAAGAAATAAAAAAAAAACAAAATCGTTATTTTTAAAAACCTGCAAATTGAATTTAATTTTTTGATAGCTTCCACATTATATTTTGACATGTGTTAACAAATTTTTTTAATTATAAAAAAATTATAACTAAAAATATATTTTCGTAAATTGAAGAGAGATTCAAATAGATTTAAAATAAAAGTATAAAAAAGATTTAAAGAAATTGTAATATGGCATTTTTAAAAATCTTTGCTTTATTTCATCATTTTCATTAACAGTGGTTAAATGTGAAATCGCTATAAATATTTACTAATTCCTTATTCCTTATTAAAAAGGTTAACAATTACTTAAATATTAAATATATTAAGTATTGTTAACTTATATGGTATATTAAGTATTGTAGGTGGTGTCGAGAGAATCAATTTTTTTTTGACTTTCAATTTAAGTTGATTTGAGTCAACTATCGGTGTCGGGGAAATCAATTTGTGTTGTTTAAAGTCGTCTGAGTCGACTTTGAAATTCAAATACATTTTTGTGTTTGAAATTACATTATGGCATTGGCGTTTTAAATGTTTAAATCTATTCTGTTAAATTTATTCTGTTTTTGGTGTTGTTTGTGTTTAAAAATTTAAAGAAAAATTAAAATGAGTAATTTAGAAAGGTAAATAAAGATAAATAATTTTTATAAATATGAAAATTTTTATTTATTTTTTTCAGGAAAAAATGTTTCAGCAACAGGAAACAATTAGAAAAATTAATCAATCTAATGGAAGCAACCACAAAAAACTCATTGCAAAAATTATTAGTAGTAAATATAATGCAGCACAAAATAAACCGTCTAAAAACTAAAAAAAATTTTTCGTTTAAATTATTTTTATAATACTGACATTTCTGTTGTCAAAAAATCAAAATTGAAACAACTTGATTCAATTAATTGAAACTAATTCAATTGACTTAGCCGACACCGGGAAATTTTTGAGTGGAATTGAAAAATGTCAAAATCAACCAAGTTGAATTGATTCTCCCGACACCACCTTAAAACTGATGTTATTAAAAATTTATTAATTATACACGAGATATATTTCAATCATATTTAAAAATTCCAATTGTATCGCTTTTCCATATATCGTCTAGACTTAAATATCTACCTGAGGTATACAGTATTTTTTCAAAATCTTAAATTATATGAGAAAACGCTGTTAAGCTTTCCATATATATTTGTGTTAAACATATAAAAAATAATAATTTAATTAATTTTTCATTTCTATAGACACCTTCTAGACATCTTCAATTGCGTACTTATACGAAACGAGTTTGTCTGTTTTTGTTTTCTTCTTAAGTTAATAACATCCTGAAATTTTAACATGAAACATGTCCCATATATTCAATATGAAATCAATTTAGGTATGTATTAATATTCAACTAAATAGTCAAAGATGTTAATATTTTATTAATATTTATATTATGTACTTCAGTGTAAATGCATTGCATATATATTTTTATTTAATCTGTATAATGACGTATTTATAACATAAATATGATTTTTTATATAAATTTCTAACTATGATTAAAATTATTCTCAAATAGCGAATTAAAAACATAATTCAGGTCAAATCCAAATTAAATTTTATATTTGACAAGATGAAATGACAAAAAATATTTTTAACTTTCACATATGTGTAAAATATTAAACTTAAATTCCATCGAATGCAATGCCATAACGTTGTATTGTAAACGCTTTATAACTAGTAGTATACGATAAGTCGCTGATAAAAGTTTGACGTTTGAATTCGAAGTTTATTGAAAGCTTGATAAGAAACTATTTATAATAGTATAAAATAATTGGAGATTTTTTTCAAAAAAGGATTTCTGAATTAAAACATTAAAATTTTTTAAAAATTTGAATATAAGAAGAATTAATATTATATTTTCTAAAAAAATTGAATTTTTACGGTCTTCGACCAAAAGTGACTAAAGAAACTTAGAATTTTTGGAGTTATAAGGATTCTAAATCACCCTATTATGCAAAGCTCACAGTTCCGGCAAGACCACGTATAAAATCAGCGTTTTATATAGATTTTGTTCTCTTTAGGTCATGGCCTGTATTAATGTAAGCCGTGGTCAAAAGAATTTGATGTACTAATATAATAAATAAAAATGTACTCGTATTGGATTTGCTCTGTGACATTTACTTTGACATTTTGTTACGTGTTCATTAAACTTAACAGTTTAAAATTACATATTTAACGTATTATATACCTTCAAAAAAATTTTAAATTATATTAACTTCAAAATATTAAATTTCAGTGAAATGTGTCAACATCAATACAAATCTACCGTTTAGTATCCTTGTTACATAAATTAGGTTTGTTTACATTTCTGAATTGTCACTAGTGGAGTATCTAATCTGTGGTATTTAACAATTATCGATTAATTACAGGAACCGATTATAAAAAATTTTTTAATTGAAAATCAAATATTTTGAAAAAAAATAATAAATTGAAATAAAATACAAAAATGCTCTAATAAAACAAAAAAAAAAAATTAATAGATTAAAGTGAAAGTTAATTGTAAAAACAAACTAACGTTTATTAGAAAAATAAAACAAGAAAAATTTTAGTACAGGTTTATTTTGTGTTTTTGTTTTTTTTCTGAATTTTCAATTCCCAACGTCTCAATTTAAAAATAAAAAATGTATTAAAAGATAAGAGTGTTGTATTAAATAAAAGTTTTTCATTGCATAGTAGAAAAGTTGGAATTTGTAGATACTCAATTACTCATTATTTATTAAAATAAAAAAAGATACTGTTGTCAGCTTTAATTGTTTTTGTTTTTATACAATTTGCACTACATAAAAGTGGATTTCCGGAATTGTGCATCCGCATATGCTTTAGGGTACATATTTTTTATTTTTAATTATATGCGTCAGTAGAAAACTTTTAATTTATTTGATATAATTAAATGAAAACCAACAATGATATAAATTTTATTTAAAATTAAAAATATTTTAAAAGAATTTCCTTTTTTTACAAACTTTGATCGTAAATTACAAGTATGTCTCGGAAATTACATGTATGGAAGCTATACCTAATAGGTTTTTGTATTTGACTGACTTTATAATGAATTTTACTTGTAAATTGTAATTTTAATAATTTACTAATAATTTAAGTATTTTGCAAATTTTTGTCTATTTTAATTAAAATAAGGTGCTTAAATTAAGGGATCGTATAAAATATTTTGCATTTTTTAAATATTTAATAAAAGAAAATTATTTTTAATTATAATATTCTGCGTTAATTTCATTGCTGTGAAAATCCTATAAATTTATAAACAGTCTTTTTTGTAAATTTATTATAAAATTAAAAAAATTTTATTCTTTTAAGTTAATAAAATTTATTATACCTGTTATAAAATTTTTTCCACCTTGAGATACCTGAAATCCATCTAAACTATTTAATGAAACTTGTAAACCATGACGTTGTACAAATGTTTGAATAGCACGTTTAACAAATTTTATTGCTTTTGATATTTCTCCGTCACCTGTAAAATTTCTTTTTTAGTAAAAAGTGAGTATTAATTAAACAATTAATATAAAAAATTTTTAAAATCTTCTATGCAATACTAAATAAATATTTAATTTAGATGCTATACAAAAGTGGTCTTAAACATGTTTTTATTCCTCCCGGTTAGTGTAATTTGTAATTCCAGTATATCTGAAAGACTGAATACTTAGAAGCTAGAATCTGAAGTCGTAGATTAATTATAACATATTGATTATGTGCTTTTGTATTTTCTAGATTCTGAAAGAAATAAGATTTGCAATACAGAATTTTAGATGAACAGCAGATTCAATTCAGGGAAAACAATTTTCAGCAGATTGATCATAGAATAAAGAAGCTAACGGATCAAATATGAAAAATTGAAATAAAAGGAGTTCAACGCATTTATTGATACTATTTTGATATTGTGAATTAGAAAATGATTAGCTAGAAACGTAAGATAGTTATCCACACAAAACTGGTGCCTTGGAATCATATATGCAATATAAATCAAGATCTGTGAGATTTTTTTGAATATGCATCCCTACTAAAGCCGCTAAGAAAGTATTCTCATTGTTGGCGATAAATCCATACTGAAGCAGCTAAGAAATTTTACATGCTACTGAATGTATACGATATGATTTAATAAGATGATGGATAAGTAAGTGCGCAAAACTATAATGAGCAAACATAACCCATGTGCTACAAAAAATCAGTTGGAAAATATATTTGCACAAAATAGATTTAAAAAGAAGTCAGGTGAAGCATCTTTGGTTTTTTACCGCTTTAAAATGAGCAAAAAAGGAGATAATTGTTGTTATGGGGGATAGCCTTTGCTATCCTAACACATAGGCCACCGGCCCGTTGTGCATTACATTTTCAATACTTTCTATCAATTTATAAGTAATATTATTTATTTTATTTATTTGTCCATTTTTTTATTTTAAATTACCAAGGGGATTTATTTATTTGTAGTACCAGATAATAGTAAATATTGCCTGATAATATTACTATAACATAGGATTTGAATCCGATACTTTTTGATTAAAAAGCCATCACTTTACCCTTGAGCTTTCGGTCAGATGAGGGGATTTGTAAAGAAAAAAATATTTAAAAAAAAAAAATATTTCATAACTTGTACAGGAATCGAACCCGCATCTCCTTGATTAGTAAGCCAAGTGCTTATCAACTAGCCCATTGAAGCCCTTAAAAAAGCAGATTAATTAAGTTTTTTATATAGTTATACAGAGTGGACCGAATACACAACATATCTATTATAGGAGGGTTGGTTCTATTGTACACTGTTTTTGAGATATTGGGATTTAAAAAATTGTATATATAAATTCGAAATATCCAATATTATGTTTGTCACTTTTTTGAAGTGGCTCATTATACCTAACAACAATCAAAATGACTAAATATGTCAAATGTTGGGAAATGTCCTATTTGTCGAAAGACATTAGCTAAATTGGGGTTGGGCAAAAAATGCTTTGAAAGTTACGAAAGTTTAGAATAGTTTTTGTAAAATAATATTTTATTCAAACTATATTTTCATTTGAAACACCCTATATTTGAGTACTTATTCTTGCTATTCGGATATAATATTTTAAAAAATATATAAAACAAAAATCCGATTAGTTTCTTTTTAATTTCTTAAAAATTTTTTATTTTGCAGAATACAAGTATTTTGTCCAGTAGTCGATTCCAGCCCTGAAGAAGTCTGCATGTTTTAGACGAAATACGAATATTTTCTAAGAAAAACAAATGAAATAGAAGTATTAAAAATCATTAAGCTGCTAAAAAATAGTTCACCAGGAGTTGATGGTATAACAGCATCAAATCTAAGGCATGTGGCAACCATTATAGCACCCAAGCTCGCTTACTTAATAAATAATTGTTTAACAACTGGTATTTATCCTGAATGTCTAAAATCAAGTATGGTTGTGCCAATATACAAATCAGGAGCAACCAATGATGTATCAAATTACAGACCTATTACTTTAACAAGTTGCTTGGGAAAAATATTTGAAAAAATAATAAATAATAGATATATTATAATAATATATTGAAATTAATATTACTATCATTTGTTGGATTAATTTCAATTAATTGAATTTATATTAGCAGCAACAAAATTATAATTAACACTTATAATTATTATTTAATTTTAAAAATTATAATGAAAATATTTACAGGGTGTTTTGGGGAGTTTCATCTTCAATAATAAGGATTACAACAAATTTTAACTTCTATATGATTAAGTTATCGTATGTATATACTTATAACTTAAAAGTTGTTACGGAACAATAAAAATGCCACCCTTACACCGCTCCCACCAAATAAATGAGAAAAACAAAATTATACAGGCGAATGAAAATTTTATCAAACTAAAAACTATATTTTAATACACAAGATGTTGGCGAGACCTTAAAAAATTTATTTCATATCTACTAGAATTATTATAAAAAATCGACACACTAAATTTTGCTGACAATTCTTATATAAAGGGTTTCCACACCATGCAACCCATTAGTTTTTATCATAGCAACAGGGAAAAACGGGGAACCCTTCAGTTTTTAAACAGGGAAGACGTCGTTTTTTAAAAATTGGAATAAAAAATTGTTAACAAAGTCGGGCGTACCCTATCGAATGGTGATATTTCAAACTTCCGAAAAAATACCGTAATTATGTGTTTTAGATCGAAAATACGCCGAAATTAAGATTATAAAATGGGAATGAGAACATTTCGATACCTATTCGGATTCTGAGGCAAAAAATAAAAAAAATGTGTTAATCATTTTCGGTTTAAACTGTTCCCTTAAAAATTGTTATTTATTTTTTTATTAACAGTCCCCTACCACATACAATGTGATAAGCGAGTGATTCAGTCTTTCCTTTTCAGGTGTGGCTGGTATTTAATATTTGTATTATGATATAAAAGTACTATATTATAAACTAGCTGTTGTCCCGTCACAGAATGACGGAAGGTCAAATTTAAAGAAGAACTTTTTCTAATTAAAAACTATTTTTAATTTCATTATTTACATTATGTTAAAAGTATGTTAAATAAAATTGCAACCGTTACATTTTATATAACGCATATTATGCTTCAATTCTAGTAATAGGTACACAAAAAATAAATAAATGTCTCATATAATTTCTTCTTGTATCTTAAAAACTTGAAGATGAATAAGTTAGTTAGTCTACTTTTTATATGTTTCGTGTTTATAAAATTTTGGGGTCGTTGGTTCAAATCCCTTCTTGGTATAATTTTTTTTTAATTTCAATTATTATTTTTTTTTTATTTAAGTGAGTACCTGCTTAAATTATATAAATTAATAAAAGATTTAAAAATTTTTTATAGGTTTATTTTGTTTCAATAATGATCTATTTCTCCATTCATTAATGTTTTGTATATTATATTTTTAAAAAATGTTGCTATAATACTTGTTTGTTGCTAACATTCTACAATGTGTACTCAACATTGTAAATAATGTATCTATTATTTAAATTTACGAAAATTGTATTAAATAAATGTTGATTTTTGAATTGAGTTTTGCAATATCACAAATAAAATTTTATTTGAAATTTTTTAATATACCTAACCTAACTAAGTTTAAAAAAAATTTATTTTGTTTGGTTTTTATAGTGCATTGAACTCAGGTATTGTATACCCGAATCCACCTTCCCAACCGGTAGTCGTTACATTATTTTTTTCCATTTTTAACTTTTTTTAAATAGATAAATAAATAAAAGTTTATGAAGAAAGGGATGAGAGATAGTTGAGAGCGAGATAAGGGGAAACTTTGAAATTACTTTAATACATTGCTTGGTTTATTTGGTTAAGCAAACCAAGCAATGCATCAAAGCATACATTGGGCTTTCGCCCTTATTTCAGATTTGCACTGAAAATTATTAAGACTTACTACACAAATGTGCGTGTGAAGCATTGTCTTCTTAGTTTTTATTTACAAAATGTCTTACTATTTATTTAAAATTTCCAGAAAATCTTCTGCGATTTTTAAAACTGAAATGAAATTATTCATATACTAATAAATAAATTTCATTTCAAAAAAAATTTTTTTTTTTTTATTAAAAATAAATAAAATATTTTTTGGCCTGCTTATGATAATTTATGATATTTTATTTTCTAAAATAAAACACATCCAACAAAACATTAATATTTTATTTTTTTATAATTGAACACATCCAACAAAACACATTTAATTGAATGCGTTTGTTACACCTCATTCTAGACAAATATATTAATAATAATAATTATAAAATATATATATTTTTTATTAGATATGATCTAACCAGAGTTTGAAACCGAGACCCTTCGATTGAAAGGCCGATATCCTTACCACTACGCGAAGTGTTTTCCTAATTGATACAATTTTTTAAACTAACATTTTTTGAAAAAATTTTACCTTGAAATGTACGAGTCTCTTCAAATAGCTGTAAATCACTGGGTGTATTCAAATATACAAATTTCATTTCAAAATTTTTTTTATTTAAAATTGTTGAATTTTTATAATTTGTTTCTTTTATATTCCTCTGGTAATCATATCCATTATCATTATCATTATAATCTGCATCATTATCATTTTGATAATTATTTGAATTATAATTATTATTAATATAATTATTATTTTGATTTACATCAATAAATGTTTTACTGTTTGCTGGATCAAAATAATTAAAACGATTTGTTGCCAATGACCAAATAAATTTTGTTGCACGATATTTTACACATGATATAAATCGTCTTGATTTATAACAATCCCTTTGACTTGATATTAAATAATTATCAGATGGTTGTTGAATTGTTTGATTTATAATATTAAATTTTTCAATTGCTGTTGTATCGGATGGTAGAGATATTGCTGATAATGTTGCATCAACAGATGGTACTATTGTAATTGTATATATAAAAATTGTTGCATAAAATAATAAAATAAAAATTATTATAAATGTTCTTAATGTCCTTTGACAACAAATAATAGGTCTAGGCATTATATATTTGTAATAGTGTTTAATTATTAATTAATATTAATTTAAATTTAATTCAAAAATTACTTTTTTTTCTTATTTTAGATTTTTTTTTTTAATTTTTTTTAAATTTTAAAATTTACATATTCATTTTATTTAATTAAAATCATTTTTTTTTATGTATTTAAATTTCACTTTAATTTAAAAAACTGGCTTATAACAATTTTTCATATACTTTTATTACAGAAATTTATTAGACACTTGATTTTAACACTTTTTTATTCTCAGCATTATTTTTTTTACAATTTTTACTTTTATTTTCTTTTATTATTTATTTACTAATAAAAAAAACTAAGCCCTAAGTTAATTGTAGCTTTTCGATTTTTCCAAATTTTTATTCTGGGCACTAAAATTAGACGAACGACTAAAAATTAAAACACCAGATCCGTTCAATGGATAATTGTTAAATGGAATCTATTTGAACCAAAACATGTCTTTATAAATATTGCAAATTTGTAGGTCAGTTATTGCGCGAAAAACTATGTCTGACATCAATTTTTTTTTTTTTTTTACCTAGATGAAAATTGAATAAAAACTAGAAAAATAGAAATAAGAAGAAAACAGAAAGAAAATAGAAAGAGAAGAGTTGTTTAGCATTTTCCTTGTCTTTTAATCTAACAGTTTGTTTTCACATTTATAATATAAATATTGTTTATAAAATATTTGCAGAGGAAACTAAAAGTTATTTGAAAAAAATTTGTTGCATTTTTATAAAGACACAATTTTTATGTATTTTTTATGTATTTTTATAATTATAAGATGACCGGTAATAGGGTTTCTTTAAATGCATTAAAATTTCTATCTGAACTCGATAATGTGGTTTGCCGAACGCTGTGCCTAAAAACATTAAAAAATTTTTTAGCCTGTTATAACAGCTCCACTGTCAAAATTTAAAGCCAATGATTGTCAAAATGTTTTAAATTAATAAAAACTTTGTGCAATGAGATAACTGAACTCGACTAAAACATGTTTTAACACATTATTCTGAAAGTTAACCACATACTATTTTATAGAATGTTGGCGGTTCGTGAGGGTTTAAAAATGTTTAAAAACGGGGCGGTAAACACCTATACAAACTTTATCAAAAGGCACTCATTTTACGACTTAACAAACTTTTGCGTCTTATTAAGTTCACGAACCCATTGGTTATATTTCCGCCATAAGTTCCGCAACTTGAAGTAAACCCGAGCGGTCATTTAATCAAACGGATCATAACATATAGACCAGAAATAAAAATTAGACTACTTAGAGTCCGTAGTGAAGTTCCTGGAAAGGGAAATGTCGGAATTGTGAATATCAGAATTTCCAAAGTGAAGATTTTTAAATTTTAACATTTTAAAATTTCAGTATTTTGAATTTCGGAATCTTAACAATTCGGATGTGGAACGTCATTCAAATTGAATATGAATTTTCGAAGATGAAACAAAGTTTGTTGAAAATCGAGTGTACAATATAGCTGTTTTAACTTACATCCAGCAATATTTGATTTCATTAGAGACCTAACCCAAATTTCCGATATATGCAATGATATGAAATTCTACAACTCCTCAGGTAGAGCAATAGTTGAAATTATTATTTAGTTGAATTATATACACAATTGGAATGTATGTGATATTTTTAAAATTGTTTAAAATAATTACACTTATAGAAACTTCCTGCTTACTATATTTGAAACTCGACAAACTGACGAACGTTTATCTTATTAGAAGTCTATTTTTTGCGATAAAAAAGTGGTTTTTCCGGTTAACAATGTCTGTTGAGCAACGAATTGATTCAGAGAATTTTTAATAATTTTATTTCAACATTGCCAAAAACAGTTGAATAGAACAGTTCAACATTGCTTAGAACCTACTACAATAAATCTTAAGTGAACATTCATCTCCATATGTGAAGAAGAAGTCATCTAGAGATCAGATTACTTCAGCAGACAAAAAGAAGTAATTAATAAAAGTTCCAAAAGTATTAAAATTGAAAAAATTTTATAAAGACATTTCTTAAACTTACGTAAGTCAAAGAGAAACATAACTATAATACTATAAATACAGGGTGGCGAAAAACGACCGATATGGTTTGAATGTTTAATAACTTTTTAAATTTATTTATATTTTTTATTTTTATTTCAGAATTTTGTGAAGAAAACTTGTGGAATTGGAAATGGAACAGTACACAACAGAACAGCGATCAAAAATTACGAAAAGTTATGAAAAATATAAAAAATCTAAGACGATTCTACATGTTATACAGGGTGGCGCAAAACGACCGATATGGTTTGAATGTTTAAAAAATTTTTACATTTATTTATTCTTAACAATTTTGTGAAGAAAACTTGGGGAATTGGAAATGGAACAGTACACAACAGAACAGCGACCAAAAATTACGAAAAGTTTTGGAAAATGTGCTGGAAAGAGCACGAATGTGCGAAGCCGAAAAGGGTCACCACAAAAAATTTTTAAACATTTAAACCATATCGGTCGTTTTGCGCCACCCTGTAGTTCATAAAACGTCTATTATTTACCATTCCTAGTCATTTTTCTTAAAAAATATTACATTCTCTTATTCCCACGGGTGAATGCATGACAAACTGGGAATAAAATTTTTAATACAATAAAAATAGTTTTTTTTTCTTAAATCATTTCTACTAAAAGAAAAGTAAAGAAGAATAAAAAAAAAATTAAAAGTAGTCGAACCAGTTAAAATTGCACAAACTATTACACTAGTAATTTATTTTATAATTTTTATTTTTTTTTACCATTTTTTGTTTTGTGATGCATTTTACGGCCTCCAGAAATCTCAAATTTATAGAATTTTTTATTATTTTAATATAAATAAAGTTATAAACGTACAAACAAACATTTATTCATAACACTATGTTGACTACAATACAACCTATATGTATGTTAAGATTTTTATTAAGAGATACTGCATACTTAATAGTATGTTGGAATTAATATTTTGTCCTGTTGTGGCGTTTTAGTAAAAAGGTATCGCAACCATGTGAGAACATTTAATAGAAAATAATTTTAAAAAATGCATTGAAATAAGTACAAAATAAGGAAAAAAAACTTTCACAAGTTTTTGATTTTAATAATGAACTTGATGCTTACTTTAAACGCATAGTTTGGTTATATAAATGTGGTCAATGGATATACTTGTAGAATATGTTAACCTTCATTTTATAAAAATTAAAAACTGGTTGGAGGATCTTGAATATCTTGAATTGTAATTTATTTTGATTTTTTATTAAATTCTAAAAGTATTCAGAAATTCATTTTTCATTTGTAATGTTTATGAATTTTTTTCAGTTCTTAGATAAAATGTTTTTAATAATTTGCAAGGAAGTAATTACAATATATTTCTATGGTTAGATATTCATGTTGGGACATCATTGGGTTGTGTATCAGATAATATATAAGATAAGGTGATGTTAGGTATAATAATCTATTTTATTGTAAAATTTATACCCAATATTATTTCCCAATATTTACATTTATTTTATTTCCTTATTCAAGCTTATTAAAGCTGATGCTGAAAGAGATTTAGTTGAGTATCAAAATAATATAAGAAAGCTGACAGTTGTTACACATCAAATATAAAACTAATATTCCAATTAATTGGCCAATAAAAAACATATGTCTTTAATTGTGTATATGAGTCAGATAAAGCGAACATTCCCATTAGATTTAGAACACATAAATGTTCAAGTATGGTATGACATGGTTTTTGGTTAACTGTCATTTACATTTAATATATTCATCAATTTATTTTATTAAAATTACTTAGTATTGTTAATTTAAATATTTTTAATTGAATATGAATGAGGAACAGTTTAAATAAAAGACTTAGTAAGCAGATATAAAACTACCGTTTATATTTAAAACATATACCTAATATAGGTGTAGGAGTAGATTAGCCTTGGTATAGTGTTTGTATCCACCAAAAGAAAGCGAATTAGGTATAGATAAGAATATATATTTTATGTTCAGCGTCACCTCCTGAGTCGTTAACTCAAAAATTATGCAATCCTATTGAAATTTATACTGTATAGGTATAATCCCCTTAGATATAGCATTTCTCGGACTCCAAAAATGATAGAACCTTAAAAATTTGGCACAAGTGTGAGTTTGGTACAATCTTCCTGTTTTCCATCCGTTCCTTGCGTAAAGTGAAGAATGAATTGGTAAAAAGGTTCGTGTACATCCCACACACCTCCGGAAACATAAAAGCATCTTCGATATTAGCAAGAAATTAATAAAGATATTTGGTACATGGGTGTTCTGTCCTGATAATAGTATGTCTCTTAGATTAGGGATGAATAGGATTTGTATAGTTCAGGCACCTCCCAAGATCATACCTGCTGTAGGATCTTCGAAATTAATAAAGATAGACACTTGGAATTTAGTACAGCGTGTTCTGCCATGTTTTCATTATATTCCCAAAATTTGGGATGAATTGTGGGGGTGGTTCGGGTTTCTGCCACATGCCGTTCGGGATCTGACAAGCATATCTTCGATATTAATTAAGTTTGAAAATGGAAATTCTTTACAAAGTACTTTTGTCCCATTTGCTCAATCTTCCCGTAATCTGAGACGAATTAAAATGAAGGTTCGCGTAACTGTCATTTGTCATTGGAATTTTTTCCAGTGTATAATATTATTAAGTCGGCTGCATAGACTTACTGTTGTTTCATTACTTGTTTAGATTCTCTTAGTTATATTAATATGTTTCTGGTTATTGATTGTACCAACTCACTTAAAAGATTGCATTTCTTTAAAAACCATGGACTAATAAGTAAAGTAAAATATAAAATAATATATGCATTGTTTTTATTGGTGTAAAATTTAAAATTTAATTAAATTTTTTTGCATCACTTTAAGTACAACATGCGTTTTATCCGCATGTTGACAATTAAAATTTTTTTTTAAATTAATTAGTTTCCATTTAAAACTTTCCAAAATAATTTTATTTTTTTTGTAAAATTTTTCCCATTTAATCAATTGTAAATTTATAATTATGTTTGATGGATTTAAAGCGATTTAATGTGAAAAAATATAAAAAGAAAAAAATAAATTTAAGAAACGCAATCAAGTGTTTTTTTATTATAAATTGGTGGATTATTAAATGATTATTGAACTGAAAAAGAAATAGATTAAGGTGCAATGCAATGATATTGTGTCAATTAAATATAAATGACAATTACTATCTAGTATATATATATATCTATCTATACATAAATGTAGATATATTTTGATACTTTTAAAATGAAAGTGTTATAATTTTTATATATATACATATACAATTAAAATATTAAGTGAAATGACATTCAAATTAATATAAATTGAATTTTAGCGTGTGGCAACCCCTTAGGATATGGTCATTTTGAAATTCAGCAACATTTAAATTAGCAAAATATGATTAGCCCTAAAAACAAAAATAAATAAATAATTTATACAATATTTTAAGATGAATATCATTAATTTTTTAGAGCATGAAAATAAAATATAAAATTATCATTAAGTACGAGTATAATGTCCTATTTTATGGAAATAAGTTTTTTGTATATAAAAATTTTTATTTAAAAATAACTTTCCAAAAAATTTAAAAATAAAGTAAATGTCCAATTAAATTGGCATTATTTTGTATTTTCAAGTTTTATCTTCAAGTGCTTATTTTTAAAAGAAATATTCTAAATAATGTCAAAGAAAGCTGCATAATATATTATTGAAGTGCTGGGTATATACATATAGTTTAAATACAATGTAATATTTGGGCTAAATTTTGTTTTTTTTTGAAAATTGTTGTACTGGAGTTCAAAAGATATCTTTTTTTAGATTCTATATTTTGTTCACTTTTTTAGTATACGAATTTGGAAATCAATTTCAATAAAAATTTCTTTTGGACAAGTAATTGATAGTTATATTAGAATGACATATTTCATATTGATTTTCCTTGAATTGTGTTTTCAAAGGGAAACAGTATGCTGCAACACTAGAATTATAAGGAAATGATTTTTCTCGTTAAATATTAATTCAAATTCTAGTTTGATCTACAAATGTCTTTTACGGAAAGTGAACTTTGGCATTATCAGAGATATCAATCAAATTAATTTTTCATTCTATAAATTCTGTGAAATTATTTCGATATTCTAAAATAGTTGCAAGATCTGTTTAAATTTATTTGAAATTTTTTTTTGGAATAACGACCTGCTTTGATCAAAGAGAAAGTCTCCAAAAAAATTTTTGTTGCACAGCAGTTTTTTACAGATTTTTTCGTTACTTTACTCTAAATTGGAAACGGTTTGACCGATTGACTTCAGATTTTGTATGCGTGAAGCACCTTGAAATGCAGTTGACTTTATTAACAGGCTAACAGGTTCTACGATTGGTCGAAAAAAAAATTTTTTTGGAAGTAAATTACTTTCAATTTGGGGAAGTAAATAATACTTCTTTAAATTAGGAGAAAGGTTAAAAAAATTTTTCTAAAACATTTTGAACGATTATCTTTAACTAAAGCTTTCGAAGTAAATCAAGCAACGCAACAAAGCGTACATTGAGTCTTTGCCGTTATTTCAGATTTTCACTGAAAATAATGTAGACTTACTACAGAAATGTTCCTGGGAATCATAGTTTTAATTTTTAATATCAAAATATTTATATAAAATATAAAATTTCCAGAAAATGTACTGTGAGTTTTAAAAACTGAAATGAACATTTAAATAAACATTTGAAATAAAAAACAAAATAAAATATTTTTTGGCCTGCTTATGATAATTTATGATATTTTATTTCCTAAAATAAAACACATTTTTTTTATAATTGAACACATCTAGCAAAACACATTTTATTGAATGGGTTTTTACACCTCATTTCCTGGAGAAATATATATCAATAATTTTCCTATTCGTGGTGCTCCTTGACGTTTTAGTTGAGGATGGTGTTTTTCTGGCGAAAAATTTCAAGTGATTTAATATTTCTTCACATTATTAATAATTATGAAAAGTTTCAAGTGAAATTTTATAAATTTGTTAAAAAAGTGCTAGGATAATCCTAGATAAACATTTTAAAAAACTTGATTTAATACATTTTATAATTAACATTAACCCCATGGATAATTTTTCTGTTAACTTTTTTCAATAACATCAACTTAAATTAAACCTCCATTGAGAGATGCAGCAACGCGCACCAGGTATAAGCTAGTAAAAAATAAATGTTGAAGATTTAAGCTGGAACTGTTATAATTTAATTGTCTAATTCAATTTTCAAGCATTTAGACTTGTTTATTTAAAAGATGAAGAAAATATTTTAGGAATCCTAAAAATTTTTTAAAAACCATCTGGCTATTATGCCTAAATTCATGCGTTATAAACGGAAATACAATTATAATATGCTCGTACAAAACACTATAGTTCCTATTAGAAATGTGTATGAAGATACTGTGTATTAAATATAATCTATAAAATTAAATATAATACTTTAAATTACCATAAAAGTGAATGTTTAAAGTTAAAAAGCATTATTAGAAAAGTATAAATTTGTGACATTTTTTAGTATAAAATTAAAAAAGTAAATGCTAATAAATATAACTTTTGAATTTTAATGATTATTCCCAGCATTCATGTTTTAATTATTATTTTTGAATATTAAAATAATTAAATTATAATATACCTTTGCATATTAAAAACTTCTAATTGTAAAAATTTTAAACTCAATTTTAAAATAACAAAAAACAATTAATATATGAACAAATTCTAAATAGGCAAAATTTCATTTTAATTATTAGCTTTGTACATTACATGCTGCCATATCAGATTTCAAATAATTTAATAAAAGTAATCATCAGTAAGTAATCGTCTACATTTACTTTACATGCACGTTTTACTTTTTAAACTCAGGTTTCAATTTAGATCATCCAATATCATGGTATTGTATAGTATGAGTGCTAAATTTTTTATTTCATTCGCATTTATAATGATGCCAATAATAATTTCAATTATTTATATTTTACCATGTAGTTGCATTTGGCTTGTAAGTTTTCTTTTCATCTTCTGCTATTGCTATTTATTCGATTCAATAACTAGTTCATCGGGATTTGGTTTTTTTTTAAATTTGTTCTATTTTATAATACAATTCAAGAAATTGTAATATAAATCGATTGTTTCAAATTACTTAGAAAGTAAAATCTGTTATACGCATGGTTTATCATTAAGTGAATTTTGCCTAAAGCATTAATACTTTAATTTAATTCATATTAGAATAAATTATTAAAACATTTAAAAAGCAAATATTACTTTTACTTCCTATTTATTCGATATTTAATACAATTTAATTTTAAATTTTAACGAGGAAGAGTGTAGTAGAGTAGACTGTGTCAACTCTGGGATACCCGTATGACCGTAACATATACATTATATCATCCGGTTAATTACTTTTGGCAAAATTTCAAACATTCAGCTTTATTAGGTGTAGAGTAATGCTCATATAAAAGAAGGAGTTGTATGGCAGCAACTAGAACCCTTTGCAGTAGACCAACCAAATTTTGCAGTAACTTTGGCCATTACACTAAACAATTTTTTGCAAAATTTCAGACACCCAGCTTCATCAGGTGTAGTGTAAAGCTCATATAAAAGAAGGAGTTGTATGGCAGCTACTCGAACCCTCTGCAGTAGACCAACCAAATTTTGCAGTAACTTTGGTCATTATACTAAACTACTTTTGGCAAAATTTCAGACACGCAGCTTCCATAGGTATAGAGTAATGCTCATATAAAATTATAAGTTGTATGGCAGGTACTCGAACCCGTGGACCAAAATGGCTGAATTTCAAACTCGATTCCGTTTTTTGCATAAAAACGAATTTGTGAAAATTTCATAATCCTAGCTCCTTTACTTTTTGAGTTATCGTGATGACGGACGGACAGACGGACAGACGGACAGACGGACGAACGGACGGACATACATAGCTAAATCGATTTATTTTTCGATTCTGATCCGATCCATACACTTGAGTCTATATCTACCCCCCCCCTCCTTCTCTGCGTCACAAACGTAATGGCAAATTTATTATACCCTTGGACTATATAGTCATACGGGTATAATGAAGGTATGTGTAAATAGACTTAACATATGGTTAAAATCTTTTATTTCAGCATAAATTTCACACAGATCAAAAGACTAAAAATGAATATCGATATTGAAGTGATGCTGCATTGAAAATGAGTCTTTCATAAAAATTCGATAAATACATAATTGTGCTACAATCGCTGATGAGTGATGATCTTGTTTTCATTTCTTTACTTATTTTAGATCAAGAAATTTTGAGATTCCTGTGGTTAATATGAAACGTATTGTGGTGAAATTAAATCTAACCAAGAGAAGAGTGATTTTGAAGAGCTAAAAGGTTTTTAGGTGGAAATAATTTATTAAATAAATGTTTAGATTAAACTTTTATTAAACCGATGAATAGGTTTCTAAGATAAAATTCTAACCACTTTGAAATTTTAAAAATATTATTTACAACACTTTAAAAAATATTATTAGTTTTATATATTATACATTTTGATTAATGCGTCAGAAAATAGTTATGTATATATATACAAATAAGATTATCTTTACAGAAGATAGCCGTGCTATCTAATGATGAATATTCACCCACTATGATGAATAAAATAAAACCATTAATTTTTTTTTTTTTTTTATGGGAGGAAACAACCTTCAAAAGGCACTTGATCCTAATCCCCCAGGTATTGTGAGATTTTTACTCAACTAAATCAACCTCCTTCCGTAGCCAAAATAAAGGGATAAGCACCCTAGCGCGTGCGCAGTATAATGGGTGAAAAGTAGCGATAAGATATAACTTTAAATGTCTATCAATGGGCAACCCAAGAGGTATAAGTTGACTTCCTTCTTGAATTTTTCTAGATCATATGTATTGCGAAACATGCATGGGGGTATTGTGTTCCACAATTTTGGAGTAAAAAAGAGTTCCTATATTTCAGAGTTCTTGTTCTAAAAATCTCTACAGTATATGAATGTGATTGAGCTGCTAACCGTGTGGTAGTGTTTGATTTTTGGCATAATATTTTTAATTTCATCTGAAGTTTTGCCTAGAATAAACTTATAAAATAGCCTTCTTACGGCGGTGACCCTAAGACGTTTAGTCTTTTGTGACGTTAGTATCATTGATAATATGAACAGCTCTCTTTAGTATCTTATCCAAATATTGAAAAGTGATGCTGGGTGCTCCACCAAATATATGAGAATTATACTCAAGTCTCGGCCGAATGTAGGCTTCATAAATTTGAAGTAGATTTAAAGATCTAAAGTATTTCCTACTCCTACTTAAGAATCCCAGGCATTTCGCGACATCTTTTGCGACTGAAAATATGTGATTGTTCCACGAAAGTTTTGCGTTTATTTCCATACCTAAGATTTTTAAGGATTCGGAGTTTTGAATACCCACATTGCCAAAAAAAATGGTTAGTACAGAATCGCTTCGTTTAATTGATAACAGAAAAAAAAATAATTTGTCCTGCCCTAAAAGTTGATCCAAGTAATTTTCAACGTTGTCACCTATTACTCTACTTGTATAGTTTTAATTTTAACCTTGAAATCACAGTTATCGAGTTATCATTATCAATTTTTGTTTCAAATGTCATTGATGAAATTGATTGTGAATTGTTTTTGTAATGTCAAAGATATATTTGTTACATGGCAGGATTTAATTGGCTGTCAAAAATAAAGTTCATCGTTTTGTAATTTGCACACTTTAATAGCTCGCTTTGTTTTAAATTCGTTTAATTTAAAATTTGCTAAAATTATATTCGTTAAATTCAACATGATAAACAGTAAATATTAACCCTTTACCGTTCAAATTATAAAATTAAGTTTTCAGGAGCTTTCATTATCATAGACCATCAATTTATATTATCCAATACCAAAACAATTTACTTCGACTTTATATATCGGTTCCGCAAAACTAAATTAATAGAAATGTCAAAAATATTAAAATATTATTTACTTGGAATGGTACTAGGATATATTTAATGGTTCACCATTTAATATAGTTAAAATTAATTAATTATTTAATTTATTAACTCAAACAATATAAAAAATCAAGTAAAAGAAAATTTAAAACAATGTATAAATTTTTATTAAATTATTTATAATTTGTATTGCGTGCTTATACCCATATATTACAAATTCCGCGTTATTTCAAATCCATTTTTGTAATAAATACTAAAACGGTATGCGCCAATTTATGTTTTTTTTCCTTTCATTTAAATCAAGTTGAAATTTAAGGAGATTTCTAATTAATGGCGTCTAATAAATTTTTTTATTATAATTATTTTTCTTTTTTAAATTCAAAACAGTGTGTGCTTTATTTTCACCCTTTTTGTTGTGATATTTGTATTGATTTATTTATAAAATTTCAATAGAGTTGATGTTTGCCGTCTACAGAGATGAAAATTAAATTGAAAGAAAACCCGTCCATTAATTTTATTATGATCTGTTTTTTTTTTATTTTATTTTCATTGTTTATTTTGATGATTAACACACTGGTGACTTTTATTTTAAAATTATTAATACACTGGTAATTAATAGAACCGGATCATAAACTTGTAATTCATTTCACTATATAGGAATTCATAACACTCATCTTTATTTAACTGGACATTGCTTTTTTAGTTTTTGCTTATATATTTATTTAAACGCTGTTTGAGGAAGCCTTGGGAAATAAGACGGTTAAAATTAAATAAAGGCTTCAGATATTCAGAAGTCTAAAATACACTGGTGGTTTTTATTACCTTTCATTTCAAAATTTACAGTTTGAAGCTACCTTGAGGACGCTGAAGTAACAGGTTTACTAAAGAAAATATAGAATATATATAATTATACTTATATATAAATCTATATATACTTAGACAATTCAAAAATTCAAAGGCACTTTTATTAAAAAAAATCTAACCGTAATTAAAAAAAATATTAAATATTTTGTTTCACTTAAAAAAACAACATTTTCAGAAGTACGTAAATAAATTTTTACCAGTGTATTTTGTAATATCAATGTCTATAAATTTTATAATTAATTTTTAAGTGTAAATTATCCATTGATTGATCTATCAATCAATTGATTGGAATACCGCAAAATAAAATTAAAAAATTAAGATGAATTGAATGTTTAAACTTATTGTTAATTAGATGTTTTTAATTAATTTTATTACCTTTTTTAATGTAAACAATTATGGTTCATAAATTTAAACAATTATGGTACATATGTGTAAACAAACTGTGGTTTAAATAAACTAGAAAAAGTATTGACTTTACATGTTATTTAGTAAACTAATAAATATTTTTGATATTAAATTGACAGTATTACTCCTTCCTTTTATTGGTTAAAATTTTATCTGACTGCTGGTCATTAATATTATTGGTTGACTTGGAGAAAGTATTGTGTATTATTAAGATGTCAATTATTTATATTAGTTATTAGTTATTACATATATAGCGTTTTCAAATTATATGAAACCTTTTGCAAAACTCATGAAATCTTTTGGAAATGTATGAAATCTTTGCACAGGAGGTTTCATTTTATTGTAAAATGTTTTATTATTGTTGAAAAAGGTTTGAGTTAATTTGAAAATTATCGTAATTAAGTATAAAACTTATAAAAATGTTTTAAGCAAATTTAAAAAAAAAACGAGAAAGAGTGTGGTAGAGTAGACTGTGTCAACCCTGGGATACGCGTATGACCGTTATATAAACATTATATCATTATTATTATAAACATTAATTACTTTTGGCAAAATTTCAAACATACCAGCTTTATTAGGTGTAGTGTAATTATGCTCATATAAAAGAAGTAGTTGTATGGCGGCTACTCGAACCCTCTGCAGTAGACCAACCAAACTTTGCAGTAACTTTGGTCATTACACTAAACTATTTTTGGCAAAATTTCAGACACCCAACTTCAATAGGTATAGAGCAATGCTCATATAAACTAAGAAGTTGTATGGCAGCTTCTCGAACCCACTGCAGTAGACCAACCAAATTTTGCAGAAACTTTGGCCATAAAACTAAACTACTTTTGGCAAAATTTCAGACACGCAGCTGTAATAGGTACAGAGTAATACTTATATAAAAAAAAGAAGTTTTATGGCAGCTACCCGAACCCATGGACCAAAATGGCTGGATTTAAATAGCGATGACGGCTCTTACAAAAAAACGAATTTGCGAAAATTTTAAAATCCTAGCTTCTTTAGTTTTTGAGTTATCGTGGTGACGGACGGACGGACGGACGGACAGACAGACGGACATACATAGCCAAATCGATTTATTTTTCGATTCTGATCCGATCCATACACTTGAGTCTATATCTACCCCCCCCCTCCTTCTCTACGTCACAAACGTAATGGCAAATTTATTATATCCTTTGACTATATATTTTAAAGTTGTTATAGCCCTTCAATGGGGAAGGTTTTCAAGTTTCTCAAAGATCAAACTTTATCTAACTCCCCCGCCCTCCGTCCCCTCCATTTTTTTAGGTTCTAGGAACTAAATTGTAAATTCCACAAAAATTTTACTTATAATTATACAATCTAAGCAAAAATGGATGTTTAAAAATAGCAAAATTTCAATTTTCGAACCCTTATAGCTCCTAAACATGGGGCTTGACAAAACAATTTTGTTAACCGACTCCTACTAATTTCTGAGTATCTAACTTCTCTCAAAATTTCAAGACCCTAGCTTGAACCGTTCAGAAGATATGTTTGGCCAAAAATTTTGCAAAAATTGAGTTTTGTGTAATGTTAAATTTTAGTACCGTATAGCAACCCTAAACATGTGCCTTTTAAATATTTATAAAGTTTATGAAACCAGCTATCGTTTGCCATTTTTAGATTGAAAATATATCTAACAGAACTCTTGCTAGATCAATTTAAATATAGGGCTTTTCCAACTTTGGGGGGCTACATTAAAAAATTCTTCTACGAAATTATTTTTTTTGCAAAAACTATCCATGGTTAAAATTTCTTTACTCTATTTCAAACGGTGTAAAAGTTTTTGTAAACATACGGACAGACGGACAGACAGAGTGAAGCTATATAGGCACATTTTTACAAAATTTTTTGAAAATGTGCTAAAAAGCAATATTTGGCTTATATATTACTTTGAAAAAGGCATAACATTATTTTTTATACAAAAAAAAAATACAAAGTAAATAATTTTTTGTTCATAAATGCTTATATCTTCTAAACGCTTTAATATAGGCATACACTATGCATGCAAAAATTATAGAAAAAAATAAAAACTTTCCAACGATGTAAAAATATTTAGGGAGTTTCTTTGTTTCTTTGTATATGAGTTTTAGAGAAAGGATGTTAAAAATTTTTTTTCTAAAATTTTCAACTTTAATACAATCTTTATTTACAATATCTCCAAAACGGCAGCATCTAATCATCAAATAAACGTTAAAATATTCTCCAGACTGTTATCTGAATTAATATCTTTAATTGAATACATATATATTGAACAGATCGCTAGATATAACGGTTTTTGTAAAATAGACTAAAATAATATGGATACTTTCAAATGTTCTTTTCGTCCTTAAAGTATAACATGCGCCCTTAAACCTGTATATTTTTTGAAAGCAGGCAATACCAGCTATCTTTTATATGTAGTCATTTGGTCCTACGCGGATACTACTTAAAACTTAGAATCCCCAATTTTTTAGTATTTGAAAAGTTGTAGATTGTTGTGCCGTAAAATCTTTGAAAAAATTCTTATGAGTTTAAAACAGAAGCTCGGGACGAAACGATATTGGAACAAAATTCAAATGTCTTTTAACATTTTGTGCTCTCCAGGACGAAAATTTTAAATTTTGTTCCAGAGATAAATTGAGAAGTTACATTCCGCGTTTCTCGGGACTCAGAAGTCGGCCGGCTTGATTTAAAAAACCCGTCGCCGATTCTGTAGTAAACACTAAAAAATATTTATGAAAGTCCCAAAAAGTGGTATCAAACAAAAAAACCGGAGATTAGGTTTTTTAAATTATGTCTGTTCGATAACTGGTTCCCGAAAAACGGGAAATTTCTATTTTTTGATTTTACAAAAATTGTAAAAGCTATGTAAAAAACTTTATTTTAACCTGAACCAAAAAATAAAAGTGTAAGTTCTGAAACAATATTTTAAATATGAGAAATATATTTTTTATTTCGATATAAATATCGTTCCGGAAATTTTAATTAAAACGGAGAAGTAATTTTAATATACCCGTAGGCTTATGTAAATGCACGGGCATAAAAACAGTATATACATTACATTTAAAAGTTATTAAATTTTTTAAATTTTGTTTTAATATTTTAGAATTTTCAATTTTTAGAATTTCAGATATTGTTTTTCCAATTCTAAAAAACATATTTTATAATTAAAATATGAATGTTTTAAGTGTGACTTCTGGTTATATTAAACACATGTACTTATAAATTATGTGGGTTATAATATATGTAATTGTAATTCTTGGTAAACCATTAAAATTTGTATTTATAATTGAATTTGAATATACTTATACCACCACATGTTTCTAAAGTATTAATATCAATTTCATGTTAAAAAAAAATAATTTTAAAAACAAAATAAATATTTATGTAATGTATATATATTTCATCATTCATAATATTTTTCTCAAAGAAAGGCATTACATGACGTATATAAATATTACGAATTCATAATATATATATATATATGTATATGAAATTAAATCGAAAACTAAATTCACACCAAATAATGAATATTGTGAATAATAAAATGTGTCGTTTAAAAATTGTTTCTAGAAGAGGTTCCTGTGTGGGTCTTGACTAATTTTATGCCTGCGTCTATCGGTTTATTTTCGGTCTGTCACTTAGTGATATATTAATATTAAAAATCTGACCATAAATGCATATAGATGGTATGGTGTAGAGGTTAGCGAAGTGGCTTCGGATGTAAAAAGATGTGAGTTCGATCCTCGTTAAAAGATAAGTTTTTTTTTACTTCAACAGAATGAAAAAAATCAAATAAAATTAATTTATTTGGATAGTTTCTACAAAAATTTGTAACTTTAAAAACTAAAATACTTCACTTTGATAATGTAAAATCATAGACTAAATAATTATACAGACCATCGGTTTCATATAAAAATTTTAAGGTTTTTTTTAGAACCAGTCCATACTTTTTTGGAGCCAGACTAAACAATTTAGAATAGATTAGAATAATAAGAGTAAAAAATAGAAATTCTTGTTTTATAATGCCTTTTTACTAATTGGTGTCTAATTGATTGCCTGAGTAAATTGCTGGATTAAAGTTAACAGAAAGAAGAACTTTCTCTCATTTCAGCAATTTACTTTTATATTAAAACACTTTAAAATGCAAAAGATCTACCATCAATCTATAATGAAAGTTTTCAATATTTTAAGCTTAAAAGTTTATTATTAAATTTACTTATATATTAACAGAGTAACAAATTCCCAAAAACTACCAGAGGATGGTATTTTTTACATTTTAGGGGGCTAGTTTTACTTAAATAAAAGTATATATTGAATTACATGCTTCTGGTTAATGTCGATATGTATTTTATTAGCTAAATTTTATTGGAAGGTTCAATTTCAATTTCATATGGTTTATGTAATTGACGCCTTATATGGCTTTTCTTTAGAAGTCCTTTCTTTCTTTTTTTGTATATTCTCAGTATTGGCTTTACTCAGAGGCTAGAATATGTAGCATATTCTACTATATTTAGCTTATTATATTATGTGATGTAGTTTGATATATTTAGATTAATATAGTTCTTGCTCCATAATTGTATAAGTTTCAACTTCCAACTCTTACCATTTGTAGATTTCCTAATCAATTATAAGCCAATCAAAAAAATGAAAAAAAAAAACATTAAAACATTAAGAAAAAAAAACAAAATAGATGTAATTAAATCAATCGTGTATTAAAGAATTTTAAAACTAATTTTTTTTTTTTTAAATAATTTAAATCAATTAAATGGTACTTTCCAGTTTGATGATTTCAAAAGAAAAGACAATTCCCTTAACAAAACTTTCTAGACTCAATTGATTTTTATATTTTTTTTTAATATATCTTTATATTTTGTAGAAAAAGTTTATTGACTGGGAAATTATTTTTCAAAACTTTAGAATTGAAAGAATTTAAAAGAAGTAATAAACAAGTGATGAAAAAAAACAAGGGTTTTTAAAAAAGTACATTTTCAAAATTATATAGTGTTCCGTGCTGAGTATTTTATCATTTATTTTTATAATTCAGTTATTTCATCAATTTATTATTAATTATGAATAATAGTGAAATCAATACTTAGAATATAACCCCAATGCACTGCTAACATTTATTTCTGACAAAAATTCACTGGTGAATAAGTTTCTGATTTATAAAAACATGAAAGTTTAATTTTTTTAATCTTAATAATCCTTCAATGGGAAAGGTTCCCTAGTTTTTACTAATTAAACTTATGAGGATTCTCGAGTATCTGCCCATCCCTCCTTAATATTTTCAGGTTCTAGAATTTAAATTGTGAATTCCAGCTAAATTTGGAATTTTGCTCAGAATTTTAATATATAAGCAAAAATTGCAAAAAAAACTAGGAGATTCTTTCTTTAATTCAAAACGGCCTTTAAATTAAAAAAAAAAAGAGATAATGCAGCAGCCTTAAATTTAGTATTTTCCTAAAATATTTATTTTATATTTAAGTTACAGGTGCTTAAAAATAAGAAAATTTCAATTCTTCTTCCGAAAAATTTTTGCAAAAATTGCATAATGGTAAATTTTAGTACCGCATGGCACCCCTTCAATTTCTTTTCAAAAATATATATATATATATAAATATATATATAGTTTTTTACCGTTTTCAGATTGAAAATAAACCTAACAGAACTCTTGTTAAATTATTTTAAATATAGGGCTTATTATGAATTTGGAGGGCTGTGGCTCCGTAACGAAAGAGGGTACAGAAAAAAGTTACTTGTAGCTAAACTACACCTACTTGTAGCTACGTACCCGTATTTTCTTACTTTATTTCAAACGCTGTAAAAGTTTTTGTAAATACTCGGACTGGCGTTGAATGGACAGAGTGCACATTTTTACTAAATCTTTTGAAAATGTGCTAAAAAATCACGATGTTTAAAAAAATCACTTTGGCAAAATAAAACAATGTTCCATAATAAGTTTCGTGAAAACAGTATATTGAAAAATAGTTTATAATATTTTCTAAGAACTGTTCTAATAAAAAAAATCACGAGACACTTCTTCAATTTGAAAGAAGCTCTTTATAAATAAAATAAACCGTTAAAAAATTGAAAAAATTGGGTTTTGAGCTATTTATTTTCCACATATCTATTTATAAAGTTAATAAAAGTAGGTGTTGTTTGCCGCTTAAGGATTGAAGTAATACCTTATCAAAATTCTATTCTAATAAATTTAGGACTTTTTTTTTAATTTGGAGGACCATAGCTCGTTACAGGTTTCAGGAAAAAACTATTCCACAAAATTAATGTTTCTGCTAGATTTCCGTTATTAAAATATCATTGTTTTATGTCAAACTTTATAAATGTTTTGCAAAAACTCGGGCTAAGGGACAAATGGACAGAGTCAAATTTTATAGGCACGTTTTTCAATTGTTTTTAAAATGACCTTAAAAATGAGCTTAACAAGGAAAACTTAAGCATTTTAAAAATATTTATCTGATTAAAGCTATTTAAGATAAGTTGGCAGGTGACAGGTGCCAGGTTATTTTGAAACAAAAAAATAAGCAATAAGCGTTTAATTAAATTTTTCAAAATTCTATTTAAAAAATTTATATGATCCAACTTGAGACATTAATAAGACATTATATACTTAAATGCTGAAGCCGGGAACTAAATTTCTCAATTGTGGATATTTTTTTTTAATACTTCTTAAAAAACTTCTAAAAATCAGAAATAGTTCCAGAATTCGAATTCATCGTCAATTTCCAAATTTCTTTCGTCTTTATTAGCCTGTAATATAAATTTCATTAATATTGCTTTATAAATTTTTCAATTCGTGCGAACGGACGGATTAAACGACGGTCATCGATAAATCGATACTCAAAAGGTAAAGTTTTTCAAAAATTCATTTACATTTAATACCCCAACTGACCGATAGCTCCGATGGGTAAAATGGCGTATTTTCAATCGAAATATCTCGGGTTCCAACCCTGATCCGATCATGTCTAATAAAAAATTATACATTAGTTTTTATTTTATTAAAATAATTTAATAAGAAGTCCAAATGACAAATTAGGCAAAGGATTATTATTATCAGGCAATATTTACTATTATCTGGTACTACAAATAAATGAATAAATAAATTAATTTAGTAATTAAACTTGTATATTTATTTTAGATATAAAGTGTAAAAAAGAGATCGATCTTTCTATAGATCATTAGTTTCGTAGTTTCTATATTTATTTTAAAACACAAACTCTTTAACATATATATGTATTTACATATTTGTTTATTTATTTATTATCAATTAAATTTTATGATTTACTCAATCTAAATCAAATAAATTTCATTGGAATTTTATACAAGAATCAAAAACATGCCAAAATATTTTGTAATTGAATAAACAAATTCTATAGTATTTTAAATTTTTGAAGTAAACTTTTATTTTATTCAATATTAATTTTCCAGATCTCAGAAAATTTTAAACTAATAAACAAATTTACATAATAAAATTTAATTTATGTATATGGTATACATAGAATATTATTTACTCCATATGCCACAATTTAATGAAAATTTATTTCGAAAATTTTATAAACAAAAAAAACACGATTTTTCTTAGAATTTGAAAAATTAACTTCATAATAATATTTTTATAGAATTTTAAGTTTAAAATTACAAATTTAAAATTTCAAATTTAGCGAATAGAACAAAATTTCAAATTTTCATAGAATGAAAAATATTGATATGTTGAAGTTGAGCTATGTACATTTCGACTTCGTATCTAATTAATTGGTATATATTATGTTTTCTTACGTGTGTTCTATTTTTAAATTTACTTGGGTAACAGAGTAGTTTCAATAGACAATAACTGAAATTTCACAAATCTGTGTAAAATACACAGAAAATATCTCTAATTTCTTGTATAAAGAGTTATGTGAGTTGAAAGAATTTTTAAAGTTTCTCTAGGTTAAAAGATTACTTTGGTTCCAATGAGAATCTTAAAAACTGCAAAAACGACATAACAACTTCCGATTTTCAGTTTTTTATTATTATTATTATGTTCTTATGTTGATATGCCCAGCATCTCCTCTAACTTCACTTAGTGCATATTAATGATATGATTTATCAATTAAAAAATGTTCAAAAATATTAAAGCAAATAAAGGTTTAGAAAAAACATACATATTTTGTTAAAGTTGAACAACACCGAAGATATATTTTATTAATTACGGATGCATAAAGCGTTTTAACTGAAATTAATGTTATGAAGAAAATTTGCGCAAAAATTGAACATGGGTCACAGTGACATATTGTAAATTTTGTGTCTATTAACTGAGCTCGACAAAAATTTTTGGAGGCTTTCCTTTTGGGTTAAAGCTAAATTAGGCTTAATTCGTTTCAAAAATTTTTTGGACCGGTCTTAATACCAATATGCGTTAACCAGTTCCCTTTTATAACAAAGAAAGTTTAAATACCTGAACTTCACCTTGGTGGTCCGTTAGAGCCGTAAAGCAGAATGGTTAGCCCAGAAACACTTTGCGCATTCGAAGACGAAAATATACAAATTCTTATGATAATCGGCTGAGCAGTTTAGAAGTCAATAAGTTACTTTTTACAATAAGTTAAGCTTTTATAAATATGGATTTACATTTTTTTTTAATTTTTAGCACAATTTTCAAAAGATATTGTAAAAATATGGCTATATAGTTTCACTATGTCCGTTCGTATGTTTACAAAAATTCTTACATCGTTTGAAATAGAGTAAAGAAATTTTAACTACGGGTAGGGATTGTAAAAAAAAATAATTTCATGGAGGAACTTTTTTCTGTAGCCTCATTCGTTAAGGATCTACAGCCCCCGAATTCGTAAAAGCTAAAGTTTTTGAATCTGAAAGGGGTCGAAAATTAAAATTTTGCTATTTTTAAATACCTGTAACTAAAATATCTGCCTAAATTTTTTTTGAAAGATTTTTCATAAATTTAAAGGGGGTTTTAAAATTGAAGAAAGTGTCTCCTAGTTTTAACTATTTTTGCTTAAATAATAAAATTCTAAGTAAAACTCCAAATTTTGATAGAATCCACAATTTAATCCCTAGAACCTAAAAAATTGGGGAGAGCGGCAGATCCTTCAGAATCATCCTGTTTCCTTAGTAACAAAAATTCTTAGGACTTTAAAATTAAAACTTTTATGTTTTTATAAATCAGCAACTTTTTCAACAGTGTATATTTTTCCAAAATTAAACGTTAACTAATGATGGAGCTTCAATGTATTTCGCACTTGTTAACAGGTTTTCTTGAGTGCATTGGCATTATATTCTAAGTATTAATTTCACTATTATTCATAATGAATAATGAATTGATGAAATAACTAAATTATAATCTTATCATTTATTTTTTTATATATTTTTTACCCTAAGCTCAGTCTGAAACACTATATAATTTTGAAAATGTGCTTTTTTAAAACCAATTGATTCTTTTAATTACTTGTTTTAAAATTATACAGTGATTTTATTGAATGTATAATATTATATTATAGTGTTTTTTTTTTTTTAAACTTCATTATTTTAAAATATTTTTCAAATTGTATGTAAAAATTCGCAATTAAGTTAAGACGAATTGAAAATATGAAAATTTTTATATAAATAACTGATCCATTATTTGAATGCATTTTTAATGTTTTCTCATAAATCCTTGCGGCTCCTAAATTTTTCGCAACATTTTAATTAATAGTTAAAATTTCTAAAAATTTTAAGTATTTCTTAACAGTAATCACTTTTTCCTTTTATGAAATACTAATACTAGTTTTATAATTTTAAATATTAAGTTATATTCTATACATTAAATCCTAATTTCCATAACAGTTTCTTTAAATAAATCAACAATAACTACAAAATGAACTGAATATAACTGCTATAACTGTGACTGAATATAACAGTATAATTAAAAATACTTCGCTTAAAAACGAAATACAAAAACAAATATCTTTTCCGTTTCATTTATTTAAACTTCACTGTATAATTAATTATAGTTTCATTTCAGCTTTATTTTTATTTTTGAATGGAAATCGTTTCAAAAAACATATTGTTGTTACAAGAAATCTTTATATATTAAATCTAAAATAAAAACAAAAACAAAAAAAAAGGACAACATAAAATTTGTTGTGAATGAAAATGTAAAAGAAACACACAGAAGAAAAAAAATAAACAAACAACAATAAAATAACAGTATAAAAATAAAATAGTAAAGTTTAGGACATGCGTTTTTTGACTTTCAATAAATTGAAAAGGGGAAATTTTCATTTCAATTTTTTTTTGAATTGAAATTGAAACTTGAAAGTAATCTTTAATATGACTTTCAACTTGAAATATATGTACATTCAATTTTCAATATTCAATTTTAAAGAATGAAAAGAACAAAACTGAAATTGAAAGTGTTAATAAAATGTAATGGAAACCGGCATTTTTCAATTTCAAATAAATGCAATCTTTGTTTTGGTTTTGGAAAATAAATTTTTGTTTTTTCGAATCTAAAAGATAGTTCTGAAAGAATTTTGTTATCATCAGTATGAAATTTGTATTTATCGTGAGTAGTTGTATATTTTTTCATATTCAAAAAAACATAATTTTATATTTTCGGGAATTTAAAAAAAATAAAATTTTCATGTAACGGTAAAAGGAAAACTTTCTCTTTTGCTTTTACGAATTTAAGGATATCAGGATATTGAAAATTGTGCAAAAAAAAAAAAAATTTTTTTTATATAATAGAAGTTAGACATAATATTATATATAGTACCTATAAATAAGAATGAAATATTAAAGTTTCAATCAGAATATTTTGAACTTTTCAAATGATCGGTTCCGTTTTTTTATTAAAAAAATTTTTTTTTTAAAGTTTTTTATTTTTGACGAAATTGAACAGTGAAAAAAAGTAACGTTATTTTTGGAAAATATGAAATTTTAAAATGTACTACGTTTTTTTAGGATTTAATATTAAATTCTATGAGATTAAAATATAGTTTTATATAAAAGAATATAAATAGTATAAAAAAATTTAATATTTAAATTAATAATTAAATTATTATTGATTTAATATTAATATTTATATTATTAATACATATAATATTAGAAGTTGAAATTTTATTTATATAGAGTGTATAAATAAATATAATTATGATATATAATATATATATTGAAAATATTAATTAAATTTAATTTTTAAAATTTATTTAAATAAATATTAATTTAACTTTTAAAAATAAAACTATATTAATATTACTATTTATTAATTTATATTTTTTTGAAATTTTGATTCAATTTATTTTAAATATTTCATTTAAATATTTTCTATTTTTTTATTTTAATAAATTAAGTGTTCTATTTAAAAAAAGTTCAAGTGTAATTTATAAATAACAAGATAATATTAATAAATTAATTTATATTAATAAATTAATTAATAGTAATTAATTAATAAGTGTAAAAATTGTTGAACTATTAAAATTAAAGATTCAAATTTACGGAAGTTATTGAAATTAATTAAATTTTTAATAATATTAATGAACGATTTAATTAAAAATAAAAAATAAAAGTATAATACATTATAATTAATATAAATAATATGCATAAATAGAATATATAAATTAATGATTTTTTTAAATTTATATAAAACAACAAATTATTTACAATTCTAATAAATAATTAATTAAAAAGTTTTAATTAATTTGTAATTTTTTTTTTATTAAAAAAATTTGTTAAAAAAAAAAAAATACTTAATGGTTGTCTTTTACATAAAAAAAAATAAATAATAATCATTCCAATATAATTATGTAATAATAATCGTTGTATTAAATAATTAAATAAATGTCAGGATTAAAAATTGATAATCTTTAATTTAAAAATAATTATGTGCTATTTGTTATAAATCATTAGTATATATTTTATATATAGTATATATAAAAATTAATATTAAATAAATTATGTCACATAATAATTAAATTAATATATATAAAAAAATTTAATTAGACTACATTATTTTCACAAATAATTGATTATACAACTATTGGAAATGGATTTAAATTATTTATGGTAATTAAAACATATAAATAACATAGAAATATATAATTATATTTAAAAAACTTATATATTTGTATAATTTATGATTTTTTAATAAAATATATGTATTTGAATATAAGTGTGTTTTGGATTATGTTATTAGTTATCAAAATAAAAATAAAAAGTGTTTTTAGTTACGTACTTTTTATAGAGTTACAGAATTTAATTAGGCTTGGATATGACAAAATTCGAAAATTTAAATTTTTTTTTAAAAACCAACTTTAATTTAATTTTTAATTATAATTGCTTTGGGCAGTTTTGTATGTTTTCATTTGGATTATTAATTTTTTTTTTTAATGAGAAATTTAATTAGGTCGTGTTTTTCGTATTTTAATTATGGAATTTTTTTTAAATAATATTTTTTTTTTTAAAACTTATATGTATAACAATGCCATAATTATTTATGTTTTTCTATTGTTCAACTTACAACATAGTTTGTAACAAATTTATTTGTTGTAATAGAAGATGTTGGGGGGATGGGGTTTGTTAGAAAAAAAAATTGATATGTATAATTAGTTGAGGAGACAATAGAACAATGCTCGGATAATGGAATTGAATTTAAATGTAATTGATTATGATTGTATTCATAGAATATATTTTAAAAATTCATACCCTATATTCTATAAAAAAATTATTCTATAGACATTTTCCCCAATTTCTATCAATTTATCAGTAATATCATTTATTTGGTTAATATTATATCTTGGTATGTTTAAAATTATAATTGGTCACCATGGGGATTTGTAAAGGAAAATTATTTTTTAATAATTTTTTTTTCAATTAAAAAAATTTATGACCCGTACGGGAATTGAACTCGCACCCCTCGGTTAGTAAGCTAAATGCTCAACTAACTCACCGAGGTTCCTATATTTCTATATTAGTTTTTATATTTATAGAATAGTTTAATTTCAAGAACTATTTAATGGAAATACAAAAATTTTGGAATGGTATGCTTAGTGACCAGGGTGTGTTCTCATGATACTTACAGATTAGCATTAATTTAGCTGTTGGATTATTCTTAGAGAAATTTATATTTGCATAAAAAAAAATCCGAAGTTCGAAAGGAATATATTAAATCTATAAAGGTAAAAAAAACGTTAACTAGCTTATAGATCGTAGATTAAGCTAACATTAGTTAAAATTTAGAATATATAAATAATAACTCGGTATTGTGCTTAATCTCATAGACCGAACATGTTTCAAATGAGGATGTGCCGAGTAGAATTTGTGCAAATAGAGAATTGCTTCTAAGAATTAAACGTCAGAAAACATCATATTTTGGTTATATTATGCGCTGAAGCAAATATGAATTGCTTCAACTTATTGTCCAAGGCAAAATTGAAGGAAGAAGGGGCATAGGTCGGAAACAAATGTCATGGCTAAGAAACATCAGACAGTGGGCAGGCGTTTCAGATATAGGAGAGCTAATGTACATGGCCATGGATCGCAACTCATTAACGGTTGATCAACAGTATCATATGATCGCTAACTTTCAATAATGGACATGCAGCAAAAGAAGAAGAAGATTGTGCTTGACTTCCGTAATTAATAAAGTAGTCTATTACATGGTTTTCCTTTTCATTTAATTTGCTCTAATTCAATTCTTTTTTTTTTAAATTAGTGTACATTTAATATTAGTAATATATTAAAATATATTGAGCGTAATTTGTTATCGGTTTTGGCATATTATCTTGATATATACTTACCTAGTAATATATATATATATATTATTATATATGTTATAATTTAATATACAGTTTAGATTTTATCAGTTACACTCCTCTAGCTTCTAATAAAACAATCATTATAATTAATTTTTTTTTTAAACATTCATTATTGTTCATAACTACGTAACTGTAAATTTAAATAGAATTACTTTGTGTAAATTCAATATGAGTATTGGAATATATAAGATATTGTATTTGTATATAACAATTTTTCTGTTAATGAAATATATTATTTGTATCAACCGCTATGTATGAAATATAAAAAGCAGTAGGTATACTTTTCGCACTAAAAGTTGGAACCTGAGATTTATGCAAATGTACATTATTCCGATTTAAAGAAATATAAAAAATGTTTTTTTTTTGTGATATCAGTCAGTTTGTAAATTTTTTTGAATTGATAAACTTTTGATTTGATAAGCTCTTAGAGAAAATCAAGTAACCTCAAAAGGCACTTCTTTAGGATAACTTTTAAGTTTTTTGTTGTATTAAATAAAAGTTGTTACACACATAAAAGGCTACCCATTTTCCATAGAAAGTTTTTTGATCTAACGAATTTAAGAGTTTCTTTAATTTCACTTTAAAATCAAAATGTTTATAATTTTTTTAAAATTCGCTCTTGTTGATGACGCATTGCAAGATTCAAACTCAAAAAAAAAACGCCTGGAAAAACTGTTTGATAATAAAATTTTTATTTATATGTATTGCAACCTTTCAAAAACTTTACTTTAAATAAATAGCGTTAGATAAAGCTATGTATGATAATACAATTGATAGTTATGTATTAAACGTAATATTGTTTTGATAAAGTTTAATATGTAAAAAATCTTTGAAAGTAATTTTGTATTAAGCTTTTCCTGTAATAGCGGTTGTATCTGTGGTTGACATAGTAAATTTTTGTATTAATTAGAAACAATTAACATGAAAAGTTTTTAAGGACCAAAATCACGTAGTTGGAAAATAATATTTACTCAAACATGTTTAATGAATTTTGTAATTAGTGATATTTTAAATGAAAAATGTTTTAGAATTGAAAAAATTTAGAATTTTATTTTTGAAAAAATTTGATAACTGAAAGAATTGGACTAAAAAACATTTCAATTTGAAATAGTTGATTCCAAATCAACTTTAAAAGTTCAAAAACAAATTAATCAAATTTATAATCTTTAAAGCGTAAAATATTATATTTTTTCCATTTCATTTTACAATTCATAAAAGTTGGAACAGGGTTTGCAATATTAAAATAAAAAAACAAACTAAGTCCATTTCCTTGATAAAATAAACAAAATTATTTAAAACAAAAAGTATGAGAGATTTGTTTATCTAGGCGGACAAAATAAATATGTCTAAATGTGAAAGATTTACAATCAACAAATTTCGGTTTTTGTTTGTATTATTCAGAGATAATTTCATTTAAGTTATTGCCCAGTAATACTAAATAATAATAAAAAGTAGAAATTTATTAATTTCTTGGAAGTGGTGTTAAATTAAAAAAATTTTGTAATGACACTAATATCCGCTACTAAATTAATTTAATTTGACAAAATAAGAAAAAGGGTTTGGTCTTTTGGTAAATTTACATTGAAAAAAAAAGTTCTCAATTTTATGTTCAAATGTATATTGAATTATAAAGGAATAATTGAAAATTTATAATATATACTTCTGTATCTGTGAGTTATAAGTGTAAATTAAATGGTTTGTTTAAATTTGATTATTTTAAATACATCTCAGTAATACATCTTCTGTACTTGATATCGAAATATTACTAATGACTTTGACTTTACTTGGAATCCAATACTGAATGGTGGCTCCATCGGAAAGAATTTTAACCTTATCATCGGACCGCTACAATTTGTTAAAGTCTAGAGACATTTAGCATTATTTTAGAAACGAAGTGAGAAATACAGTATAAATATGGTCAGAGATTACGAAAAGTCAATGAATGTTCTATAATTAATAATTATAGCAGAAGTTGAATCAATGATATGATAATAAAAAGCTAGTAGCCAATTCTAAATTAACAATTCTCACAATAGATAAAAAGGGAATAGGTTTTCGTAAATCTTCGAAAAAACATTTGATATTTTTTTTTATATTAAAATATTATTTTATATACAGTGATTAAAGTGCAGACCTTTGATTCGGAAGGCCCAGGTTCGAATTCTTGTAAAAGTGGAAATTAGAAACTGTTATCTGGTTTTCGAAGTCGACTCAGCAGCCATTCGCAATTGAATTAAAATTTTTCGCATAATTAATAATTAATAAATATCTTTAATAAAAAATACATTAATAAATAAACAATTAGAAAATATAAAAAAATAATTTAATTTAATAATATAACTCACAGATACGGAAATCGCTTAAAATTAAATTCAAATATGAAATTAGAATTGTATCTATTCAAAATCTAATATTTTGTAAGGATTAGTACTATCTAATGTTTAAATTGTATGTGGAAATCATTAGGATCTATTCTAATCAACATCTACCTAGAGTATAGACTGTTGAACAGATAGCACTTAAAAAACGAAATATATATTTTTAAATTCCATCTTCCTTATTTTGAATATAGAACTGAAGGACATTGAAAAAATACCTTACATTAGATTGTCCATAAAAAAATTTTAAGAATTTATGTGAAAGAATAATGGTATACCCTTAATTTAAAATATATTATACTTTGTCTTAAATTATGAATATTTATAACGTTGTTTCAATAGTTTACTGAAATATCTATTGAAAATTAATGTTTTTTTAAAATTTTTTGAATATATTTTAAATTTTTGTTTGTTTTTAGGAATAATTTTGGTTAGAAAAGGCTTTAATAAAAGAAAGTGTTCATTTTTTATACACTTTCTATACACTTAATCACTATAAACTCTTCTTTTTGGTTATTTGGCTGGTTTTTACTTTTTACTCTTTTAATAATTTTTTTTAATATATTCTGTCAATGCAAATTTTGATAATATTTATGCTTAAAGTAAAATTTAGAAACAAAAAGAAAAATGCGTATAATAGATACAGCTGCTTAAATAAAAAAATTTCCAATCCTATAGATATTCCGTTTTCTATAATTACTTTAATGAATAAATTTTGGAAAAGTTAGTCTGTCTTAGGATTTTTTTACAGAAACATGTTTTAACATGTATTAGTATTTCTTCTTTGTCTTTTATGGCATTACAGTCCGTTGTCGAACCTTGGCCTCCTTAACCATGTTTCCACTTGTATTCGAGACTTTGATTATTAGGTTTCGTAACAATAATTTTTACTGGATAGGGCTGTTAACCGTTTACCAAAGTTGTTTCAGAATTTGTTATATAGTGCGTTGAAATTCTCATAACTATGTTACGAGTTCAACTGCATTATATGAAATTTTCCTAATTTCTGAGACGCCGATGTATGTGGCCGTTCAGGTTGAAAATTTTCTTCCCTCCTCCTTTTTCAACCGGGCTTGAGACCTTACTATTTTTATTATTACTATTTAACATTACAGATTACATTGGACTTAGTAATACAACTGTCACAATCGGCAGCCAGGGCCATTATAATCACTGTAGGTAATTTAAATAATTTATGTTATATTGTTTATACCATAACATGTTAGTGTCGCGAAGTGCTCAAATTTTGTGCGATTTTCATAATGAAATTATTATTTATATTTATAAACAAATAATTGAGCCGCGACCGAATAAGCCAATTAATATATATACGAGTAATATAAAGCCCCAAGGGGAATTTTTCAGTAATTTTCCTTGCAATTTTAAAATTTTGGATGCGGAGTTAATAAACAACGTTCTTTAAAACAACGCGTCAGGGTTCTCTATTAGATAACAATATTAATAAGTAAATACCAAATATATGAAAGTTTGTACTAGTAATTGCATAAATGTAGGCGAATTTGTTAAAGTTTTAAAGATGAGATAATAGAAAAAGTTTAACAGATTTAGAATTTCAAATACAGATTAATTAACCCATTTCCTGCTATAAATAAAATGTTAAAATATTAAATATTTCTCTCCTACTGTTACTTTTATTGCGTATTACGTTTAATATTTGTTTTAATTTTAAAATGAAACAATTTATGATAACCAGAAGAATATAAATCTTAATAAATTAAAAATAAAAATAAAAAAAAATAAAAAAAGGGAAAAAACCATTATGTACAATAGGATAAAACAAAAAAAAATTTATTCAACCTCATACCAAAGGTGGAACTTTGATTGTTTAGAAAATGGTGAGAAGCGGATGAAAATATCGGATAATGAAAAGAAAAACAATAAATTTAAAGGCTTTTAAATAATATTAAAAAATATCTGGGCAGATTGAATCTGCTAAAATCACTTTTAAAAGTATTTTATTTTTTTTTGTGTAGGTAATAAAATATTGAAATAAATAGTAAAAATGTAAAATATGTTAACAGAAATAGATATTTAAATAGATAGAGAAATTATAGATATTTTAAATACAGAAATTATGTTAATTTTTGTTTTAATGGTATACGTGTATATTTAATGATACTCTATTTAAGTTCTAGGATTTATTTTGTTATGTAATTTAAAAACCAATCAAGGGGAGCCAAAGTAAACTAAAGATATATTTTGAGTATATACAGTTAGGACAAATTTGAATGTACAGTACAATATTAATATATGCAAATCTTCTTCTTGTTTATTTATTTATTTATAATTTGGTCCAGGACAATTGTAAATATTGATTGATATTATTATAATCCTTTTCCTATAGTCCTGTTTATATTATAAACAAAATATATTTGGTCACCATGGAGATTTTTAAAGAAAAATTATTTTTGGGGCTTCAGTGGGCTAGTGGGTAAGTATTTGGCTTACTAACTGAGAGGAAGTGGGTACGATTCCCGTACGGGTCATGAATTTGATTATTGCCTCATAGTATTATAATCCTTTGCACTTTCTGTTATAGGGCACTATGAGATTTGTTTCAAAGCTTATTAAGTTGTTTCTTGAAACAGATGTCCAACTTTGCATCCATTCCTTTAGTGACGGTCTAGATTGTTGCTGGCTGCCATTAACCATTATTGCAAAAAAAATCATATAAAATCTATCTGTGTTCTTTCTATCAACACAGTCTCTCCATTTTCTTCTTTTTTTCGTCCTCACTGAATCAAATCCCGGACATCTCAATTTTGTTTGTAGAAAATTCCATATTAAGACCAGCATTTCTGTTGTTCTTGGCCTTTGTTTTGCTTTGAGATACTGCTGCTGTAAGCAATTCCTCATAATACGTCAAGATTGATCTTAAACAAATTATGTTATAAATCTTTGAATTGCTTTTATGTAATCTTTATAAATTTACTCCGTTAAATAACAAAATATAAGCTTCCAGGCAGCAGTGATGTTAACATCTGATTTCCTTTAAATTTATTTTTTATTATTGTTTAAGTCATGGAAAATTATTACAATCTGAGGATGGACCCAATTTTCTTTAATGATTTTTTGGGTATAATTCAAAATTACTCTTTCGAATGAATGCTTTCGATCCAAAATCAGATAAAAATTTTTTAATGGCCATTCAGCAGTTACAATTTGTGTATTTACTTCAATTATTTTGAAAAACTAAAAAAACTAAAGGAAAAATCAGTAAAATTTTAAATTTAGTTATATAAATAGTATATGTAGTTATAAATTGTTCTATTAACTCCGGATAGAATATTATATTTGTGAGTTGTGATGGGTGGAATGGAACTAAATGTGACTAACTTAGTAGTTAGCTGTATTAGTCCCGAATTGATATAAGATGGTTTTGTTTATTAAATTTCTAATATTCGGTGATCAGACAATGTTGTATTCTCACAAGAAGAGCTTTTGTTGTTGTTTTTATTTTTTATGAAGAAAGCATGTGCTATATTAAAACGAATCCGTTGTGCACTGTCCTTCCAATACTTTCTATTATTAGTAATATTATTTATTTTGTTTATGTTATATTTTTATATTTAAATTATATTTGGTCACCAAGGAGATTTGTAAAGAAAAATTTATTTATTAAATTATAAATTTTGCATGACCTGTACGGGAATCGAACCCATACCCTATCAGTTAGTAAGCCAAATGCTTATCCACTAAGCCATTGAGGACTCACTTTTAAATAGTAGTTTTTACCAATTGTATATAAGGATTTAACTTTACGGTTCCATCCAAATGCACTTAATTCGATCTCTTTTCATAAAGGGACACTCAGAATTTAATCAAATATTTAAAACATACATTATTTAAACAAAACATCAAATGTAAACTTTTTAATTTAAATAGAGTTTTTTAATTAACACAATTTTGTAATTCTTGTCATTTAATATGCGATCACATTTTTAATTTTAAATACTATATACGATATATAACATATTCTATATGTATACAGGGTGTTTCACCAATAATCTGTCATATAACTAGGGGTTATTTTGTGGTTCAAACAAACAAAAAATAATTTTAGAAGTTGAGAGATATTTTTTTTAAGTTTTATGTCTATAAATTCCAAACCATAGAATATAAAATAAACTTTTGTATAAAATTTAAGAGCTTGGCAAATGTCCTTCCCAATATTTTGTCAACCAAATTACTAAGTATCTTACAATAAAAAATTATGAACTTTTAACAAGCATATTATCATTTAAAGCTATTTTATTCTAAAAATAACGGTATTAACATAAGAATTAGTGTCTGTTAATTTCCTTATATTCTCCTACCCTTTTGAGAATGATACAATTTATAGAGTCCAAAAGTTATAGGGGAAAAACTTTTTGAAAAATTTCCTATTTGTAATTTTTATATTTAATGTATTGTTATGCAATACTTGAGTTGGGCGATTCCTTTTAATTTTGAGTTTGGGTTAAAGCAAATTATGGCTTTATATACTCTAAGGGTGCGTTTATGTTGGAGCTGCGATAAATGATAAGAGCATAGCGTAGAAAACTATATACATGATTCAAATAGAGGTGTTTATATTGCAGCATCGCTTGTTCATCGATAAACAATATAAATCTTCTACGCTATGCTCTTATCGACTCTTTTATCACTTATCGCAGCTTCAATATAATTGCGCCCTAAGTCAATTAGGCTTAATAATAAAAATTCTCTCTATACGGTTTTATAAGCTTGCTTTTTTAATTTATTAACTCATGCTTTATTAAGATTTATTATTTAAATGAGCAGGAGCTTAAAAACGTTCTTAATTTTTTTCAAGAAAAAACAATTGATAAAAAATTTTATTCACTACAACTTTCATAATTTTTGAGTTACAAAATTAAACCCAAAATAACTTATAATTCTATGCCACGGTTATTGGTGATACACCCTATAAATCTATAATATTATTTGCAATTTTCTTTTTTCAAAAACAAAAAAACCTGTTGTTCCTAAATTACTGAACTGTGTATTGTTTTCATTATATTTTTATAACCACCATTATCAAGTTAAAACAAAAGCCGTGAATTATTTTCCATTTCACTTCCAGTTCATTTTATTATTTCAATGATTTCAATGTTTTTGAATGGTCCGTGTTGTTAAAAAGGAAATAATATTTTAATAACCTTCAAAAGTTTTTTGATTGACATTTCCTTTTTAATTGTGTTGGTAACTTGGCAACAATAAAAAAACATCAGCAGTTACTCATCATAAAACTGAATTAAAAAAGTGTTTATATTTGAATTAAAAAAGTGTTGAGTATATACTTTATTTATCAGATCATTAAAATACACAATGACCAAGGTGGTTGGTGATATATTTTATAACAGTATAATTATTATTTAGGGATTTTAAATCAACAGAAAATTTATCAAATAAAAAAACGGAGTGTGTGTGTGTGTGTGTGCTGAAAAATGGGCAATGTCGTCCTTCTTTATTCTGATGTAATATCAAAATAATTAAAAAAAAAAAAATGTTTTCATATGAAAATGACAGTGAAGTTTGAGTTTTTTTTTTTAACTCAATTAGTGAATTTCCTCGATGATTTTTAAGAAAATTAAAATTACGGTATAATGACTCACATAGGGCTATTTAAAGTACACGAACTTTATTGTGTAATATATGATATCTGGTTGGTTTCGAAATCATTATAATTCATTTTTTTATATCAATTATTTATTTTCAGGAAATGCTCTCAAAAATTCAGTGATTTAGTTTTGGTAATTTTTATGTCTTTTGAAAAATCTGGATTATTAATTTACGTGATTTGTGATTCGTGTGTATTGCAAATGATTTTTAATATTTAAAATTTTTCCTTATGAGGGTTTGCAGGTTTTTTTTTTATTTTATAAGTTTTATAAATGAATTTTTAAATTATATTTCTGTATTAAATTTCTTTTATGATGGGAATAATGTATTTTTTTTTCATTAATTAATGTGAGAATGCATTAAATACTATTGGTTCTTTTGGGTGAGGTGGGTATACTCATATATCATGAATAAACTGGTTTATAAAAAACTAGTTTTTTTTTAACAACTCAAGTTTGAAACGCCTTAAACCGATTTATAAAGTGACGTTTATAAAGTAACTCAGTTTTCAAATGTCATTGTATTTGACAGAAAGCTTATTACTTAATTAATAAAAATGTAGGCGATTGACATCAAGTTTCGCAATGATCTTAATCTAGGATTGGAATATTTCAACTGTCCAAATATGTCAAGCTATTGTTTTCAAATTTTGTACATTTGTGACGTAATACTTGATTGGACATTTTGTTCCTTTTATAATTTTGTACAAATTTCATTATAAAAATTTGTTATTAGCGAATCATATTCAATGCTAATGAGACAATTTATTTTTCATATTCAGAACAGTCTCCCAAACACTTCATTAGTTTTTTTTGTGAAGTTCTTTGCGTTTGAAGTTTAATTATGTTTCTTTTACAGATATGATATATCTAATACTGTATCTTCAATAAATATATATATAAATATTAAATATATAATGCAATTTTTTAAATTAATTAATTTGGAGAATTTTTTGTTTGGGACAATGTTGACGCATTTTACGCGTGTCATTTGAGAGTTTTCACAATAAAGAAAATTTTTAAATAATTCGATGTTCAAATTTCCAAAAAAAATTATTTTCAGTTCCTCTTTAGTTAATTAAAAATTTTTATTATGAATTTAATACGCCTTTGAGATTGTTATGTCTTAAACAGTTACATGTGCTTTAATTTCGATGTTCACAGCGTTGACGTTGACTGACAAATCAATTTACTCTTTCCAATTTAAATATGTCTAGCAAAAGTTAAAGAAGTTTTTGAATTATTCATACCAAATTAAATATTAAACAAAAATCAATATTAAAAATAAAAATAATTAATAAAAAAAATTATTGTAAAAATATTTTAAAATTTTATAAGAACCGGAAATTATATATCTTAATCATTATTATTCCTAATTGCTTTCAATTTAAATATAATTCAAATATCCGGTTAAAACTTTAAACAAAATTAATACAAAACAATTTTTTTGTTTTTTAATTAATTATTTATTGGTAAATTGTTTGTAATTTAAAGATTGAAAAACTTTTGAAAGATTGAAAATTTGATTTTGTTAAAATTTTTTAAAATATTATTTTTAAGTATTTACTTTCAAACGTTTTGTTTATTTTACGAGTAAATTATGTGAAAGATATTCAAACGTTTATATACAATACATTTGTAGAGATAGCAACTCAAGTGTATGGGTCAGATATTTGTTCGATTCGAAGACAAACGCAAATGTAAAGTTTGAGATAATTTGGGCAAAGACATAAAGTGGTCGGAAAAAATGTAATCTACTAGAATTCTTAAAATGCTAATATTTTGAGCTAACCTTCAAAACCTAATAATATTTTTTTATTTAAAACATTACGTAAAATAAAAGAGTGATTAATTTCTTCGATCATATATACATAAGATTAAAGAAAAAAAAATTTAATTTTCTTTCATTATATATTCTTCTATTTCTAAAATTTTATGTTAAAAAATAGAAAAAAATAAATATTTCTCAATTGTACCTATGAATAATATGACAATTGACAAGAAAATAGTTTTCATTTTTTTTTTCTTCATTCATGTTATTTCTTTCCTCTTATTTTCGAATTTTGATTTTCTTTAAATCGATTCTATCCTACTATTCTTTGATCATGATTTATTTCATGAATAAAATTAATTTGAATGTGTGATCATCATTATTCAGTCTCATTATTGTGTGTGTGAAGTACCTTATATTTAATACTACGAGATGAGAAATAGTTATTTTGCATGTTAAAAATGCCTCACCAACATATTTTGCTCTTGTGTATTATATATATGATAGATTAAAAAATAATCAATGACTCCTAAATTATTCGATACAAAAAATGACTAAGAAAATATTAAACAAGTGATGAAAAAAACCAAGGGTTTTTAAAAAAGTACATTTTCAAAATTATATTGTGTTAAAAACTCAGTTTATTTTTGGAAATATATACTGTGGGGGATATATTTACTATGGGGGATATATATACTATAGAAATATATACTAATAAGTCACTGCTTACTTGTAAAATTAGTAAATTTTTAATTTTTAAGTCCTAATAGCTCTTCAATGGGAAAGGTTACCAAATTTCTCAAGAATCTAATCTCACTCACCACCCCCTCCCTCCCTCCATTTTTTTAGGTTCTAGGAATTAAACCAAAATTTGGAATTTTACTTAGAATTTTACTATCTAAGCAAAAATGGATAAAACTGAGAGACACTTTCTTCAATTTAAAGAACCGCTTTTGAATTTAAGAAAAATCTTTAACATATGTTAAAACATAATGTTGGACCTTTAAATTTTGTATATTAATAGAAAAAAAATTGGACAGGTATTCAAGTTACAGGTGCTTAAAAAAAGCCAAATTTCAATTTTGGACCCCTTACAGCTCTTAAAAGGGGGGCGCAACAAAAAAATTTTCTTAACCGACTCCTACTAATTTCTGAGGATCTACCATCTCCCAAAATTTCAAGATTCTAGCTTGAGCCGTTCAGAAGTTATGTGGGGCCAAAAATTTTGCAAAAATTGAGTTTTGGATAACGGTAAATTTTAGTACCGATGGCAACCCAATGAATAAGTTTTTTAACAGTTTGTAAAGCTTATAAAATCAGCTGTCTTTTACCGTTTTCAGGTTGAAAATATACCTTATAGAACTCTTGTAATAACTATTTAAATATAGGGCTTTTTCCGACTTTGAGGGGCTGTAGCTCCGTAACGGGAGGGGTAATAGAAAAAAGTTTTAACATTAAATTATTTTTATTGCAATACCTACCAGTTGCTGATATTTTTTTTGTCAATAGTACGTAAAAAGGGACGGACGGACGGACAGAGTGAAACTATATAGGTACATTTTTACAAAATTTTTTGAAAATGTACTAAAAACAGTTTTTGCTCTTTTTGACAACGTTTCAATTTTAAAAGTACTAAAATCAATTGACAAATTAGTGCCACCTTATATAGGAAGGTTCAAAGTTCATTCTTACTAAGGTCTACTTACCAATTTTAATAAACACAAGAACAAAGGTGTTTATTAAAAAGAAATACAATATGTTAATATTTAACGAGTTATAATAAATGATTTATAAAATTACTTATAATTAATGCATCACTTAAAACATTTTTCATTTACTTCTAATTTTTGTTTCTCCAATTTTTTAAAAATTTCTTTGTTCAATTTGCATTCGACTATTTCCTTGGAACTCATTGTTTTTTTTAAATTTATTATTTTTTCTTAATTTCAAATTAATTTCAAATTATATTCTCTATTAAGAGTATAATGGCCAGAAGTGCAGTTTAAAATTTTCAACCTGGACCTATTTCACTACATTTACAATAATTCAACAAATTTTACATTTTTATAAATTGTTATTTTTAAAAAGAACTCTTTAAATTTTATTAAAATTTAAAAATTTTTGAAAATGTGTTGCAAAATTGTAAAATTTTGATAAAATAGGCCCCTGTCCTCATTTTGCTTAAAATAATTGTTTCTTAGAAGGACGCACATCACACATCACACTAACAAGACTTATGAAAGTAGATCTTAATTAATTTTGCGTATATTAAATTTATTATTTAATAATTTGGTTTAAGATTTGTTATCATTTTCATAGGAATGAGAAGCATTCCATTAAAAATACTCTAAGAACCTAAGGGTATTTAAAATCAAATTGAATATTATTATATACTTTTAATTGAACTTGCCTCTGTCTATGGCTTTCTTTTTCATTCTGTCAGTTAGTGATACATTTATATTAGAAATCTGATCATAAGTTTATAAGAATTGTATGGTTCAGTGGTTAGCAAAGGGGCTGACGGTGTAAATAGGTCTGAGTTCGATCCTCCTTCAAAGATAAAAATTTTTTTGTTTATTTTTTTAAATTCAACAGAAATAATTAAAAAAATTACAAATAAAATTATTTATTTGTATAGTTTCTTTAAAAATTAAGTTAATATAAAAGTAAATTGTTGAAATGAAAGACATTTCTTCTTTTTGTTAAAATTAATCCAGCAATTTACTTTTATATTAAAACACTTTTAAATGCAAAAGATCTACCATCAATTTTTGGTTAATGAAAATTTTCAACATTTTAAGCTTAAAAGTTTTCAAACATTAAAAGAACTGTTTCTTATACCAGCAATTTACTTTTATATTAACACAGTAACAAATTCCTAAGATCTACCTTCAATTTTTTATTTTCTGCATTTTAGGGGGCTAGTACTACTTTAATAAAAGTAGATATTGAAAAAAAATTTTTTTTTATTTTATTTTTAATATATCTGTATAAAAAATATTTTATATTTATAGATTTAAATTTTTTTTAAATATGAGAAGTTCTTTTTTAATATTATAGCTACATGATTTCCAAAAATTTTCAAAAAATGTTGAAACATTGAATTTAATTGGTAATTTTCAGATCATCTCTGAGTAGATAGAAGAAAAATAAAATTTTTTAATTATGATACTTACACTTATAAAAAAAACGCGGAAATTTATATAAACAAATTTAAATTGAAAATATTTACGTTTCATGAAAATTTTCTTTCTGTGAAAAACTTTTTGAGTTTTCAATTAAAAAATAACTTAAATGAGAAAAAATATTGTAATTTCAATGAAAATGATTTTGACCTTCATTATCGCCATGTTTTTTTATTACAAAAACACGCCTTTTTAAGAATAATTTAATTTACTTTTTTCGTTTTTTTCATTTTAACTCATTCTTTTTAATTATTATTATTTATAACTTTTAATTAATTTGTTTTATATTCTGTGTTCTTGTTAAATAAATAACAAGAAAGTTAAAAAACTGTTTGTAATAAAAAATATTCTAAAAAAATTATTAAAAAAAAGTATTATATGGAAATAATATTATTTTGCTTATTGCACTTGTAGGAGTACTAAAATATTTATTTGAGCTAAATATTATCTTATATTTTAACATCTGTAATATGTTAATATTAATTTTAACATTTTTACTTAATAACAGTAACAGTAAATTAAATGTTAGTACAAGTTACCATCGGTCATTAAAAATTAAATATCCTCTTTAACGCTTACCCTCAGTACTTGGAATTTTAAAATAACGATTTACTAAATTATAAAATTACATGAATATTATCCCTATTTTAACAATTAAAAGGATTATTAAAATAGGGAAAACTTCTGCACCGAATATCATTTTAATAACGAATATTGTAATTTGGTGTTTATGAGGGTTGGTAAATTTGCTTGATAATTATTGTGAATTACAAGTATTACCATTAAGAATTTACGAAGTTCCCATTTTACTTGGGTTATTAAATATTTTGAATTAATTTTTTAAATAACATATGTAAACGTACTTAAATGTGTTAATATACATTAATTAAAAAAATTATATTAAATACTATGTACATTTAGATAATTCTGGCGTTAATTATGTTAGATAATTCTGACGAATAATACCAATGCTCTATAATAATTAGATTAACCCATTAGGTACGGAAGTTATAATATTGATAGTTAGGATTTGCTAAATCAATGTTTGAGAAATGGATTAATATTATTATTCTAACTAAAAATGGGGTTGGATTTCTAGCTAAAATCAATTATTAGCATACTCCGGTATGGTAATCTTATTAAAGAAGTACTAAAAAAATAAGAGTATCAAATTTATTTTCTTATTTTTTTTTTATTTAAGCTTCACAAGTTTCTTCTATTTTCTTCAATATCAATTTTTTGCGACTTTCATTTTTATAGACTGCTTATTAACAAAACTAGATCAATATCACGGCTTTGTACAAAAATAATAACTCATTGAAACCAGTTCAAATTTTCAAAAATGTGCTTTAATATAGAATTTGCAGAAGTGGCTATTTCTAGGATTAAAAATTTTGACAATATACGAGGTTGATTCAGTAATTCGGTATTCCGATTCGGTAGGTCGGTTCATTAAGTCCGGTTTCCAGAAAACTACGTTTAGAAAATTTATTTTTTAAAAAAACTCGTTCTTAATTTCTGAAAAAGACTGGTAATTCTGAATTTTTATCCAACTCTTAAACTCTTAAAAATGAGATTTTAAAAAAAGGATTTACTAAACCGATATTTTAGAACGCTCCGCAATATACTGATTCCTTATACTTTTGAGCATTTTACAAGATTAAATTTTAAGCTATGTCCATTATAACTTCAGGTTTTGCATATTTTGCAATACTCACACTTACATATTTAAAATATATTTTCACAATTTAAATACTTTATATGTACAAAAAACACATAATATTTGATAACTTGTTTAAAAAAAATGATTATAATATTTATATTTCACCAAATTGTTACAATATGTCAATAAAACTTTTCTATGTCTTTTCTATCTTATATCTGACATTGAATAATTAATCATAACGATTGTGAATTATTGTCAAAATAATGGACTGTCAAAATTACGACTGTGAATTGTGAATAAAAACATAGAAACCAAATGTAAATGAAACGTTGATATTAATACGCTTGTTAAAAGTAGAAAAATCTCATTTGATATATTCTAAATAAAATTTTAATAATATTTAGAAATAAAAGTATGTACATTTTTAGTACCTACTTTTAATAAAAATAAATTTTTTTATTATTTTACATGAATCATAAATAATTACAATATCTAAACCCATAAAGTATTATGGAGTATTAAAATTTTTATTTTGATATATAACATAAATGAAATTGCAAACATAGCATAAAATTATATTTTACTTTATTCCAATATAATATTACACCATAATTAAAATAAAATTTTATATTATTTTTAATTAAATCTCATATAAATTTTTTTTTTCTGTGAATTCTAAATTTATAATGAAAATGAAAATTAAAAAAAACCAACTTCATTTGAGGAAAAATCATTTTTTTAATGAGATTTAAATTGATGAAAGATCAAAGATAACCTTAAAATCTAGGAGATATCAAAGAATTAAATTCTATTAAGAACATTTAAATGTTTTCAGGAATTCTAAAAATAATTTTTAAGTACTATATGTAATAGATACATTGAATATAATTTACAATTTAAAATTCTGGAGAAAGTAAAGTTTTTTAAAATAGAACAGGAAAATAAGAAAAAGGATCATCAAGATCTTCATTGAAATCGGACAAATATCCAATTGTATAATTTGACCAATCTTCCAAGTCGTTCTTTCACTTGACAACAAAAACAAACGTCCATACCAAATTTAATTCAAATCGGTTGAGATTTCGATGAATTATTAGAACTTAACATTCCCGAACTCCTAGATTCCATGATACTTGAATCAATTCATGAACGCACTAATTGTATATGCATCAAATTTGAACTAGTTCCTCCGTTTACAACTGGAGTTTTATCGAAAAGTCTGGTATTTTCGTATGGGAGCCTCCCGACCCCATGATCTGATTTGGCCCATTTTTGAACTTAATTTTACTATTGACATTTCACATTTTAAAACCGGTTCAAATTTATGAGAGTGTAGTGCCACAGACACACAAACACTCATAGAAATACAAAAAAAAATCGAATTACGTGTTTCTCATAAAATGGAATAACTTTTGTTGGATACAGAAGAAATTCAATTTTTTTTTCACCGATGAATTTATAACCTTTTCTTCTATAGTACTGATACTGAATCACCATTTTAAATGCAAATCTAAAATACCTTCCTATTTAGAATCTCGTATATAAAACATACCGAATTAATGAAACACAGTACTACAGCACTACAAGTTCAGTCAAAGTAAGAACTACAGTTCAGTCAAAACTACGGAAATGTCAATTTCAGGCTTATGACACTGTATCATTAGCTATGACATTTATGAATTTTATTAAATTGTTCAGAATTAAAAAAGAAGTTTGTTGATTTTTCTTGTCTTGTTTTATTTGAATTAGTTGGGATCCATTTTTTTTCAACAGTATTCCTCTTAATTAAATACCAATTTTTTTAATTTTTAAAATCTTCAATTTAGTTTTAAATTCAAGGATTTAGAAATTTTACCTAAAAAATTTTTATCCATATGTTAAATCCAAGGTTTTTCATATTTTTAAACTATTGAAGAATGAGATTTGGACATTTGGGTTTAAAGATAACTTTAAAATAAAACACATAAAATGATTTTTTTTTCCCTCAGGATGGGTTTTTCAGGTTTGATAAAAATTCTTTATTGCTTTTTTCCTTCTTGGAAATAACACTTTTACTATATAATTTAAAAGAGACTTAAATATTATCTTTATACATGTAGGTCCTATATATGTATTTATGTTTTTGTATCTGATATTCTCTGATAATTTTAAAAAAGAAAAAAAAGCCTGATTGATTTGTTTAAAAAACATTTTTCAAAAAATATTTTACGTCTGGTTAAAATCGATTTATAAGATAAAAATTTTATTTTTTTGTGGAGGAGTAATCGATTGTATTTCAAATATGAATTTAAATAAACTCAAGGTTTATTTTATTGAAACTATGAGGGGTCAGTAATTGAAAATTTACACTTAATACGCATAATTAAACTTTGAAACGTGTAAAAGTTTTCTTGTATGATTTAAAATCTACTCATATTTTATTTTCTCCTAAAAGAACAGTGTGCTGTATAGAGTCGATCTTTCATTCGAAAGGCTCCGGTTTAGTTCCCGGTAGAAGTGGAAAAACAACTGTTATCTGAATTTTGAAATCGACTCAACTACATTACAATGAACCATTGGGTTCAAATTAATGGCATAACCAATAATTAATAAATAAATTAATATAACAATTTTAACAAATACAAATTACAAATCAATAATTTAAATTAATAATATAACTCACAGATATAGAATAACTTATAATCTGAAATATTACAATAACCAATATAATTGTATCTAGTGAAAATCATAAACGTTTCTACATGCGATATGGCCTTGTACTATATCATGTTTATATTGCATGTGAAATAATATGTACCCCCTGTTCCAATATGTACCTATGGTATAAACGGGCTTATAAGCCTTACAGTTGAACAATCAGCTCGTAAAAAAAGCAAAATTGCAATTTCTATCTTGATTTAATTTATAATTCGCAGGTTAGTCGACCGTTCTAATTTTAAATTTATATTGACATATGTTTTAACATTGACACTATACCGTTAAATTTGCTCATATAAAATCATTAAGTTGTGAAAGGATGATTGTATTTATAACAACAACTTTTTAAAAAAATTTTCATCAATTTTTTTTTTTCGTCTGAGTAAAGCAATTTAAATTTTATTTCACGTCATTTAATTTTAAAATTAATTTCAAATTTTTTGTTTTCTATTTGTGTTTTGAAATTTTTCATTTTAAAATGTAAGACAATTAAATCAACTGTAACAATTGACAACTTATTGACAAACGTCAAAGTAAATATGTTCGAATTTCTAAATCAATTTTTTATTTTTAAATATTGACAGTTATAAAAGAACAGTTGTAATCTTTTAAATGGAAAGTGATTATTAGAAAAATATATGTAGATGTAGGTTATTAATTCGTATCAAGAATCATAATATTTTATACTGATTTTCCAAGCATCTTAACGTTAAAAGGCTCTAAAAAGATTTATCATTTAAAATTTTTTTATATATTTCGGTTTTGATGTTTTCCCCCCCCGCAATGTAATGCTTCTAAATTAGTTTAGCATTCGAAGATTAGATTTTTTGGATATCGTTTGAAATAAATATTTGTTGGTGTAATTCTTTTACATAGAGTTTATATACTTTAGATTTACATATATATTCGTATTTGTATATACAGGGTGATCCATATAAGTAACATATCTGTTATAGGGCAGGGGAAGTAAACTCCACCAAAAAAATTGTATAGAAAAGGTCTATTGTGCGCAGGGGGAAACAAATTATTAATTAATTTTGAAGGCTGGTATATGTGCTTTAATTTTTGCATACTTCTAAATCTTAACAGTTTCAAAAAAACAAATTGGTTCAAACTCTATTTTCGTTTTTAACATCCTGTATTTAGGGTACTTTTTCTAGCATATTTAGAAATAACATTTCAAGCTCTTTAATTATGCACTTAATAAGGACCTTAAAAGTTTGGTATACAATAATACCTAATTTTTTAAATTTAATTATGAAAAATTTTTATTAAAATGGTCATTTGCCACTTCTTTTGTTTAATTTACTAGATGTTTTAAGTCCCATCGGTGGTCTAGTAGTCAGGACGTCGACCTTTCAATGGAAGAGTTGCGGGTTCAAATCTTGGTCGGATCATATCTAATAAACAAATATAATTTATAATTATGATATATCATAATGTAACAGCTTATAATATCATAATGTAAAACAAAATCCCTGGCCATCTGAAAAGGAAAGGCTGAATCACTCGATTATCATATTGCATGTGGTAGGGGACTGTTCATAAAAAAAATAAAATAATAGTTTTTTTGACTTTAATGTATTTCTATATCTTGAGAATGGTTGCAAAAAAATTATTATCTACATAATTTAAGAGCTTTATACTAGGTTATTGTTCGTATCAAAGTTAAAAACGCCCTCAAAAAGTTTCTTTTCATTCGATTGCAAACCTTATTTTAAATTCCCCTATTGTCCTGAATCATATAAAATAAAAATATTTTGTAGCATTTTAGTATTGTAATTTTTCATATATTCCATATCACTTCATTTTTATCATAAAAACTATAAGACTATAGTTTTCTTATTATTTTGGATTCTATTATAACATACTTGATACTACAATAAAAGTTCATGGAAGATTGAAATCATTGAATCGGATGAATGAAGAAGTAAGATGCACAATATACGAGTATATGGGTTAACATTAAATATCAAAAACCAAATTTGGATAAAATTAGAATGGTATATGATGAATGAATTCAAATTTTGAAAAATAATATTGATTAGTTGGATTAATCAAACACCCATAAAAATAATTCACACATCAACAAATGTGACGTCATATTTTAACAGTCTTTTGTTTATTGATTTTGGTTTTTTATTTTTGGGTAAATTTATGTAGACACAACACTTAAGTTAATTATTATAAAAATTATTTTATTGGACAGGGGAACGTTACTTAAAAATAATATGACAAAGACAGTGATAGCAATATTAATAGATTAACTAGCTTAAAAAAATGGGGAGGAAAGACATATTCATTAAAATATTCAGAATTGAAAGCTTTGTAATTGAAAATCTTATGTCGCGCTATATAGAATAGAATTTGAAGCTTTAAAGACTATTCAGAATAGTCTTTAAAGCTTCAAATTCGTAAAGTATAATTTTGAACATTATTACTTTAGTTGATTGTGTTTTGGAGTTGTATAGACTATATAACAGTTTTATACGCTTCTTCTTCTATCCTTGAGAATCGTACCTACACTTAATAATAAATTTTTATAGAAAGTTTTTTAAAAAACCAATTAAGGCACGGTATTAAGTGTTTAAAAAGCTCCCACCAATTAGAGAACAAATTTTATAGCAAAATAATGAGTTCTACTCAAATTAAAACTCGCAATGTATTTAAAATACTAATAAAAAAAGGCTGCAGGTGATCGAATCAAAATTACCAACAGTTTTAATTTATTTTTCTTTTACGAAACATTTTATTTGAAAGATTCTGCTCTTTATTAAATTAAATAAATAAATTTTATTGAAATTTGAAAATAATTATTGGAATTAAAATATCATAAAATATCATTCTGGCATATTGTTTAAAAATATTTTGACAAATTACTTAAATTAGTTTGTCTGTATAATATAAACATCTAATGGTTCCTATCCATATTTAAGATCTTATAAACACGAACTAATAATTTCTGTATATTAGCAATTTTCAAAGTGATTATGCTGAAATTCGATGTCTGATTAGAAAATTGTAAAAACCCTTAAAGGGGTGGTTTACCCTTTGAAAACCCAAGTAGAGCGTAAGTACCGTTTTGATGGTATTTCCTTGACCACAAGACTTATATTGAGTTTATTTGCATTTCGTTTTACATTAATTTCATGGAGTTCAAAAACCTTTTCACAGCTCCAGGCTATTTAACAGTTATATCATTTGAATCAGTGAATTCCGAGCTACTACAGCTATTCTTCTGTCCCTGTTATTCAAAGGTAGGTCACTGTATCCAAGTGGTAGAAACTACCATAGCTATTATTCTGTCCCCAGTCAGGTAAATGTAAAATGATAAATTAAACTGAAACCCGAAAAGGTCGCATATTTGGCCAATGTCCTATAAATACCCCTACTGTGCTAACTAAATTTTGTAGAATAGTTTCAACCGGATTCTCAGAGATATCTGTATATCTTTTTATCAGATCAAATATTATGTATTAACCCATGTTATTTACTTTGCTCCTTCACTTATGCAATACGCTTAAAAGCTTGGAAGCATTTTTTTATTTTTTATGACGGTTTCCCGTAAATTGTATAGAAAATATTGATAGTAAAATTTCATTTCAAATATTAATTAATTCAAATAATTTAATAATCCCAAAATGCCGCCTCTTTCGTTCATTTTAAAAATTGGTACTCTAACAAACGATTACTTTTTTGTACTTTATATATTTTTTCCAAATTAATTACAATAAAGTAATTATTAATAATTCCAATTATAATATTGATTATTAATAATTTCCAAGTATTATTTTAAAATATTTTAACACTTTAATTTATTGCATATTTTTATTATTTAATTGAAAATGAACCAAAAAAAAATTATAATGAAATTGAAAATATATTACCTGCAATATATTTTATTTAATTTTATTTATACACCGTTAAAGTTCATTACAATACAAAAAATTTCATGGCCTCTTTCCAAAAAAAATTTAAAAGAAATTGATTGTAATTCATTTAATAATAACCTATATTTTTCATTCATAATTTTCTTTTACTACATTAAACCAAAAAAATAAAGAATGAAATAAAAATGTAAGAATAGAAAAAACAAACATAAATAATAATAGAATTTATTATAACATTTTTCTAGAAAATAAAATAACAATTTGTTAAAAAAAAAATAATATTAAAATATTTAGAATATTAACCGTTATTTTAATAACAGTTCTAAAAATTTTTAAATATAGTTTGTAATTTAACAATTTACCAAAATTTTATTTTAAAATTATCTAGAAAACTCAAGTTGTAATGAATTTATATATCATTTTAATCTGCGAGTTATAACGGATGAAGTAAAAATTTATCTTTTTTTAATTTTTTATTCTTATTTCAGTTTAATCTGCGACTTATAACGAATGAAGTTAAATTTTATTTTTGAAATTTTAAATATATATTTCATTTTATTCTGCGAGTTATAACGAATGAAGTAAAAACTTATTTTTCTTTTCATATCAATATCTTAGGGTTTTCTTAAAATAGATTCAGTCATGGGCTTTAATGATTTTTTTTAAACCTACGCTAATTAGAACCCACTTTCCAACTGCTGAGCTAATAAATTTATCGGTACCAAATTTCCACTCCACCTGGTGAAGAGGAAGCAAGGAACTAAAAATAATATTTTTATTATCAGTACTGATCTTTACTTACGATTTCCAAGTGAGTTAGTATACAAAGTCTTATCACATTTATAATGAATGTCTTTGATATATCAATGTGCTTAATCATTTAATACAAGAGTTACAAAATACTTCTGTATCTGTGAGTTATATTTTTAAAGTAAATTAGTGGTTTATATTTTGTTTTTCCTTCCCTCATGCGTTTACTTTAAAGGTACTTTTTATGCAGACATGTTTTACAATAATCAGTGCTGTTGTTGAACATGGAACTATTTCTAACCCTGTCTTAATTATTCGAACACAAACTTCCAGAATTTTTAACTTATGTACAAATAAGTTGAATTACATATAAATTTGGTAATCAATACCATAAAAATTAAATTATATATGTAGACAGACATATATTGCTCAAATAAAAATCCATAAATCTAAAATTTAAAAGATAATTTAATTTTATATCCATAAAAAATGTTTTATTGTACAATATTACAGTAACATATAGTCAATAATATTCACCCAACTTTCATTACTCAAATTTTTTACTTTAATTCTGGTACCTCTTATTTTATATGTTCATAAATAACTTGTTTTACAAAAATAATGGTAAGTGTACAATGTACATGTTTGCACACAGCATGAGCTCATATTCTATTTCATTTTTTGTTGAGTTCAGATGTAATCAGATATAAATAAACGCGTGCCACATATATACAAGCGGAATTACTGTTAACCATATTTTGGTCTATAATTCAAAAACTAATTTTTAGAACTTTTTATTTAACTTTGCTCGTAAGTGAGCTTCGCGCCTTCGCGTAATTAGAAAAAATTTCAGTTTGATTTTAATTTAAGATTTTAAATTTACAGCGTTCAGGAAATTCTTTGATGGTTGAGTTTGATGTTTACTCTTCTTCTATTGTAGAGAGTTATGAAGGTTTGAAATGATTAAAAAAATTATTGCTTTTTTTTCTAAAGGTGAAAATCAAATGAAGGTTTTGCATGGCTCACTTGCTTCTTACGCTATCATGTCTGCAATCAAATACATTATTTCTTATGTAACTAGGCCCAATAAACAAAGCCAGCAAAGTGCATAATGTCTGCAAAATTTTGAATTGAAAAATTTTTAATTATACTCGCTTGCTTTTTAAGCTTTTGACATTTAATAGTACTTATAATAAAAAACCATAAAAAATGACTTATGAAACATATCAAAATATAAGTTTTGAAGTTTTCTTTGAGTCATAGTTGCTTTGCTTGCTTTTCTGCAACTGCAAAAATAATCATGCGAAGCAAGCAAAGAGTTAATTGTTTTGAAGCACCCTATATTTGGGAAACTTCATCTCTTAATCTTATTATATTGGTTTATTTTATTTTAATCAAACCTTGGATTTAATTCAGAACTAACCCATTTAGTTTGTTCATTACATCATTCTCAGTACACAATAATTATTTTCTATGGCCCGTGAAGTTATTTTGGTTCACAATCCCTTCCTGAAACTTTAACCATTGAATTTTGTATTTGCTTTATTGAATTCCTAAAACTTTCAATTTTCCATATGTTATTTTTTTTTGTTTTTATTTTGTTTTTCATTCTCCCTATAGAGCTTTGGTCCTTGCATAAAAAAAAACAACTTGTAAAGGAGTTCGTATAATATATACAAAATGAGTGGTTTTTGCTTTTGACAAGGGTTTTACCATGTATATGTGAAAATAAATTTGATAGAATTTCATGTTATTTTATATTTTATTCATAAATATATATATGGTATATAAGTATCATTTACAAAGTTAATTATAAATTTATGCTTTGCGTAAATAAAATAAAAACTTTTTCTAGAAAAATGGAACATATGAAATTACTTTAACCAATTTCGAAATTATTTCATCGTTATTATACTGAATAAAGTTATAGCAGTATAATTTTATTCATTTTAACTTTAAATTCTTTAAAAATTTAAATATTTGTTTATAGGGTGATTATTCGACCTTAAATATATTTATGAAGGGGTCGAAAAAAATGTTTTCTTATTGGAGTTTGGGCGTTTTTTCACGGTTCAATTAAATTAAATATAAAATTAAAAAACTGCGAAAGTAATTCATTTTTTTGACAGCATAATTTTTGACAGTTTAAAATAATTAAAAAAACAAAATCCTGTTCATCCGATCGTTGTTGTCGGGGTCAGGACGTTGGCCTTTCAATCGAAGGATCTAGGATTCAAACCCCGGTCGGATCATATCTGATAAAGAAAATTTAATTTTTAATTTATCAATAATACTTTATATTATAATATAAAATATGTACCTACTACACCTGAAAAAGAAAAGCTGAATCACTTATCACATTATATGTGGCAGGAAACTGTTCCTAAATAAATAATAAATAAAAATCTTGTTTTGAAAATTTGTTTTTTAACATGGTTTTCGTTTCCCTTAATTGTCGAAGTTTCGTACTTTCTGATAATTTTTTTTTTTAATTGATATGTAAAGGCACTCGCCCTATTGAATTAAAATCAATAATGCCTCCGTTCTAGCGTAACATAAGATCTTTTCTACACAGCAATTGAAGTGCTCATTTCTACACTATGAAAATTCCTAGGTTAATTAAAACTGGTTATGGAAACTCATTAATTGTGAGAACTGCTAGAATATGGAACATTCTTCAATCAAATGTGTTCCCTCTAATGAAAATATACAATTATACAATATGCAACGTTTTACAAAGAATCTATATAAGTTAGTTTCCTAACTTTCCTAACCCGATCTCCAACTCTTAACCATTTTTCCTTCCAATTTCTTAGCTCAATTTCTAAGCCTATATATCTATTCAAGTAAGTATGTATAAAGGAATTTGTTTCTAAAGTTTGACTAGCATGTAAAAAACTAAAAGTTATATAAGACTTGAAATTATTTAAAGATTCCATTATCACGTGAAGGTAGAAGTTTCAAGCATATTTCGAATCAGTAAGCTGTAAGAAATATGGATACCACTGGATACCTTCTTCAAAGAGCTTTATCGGGTAGAAATATTTTATTCAGGTCAAGTACGAGCTATTTTAACAGTTAATATAAAGCGAAATAGACGCCAAACGAAGTATTGGATGAAGGTTACGTAATAGCAGAAATTAATAAAAATATAATAAAAAACCATAAAAAATGATTTATGAAACATGTCAAAATATAAGTTTTGAAGTTTTCTTTGGGTCATAGTTGCTTTGCTTGCTTTTCTGCAACTGCAAAAATAATCATGCGAAGCAAGCAAAGCGTTAATTGTATTGAAGCACCCTATATTTGGGAAACTTCATCTCTTAATCTTATTATATTAGTATAAAAAGAATAGGATTGTTTTCGAAATATAAAGAATGAATGGTTGTATTCTAAAAGGTAACAATCCTTCAATCAAAAAATATCTTACTGAAATCCGAGTTGTATAAACCCTGTATTTTATTTTAATCAAACCTTGGGTTTAATTCAGAACTAACCCATTTAGTTTGTTCATTACATCATTCTTACTTAATAAAATTAAACCAGGTTTTTGACAGGTGATTGAGAAATCTATCAAGAAACTGTTGCCAGAACCATACAACTGCAAACATTCTGAATGTTTTTACATGGAACGAGGAACAGTGTTGTACTACACTATGTCAATTCTTGGGTACGCTAATGACTGTAATAAAGACATTGGATGATAACGCTAATTATTTTTGGCAAAATTTTAAATGCACAATTTATTATACTTTCAGAATAATAAACTGAGCTAGCGATTATATTTTATTCACGCTTTAAAGTTAACTGGCACCCAGCTTTATTACATAAAAAAAGAAGTTGTATGACAGCATACTGCAGAAGACCAACCAAATTTTGCACAAACTTCGGCCATAAAACTAAACTTTTTTTGGCACAGTTTTAAATATGCGGCGCTTAGCCAAGTTATTTTAGACAGATGGATAGACAGACGTACGGACAGGTAAATGAAAATACATTGCCAGATCTATTTACTTTTTGATTCTAATCCAACCCATACTTTATAGTGCAGATGTAAGTTTCCCCACTCCTTCTGCGCGTCACAAACGTAATAGCAAATTTATTAAGCCCTTTTGATCTATAGTCATACGGGCATAAAAATGCTGGAACTTTTTTTGCATCTATAGTCTAAAACATCCCATACACAATATATTCCCTACTTAATCATTGTATAAAAGCTTTAAATATAAAAACAAATCCGCATTCCTTAACGGTTATGTGCTATTATATTGTTTACAGAGGCTGTGTGGGACCTAATATGATTATAAATTTTATATTAACAAACGAGTAATATTTTGCTTTGTATCCATTTAGGATTTCCCTCCCCCTGAAAATCAAATAGCCGTATCGGAATATAATATTAGGAATTATTAGGTTCTATTTCAACTTCCTTATTCCCTCCCTCATATAATCAAAAATATATAAAATTTTTATATGAATTTCAATATCAACTCAAATAATTTTGCAAAATAAATTAAAATTAAATAAAAAATAAAATGTAATTTAATTAAAATAAAATAATAACTTGAAACATATACATAAATTTATGCATCTTAACAACTAAATTCACAATATTCTTAATTTTCTTGTATTATATTAAATAATCATTTTTTTTTCAAATTCTAAACAATATTTTATTTAATAAATTAGTATAGTATATATGTTTGAATGTATGTTTGTATTTCCCATGGAAATCGAAAATGAAAATTTAATTTAAAATAATTTTTCTTGATTTCCAACCATAAATGAAAAATCATGGATATCCAAAAAAAAAAAGGAAAATATCAAATAAAATACTGGAAAATAATGGACGATGGAAAAGGCAACTAAATGAGGCCTAAACAAATTTTATTATATTTTTTTTATTTTTATTTTGATTATATATTCCTTATTTTTATTATTTTCATGATTTTTCTAAACTAATCTAATTTCAAAGGAATCGCTTTTCTTTTTTTTATTATTTTTTTTTATAGTTCGTTCCTGACTTATTTATTCTCTTATGTATTCCTTACGTATCCTGTATCAACATATTACGAATTACGATTATATGAATAGGAATTTTTTTTTTTTTGGCAAAGTGTTTGTATTTACAGTGACAGACAAAAATATTGATGAAAAACAGTTTTATAGTAAATTAGGCGGGAAGGAGTTGGTACTCAATTTTATTTGATTCAGTAGATGACTTATACTTAACTAACTTAGTTAACGGCTAGGTGACTCATTGGTTAGAGTGCTGACGTTTCTTGCGAGGTCTGGGTTCAAATCCCAGTGAAATTGGTATAAATTTTCCGGTTTTTGACTCAACTCAGCTACCATTCGCCACTGAGTTCAAATTAATGGCTTAATCAATAGTTAATAACTATATATCTTTAATAAAAAATAAATTAATATAGCCAAGTGAGGAACGCTTTTGACTCGGTTCAAAAATAATAATTTGTCATGCCGATAAAGAAAGCAAGTAAGAAATACATAATTTAAAGTCTGAAATGTTGAACTTAAACATGCACTGAACATTATAATTGCTACATTTGGAATTGACACTATTCTCCACACTAATCTCCTTTCCAAAATTTCACTTGGAGATAAAATTGCTGATCTTCGGAATGCTTTCGGAATATCAACTGTTTTAAAATAAAATGCTTAACTCTGATATTAACTGTGACCAATGAGGTTGAGACGACAACAGTTCAAGTGGAATGTCTCGGTTTTAAATCATATCAAATAAAACAGTATTATAACAGTATTGTAATACAATGGCTTAGTGAATATAACGATCAAAGAAACTGAAGTCTAATTTAGAAGACATGGTGAATGCCCTAAGTTCTTTAAAGAAGTAAAATAGGAATGAAAAAATAAAACTCTGATATTGCGAGAGTATTTTAAAATTGATAACTATATATGAAATACTTTTAATAACACATTTTGAATTTCTAGCATCTTCAATCATACCTAAAAGCTAACAGTTGGTATATTAATTGGTCCAGCAGAAAGTAGACTACTTCTTTCCTCCTGAATTTTCCGATCCTCTTAAAAGAGAAACTTTATTCAAAATCTTTAACTCATATTTTGACTAAATTTGACCTGTGTACAACTAATTAACCTTGACTGTATATTGTTTTTTTATTGTTTGTGTTAATTTTATTTTGAATTTGTGTTCATTTAAAGCCAAATCATTTTACGCAAATTATGTTTACATACAAAATAAAAGTTAATAACACCGAAAAAAAAATAAAAACGAAAGGACGAGCTTGAGGGAAAATGATATTTATTTTAAATCTATAAACAATTCACGCTTTTATTTAATTTTATTTTCATGTTTAAAAGTTAAAATAAATAAATAGTATTTATGTTAGTTTGGTACCTAATATATATGTATCATTGTATTTAATGTATATTTACATAAGACTTATATATACATAAATATATATACATAATATATTTTTTAATATATATACTTAATATAATTTGTGTGAATGAATAAACAAAAATTAAGCTTTAAAGTTAGTTTAAAAGATATAAAAATTCGTTCCTGGAGGCAGGAGTATTAAATAAAAGGATAACATTGATAAATAATGGAATGATAAGAAAAATTTATTTTAATTTTAATATAATACGCTATAATTTTCATTTAAGAAGATTATGTTGTACCTTTATCAGGGATATAATGGTGAAAATATATTTTTGGCCCCGAAAAGTATGCAAATAATGATTAAATATTAATGGGATGAAACATTTTGTAAGAAATTAGTTTTTACTAGGCTTTATAATAGTTTGGTTTATTAGATTTTTAATCCTGCATAAGCCTTTTAAAATTCGAAAAAAATATATTTTTGGAACTTGGGTTCTGAAGTCAGAATCCTCACAATTAAATAAAATCGAATTGTAAGCTTAGATTCATTTTTTATTTTCAGACGATTACTCAGATCTAACCTTTACTTGATTATCTATAAATTATATAGTATATAGTATATAATATTGTAACACAACTTTCTTAGAATCGATAGTGAGTCAAAACTGTAAGTTAGATCAAATAATACATCCTCGAAGTTGAAAAAGCCCTGAAAATTTACCTAAAATCATTAATTAAAAGATAGCATAATTATAGGCTCAAGCTAACTCCTTAGAAAATAAGAACTAAAGTTCTATTGTATTTTCTAAAGTGCAGATAAGTTGCAGATGCTATAATTAACATTAAAATAAGAGAAGTATTAGAATAACATTCTCGTAATTAAATCATTAGAACTTAAATCGTTCTAATGACTGGATCAATGAGTCTGATAATTATTCGTATTCTCTTGATACATAAATTTGATTATAAATCAAGTAGGGGCCTATTACTCATAAAAATCGTTAAGTAAACACTGGAATGTTGATATAATTTTTTTAAAAATTTTATTATTAATATATTAAGGTCCCATTTTTTATGTTTTGAGTTTCCTAATGATATTAAAAGATTCTTATTTTGTAGTTTAAATGGTTCTTTTTCTGTTGTTACATAATGATTATTGTTTAAGTATTTATAAATTTAATTTAGGGTAAAAAGAAACATTAAGTTATTGTTATTTAGTTTTCTAACATATATTGAATATATATATATATATATATATACGGATAATCTTTTTAGGTATTATGAGTTTGTTAAAGATTTTTACACAAAAATAATAAGTCTTTTATTATCTTTCACACAATGGGAGTTAAAGAATTGCTATTTATACACTAATATATATATGTACATATATATATATATATATATATAAATAAAACAAAACATAAAAGGGTCAGTTTAAGAATCTGAGATGGACTTTTAATATATTTATGTACATAATAATATGTGTATAAGTAATAAAGTCCGTAGTACTGTTCTTAATATATTAGTTTTGTATCTTTAAATTTTGGATTTCTATTGATTGATTTGGTTGAACAAAAGATACACTAATGATTTATTTAAATCATTTGAAAAGAATTAAAAATTAGGAAAAAATTTGTAAAGTTTGTCTGAAGTGGAAAAGTGAAGGATTACCTACCATTTTTTTTTTTATTAACCGTATTTTATGAGAATAGGAATATACTCTTTTCCCATGAAATTTATCTATTTTCAAATTAAATTGATCTTTTTTCAAATAACCAATAGTCCTAAGTTTTTAAATTAAATTGATCTTTTTTAAATAGCCCTATTTTTTTGGAACTCAGTATTAGAAAATGTAGAAATACAATAGAAAGTAGTAAAAGCTAAACGATTTTGTAGTAGAATCTTGAACCAATAGCTATAAAAATTAAAAAAGTTCGACTCTTCAGTGCACTCTAAAAAATAACTTCCAAAAATTTTACTTGTAACTTCAGTAGATCTAAATTTTTACTTTCCCTTACAGAATTGAAGTGAACTTACAGTCTATTGAATTAAAATCAATAATGCCACCCTTTTAAAACTGGTTATGGCAACTCATTTATTGTGAAAACTGCTAGAATATGAAACATGCTTCCATCCAATGTGTTCCCCTCTGACATAAATAGACCTTTTTACAATTTGCAACGTTTTAAAAAGAACTTAAATAAGTTCGTTTCTAACCTACCACCCGACTCTCCTCTTCTATCCCATTTTCCTTCTAACTCAAAAAAAAAAAAAAGAATTGGGAACTAAATTTTTCTAATAATATCAGTTCGACTTTCAGGTCCCAAGATAAAGAGAATTTTTTAAAAAAAGACCAAACTGATTTAAAAATGGACGAACATCATTTTAAGCTATGCGGTCAATTTAATTTGAAAAAGGACTAAATTGATTTGGAAATAATATTATGTAAAAAAGGACCAAAGTTATGTGAAAAGAATATATATATATTACAATAATATAAAAACTTAAGAATTTGAACTGTGTTATACTTATTATACTTACTATCATATTACTTCACGTACTAATAATTATATACTTATATATAATTAGTCCTTCTGACCTTCAAAAAAGGTATACACTTGATTCATTTACTATTATACACGTATACACATATTGTTAAGGAAAATGAATTAAGAAACCTCATTTAACCTATATTGATTTTATTTAAAACTTAATATAAATCATACAATAATTAGCTATAAATAATTTCAAAAAATACTTCCCCATTTGACAGAGGCTTCTCTGGTGTCCGAAGAACCAGACATAATATTATATTTCTTTAAGGTTTTACTTGGATGAACAAAGATTTGAAATTGGAATAATGTAGAAGAATTAATATGTATATATATATGCTAATAGAAGCTAATAGAGTGCTAATAGATATCCAAATGGTCTTCTATTTATTACAAAATGACTAAATATGGTATACTTTAATTAATTTTTCTTAATTTAGCCCTTTCTTAAATTTCGTATTTATTATTAAATATTAAACACTCCTCTTGAATTTTGGCATATTTAGCCAAAAACTGCTATTTTTGTAGATGGTGACTTTTTTCTGCAAAGCGGCGATATATGGTAACACTAAAAATTTTAAAAAAAATTTAAACATTGAAAGCTAAACCTTTAAAAGACAAAATCTTGAAAAACAAAATCTGAAAAATATGTTTGGTAGTTTTGAAAACCCAATTAAGAACACAAAATTGTGAAAAAGAGTTTGGAATAAACATAATATATGAAAATAATTTAGAAAAGACTTATAGCTTTGACTTTGAATTCAACTCTAAAGTCCCTCCTTATATTTGCATAAATTTTTTTTTATTTATTTTTTTTCAATGTGATGTTCCTTTGTATAGTGTGATACTTTAACACACCAAAACCATAGAGCTTTTTGAACCAAACTTTAGAGGGGGACCTGCGATACAAATGTACAGTTTGATTACGAATATGATATTATGAATTATATAATATATATATGGTATAGAATTTTATTTGTGGATATTTGGGATTGTTGAATTATGGATTATATAATATAAAATTTTACAATAGCACAATAATACACGAATGTTTACGTGCGGGCAACCCCTCATGCTTCTAAAAACGTACGGAAAGAATATTAGTATATATGGATGACAGCACATAAAGATTTGCGTGCGCTTTAGTTTAAATCAGGAGCAAATCAGATCATTTTAAATAAGCTAGCATAAATTTAGTCAAACAAAATTGTTATCATAAGAACAGATGGACTAGAATAACAACTAGATTAAAACTAAGAATCATATACATATTTACATATAAAAATTTTATAAAAACGTACTAAAATGAACAAATATTTTTAATTTGTTTCATTTAATTTCTTTATTTAATTAATTTTAAATACTACAATTCATATATACATATATGAAATATTGTATTACAAAAATTTATAAAAAAAGGCTTCAGAGAAAGTATGGAATTATACCATAGAATAAAATTCATTGAAAAGTCACGTAAATAATTAAATAAACAAGTGATGAAAAAAAACCAAGGGTTTTTAAAAAAGCACATTTTCAAATTTATATTGTATTAAATACTGAGTTTAACTTTGGAAATATTTACTTGGAAATAGTTACTGCTTACTTATAAAATTTACTGCTAACAGTAAAGTTTTTAATTTAAAGTTGTTATAGCCCTTCAATGGGGAAGGTTGCAAAGTTTCTCAAGGATCTAACTTCATCTAACTCCCCCTCCCCCCTCCGTCCCCCTTCATTTTGTTAGGTTCTAGGAATTAAATTTTGAATTCCACAAAAATTTTGAATTTTACTTAGAATTATACAATCCAAGAAAAAATAAGTAAAACTGAGAGACACTTTCTTCAATTTAAGGAACCGCTTTTAAATTTAAGAAAAACCTTTAACATATGTTAAAATATAATGTTGGGCCTTTAAATTTTGTATATTATAAAAAAAAAAATTGGACAGGTATTCAAGTTACAGGTGCTTAAAAATAGCAAAATTTAAATTTTCGAGCCCTTATAGCTCCTAAACAGGGGGCTTGACAAAAAAATTTTATTAACCGGCTCCTACTAATATTTGAGGATCTAACTTCTCCCAAAATTTCAGGATCCTATCTTAAACCGTTTAGGAGATATATGGGACCAAAAATTTTGCAAAAATTGAGTTTTATATAATGCTAAATTTTAGTACCGTATGGCAACCCTATACATTTAAGCGACATATTTTTGTAAAACCTATAAAAGCAGCTCTCTTCTACCGTTTTTTTATTGAAAATAAACCTAACAGAACTCTTGTTATATCAATTTAAATATAGGGCTTTTTTGGAATTTGCAGGGGCTGTAGCTTTGTCACCCTTCAAAATTAAGAAAAACCTTTGACACATGTTGAAATATAATTATAGAGCTTTGAATTTTGTATATCACTAAAAAAAAATTTGGACAGGTATTTAAGTTACAGGTGTTTAAAAATAGCAAAATTTCAATTGTCGAGCCCTTATAGCTCCTAAATAGGGGGCTTGGCAAAAAAATTTTGTTAACCGACTCCTACTAGTTTCTTAGTATCTAACTTCCTCCAAAATTTCAAGACCCTACCTTGAACCGTTCAGAAGATATGTGTGGCTAAAAATTTTGCAAAAATTGAGTTTTGTGTAATGTTAAATTTTGGTACCGTATGGCAACCCTAAATATTTGTCTATTAAATATTTATAAAGTTTATGAAACCAGCTATCGTTTGCCGTTTTCAGATTGAAAATATATCTAACAAAACTCTTGTTATAACAATTTAAATATAGGGCTTTTTCCAACTTTGGGGGGCTATAGCCCCGTAACAGGTGGGGCTACAGAAAAAAATTCTTCTACGAAATTATTTTTTTTGCGAAAACTACCCATGGTTAAAATTTCTTTACTCTATTTCAAACGATGTAAAAGTTTTTGTAAACATACGGACAGACGGACAGACAGACGGACGGACGGACGGACGGACGGACGGACGGACGGACGGACGGACGGACGGACGGACGGACGGACGGACGGACAGAGTGAAACTATATAGGCACATTTTTACAAAATTTTTTGAAAATGTGCTAAAAATCAAAAATATAAAAAAGGCTTAAATATATTAAAACAACTGATTCGATAAGTAATACATATAAAATATATATAATATAAACATATATGTAAAATTTTATAACTTTTAGTAATGTTTTGTAATAAATTTTAATCAACAATTTATACTAAAAAAAATTAAATTAATATATATATATATATATTATACACAGCCATAACTTCTGTATTTAATTATTTTTTAATTACAACTTTATTTAGAATAAAAATTAGATAATTAAAATAATATAATATTAAATATAATATGTAGCAATATATTATAAAAATATAATTAATAATACATAAAAAAGTACTAAAAGAATAACCACAAATGTGCTTGATGAGTAGACATTAAGTTATGAATCAAGGTTATATTTTTTGACTTTTGATCTTTCACATATTAGTATGGAATGAATTCCACTTTATTTATTTAAAAGAAAAGCTAAAAAAAACCTAATAAATTTTTAAATATTTGTAAGAAATATGATTTTTCAAGATTTTTACTTCAACGACAACCTGTTAAAAAATCTTCAAATTGTACTTTTTTTTTCGACAGCAAATTGTACTTTTTTTCCACAAGACTGAAAAATAATTAAAATTTTTCAAATAATAAATTAATTGCTTCATTTACATGTTAATTACATATAATGTATTAAAAGTACATAATGCTTTATAAAATGTTTTTTATTTTTAATTAATATGTATATATATAAAATAATTAAAATTCATGAGGTTTTTTTTAACACTTTGTTTTCACTTTATCTTTGCAGTAAAATATTAATAAAAGTGAACAGCCTATAAGTATGCAATTATTTTAAAGTGTTTTTATTAAATAAACATTTTTTTATTTAATCAGATTTCTTTGGGAGCGCCACGAAATTCCAAAAAACAAAAACCCCAAATGCCAAAATCCCTAATTAAATAAAAATCCCGAAATCCCAAATTTCAAAATTCCAAATTACAAAATCTTAAAATACCAAAATCCCAATTTTTAGTTAGTTATAGGATTTTAGAGTTGCTTACAAAATTATAGTTATGCGCCTTTTACAGAATGTATATATATATATAAATGTATATACATATATATATATATATATGTTTATGCATAACAGTTTATAGAAAATTCTGAATTAGGAGGAAATTTAGAGTTGAATTTAAAAGTAGTTTTATCGCTTTTTCCAGAATATTTATGTATATGTTTATGGGAGATTCTAAGTTAGTAGAGATTTTAGAGTTTGCTAGAAAATCAGGGTTTCAATAATTTGTTCAGCGGGATTTTGAGATTCTGAATTTGGGATTTTGTATTTGGGATTTTGCATTTGGGATTTCGTACCCAACCCGATTTTTTTGTTAAAATTTATGTTAAGACATTTAAGTAATAGTTTTTATTGTGTAGTTATGTATGTATAAAATAAATTTTATGTATTAAAGTAATATAATCAGTATCTATATGTCCAGCTTTGTATGTCCCCTTCCATCATCGTCCATCATATATTATATATAAAAAAAATAAAATATATTATAATTAAGCTTTTGTATCTTCTCTCATATATTATTCTTTTTAATATTTTGTAAATATTTTTTCAATGAATCTATTTTTAAATATAAATCTTTTTTTGTTATCTTAAGATAAATTTTTATTATTTCATATTCATTTAAAGTTAAAGGAATGTTAAGAAGTGCTTAAAGGAAATAAAAGAATCAAAAAAAAAAAAATATCCTGTAAAAAAAACTTATCCATCAACATCAGTATAATTTTAATATTTTATTAGGCCAATGTTTTTTTTTTTTATATTTTGTTGAAAAAATTTATATTTAATTTTTTATATATTCTTGTTCACATATGTAAAATATATAATATCTACTTAATATCCTTTTGCAGATATAGTATATAATATATGAATATATAAATTGAAAGAAATGTTTAACACATGCATATAATATGTGTTTTACTTAAAAAAATGTCCTTGATCTTGAACAAGTTTATTTATAATATTGTTATTTTCTTGGAAGGGAAGTATTGAATTACAATCAAATGAGGATAAATGTATTAAGGAGTCGCATTTAAATTTTATTTTTATTTTAGTATATCACTTGGTAATTTATATTAAATTTATTTGTTTTATTAATATTAAGCTCTTCTAAAATACCTTCTTTACTAATGTTATATTTTGTATTATATGGAAGTTAATTACAAAAAAAAATTGTAATAAAATTTGTATTCTCAGGAATCCTTTAATTAATAGACTGTAGTTGAATCTTAAAAATTTGTAAAGGGCATATATTTATATTTAAAATTCGTACAATCTCAGTTTTATCACCTTTCTTCGAATTCTTGACAAAAATAAAGTTTGAAATCTTTTAACTTCATCGAAGAGGATCCAACTTAAGTCTTTTGAATCTAATTTTAGGCTTTGTTCAATTGGTAGGCTAACAAGTTACTGGTAAGGTACTGGAAATCTATATTCTTATGATTAAATTTGATTTTAATGATTTACACATACAATTAAAATATAGGTACAACTCTAGTTGTTAAACATATATTTTAATAATTTTGTAAAAGAGTTATTAGGTAATTCTGTATCTATGAGTTATAATGTTTAATTCAAAATTATATGCTCATATTTTGAATTTGTTTGTATTATAATGTTAATTTATTATTTTCATTTGAACCTAATGGTTTCCAAGTCAATATTTTATCCACCTTAATTAATAATAGCTTCTTTCTTACAGTAACTATTATCTCTTATTCTCTAAGCTGTTGCAAACGTATCTCACTTAAACCAAGAGGCACATTATTTAATAAGTAATCCATCATCCAGTTCTTCCGACAGAGCACCAACCTGCAATACTTAATTGAAATACGAATAAAATCTAAAGTATTAATCTCTTTGACCATATACTACATAATATTAAATATTTTTTTTTTATTATACCGTTATTTTTATTTTTGTATGTGAGAGTCAAAAGGATATTAAAGACGATTAATATATAAAAATTCTCCTCTGAAATTATATATAAATATTTTATTAGGTAAAAATCTGTGCACTAAATAGCAATAATTCTATATATTACATACCCACATACATGTTTTCATAATAAAATTTATGATTTTATTAAATTATGTATGTGTGTGTGTGAGTGTATGTGCAAAAAAAAATTTCGTAGGGTACTAATACTTAAAGAATAAAAGATAAAAAATTTGTACTGGGATACTTTAAGAGAATTTTTATAGGATTAAATTTCTTAGAAATTATAACTCTTAATATAAATAAAAGATACAGATACGTTAAATAAAATATTATGTTATTTTGTAATACTTTTAATATTATTTATTATACCCGTATGACTATATAGTCCAAGGGTATAATAAATTTGCCATTACGTTTGTGACGCAGAGAAGGAGGGGGGGTAGATATAGACTTAAGTGTATGGATCCGATCAGAATCGAAAAATAAATCGATTTAGCTATGTATGTCCGTCCGTCCGTCCGTCATCACGATAACTCAAAAAGTAAAGAAGCTAGGATTATGAAATTTTCACAAATTCGTTTTTATGCAAAAAACGGAATCGAGTTTTAAATTCAGCCATTTTGGTCCACGGGTTCGAGTACCTGCCATACAACTTCTAATTTTATATGAGCATTACTCTATACCTATGGAAGCTGCGTGTCTGAAATTTTGCCAAAAGTAGTTTAGTATAATGGCCAAAGTTACTGCAAAATTTGGTTGGTCTACTGCAGAGGATTCGAGTAGCTGCCATACAACTCCTTCTTTTATATGAGCTTTACACTACACCTGATGAAGCTGGGTGTCTGAAATTTTGCAAAAAATAGTTTAGTGTAATGGCCAAAGTTACTGCAAAATTTAGTTGGTCTACTGCTGAGGGTTCGAGTAGCTGCCATACAACTCCTTCTTTTATATGAGGATTACACTACACCAAATGAAGCTGGGTGTCTGAAATTTTGCCAAAAATAGTTTAGTGTAATGGCCAAAGTTACTGCAAAATTTGGTTGGTCTACTGCAAAGGGTTCGAGTAGCTGCCATACAACTCCTTCTTTTATATGAGCATTACTCTACACCTAATAAAGCTGAATGTTTGAAAATTTGCCAAAAGTAATTAACCGGATGATATAATGTATATGTTACGGTCATACGGGTAACCCAGAGTTGACACAGTCTACTCTACTACACTCTCTCCTCGTTTTTTTTTTTAATTTTGAGAAAATATTTCATGGATTATTTTTACAAAAATAAATGAATTAATTGAAAATTAAGTGTAGAAAATTAGGTTAACATTTAGAGGTACATACAATTGTATTTGTTTTTATAAAGTTTATGAGTATATAAGTTTTTGATGCAGACATTTTATAAAAATTACTTTAGGTTGTACACGGCGAATGTAGGGCATATTAAATTTATGTAACAGCTTTTAGAAACGGATAGAGGACTATAGTTGGCATTCATTTTATTTTTGGAATGTTTGAATCATTTTACGTTATCGTATTTCAAAGTTTAGAATTTTTAAATATTTAAAATATATAAATTTTTTTTTTCCTTATTATTCCCCTACGGAACATACGGCTTCCACATAGCCTCTCCAACTGTCTCTGTTTAGCGCTAACCTCTTTAATTCAGACCATGCTTTCCTAATAGGTCACATTCTCTGGACTGATCTCCTCCAGGTTGTTCTTGGTCTTCCCACAATTTTCCTACTCTCCGGGTTCCAATCTAGGGCTTGGCGTGCAACTGATGTTGTTGGCCGCCTTAGAATGTGACCAAATATATAAATTATGTTAAGTATATTATTTCTAATACAAGACTTAATCAAGTATATAAATATAATTAAAAATGTATCTAAATTCTATTTTTAAATATTTATACTTTGTAATTAAATTTTCTTTTGATTACATTTTATTTTTTAATGTGATAAAATATTTATATACACAAAATGGGAAACCTCAAGATGTGTTTTGTCATAATTGATAAATTAAATTGAGTTATGGAAATAAAAATTAAAGTATCAGGGCCCCATTTCATTGTTGTTGTCACAATAGTCTGAAATTTTATTTTTAAATACTCAGAATTTTGATTAAATTTTAGGTTTTACAATTTTTCGCCTGTAAATTGTGGAATTGTCAATTTTTAATAAATAATTCGCGTCGAAAACCAGATAAAAGTTTTTCACCTACAGTGTGTTTCGAATCTGGACTTGTGCATGAAAGGTTGGCATTCTAACCACTGTACCACTCAACCGTTAATTAAAAGTTTGATCAACAAAGGGACTTTGAAGTTTTATTTGGTTTTTAATTAATTTCAATTAAATGCAAACTTGCTCGGTTAATAAGCGATGCACGTATCCATTACACCACCGAGGCTCTTTCATTCTATTACTTTTGCTTTTTTTATTGTAAATGGTACTATTAAATGTCTTCCATAATATTAAGTTATTAAATACAAATTACGGAATATGTTTTAAGTGTATCTAATTTTATGACCGCAAATATCGTTTTAAAATTGATATTATAATAGATTTTTGAAAAAAACTAAATTAAAATAAATTCTTTTGAAATTTTTAGTTTTTAATTTATTATTTTAATAATATGTATCTAGAGATATTTTTATTGTACTATTTATGTATTTATGCACGTTTAAATATAAATCTTTTTATTAATTGTTTGTCTGAATTTTTGAATAACTATTTTTTTTTTAATTTTCAAAATTTTGCAATTAAAATTGTTTTTAATTGTTTTAAAAAAACATGGGGAAAATATTAAAATATTTAAAATGTTTAAAAGTTAAATTATTTAATTGAATTTGAAATTTAAAGCTATAAATTAATAAAGTTTAAATTTTAAATTTGAGTACTAGTGAATTGTACCTTAATAAAAAAATATTAATAAAAATTATTGGATGAAGTAGGGGTGAGACACATTCGGGGAGGTAGAACTTTATTTCGATTTTGAATTTGTTTTTCGGAAATGGTTTCAATATTGTTTCGTTCCAGACCCTTGGTTTCGAATTCTCATTTTCTAAAATAATTTAATGGACGTAACTTTAATTTAATGCTATTGGATAATTTATCTTAATAATATAAATGAAAGAACACTAAAGCGTTGACATAAAGTTTCCCTAAAGCTGTAAGTTATTCTACTATTCGTTTCTATATGTATCCATAAGATACTCTGAAAATTCCATTCGAAATAACATTTAGTATCTTAGCATTTCCAAATCTGAATTCATTTAGCAAATCTGAATTTCAGAAAAAATTATCTGTTAAAGCGGATAATCTGAAACAATCGAAGCAGATCACTAATTTTTCGTTTTTAAGAACAAATTTAAAAACATTTGTTGGACTACAGTCTACCACTATACCACTCCCCTAATGCAAGCTATAGTCTTCTAAGAGGACCTCTTCTCACTACACCTTACACATCCTTAATAAATTTATAAAGTCGTTCAATTATGTATTTCACCAAGGGCAATTACTTTTTTCAGTAATTTTTCTTCCGTTTAAGAAAAAACAAAATATAAAACACAACTTTTTCATCCTTAGGTCAAAGTATTCTTTTTTAAGGCCCACATATTCAAGTTTCAGGAGGAGAATTTTAATCTGTACTATACAGGATTCGAACTCAAATCTCCTAAGTTCATAAATAATGTGATTCCTAAAATGCTTAGAATTTTGAATTTAAATTTTAGAAATAAAATAAAAGTAAAAATAAAATAAATTATATTATTATTTTTATTTAAATTAAATTAAATTTATTCTAGAATTTAATCAAATAATTGTATTATAGTATACTTTTAATAATAACAGTATTATAGAAAGTAAAATAACAGAGAAAAATACAAAAACAAAATATACAACACTTCATTCTATGCCACAAAAGTTTATATAATAAAAAAAAAAATTTCCAACAATATCCTTTCTAATATCCTTCGATGCTAAAAAAGAGAAGCAAACACAACGAGACAATCTAAAATCTTATTTTTTTTTTTTTAATAAAATTTTCTTTAGAATTTCATTTTAAGTGACACTTATATGTCATATCGTAAAATACGTTCACATTGTCTTGTAGAAATTCTTTTACTAAGATTAGTTGAGTTCATTGTGAAAATAATATTATTAGAAGATATTTTTCATTTCTAGGAGAATTTTTGTTATCTTTTCTAAGAAGCGTAACTTTCATTGTAAATAAAGATTTATGTTTATTATTATTTTGTTTAAATGTACATTGAATTTATGTTAAAGTTGTTTTTCCACAATTTCTAATTTCCTTAATGTCATTCTAATGTTTTTCAAATATGGTTTATTATAAAGTAAACTTATTTTTCTTTGCTATCCACTCTATCCACTCATATTCACTCTGTATATTAAATTATATTGTAAGTTTGATTGTAATGAATTTTTGAAAATTAAGTGTGAAGATGAAGTTTGTGAGCCTTGAAACAAATTAACACTAATTAAAATTTGCTTTAAATGGGAATATATTATTTAAGATATTATTAAACAGATTTCTATATTATCGGTATAGAAATTTTGGTGAAACTTCCGGAAAGGGGTTGTGAGCTATCAAGATGACGTCACCACATAACGGTACTAAATATCTCAAAGTTTTCGAATATATATACCATTAGTGGCGATGGCGCCATCTAGTGGTCGAAAAATGCATTACAAAATGTTCCTAAGATTTTGTAGCATTTTTATTAAAATGTTATATTTTTTCTGTTAGTCCATAAACTGGAACCAACATCTTACAATATTGTAGGGCATGACATTGTCTTTCATAAACATCTTGTTTCATCTGGATCGGTGCTACCATTTTTGAGATATTGCAATTTAAAGTGAAAATTTAAAAAAAAAAAAATCGAACTTTCAAAAAAACTACTATAACTGTGAAATTTTCAAAAACACCCTGTATTATTATTATACCATTAGAAAGGTCTCTTAAAACTCTTTCCAACGGTATATAATAAGTATGGCATATGTTGACAAATAGCCCCACCAGAGAACATAAATGCAAACATGACGCAACAATTTTAATAAAAAATACATTTTCATACTTTATTTGTCATAAATTTATTTTGCCTTTTTGTTTTCCATTTGAAATATTTATTTTAAAATTTAAGAATGTACTTTATAGTTTGATACGGTTGCATGAATTAAGGTCGAAAAACATTAAAGTCGAAACGGTAAATGAATTAAAGTCGAAAAAAATTCTACTTTAATTCATATGAATTAATGTCGAAAAATTAAAATGAATTAAAGTCGAAAATGGTAAAATTTAAAAAAATTTAAAAATGAAATAAAATCGAAAAATTTTTTTTATGTTTGAAAAATGAATTAAAGTCGAAAATTTTCTACTTTAATTCATATGAACTAAAACCGAAAATATTAAAAATGAATTAAAGTCGAAAATTTTCTACTTTAATTCATATGAACTAAAACCGAAAATATTAAAAATGAATTAAAGTCGAAAATTTTCTACTTTAATTCATATGAACTAAAACCGAAAATATTAAAAATGAATTAAAGTCGAAAATTTGTTATTTGTTTTATTATTTTTAATCATTTGATATAGCTAAATAACTTACATATTTACATATATTCTGGAAAAAGCGGCAATCCTGATTTGAATCCAACTCTAAAATCCTTCCTAATTCAGAATCTTGCATATACATAATAAATATTCTGGAAAAAGCGGCAATCCTGATTTTGAATCCAACTTTAAAATCCCTCCTAATTCAGAATACCACATATACACATACTTAAATATTCTGGAAAAAGCGTAAAACCCTGCTTTTGAATCAAACTCTAAAATGTGGGATTCCGAATTACGAGGGATTTTAGAGTTGGATTCAAAATCAGGATTGCCGCTTTTTCCAGAATATTTATTATGTATATGCAAGATTCTGAATTAGGAAGGATTTTAGAGTTGGATTCAAATCAGGATTGCCGCTTTTTCCAGAATATTTATATATGTGTATATGTGGGATTCTGAATTTGGAGGGATTTTAAAGTTGGATTCAAAAGCAGAGTTTTACGCTTTTTCCAGAATATTTATATATGTGTATATGTTTTACGAAATGTTGATTTTATGTCCATTATAAATTTTTTTCAAATGGTCATAATGTCAATGGACATTATGACCAATTCAATCATGGACATTATGACCATTTTCAAGTATTTCAGACCCTTCCCACACAATTGTGTGGGTAACATTCTAATATTCAAACCGCAATAAAAAGTTATCAAATATACCTGTAAACTTAATTTTTTTTTGTTGTTTTTGTAATTTTGTAAAAAAATGAATTAAAGTCGAAAATTTTCTACATTAATTCATATGAATTAAAAACGAAAATATTAAAAATGAATTAAAGTCGAAAATTTTCTACATTAATTCATATGAATTAAAATCGAAAATATTAAAAATGAATTAAAGTCGAAAATTATTTTTTCTATTTTAATTCATTTTTTTTTTTTCGACTTTAGTGCATATGAAATAAAATCGAAAAATGTAAAATGAATTAAAGTCGAAAAAAAATTTCAATTTTTTTTCGACTTTAATTCATTTACCGTTTTCGACTTTAATGTTTTTCGACCTTAATTCATGCAACCTCAAACGGTTTTTGAGTTGGGTTTTGTTTAGAGGATTTTTGAGGTATTTATATTTTTATTTTTTTAATACACTGTAATAAAACATGTTAAATAATATTATATTTTCATTACGGGGGCTGCCGCCCACGAACCCCCGCTAACTCAATTATTGAAACTAGATTTTGAATCCAACACTATAATGAAAAGAATGGTATGAGAATTCGGCATAGCTATTTCATACAAAAAATAATCAACCCTAATTAATAAATATAAATATTCTGGAAAAGGGGGCAATCCTGCTTTTGAATCCAACTCCAAAATCCCTCCTAATTGAGAATCCCACATATACACATATGTATAAATATTCTGGAAAAAGCGTAAAGCCCTGCTTTTGAATCCAACTAACAATCCCACATAAACACATATATAAATATTCTGGAAAAAGCGGCAATCCTGCTTTTGAATCCAACTCTAAAATCCCTCCTAATTGAGAATCCCACATATACACATATATAAATATTCTGGAAAAAGCGTAAAACCCTGCTTTTGAAACCAACTCTAAAACTCCTTCCTAATTATTTAAATAAAAAAGTTTGGAAAATTAAATTGCTTCTATTTTCACAAATAAAATTACATTTTTAAATGCGAAATAAAGCCATATGGCTTTATTTCGCAATTGAATGCGAATTAAAGCCATACGCGAAAAAATTGGCGATATGGCTTTATTTCGCATTTGAATGCAAATGTAAATTTATATTTTAGTAGATTTTTTTTTCAGACACTACGTATTACGACATTCCGCTAAGTTTTGAATACAAATTCCATTTATTATAAAGGTTATCAAGTTATCTTTAGTTAAAATAATGAAATAAAAATATAATCCCTATCTGCTATCACAAATTTTAAACTAACTATAAAATCCCTTCTGATTGAGGAACTAACATACATATATATTATTACATATATATATTATTATATAGCCATATAAATATTCTGGAAAAAGCGGTAATCTTCATTTAGAATCCGCCTCTAAAATCTCTTCTAATATTTGATATACATATACATATATAAATATTCTGGAAAAAGCGGCAATCCTGAATTTAAATGCAACTCTAAAATCCTCCTAATTCAGATTCTTATAATCTGATAAAGCGCATAATTCTGATTTTGTAGCCTAAGGGCCTTTCTAATTATATTTTTACATACATATTTAAATAAAAAAAATTTTAAAACTTTGAGGTTGTCACCTCCAAAATCCCTCAAAACAAATTGTCAGAACCAAACTCAATATTGTATCCAAACCTAAAATGCATTCTTACATTTTTAAATTTACCAAAAAGGCAAAATAAATTTATGACAAATAAAGTATGAAAATGTATTTTTTAATAAAATTGTTGTGTCATTTTTGCATTTATGTTCTCTGGTGGGGCTGTTTGTCAACATATGCCATACTTATTATATACCGTTGGAAAGAGTTTTAAGAGACCTTTCTAATGGTATAATAATAATACAGGGTGTTTTTGAAAATTTCACAATTATAGTAGTTTTTTTGAAAGTTTGATTTTTTTTTTTTTTTTTTTTTAAATTTTCACTTTAAATTGCAATATCTTAAAAACGGTAGCACCGATTCAGATGAAACCGGATTTATATGAAAGGAAATATCATTCTCTACAATATTATATGATGTTGGTTATAGTTTATGGTCTTACAGGAAAAATATAACATTTTAATTAAAATGCTACAAAATCTTAGGAAATTTTTGTAATGCATTTTTCGACCACTAGATGGCGCCATCGCCACTAATGGTATATATATTCGGAAACTTTGAGATATTTAGTAGCGTTTTGTGATGACGTCATCTTGATAGCTCACAACCCCTTTGCGGAAGTTTTGCCGAAATTTTATTTTAAGGAATTTTAATTGATGTGAGTCGTTATTCACAAAAATGCTTCTTATATTTGGTTGTTAAATATATAGTCCACTTGCTAATAAGTGTGGTTAATAAATTCTAAGACTTTATTATGGCAATAGAGTCGGCTCCATTGTCAAAGATCAACACGGGAACAAAACTTGTAGTCAATCGGGTCAACCGTTTATTATTTTAGAATAAAATAGTTTAAATATTTGCATGACAATCCCGAATTGACAGTCTGTTAGAACAAAATAGTTTGTCCAAAAACACATATCATACCCAAATTACGATAATCTACTGAGCAGCTTAGAAACACATAAGCTACAAATAAACAATAAAATATTCGCTTTTATAAATATAGATTGCCAAATAAGTTTTTAAATAAGTGTACATATCGTAGGTCTGATATTAAAAACCTTTCTAGAAAGTATGTTTAAGTATAAAAATTTCCAGCTGCTAAAACAATGAATTTCCATCTGGTAGATGAAAATATAGCCCAAAATATGAATATTTTGATGTAGGGATGAGGAAGTATATTTATCTCAAAATCATTAAAAAGCTCATCTCTGTCATTATATGACTCCTTTCTCGCATGAGTTAAATTTAATTAACAAAAGTAGAATAACTTTTACTTAACTGAGATAAGACGGAAACCACATCGTAATTAATGAGCCGCGGTGGTGAACTGATTAAGCATTTGCTTATTAACGAACACAGTGTACATGTCATTAAATATTTAATTGACCTGAAGTATATAATGCAAAATATAAAAACATATAAAGTGAAATTTCCAGTAAGAGTTGCAAAGCCTAAGTGTTAATATGGCATATCCTTTCCCAAAGGTTAGATTAATAAAAAATAACAGGAATTTCCGGGGAGCAATAGATTTTACAGTATGAAACTACTAAATTAATAATTTACTAAGTTTTGTGTTTCAGTTTTGTTTTTACAAGTTTATATAATTTTTAAAATCATCTAATGTAAGTAGTAGAAGATAAATGAGGTGATAAGTTAGAACTGATTAAGATTTGTAGTCGTATAGTTTAGGGGAATGAAACGACAAGTAGGCCACTATATTATTAAAGAGCATCCATTTACTCTCTTTAAATACGACTTACTAATCAAATAACTCTTAACAAAAATTATGGAGGCGCTATTTCCGACTCTAGTAACCTCCCTGCACTTAGTGTTTCGGTAATCTAAACAAAATACATTATTCGTGAGAGCGCTTTATTCTGTAGCATATACAAGACATTATACAATATACAAGTCTATAATTTTTATATTTCTTCTTTTAAAACTATAGAAACACCCTGTATATAAATATATAAAAAAAATAATATAGTGTATCTTTGACTTGATATCCCAAAGGGTTAAATTAAAATGAAAATTTTCCAACATCTTTATTTTTAAAAATAAAAACTTTGTTATTCATTGGAAACTGTATACTTGTAAGTTTTCATTTATAATTGAATTCAGTTAATAAACTTATTTCACGGTTTCTCTGCATTCTATTAACAGAACTGTGAAATAAAAAAATGTGAGAAATATAAGAATAAAAGTTTGCAACAATGTATTGCTACAATTACTGTAAATGATCTTTGAAGCATACAAAAAAAATTAAATTAAGTTGAAACAAATTTTTGTGTATTCTCAATTGCGTCAAATAAATTAAATTTTAGCTTCAATCGCTTGATGCATGCTTTCATGTGGTACATTTTATATAACGATATGAGTTTATAATTCTTTTTATATTGTTTTCCAAGATTTATTTCTTTATTATAACAGAAAATATTTTTAAATTAAAATATGACTTTAGTTTTATTTTATGTAATATGAAAATACAAATATGATATGAAGGAAAAATAGAGACAAGTGATGAAAAAAGCAAGGGTTTTTAAATAAGATCATTTTCAAAATTATATAGTGTTTCATATTGAGTTAAAATATGTATAAAAATAAAAGATAATATAATTTAGTTATTTCATCAATTCATTATTAATTATAAATAATTGTGAAATCAATTCTTACAATATAATCCTAATACACTCAAGAAAGCCTGTTAACAAGTGCGAAATATAATGCTAATGGAGCTTCAATATTAACACATAATTTTAGAAAAATATACACTGGTGAATAAGTTACTGGTTTATAAAAACAATTTAATTTTTTAAGTCCTAATAGCCCTTCAATGGGGAAGGATCGCAAATTTTTGCTGAGCAAACTTATGATGATTCTCGAGAATTTCTTACGTTCTAGGAATTTATATGTGAATTCCATCAAAATTTGGAATTTTACTTAGAATTTTATTATCTAAGCAAAAATGATTAAAACTAAGAGACACTGTCAATTCTGGTTCTTTTATCTTTAGAAACTTATTCTAGATCCTAAGCGTTTAGAAGGAAATTTAAACAAGGACTTTGATATACAAGAAATGATTTTAAATTTTTTTTAAAATTTTTTCTTTAATGCAACTCTGAATTCAGAAATACACTATAAGCACATGCCAAGTCTCCAAAAATTCAAGAAGCTTTAAATTATGTTCCTAAAATAAATTTAATCAATATCATGTCCTTTTTCATCTATTTCCAATTCGTTTTCCTCAGCCATTACCACTTATTCTCTTATTTTAGTAAAGGGCAGCAGATTCATAAATATCTAAAATTGCAAAAATTGTTAAAGGTTTCTTAAGACTTGTTGAACCTATCTTCGAATCTGACTTGTCGAATCTGCCTCTGCCTTGTCGAAAGTTGATTTACGAAATCCTCTGCCTCGTCGAAAGAATTTAAAAATTTAAAAATGAGCACCATAGCACTTCCTATCTTTTTTGAATAATCGAATTCAAAAATTGCAAACTAATGAAATTTAATCGTAAAATCGCATTTCTAAAATACCATGAACTTAATAACATTAGAATCTGAAATTTTCTGTTTCTTTTATTAAATTTTGTATTCATAACTTAAATTTTTCTATTTTTCTAAAATGCAGCTATGCAAGAATAAGTATATTATAAAAAAAAAACTTCATAATTTATAAAATTATATTCAGTTGCAGTTGTTAAGATGACAATAAAGTTATGAAATTCCATAGTAATAGAGAAGAAGCACATAAGCAGAAACAGATAATAAATCTGCATTCATATATAGCAATTATATTTTGCAAAATTATCATAATATAAACCGTCACGAAACTAATTTAGGGATATTATACAAATTCCTCCGGGAATTAATCCGAAAGAACAATAAAAAAGTGTAATAAAAGATGATAATAAGAATAAAAAAAATGGCGGAGATGAAAAGTAATAAAAGAAATAAAGATTAATAAATGAGTTCAGAAGGATTTCCACATAGTGCTGTGGAAAATATTTTAAAATTTTAGTGATTTTTTTTTTGGATTTTATCATAAAGAATCATTTCTTCACTTTTAATAACAAATTGGAAGAATTAAATATAAAACGAAGAGGAATATAATATTTAAAAAAATAAGGAGTACTTAATTTAAAGTCATAGCGTGCTAGCACATAGATTTTAAAATAGAAAAAACTTTAAACGCGTTTTTACATTATTTTGAAATTAAAATACTTGCATCCTTAGCAGGATCCTTTGTATCTGTGAGTTATAAACTAAATGAAAAAATTTTGAATGCTAATTTAAAAATTAAAGTTAAGGAGGATAATTAAAGGAAATGATGTGTAAGAATGATGCAATCAGAATTTTCCTATTTTTTTCTTGCGTCATCAACTGAACCCTTTAAAGAAGTTGTATGGCAGCTACCTGAACTCATGGATCAAAATGGCTGGATTTAAGTAGCGATGACGGATATTGCATAAAAAGGAATATGCGAAAATTCAAGATCCTAGCTCCTTTAGTTTTTGAGTTATCGTGCGGGACGGATATACATAGCTAAATCGATTTTTTTTTGATTCTGATCCGATCCATACCTTTGAGTCTATATATATCTACTCTTCCTCCTTCTCTGTGTCACAAACGTAAAGGCAAATTTATTATACCCTTTGACCTATAGTCATACGGGTATAAAGAGTAAGAATGTATAGTTGGCTGTTTTAATTCTGAGATACCCTTATGAACCCGCGATATTATTTAAAAAATATTGAACAATTACTTTGCCTTTAATAATATTTTCTAAATTTTTAATTTTTAATCATTATTTTAATCTTAATGTCTGTCTTTTATTTTATATTTCTATTATTTAATGGGCGGATGGTCATAAAGCCACATGCAAAGGCAGACGGAGGAACAAAACCCCATACCTAGATCGACTCAGAACTCTATATTGAGTGCCATATCTATCATGCCTAATTCAATGCATTACAAACTTAAAGGTAATATTAGTATACACGTGAACTGTTGTTCTGTGCGGGTATGAAAAAAATATTTCGCTACATTTTTAAAGAATTACTCCTTTTTTATTTATTTTATTTAAAGAATTTTAAAGAACCCTGTAACTTTTAAAGAAAGTGCTGTAAGTTGTAACTATAATTATGAAAAAATTGCATTTATATTAAATTTTGGATAAAGTTTTAATGTAAAAAAAAGTTTTTATATTTTAAAGAATCTTATTCTTGCATTTAGAATGTATCTAGATATAATAGGTACCTACTTTCATAAAATATAACTTTACTTTTCTAAGAAACAGTTTTTTTTTTTACATTTTAATATGCTTAAAGGAAATAAGTTTTTTTATAAGTTTTTTTCTAAGTTCAATCTTTATTTTTGTGTAAAACTCTATTATTTTACGAACAGTTGAAACTTTTAACATTTTCCGGGCGTAGGAAGTGTAGAAGTTTTTATTTTGTGGTGGTAGGTTAAGATCTTAAACTATATATAAAGCATTGGATAAGAATAGCATACGATAATCTGAAACAAGGTGTTAAAAACTTTTTCGTGTGTTAAATGGAATATAAAAAATCAATGAACTATAGAATAAGTATTGCATGTTTTACACAATAAAATGTATTCAATTTATATCTTAACATAATGTTTCAGTAATGTCACTTTATCCAATAACTATTGTGAATGAATGATGAAGTTTTTCCAATGAATAACGAATCTTAAAAATTTTATTTTTATATTTATAGTTTTTAAATGTATTGTGTGTGATGTTGCATACATAAAATGTTTTGTATTTTTTGACGAAATATATGTGAGCTCATGTTCTGCTCCTTTTTAGTGGAATTTAATGTTGATATATAATATATTCCTTGCAATAGATACGGTTTGAATATGAAGTATACATACAATTCAATATAATCAATGTCGTATTGCAGTATGTTTTTATATTAAAGATTGTATGCTTTGTTTTTTAGACAAATTTTTAATGAAAGTACCTACATTTTGTAAAAATAGATTAAGCTAAAAAATATGTAGGATATATGTACTTATAGGTATATTTTGTATTTTGTATAGAAAAATTTGATATTATTGAAATTTGTTTTTATATATGTTATTATACTCGAATTCAAAATATTCTCTTTTTTAAATCATATTCATATTCTAATTTTAAAATTCTAATATTTCTAGCAATCAGATTTCTAAAATTTTAAAAATTGAAATCTGATTGCTGAAAATAGAAATGCTTTGTTCAATAAGAATACAAATTACAATCAATATATTTTAAAAGTAGGTAGGTAAGTATATTATGCATGTCACAAACAAAAATATCCATGACAAATTCGTTAGGAGGGATTTTAGAATTGGATTCAAAATCAGGGTAATCACAGGTAAAACAAATTTCCAGAATGTATATATTATGTATATTCCAGATTCCGAATTTGGAGGGACTTTATAATTAATATTAATAATATTTAAATAGATTCTGAATTGAGAGGGATTTTATAGTCGGTTAAAAAATCAAGGTTATGAGTATCTCCTGGAAAAAGCGCATAACTCTGTTTTCTTAACCAACTATAAAAATCCCTCCGAATTTAGAATGTGTTATATAATAATGCATTGTGAATGTCTTCTCCATAACTGGCTCGTGGTTGTCATGCAGCCTCCAGAAACTGGATAAAATATCTTAATACATGAATAATCTGTTTGTTAATTTTTGGTACTTGTTGTTTTCTTTTTGTAATGTTTTAACAATTTTTTTAGGTGGGTCATAAAATCCTAAATTATGGCGTTTTGTCCCATTTTTGGGTCATAAGATCAAAACAAAACAAAAAAATTATTTGGATGGTATGTCCTACTAATTTAAGGACATTATGACTCACTGATAGTAAGATATTATGCCAAAATTGAATTTGGGCAATATATTTTATCCCTGATGAGACAATGGCCACATGACACGTTGCCAGAAAATATTTCGCCAGTCCATAAATTTAATTTTGAATTAACTTAATGTTTTAATATAATTTCAAAATTTACTTGTTTCAATCTGTTGACTTAAATATGGTTTTATTTTAATTATTTTAAATTCTCCATTGAATATGTTTTTTTTCAAATATCTAATAATATCTTAATGATTATCAAATTATGTGTCAGTTATATACAGATAGTTATAGACTTAAACACTATATTCAATAGGGGGTTGTTTTAAAAAAATTATAATTTTATACATAAAATTTGCATTAAATCATCTTAATTTAATTTGAATTTTCTTTTAAAAACGATTTTAAGTAACATGATAATATTAACATCCCCATACTTTATCGTCTTAAAATTATTTCATTTTTAAATTATTCGATATTTCTAAGAATTCTATTAGCAATTAATTATTAAATTTGTCATTTTGTCAACAATAAAAAAATAAACAAATCGTAAAAGTTTTAAAATAACACGAATCGATTAAAATATAGAATATATAATAATAGGTTGGACAATAAATTTTGGAAGATTATAATAAGTTCTAAATAATTTAATTAATATATAGGAACTAAATCTTTTCTAATTATGTCATCTTGATTTTTAAAATTTAAAAATAAATGCCTTAATTATATAAATATACTTATTGTTTGTAATATACAAACAATAGATTAAAATGCATTTAGGAAAAATTTTTCGAATTTCGATGTTTCCATGAATTTTTAAATTCCATTTTTAATCCTTTAAATAGTATCGGGCATTCACCAAGGCACTAAGAATAAGCTTCAGCTTCGTCTAGGCCGCCTTTGATTACTCGACTATTTAATTTTTGTATAAGATCATCGATTAAGACTTGTGCGCCATCTATTATTTAACACAAATTTATTAAATATAACTACTTGTACTAATCAAAGTCTAGTAATTGGATTTTAATAACTTCATAGTCCTAGTAACTACTTAGTATAGAATTAATAAAGGGAAATTTGTTTAGCTCTGTAATGCAGCTCTGCAGCTCTGTGTTTTTAGCTCTGTAATAATACATGTTAGAAATAGCCTTATACGTTTTTATTATAATTTTCTGTATAATTTTTCTTAATGAACCTTTTAACAGGTTTCTTAAACGTTTTGAATTTTATTTTTTTCCGTTCAAACCAAAGCATTTTTATTATGGATAGAAGGCACATTCTTATGTATGAAAGTTTACCTAAAGAACATTCTGAATTAACATTTTATTAGTTTCTTTTTTTGTTTCTCTTATTTACGTAAGTATTAGTAATTAGAAGTATGTTACGTGTATAAATAACACTTATCATAACATAGGGCATGCTAATCAGCAGCATCAGCAGCAATTTGTCTTTTATTATATTTAGAAGTGACAATTTTGTCATGTACTTATAAGAGTGTGAAAATTTTGAAAACATAAGTTGTGCATGACATTTAAGTTACTGTAATAAATGTAGTCGTTTGACAAAGTCATGGTGTAAAATTCTTATTTTTTAAAAAAACATATAAAGTATTCACAATGTTTATTTAAATTTTTTTAGCTATTCTAACCTAGGAATATACAACCGGTAACGTGATGGTTGGAATGAATTTTAATAATTTAAAACGATTAAAATTTTAAATGTATTATTAATATAGAAATTCAATTTGTTTAATTTTTATTTGAATTTCTGAATAACTCAGGATCATGTTGAAATAAGAGAAAATCTATGATACAAAAAATTAGGGTAATTTAAAAAAAAGTCACAGAAAGACAGCTGAATTTAAAAATAATACAAATAAAAGTTATTTATTATTATAATTTATTCATTTATACCCAGTGTACAGTTCAGTTTATCCAATAGGTATTACGCAAAGAATTTTAGTAAAGAAATAATTTCCAAATTAATAGAATCTAGGGAAATTTTCATTAAAGATGTGCGTGAAAAATCCAATTACAAAACATGTTGAACGTCTAACTGATAAATAAAGTAATAATTAAATTTTTTTATGTATTTACAACTTACTAAAATCTTGTTGTAAGTTATTAACACAAAAATGAGTTACTTTATCTTAAATAAATATAATATATATATAATTATTAAAACTGAAATTACTATTTTTCCAAATAAAACATATTTAAAAGAAATTTCACATTACGCTTTTAATGTAATAGTGGTTGGTTCAGTGGTGTGCACAACTTATTTTTTTCAATTACTTTTCAATTACGAATTTTTTAACAACTACTAAAATTGAATTTTAAAAGCTTTATATCTTAGGAAATTTTCATAAAAAATCCAAAATTTAATGTACAACATATGCCAACCAACCAACACATACAACTTACCCTCATTTAATGTTCTAAAAACTTTTGGTCTTCCATCTGTATTGAAAATAAATTATTTTTCTTATAGATAATATCTTATACACTGCCTCTATCATTTAAGAGAGTGTATAATCACTTTTTATTATATATATATATATATATATATATATATATATATATATTTATATATTTTTTATTTTGATTTTATAAATAAAATACAAAATGATATATTATCCTATTCATAAGAAAATATAATAAAAAAAAAATTTATTTATTATTTCTTTATAGGTTTATCGTATTGAAAATACAAATTTTATAAAAAAAAAAGGACCAATGGAATATATTAGGAATATAGTATATAATAAATATACATATATACATTAAAGGATACTACTTAACGGAAAGGAAGAATACATCGCACAGTTAATAAAAGAAATTCTATAAATGAATTTCTTCTGAACTTAATAAATAATTTATTGTATTTATTGTATATATATATATATATAACATACATAAGTTGTATATAAAAAAATTAATACAACAACAAAAAAAACAATAACAGTAAGTGTAGAAAGTAGAAGCAACAAATAAATCAAAAAAAATCAAATAAATTTTATAAGATCTTTTGTTTCAATTGTTTTTATATATTCGTATTATATACTACTACATAAAATAAAAAAATGACTCACTAAATAATATACATATATATAGTATAGTTATTTTTATTAAAACATTTGTATTTATTTAATTTAAAAAGTTTGTTATAAATATTGTGAATTAAATAATCTGATTAACATTTTTTTTACTATTGTGAATTAATTAAAATACGCATATAAGTTTGAGAAACACATTTAATTTATAAAAAATCAATTTAAAATTTATTAAAGTGTTATTTATTCTCAATTATAATTGAAAGTTTAAGATTATTTTTAATTATTTCTGTGATTGAAGGACAAAGTGAAAAGCAACAATCTGTTGGAGATTTAATTTAATTTCAATTTAAATTCTAGGATATGATACCAGACGTAAGTATTCACACATTTAATTTTTCACAAATATATATAATTTAAAATGTATATAATTGCTTTGAGATCACGTGGAGTCTAGTAAAAATATTTTGCACAAATATTTTGCAAAACATGCTAAAATTTTTAATTTGCATCATGCTAAAAACAATTAAATTTTAATAATGTTTATTGTAGAATGCAAATTGCTTAAATAATATGCCACGTGCTTATAATATATTATTTAGTTTAAACGTTGAAGATGAGAGGACACAAGTCCCCAGAGTCATAAGTTCTATTGGAATTTATAACCCATCTGAGTTGGACCTAATACCCATGGGACTTGCAACTCACCTACGTAAGCTATAACGTCCAATGGGACTTACATTATATTTCGAAACTTCCATTATAATTCAATGACGTTATTGAAAAGAACTAGAGCTATTTACAATAGAGTGACTTGTAAAACTGAGATGGCAAAAACTTGTTTTTAATAATTTTCTAGTCAGAATATTTATTTGGAACATCGAACAAGGGTGATAATTTCGAAACTGAAATATCCCTAAAGTGAAAGTTTTGGTAATAAGTAGAAATAGTTGTATTCTAATCCACTAAACACAATTATGTATAGCATTATGTCCCACTTTTTATAACGGAGTCTTTTCAATATAGGCACCAAATTTTGAAAATTTGATATGTTGTTATGTGTTTGGGACTCCCCAATTGTGGGACTTATGACAAAATTAAATGAGTTATAATTCCCATGGGACTTTTGATTTTGGGTCTCACGTCCTGTCACCAACATTGAAGTCTAAACTTTTTTTTATATTTTTTTGAAAGGTTACTTGGTAAAATATAATATTTTTATGAAGAAGATATTTTTTGGTCTGCAATTTTGAAATTTATACTAAGAAGAATTAGATACAATAATACATCTTAAGATGTTGAATTTTTTATTATGTGTTACAATATCTGGAAATCTTAAAATTAATTTAATGTTACAACAACTTAAAAATAAGAATACAAAAATTGACAAAATACAAAAAAATAAATTGTTGCATATGTTATATAATGGAATGTATTTTATTTATATGTACGATGTATCTAATCAAACTCTTACAATTATCTGTGTTCATTGGTAACTATAGTAAAAGGTTTTTTATTTATTTATTGGTTTGATGTATTGATTTTCAGTCATATCTAAGAGTTTTTTCAATTGAGTCATTGTTAATGTATAATTATTATAAGCGTGTTACCAATTTCCTATACAATATTTTTATTATTAAAAAGTTTTTTTTTAAATGATTATAATATCTAATCTATATACAGATAATCCAATTAAATACTTTATTTTGTATTCAGGGTTTTGTTAACACACTTAATAATATAATACGAAATTTTTAAAAAATACAACTTAACCTAAAAATTAAAATATTTAAAGTGAAAAATAACATTCTAAAAAAATAATTTTATTTTTTATTATGTTGACCCATGGGAACACATAGGAAAAATGCACCATTTAATAAATTTATAAATTAAAATTTCCGAAAATATTTTCGAAAATATGTACAATTTATATATATGAATAATTCAAAAACTATGATCGAATTTTATTATTTAATGTTAGCTATGAAAATGATAATATTTACAATATTGTAAAATGAATTTAATTTATTATTTATTTTTTCATTTTTTTCAAAATTAAATCTAATTTTTTTGCTGGTAATAAATTGTTTTGACAATTTTTTTGAAAAAATTTAATTTTACATTTGAAATGAAATGGAATGTATAAGCAATTCTTAAGTTACAAAAACTTTCAAACCCCAACACACTGGAAATATTTTATGATATGGACTTGTTAACCCACCAATATTCATATACCAACTTTGAGTTTTCTTGTAAAATCTGGTTATTTTATATGAAAGCCCTTCCAATGCCGTGATTCAATTTGTTCCATCTACGAAGTCATTTTTTCTTTTGACAAAAAAAATCATTTATATGAAAACTCATGAAAATCGGTTGTCTAATAGAATTTGATATTCCCGAAACTCTTCGAATCCTTAGGCTCCGTGATACTGACATCAATTTATGAAAGCTACTCTTCATGGGTAACCACCAATAGATTATGTACCAAGCTTGAACTCTCTTTGACGGCTAGAACTAGACATTACTCAAAATGACTGGTGTTTTTGTATGGGAGCCACCTGATCCCGTTTTTCGCTTTGGCCCTTCTATGATTTTAATATTAATATTGGCAATCAATAAAATTTGAACTTATCAAAAGTAGACAATGCTAAATATAGTATGCTATAAATAGTATTGATACTGAAGAAAAGCTAAAATAATTTTAAAGTATGAATTGCTAAATGACAAAAATTTATTTTATTTTTTTTTTAAATTCTATACAATAAAATACAACAAATCTATCAGACCATATTGTGAAAATTTTTTTATCACAAAATCTTTGAAAATATTTTCGTCTTTAGAATATGTTCTATTTGAAATTCAATTAAAATTAATTCAGTGAATTTTTATGGTATTTTTATAATTTGCAGAACTCTAACAAAGTTTCTAAAAAACTAATAATAATTATATTAACATTTTGTGTTTTGTTTCAATTAAAATTTTTTTTTTTTAAATCCATAATAGAAGCCAATTTCTTAGAATAGATTTATTATCACTGCGTCTTTTGTTTTTATTAAAAACATGACATTTATTTGTTTTAAATTATCAATTGAAGGCTCCTGTTCTTTTAAAAACTGAATTCACTGTCGAAAAATTTCTTTCAGGATATTAGTTGAAAAATGTCTTTATATTAGAATTAAGAGGAAGACATAGAAATAAACCCGAGATGGATTATATCAGCATAATGCAGTTTGTATTGTAAAGTTAATATATATGGGAGCCCCCCGATTCCATGGTCCAATTTGACCCATCTGCGAAGTCATTCTTTCTTTTGGCAAAAAACATTTAATAAAATTTTTTATAAATTCAAACCGTTAATAAAACTCAAATAACGCGATATAATAAAATATTATGAAAAATTTATTTAATAAAATTTTGCATACATTTAAGGGTGAAAAAAGTATTTTGCAATAAAATCAATTATTTTTTTCATTTTTAAAAACTTTTTTTTAAAATTTTGATGTGTATTTTTTGTGTACTCAAATTTCCTGGAAAATTTCATTTGAGTAGAAAAACAAGTAAAGAAACAGTCAGTCGGTGCAACCGACTTAGAAATACCCTACACCTATTTGGTTCAAATTTAAGGACATATCCATAAGTCATTTTAACACCATAGAAGCTGTTATTAATTTGATCGTAAGACATAGCTAACCAAATTAACTGTATAATACTAAAAACATTTTCTAATTACCCTATCTATTAAAAAATACTACAAATTCTTACTAATTTATCTATTTAAAAATATTAAAAAACAAACAAACTTGAAATAAATGAAAATATATTTATTCCAATTCAATTACAAAATGAAAAAATTCTAATTATTAAATTTTGTGATAAAAAGATAATCAAAGCATAATATATTTAATAATCCAAATTTTTAAAAATTGCAATTATTTTAAATGGTTAGTTTATATACCTAATAGAAAAGCTTATAAACGCAAAATATGCAATAAATGTATTTCTAAAATACAATTAAAAATTTACACCTTTTCATATATTTCATTTAAATATAAAAATAAATTTTACATAAATGCAGCAAGTACCTTTGAACATAGCTGAACCACTACAATTAAGTCTAGATTTCGGAGACACATAGGACATAGGAAATATATTCTTTGGCTTCGAAATTAAACTCGACCACAACCAATTCCCATGGTACTTTCATTACTAGTAACCTACTGTTAAATTTCATCAAAATACCGGCATTATTTTTTGAGTTATGGTGTTTGTAAGATATATGTTTGTTAGTCCTTGAACTTTTCAAGGGTTCCAGGACCCGAAATTATGGTACGATTTCGCCCATATGCAGTCCCGTCATACTTTCAATACTAGTTAATCCTTGTACACAATTGGAACGCTCTAACTTAATTTGAAGTTACTAGTTTTATTAATTTCGATGATAAGCTTTTACACATTGGGGGTCTAAGAGAGGTTCTGAACCACCACTCCAATTGATCCCAAATTAGGGGGGCACGCAAGAAATAGTAAAGAACACCCTTGTGGCAAATTGGAAGCTTCTTCATTTGTTTCAAGTTACTATCTTTATTAATTTCGAAAATATGCTTTAAGGGCCTAAGAACTGAGTGGCTGGTCCCCGATCCACTACTCCAATGGGGCCCAAATTTCAAAGACACTTACGAAATGGGAAGGGACACCCTGATACCAAATTTGGAGGTTCTATCTTCATTGGTTTCGGAATTATGCTCGTTGGGCCTAAATTCGATCAAAAAGTTCTAAGTTCCGAACCCATTGTCCAATCCTCACCGTACGTAATCACCGCCGTAATTTCGCTGCCAATAACCTACAGCACAAATTTCGCCTCATTAGTTGTTGAGTTATCGTGATTTTTTATATATGTTCCTTAGCCCTGACATCGATTAAAAGGTCCGGAATCCGAACCGTTGGGCTGATTTCGCCCTTATATAGTCCGCGCTGTACTTATAGTACTAGTTAATCCTTGTACACAATTTGAACGGTCTATCCTGATTTTAAGTAACTATTTTTAGTAATTTCGATTATAAGCCTTTAAAACTTGGGAGGTCTGAGAGGGGTACAGAACCACCACTCCAATTGATCCCAAATTAGGGGAACACGCAAGAGATAGTAAAGAATACCCTTGTGGCAAATTGGAAGCTTCTACATTTTTTCAAGTTGTTATCTTTATTAATTTTAAAGATATGCTTTAAGGTCTTCGGAAATGTGTGGCTGGTCCCCGACCCACTACTCCAATGGGACCCAAATTCACAAGACACTTAGGAAATAGGAAGGGACACCCTGATACTAAATTTGGAGGTTCTATCTTCATTGGTTTCGGAATTATGCTCGTTTGGCCTAAATTCGATCAAAAAGTTCTAGGTTCCGAACCCATGGTCCAATCCCGACCTTAAGCAATTCCCGAAGTAGTTTCATTACTAGTAACCTACAGCAAAAATTTGATGAAGATAGCGTCATTAGTTGTTGAGTTATCGTGATTTTTTATATTTGTTCGTTAGCCCTGAAACCGATTAAAAGGTCCAGAATCCGAACCCATGGGCCGATTTCGCCCATATGCAATCCCCGCCGTACTTTCAGTCCTAGTAACCTACAGTTAAAATTTCATCAAGATAGCTCCTTTATTTTTTGAGTTATCGTGCCTACGGACGGACGGACGGACGGACGGACGGACGGACGGACGGACATGGCTATATCGACTAAGGCGGTCACGCTGATCACAAATATATATACTTTTCCATATCTAGCTCGCTTCCTTTAGGTGGTTACAAACACCATACCAAAGTTAATATACCCCTTTACCTATTCTATAGGTGTAGGGTATAAAAAATTCTATAAAGTTTCAAAAAATAATAAGAAACTCATGAATTCATGAAAATCAAATTAAAAGTTATTCATTTTTAATTTCCTTAAAAATAATTAAGAAAAAATATTAAATTTTAAAAGTTTCTTTAGACGAAATTGAATATATTATTTTTTTCAGTAATACTTTTTAAAGTTAAATTGGTTTTATAGCAAATATCCGTTTCAATATTTTAATGAATTTCCAAAAGACTTCTGAGTATAAACAAATAATTATTTGAAAGATTCTTGTCGATGTTCGGAAATGTGATCTGTGAAGTATAAAATATAAAATATATAATATAAAATTTTAAAATTTTGTCGTCAAATTTAAAAGAATTGACAAACAGACTCCGGATTAAGAACTTTTAAAAACTGAATTTGTCAATTTGGAAATAATCGTGTTTCGAAGTTAAAATCGATTCCAATTGTTTGATTAATATTATTTGCTTTTAATCAAATACAAGCACTACGGAAATACTTGTATTTGCAAAAATAAATAATTTTAGTGAAATTAAAAAGAAACTACATGGTTTTTCATTTATTTCATATGCATTTCACTTGAAGACTTTATACTAGATTAAATATGCATGTCTTATCTACTATTATTTTAGCTTATAGTAAGAATTACATTTCTATATAAATAGTTATTAAAATTTCCAGCTTTTAACTTCCAGATTTTGATTTTCCAGGAAACAAAAATTTTAATTTGAATTCTTATTTGAAGTGCTTCTAAATCTCTTATGAATCATAAAAAAAAGTTGAGAATTTCTTATAATTTCAATTAAATGGAAATATTTATGAAGTTAACTATGTAAATAGAACTAAAATATAATAATAGGTTTAATAAATTCCAAATAAAATTATTAATATAAAAAATATTAATATCTTTTATCATAATAATTTAAATATTTTCAAACAAATGTGTATTTAGCTAAATTAAAAAATTCTTTATAATTTAATTTTATTTATACGTAGAATACTCATAGAATACTTATTAGAAAAAGAATTATAGTATGTATTTCTAAAACTTTTTATTTTTCAATTTAAATACAAAACAAGTACCTAATAGCTTAGGAAAATATTCTATTATTTAATTTTAAGGTGATCTGAATTAAGGCCCTGTAAAATAAGGCCCGCAGGGTGTTATTTCCTATTAAATGAGAAATAACGCCCTGTGATTTTATTTCTCATACTAATTGAGAAATAAAGCCCAGGATTTTATTTCTCTTTTAGGATGAACTACGGCTTCTTTGAGAACTAAAGCCCCCAGGGGTATTATTTCCCATTTCAATTGAAATTTCAAATGAAAAAAACACAATGGTTTCATATATTATTAGTAAAAAGTTAATTTTAATTATAAAACTTCAGTGACGAGTACGAATATATACATATTTTCTTGAATTATAATATCAAAAATAATTAGCATACATTTTGGAGCTGAAATCGAAATCAGGGGTATTCCCTTTTTCCGAAATTAAAAAGCAAATAATAATTTAACATATAAACTACATTTATACTACAAACTACACATATAAACCAGATGTTGTTACCAAAGTATTGCATACATTAATCCATTAATACTCTGGAAAAAAGAATCAACTTTAATTTTTTCACCAACTTAAATATGCCTCCTCATAATGAATCTCGCATAGACAAATATATAAATAAATATTAAATACAAATTTTTTTATATGTAATATTTTACTTATATATAATTTATTCAGGTTTGAAAATTACAAAAATGGATTTTACTACATATTTAATGACAAATAATAAGTCGGGGCTTTGTTCCTGAAGAAGTCGAAGATTCAATTGAAAGAGAAACAACACCCGAGGTTTTATTTCTTACAGAAGTCGTAGGTCAACTCAAAAGAGAAATAAAATCCCGGGTTTTATTACTCAATTACTATGAGAAAAAAGACTTCAGGGCGTTATTTTTCATTAAACGAGAAATAATACTCTGGGGGCTTTATTTCGCAGGGCCTTAATTCAGGTTACCAATTTACTGAAGGTTTTCAATTTTAAGTTGAGTTCATTATTTTTTAATATATTTTTATAATTTTATATTTTTAATAATTTTAAATATTGCATATAAATTCAAAAACTTTTTAAAAACCAACCTTAAGAAAATTTTAAAAAAATTTCGTGAATAAAATTTTGGAAATACCATTCAAAACGATGAGAAACAATTGCCTACTAATAGTAATCTTTTGTAGTCAGTACTGATTGAAGTATGAATTGTACTCGGTATTATTTCTCGAAAGCAATATAGTGTATAATTGAAAAAAATTTAAAAAAATTCAACTAAATGTTAAAAGTAATGTTTATTTAAAGTATACCATTAAAAACTAATCAAAAATTCTCGAATAATAAAAATAAATTTTAAAAAATTATTATTCTATGGTTTTTTATTTTTCTTGCAATTCATAAGAAAATATCTTATGTAAAGATCTCCCAATGTTTTTTTGAGATATTTTCCAAATATTATTTTAGTATTTTAGATTATTTTTGAAAACTTAAAAAAAAAAAACAGTGAAACTGAGTTTTATGCAACGTGTTTCTTTTAGGGAGAATACATCACGCTTCCCACACACGAAATAACAGGACAAGCACCTAACAAGTTTGTGCAGTATAATGTCTAAAAAAAATCATATAATAAAAATTTTTCAGATCTGATAGGACTGGCAAAAAATTTAACGTCAATTTACATAAAAAACTAGCTTATACCCGGTGCGCGTTGCTTCGCCTCTCAATGGAGGTTTAATTGAAGTTGATGTTACTGCAAAAAGTTAACACAAAAATTACAAACGGTTTGCACATGTAAATTTTAAAATGTATGAAAGCAATCTTTTTAAAACAATTTTTCTAGGCTTATTCTAGTAATTTTTTAAACTTTCTGTAATTCAAAGCAGTACAAACTACTTTCCAAAATTTGACGTAATTTAAATCCAAAAAAAATTTTTTGACCAATCGTCGGCCGACATTGGTTAACAAATTCCAAAACTGTTAATAGTGTCAACTCAATTCTCAAGGAGCAAAATTTTGGGCCACGATTTCTTTCCGTACCCAAAAACCTATATACAAATTTTCATGAAAATTGGCTGGGCAGTTTAGGAGTCTATTCGCTACGTACAAACAAACAAACAAACAAACAAATAAACAAACTTTCGCTTTTATATATATAGATAGAAGATTCATACGATTTTAATGTCTTAATGAACTCAAAATTTGTTAGAAAAATTTTAATATTAAAAAAATATAATTTTTAGATAATCCAATATCGTCCTTAATTTCAATTTTAAAATTTTTTCCAATCAAAGAAATGCGTTGAAAAATAATTTGAATGAGATGTCTTTTAGTTACAGATTCCATTTTTTATTTGAAAAATCATAGAGTCAGGTTCGGATTAAACATTGCTTTGACGTTTGAGCATTATTTTTTTCTAGGGCTCATTATCGGTTCTGAAGATTTTTTCTCTGAAGTTTTAATATTTGCTCTTTCCATGTATCTGATTACAATAGGAAACGCCCATATTGAAGAGTGAATATTGTTTGATAGAAATTTCTTGGAAAAATATATTCCATATTAGAGCTACATATTAATTATATTTTTAATATTAACTGTCTATTATAAAAGTTTGTTAAAGTATATTGTTACTGTATCTCAAAAAATTATTATATTAAAAATTAATATATATAGAATATCTAAATATAAACTGCAGGGTGGCGCGAAACGACCGATATGGTTTAAAAGTTTAATAACTTTTTTATTTAATGGTTAATTATTATTTTTTGCTATACATTATATGAATGGGGAATAATTTTAGCTTAATTAGAAAAATTATATCCCGCCACCACTACCATTTTTAGCTTCGCACATTCGTGCTCTTTCCAGTACATTTTCCATAACTTTTCGTAATTTTTGATCGCTGTTCTGTTGTGTACTGTTCCATTTCCAATTCCCCAAGTTTTCTTCACAAAATTCTAAAATAAAAATAAAAAATATAAATAAAGTTAAAAAGATATTAAACATTCAAATCATATCGGTCGTTTTGCGCCACTCTGTATAAAAACTGTTACATTTTAACTTTACTATGTATAGTTTTTTTATATTTTAAATTAAATATTTATAAAAACATTTTATTATGCTAGAAAAAATAAATTTTCATTTGTTTTACATTAAATATTCTTTAAACAAAAAAAAATATTATCAATAAATGTAAAGAGAAAGAACAGCGCCATTTTGTTATTTTATTATCAAGTGAAGTTGAAATAATTGAATGAAATTTAATCTAAAAGTAAATTAAAAGTTATCCCAGATTTTAATGTCAAAACCACAAAAAAAAAAAAAAAAAGTGGTGTGGAAGTGAAAAGGAAAAAAAGAATTAAAAAATATAAATAAATCTTTGGTATTCTAAGTGTAAATTATACTTGTTCTATTGGTACTTTTGCTTAGTGATAAATTTAAAAAAATTGTACTAGAGCAATACATTTTGATTACTTATACAATACTTACTTATATTTTATCAAATGCTATGTTTCTGAGGTTCTCGAATATCATCTGTTCTTATAACAAAAATTAAATATCCTGAATATTTTAATATAATATCAGATGTGCTACTTTTGATACCTTGAAAATTTTACTCAGTTAAAAATAGCTCGCATTAAATTGAATTAAAAAACGAATGGCGACGCAAAACACGCAACATGTTTTCATTTTTTTAAAGTTGTTTCAATTCATTTTCATAATTTTATATGTGTATATATTGCAAATGCTGTACCGTTACACAACTTCCGTTATCGAATATGATTATTCCTGTATTCCTAATTTTTTTTAAAAATCGTTAAGGATATTTGACCACATGTACTTGTAACTTGTACCCTAGTTGTATAACTTTATGTAAGAGTTTATTGTAGACAATTTTATTTTTAAAAATGTGTAACTGGAAATCAATTTTCTTTTATATGCAATGAAATTACCTTTATTACATGGTAGTTATTCAACTGTTAAGCTAGTTGCTTGTCGTTGCCATAGTAACATGTTGGAAAAGATGGAAAGATACTGAATTACTATTTTCTTACAGTTGGAATTGATCTAAAAGAATTCAAAAATCTTGGATTTCAATGGATTTAATTATGTTTGTTATTTATACATACTGTAAATTAAACCGTATTTTGGTATCTGTGAGTTATATTATTCAATTCAAAATTATTGAATTATTGTGAACCTGAATGGCAATGCAAGTTAAATCGAATACAAAACCAGATTAATTATTTTTTTTTAACTTTTACTGGGTTTAAACCCAAACATTGAAATAGGCGGCTCTTACATAGCCTAAGATTGTGAAACCAATTAATAATAATCATTAAGTGTGAGCACATTTTAGTTTCTCTGTTTACTTAAAATAAACAGCTGCTCATTTTTCAAAATCAAAAAATCAAAATTAAATATGGGAATACATGAAAATTCAGACAAAATATCAGGCAAGACTATTATACGGGAATTAGAACTGATTTTTAACGTACAATATGAATTTTCCACTTTCCAGTTGATTTCCTTTTTGTTGGTTTATGTAAAATATGATCCAGGAATAATGTGAGAAATTAAAAAAAAAACCAACAAAGTTTTCACCGCAATTTTGTTTTTATTCTCCATTTTCAAGGAAAATTCTTAAAGTAAAATTAAAACAATTCTATTGCAAAATATTTACCGCTCTGACAGTAGCAGTTCTAGAATAACAGAAAATATTTTGTAAATTTGCATATTTTTAGGAGGATCATTTATAACCTTCAAATTTTAAATTTAATATTTAACAGGACATATCACTAGTAGTTTTGTAGTATGATTTCCTAGTTTAGCAAGTCATTAAATGTATGCGGAATTGAAAGAAAATAATCAATGTCAATGTTATTTAATATCTTCGAATAATACTTGTCTTCTCCTCGATCCTCGATCATCGTATTTTAGTGGATAAGTATTTTAAAATTATCCGATTATTTGACTTTTTTGATTATTTTTTCTATTTTTGATATTAATTTTTATTAAAAATTTTAATTTGTGAAATAAAACACAATGAGTTTCAAGTGTCAACACATGTAAATTCTAGTTAAAACAATTGTCAAATTGACAATTAATAATATAATTAACAAATTGACTGACAGTCATTTGACGGACTAATAAAAAAAATTTTTTCGATTTTAAAAATTTTTCCGTTGTTAAAGTAACTTTATACAATAATGCAATTTTTAATTAAAAAATTCATTGGAGTAGAAATATAAAAGAAGCAGATATTTTCTAGATCAATATTAAATAATATGGGAACATTATTAATTGTTCATTTTGTATTCTATTTTATAATCAAAGTTATACATCTTGAAGCTCAGAAATAGGTTATCGATTTAATTATACACACAGTATTTTCCGGTTATACTTGTTTCCATTAATTATGACGTTGATTTCAAAATGTGGTATAGCTAAGATTTAATTAAAGATATGAAAAATGACAATTTATTTTTTTATCTCTCAGATATTTGAAGAAACGAATGTTTTTAAATTTTTATGTTCTTATTACTATGTAAGTTGGGTGATTCATGTCAATTTATATGGTTTATGTATTTTGCATCAAAATGATGCGTCATTTATGGACCTTTTATGGACTTCAATCTAAAGAAGTGTCAGAATATCTAATGTATAAAATATAAAATTGAAGTTTGTAGTTAATTTGATGTTTTTAAAGTTATTATGGGGTGACTCCACGATTTTTACAAGATTACGAATTTTATTTACAAGTAAATATCGCTTGTAACAACAATTGTAAAAATATGGATGGTTTAAACTTATCAAGTTAGGTACTTATACATATTTAAAAAAAATAATCTAATTTAGAAAAATTTAATTTACTTGTAAAATAAACTTGTTAATAGTTTTACATAATATACGACTATTTAATTTTCTCACAAGTTTGATTTGTGAAAAATTATAAAATGGTCCATTTGTAAAACAAGTTTTTTTAAATTACAAGTTTATTTGTAAAATTTGAGTTCTTTTAAAATTTTTTGAGCCATATATAATATTCCGTTAAATAAAATATTTTACAACTTTACAATTTAAACAAAATATTTGTAATAGACATTTGAAAAATGTCAGATAAATTTAACTTTGATTTTATTTAAAGTAGTTCTATTAAATTTAAATAAATGTCACTTTGACAGATCGAAAACTGTCATAAATTCTATTTTGTAGGTTTGTTTTGAATCTTGTATAGTAAGAAAGCTTAAACAATGTTTGGTATGCAACTGTGTTTTATTTCTAAAATTAATTTAATTAAAATGAATAGAACAATTTTGAATGATTTTTGGGCGCAATATAACAATATCAAGATTTTGTTGTATTGTAGATTTTGTTCTATAAATTTCATTTTATTAAAAATTTCTATTTAAATTTTAAAATATGTTTTTTAAAACCTAAAATTGTTAAGATATTTAAAAAAAATATGAATTTTCATCATCATGAAAAAGGAAAAATCTATGTTTAATGTTTACTTTAATAATAGGTATTAAATACGCTTATACTATTAAATTGTGAGCGTTCATAATATGATCAATATGGATTAGAATATTTGCATATTTTTCTTATAATTTTATGCATTTAAATAATTTTATCTTTATTCAACTCATTATCATAAATATTATATTCTATTCATAAAATAAAATTATATTATATTATATCTTTTTTAATTTATTTTAAATAATTTTCATGGTATTTTATTAGATTTTATGTTCATGGTTAGTTATTGTATGAATAGTAAAAGTATTAGAATCGCGATAACGGTTTAAGGAAAAAATATGATCGGTGAATCGATCACTCTGTAAAAAATATGATAACCAAGAGGAACAGTATTTGTCACCTAGGTGAATAATATTTACCACACTTTTTATGAAATTTTGGAGCTCAGCAGTCAATTAGATATAGGAGTGGGCTGGGACAAAGAAGTCAGTTAATAACATTTTTTGGAAACATATCTGTAAAACCATCACTTTCCGAAAAGAAAGGAGTGTGTTTGTTTTCTATAGGTAAATAATGTTTTTACTTTTATATTAAATTTTGGGAGCACAGATGCCATTCAGAAAATGGACTGGATTAAGGCAAAGACGTTAATATCTCAAGCACTTTTCTCTCTTTTGAATTGAAGATTGAAGAAAAAATGTTAATATGTCAAAACATATTGTTATAATTTAAGTTGCTTAATGGTTTAAATATTTCCTATAGAATTGAATTGTTAAATTAGAAGAAACAGGTTGAATTTTTTTCCTGAATGTTTCTAAATCACATAATTTGGGAAGCACATTTCACGAGAAAGTCAAAACTAAAATACTTCACCTAGTTGAAAAAAGTATGATAAAAAAATTCTGTTTTTTCTGGTTTTTTATTAAAAAAAAAAGGGAATAATTTGTATTTTTTTACAGTTGTTTAGAATTAACAATTTATAAATATATTAAGGGATGAAAAATTTGCATATTTGGGTCAAGATTTATGCGTATAAATAATTTTTTTCGGTACAGGTTCATTATTCCCAGAGTTGTAAGCCCTTATGAGACTTGCAACAAGCCATAACTCCCTTATACAGTTATCAGCGGAAGGACATTAGTTACCCGTCATGTAACATCAGTGACGGGTACGAATATATTATACAGACTTTCTATAACTATAATATCAAAAATAATTAGCACACATTTTGGAGCTGGATTTGAAATCAGAGTGTTCCTTTTTTACAAAATTAAGTAAAAATTAAAAATACTACATATAAACTACATTTTGAAAGCTTATTGAAAAAAAGGGCAATCCACATTTTGTAACCAAATTCTCGCATACATAGATTCATAAATAATCTGGAAAAGGAGTAAACTTTGATTTTTTTATCTAAGAATTATTTCGAAATAAATTTTGACTTAAATATATTAGTATAAATGTATACGCTCAAACAGACAATTTTACTTATATTTATAACATCCATTAGAAATTAGTAAAGGGAGTTATTACTTATACTTAATGGGTCATAACTGCCAAAAGGAACTTATATGACTCACTTGTCACGGATGTCCCACGTAAATATTTTAAAGTGAGTCAAAAGTCCCTTAGGGACTCATGTCCACTATGCCCATAAAAGGACTTATAACCTTGGGATTTATGACCCTTCACCATTTTTCTTATTGGTTTTCCATGGACTGAGTATTTATTTTGTGGTTTTTTTTTATCTCTGTTTGTTTTATAGAATTTTTTTATGAATTTATTTATTTTTTTTCTATTATTTTTCTAATATTTACATTATGTTTGCGCAAAAATTTATGTAACCACATGTGTTAAAAAATATGTTTGTTTTAATAAATTTTTAATAAACATTATACGTATATTACAAGAATTTATATTAACATGCGCCTCTCTTGATTGTTAAAAATTTTATATTTTTATTATCGTAAAAAAATTTTATAATTTAATTTTATGTATTTAGGTTGAAAGTTTTATTTAGAAATACTTAATTAAAATACAAACTTAATAGATGATGTGATGTAAACTAAATAGGAAATATTAAATATGTATAAATTTAATGAAAAAACTAATAATTTTATTCGGGAATATTATTTTAAATAATTTCATTATTTTAATTATTATTAATAATTTTATCTACAAACTAAATTGTAATTATTATAAAGTCGTTTAGAGCTCATACACCTGTCATTTCATTCATTTTGTTTCAAGTTTAGCATTATTTTAATTACTAATGATTACAAATTGAGTCATAAGAACCGGATCCTCTTAGAGAAGCCCTATTTTGAATTCCAGTAAAAGTAAAATTTAAAAATATCACAGGCCGTTGGGTTCAATTTCGTGTAATACTTAGTTTTAATTTATGTATGTAAATATCATTAATAAATACAAAATAAATACAAATAATTTAGTTTAAAAATATAACTCACAGGTTCTGAAAATTCAATATAAAAATTATTACAATATAAAACAAATAGAGTTGTATCAACTGGAACTTAAGACACTTTCCGTGTGATAAGAATTTTTTAATTAATTGTAAATTAAATTCTTTAAGATCAATTTAAATAATAATTCAAGTATATTGTTGTTGCAACATGAATCTACAGTACTGACAGGATGTTTTAGCATTATAATTGAATGATTTGAATGTATTCGATATATAACGAAGAAACTCTATGTTTTTAGAGAATGGCAGGGGAGACAAATATAACCAGAAAAGCTTTTATAAAGTTATAGATTTTTACCAGATCTGTATAATGCTTAGTAAAATAGTATTGAAGTACAGTTATAAATACCATTACCTAGTACTCATTACTTTGTCAAGTACCAGCATTATTTAGATTTTGATTCTTACAAAATTTATTATAAGTAAAATAATTAAGTAAAAACGCATGTAATTCCAAGAAAGTAATTAATTTTGAAGTAATTACATTAATATTTAATTTATTTTGATTAAATAAAGTACCAAGTACTGAAGTAACCAAAATTATATTATTTTTCAAGTATTTTGTAAATACTTTCATTTATAAAGCCCAATACTGATGAAATTGCAAATCATCCATAAATAAAACCCATATGTTGAATCTTTAATTAAGTCTATTATAAAATTTTTATTATAGCATATTAGACTTTTACGAATGAAAATAATTGCAAAATACTTGAGTACTTGGAAAATAATAGATTTCTTGATTTTTAAGTATTTTTTAGTACTTAATTACTTCAAAATACTTAGGTATCAAAAAATAATTACAAATGTAATTAAATTCAAAATTTAATTACTTTCTTGGAATAACAAATATTTTTACTTGATTCTTTTACTCATTAAAAGTATAATTAAATTAATTAATACTGGTATTTGAAAAAGTAATCAGCATTCTTTCTCAAATACCATAAAATTTGAATTTCAAATTATGTAAAGGTACTGGTAATTGAACTGCTACTTGACATATACAGGTTTGAATTTATTCTAAGAAATGAATTTTTCAAATTAAACAGATACCTTAGTTGAAAAGTAATCAAAATTTGTTCACTTCCTGATTAATGGTCCATAGAACAGATTCGTTCTGGTGAATAATACCATTTCAAAATACATAAATAAACAGAGAACAATCCTTTTTAATTTTAAAATTAATTAAAATTTAGTTAAAATAATATATTTTATAATTATAAACAAATGTAATTTTATATTTTCATTAATTTTATCAGCGTCATTAACGTAATTGCTCTCTAAAATCAAATAAATACTATCTATATATAGATACAAATTTTTATTTATAATTAAAAATATTTAATTATCAAAAGAACATTATACCAGTATAAATTTTAATTTTGTAAAAATGACCCCTATTTCAAATAATTAATTAATTCCCTTTGATCTATAATCAATAGTAAAAATGTTTAATTTCAGGATTATATTTCAATTTTCGATAATAATAACATCAGAATTATATTTTAAAAATTGAATAAAATTTTCAACTTAGGATGCAATTTTTAAAATATTACACAGGAATTGTACTACGGGAAATTAAATAAAGGATGTTCTATACTTTTTGATGTTGTGTAGTTAACTTTGTTAAAATGATGTGGTCTGTAGTTTAATTTTTGGGTAATTGGTAGTTAGTGGGGTTTGGGAGTTATGACTTCGCACTGGTATAATTACTCCATTAAATAATTAATTATTTTATTAATAATAAATAAGCTAATCAAAGAAAAGTAAATCGATGCACCCGATTTAGTAATACCCATCACCTGAGAAATTAAATTTAAATTGCATAATTTAGTATAGTAATGAAATATTAGTTTTGGCAGGATAGTGACAATTACCTGAGCCACCACCAAATTCTCTCAAACTAAAGGAAAATTGAGGGAAAGAGAAAGGGATCTTGTGCCATATTCCAAGTTTCCATATTTATTAATTTCGAATATATGTTTGTTACGTGTTGGAAGATTTGTGAGAGTTACTGAATCATCTTACTTCAATTCATTCCAAATCTAAGGGTTATAAAATAAAAACAGGACGGAGCACCCTTGTATATCAACTCCAGTTAATATCTTTATTAGTTTTGATAATATATGAGTTAGATTTTGTGTGGAAGGTACTTTAACCATCACTTTAATTGATCCAAATCTCATTTAAGGGACATAATGGAAATAAACAAGGAGGCACTTATACGAAAGGTTTGAAGGTTCTGCGTCAAAGGGTTTTAGAATTTGCTCGTTTCTCCTAAATTTGATTGAAGGTTTCAGAATCTTAACCCACGATTCCATTTCACACATTTGAAACGTCTGTCATTTATGTTAAAAATTAGATATAATTGAAATGAATGTTACAACACATAAATTTACAGTTTTTTACGACTAATAGTCGCAATTTACATATACTTACGACTATGTATAGCGAATACCATGTAAAACACGCCTAATTTAAAGTAATTATCATTAAAATTAATATTACATTGGGAATTGGTAATGTTAAATTGGATGAATGTAATATTCAAAATAAAACTATTGAATTATGAAACGGACTTAACAAAAAATTTAATATTAATTTTAAATGCAATTTAATTATACAGTCAAATATTCTAGAAAATTTTAATGGTTATTTTCAAAATCATAAACTCATAGCACATTTAATGTAAAAATTTAAAATAGTGGAATGGTTTATAATTTAAATTGTTAATTACATATTTGTTAAATTCTATTACATAATAAAGAACCTTTGCAAAATTGTATTTATTTTTTTTTAATTTTTATATTGGATGATGAAAATTTAAATAATTTTGAAATATTTGAAAACTGGAGTAGGTTGAACCACAAAACGACCGATATGGTTTGAATGTTTAAAAACTTTTTTATTTAATGGTTAATTATTATTATTATTTTTTTTATTATAAAGTATATTAATGGGGAATATTTTTAGCTTAAGTAGAAAAATTATATCCCGCAAGTGGTGATCATTTTCGGCTTCGAACATTCGTGCTCTTTCCAGTACATTTTCCATAACTTTTCGTAATTTTTGATCGCTGTTCTGTTGTGTACTGTTTCATTTCCAATTCCCCAAGTTTTCTTCACAAAATTCTGAAATAAAAATAAAAAATATAAATAAATTTAAAAAGTTATTAAACATTCAAACCATATCTGTCGTTTTGCGTCACCCTGTATTTAATCAGTTTTTTTTGGTGAGGATTACGCTAATGTTTCTGAACTGAATCGGGATAAGAAATCAGGTACTTACCTACCCGTTCTAAGAAAAAATGTTTTTTTTTGGAAAATTTCCTGAGAAAAATTTAAGGCTGATTTATATGGTTTTATTTCTATGTTTTTATACCCAAAACCATTAAGTGAGATGTTATTGAAAATATTCTGAGGAGGTCAACTACTTTTGGTTGCGACTAAAATAGAAACAATGCTTGGTTGAGGCGTTTAATTTGAGTAGCCTCTTCTAGGATCTGAGATCTTATGAGTACTAACAAAATTTTAAAGTTCTCATTGTAAGAAAACCATTATGTAGTATATCATTAATAATCCTTTGCAAGCTCTCTGACATTTGTTAGAAGTCATAGTTATATGCTAGGCCGTCGAAACTATTTTAAGCCTTTATCATCCAAAAGGCCAAGACTTGTTCTAGAAACTTTTCCATGGATAAAAAAATTTTTTTTTGTATTATCATTTTTAAATAAAAAAATTTTGGTACTGTAAAATCTGAAGGGGCTGATTTTCGAATTTTCTAGTACATTGGAAAAATATTTGTTTATCGACATGGCTAGATGTTTTAGATTTGTTCAAATCCTTAGTTGTAAATAACACTTGAGCTTCCAGAATAAACGAATTAGCTTCCAGAAGAAACGAATGAATTTCCAGAAGAAACGAATGAGTTTCCAATACTTAGTACGTTACTAGTTAATTGTTATTAAAATTATTGTAATTGATTTTGTAATTAAGTGTGTAATATACTTATTTACAAAATATACATATATAATAGCATAAAGTATATAACATTTCTAAACATGTAACTAATAAGGCTAAAATTAATTAGACGAGAAATATATTTTTTTATAACAGAGAATATATATTGGATTTTATTCACATTCTTCGACCAGTTATTGAATTAGTCATTAATACTATACATATATACTATGTATAGTATATGTATTAGCCATCAGTTAAAAACAATATGAATTGCAGATAATTAAACTACAACTTAGTAAATAAATAGAATTATGTCTAATGTAAAATGCTCCTAGAATATAAAAAAAAATCAATATTAACAATTATTTCCATCCATATAGAATAATGAAATAATAATGTTTATTTTAAATTTTTTATTGAATTTTCTCACATTCTCACATTTTGGTAATGATGTAGGAAAGAGAAATAATAACTTATTTATATGTTGTGGCCTTAATTGTATTTGTATTTTATGTGATAATGTTCATACAAATTTAATTATGAACTTGTTCATTAAAAATAATTTTCCCATTGTCTTTGACATCAAATTAATTATTAAGTTTATTCACTATGACACTTTATTTTATTAATAAAGATAATAATACTGTATATTATATATATACAGTATTATATATATATATATATATATATATATATATATATATATTTTAATTATTACAAAATAAAAATATAAAAAAGGTATTGTTGTACTGACACAAATTTATTTGAAAAATTTTATGTTTTGAATTAATTATTTTTCATATGTGAGTTATAAGAATGAATTTAAAATCTGTTTCTAATATTTGTTAATATTTGTTTTATGCTAATATTTGTTATTCCTTTTGTGTACATATTTATAATTATAATTAATTCTTATCTTTTTATCTATGGCCAAACATTTTTAAAAGAATAATAGACACATTGTCAAGAACCATATCCGAGGATCATTGTTTAAAATTTAGAGTGTTGACCAAATGATTCGACCAAGCGGCTCACAAAATTAAAGATTATATATAACAAAATTCTTAAAAAAGAATTAAGAGGCACCTGCAATACTAACCCACCGGTAGTGTGAGTTTAATACTCACTAAAAAATCTCCCTTCTGTAACCAAATAATAAATAATACCTATGTGACGTATGTGACGATTCGATATAATATGCATAAAAGGTTGAATGGTAAACCCAAAGGAAATGCTGACTATTCTCATGAACTTGTACAATTTGGAGCACGCGACTTATAGAAGAGTTTCTATATTTCAGTGTTTTATTTCGACAAAACTCTTCAATATATGAAATAGGATTGGAATTTACATGGAATAAATAAAATCTATACTTCCTAAGTTAACAATAACTGTATGCATCAAATTAATAACTTGCAATTAGCTTCTGTCATTTTGAAACCCAGAACTGAATGTATTTTGTCAATTCGTTAGATTTTCCCAACCTTTCATTCGTCATTAGTAAACTTAATATTAGTAAAAAATTTAACTTTAATATTCGTAATATTCGCATTATCTGGAATAACCGTAATGGCGTAATATTCGTATTATCTAGAATAACTGTAATAGCGTATTCAATAATTTGAGTCGAATTCCCTAAGGAATTAATAGCTCCACAGAGTTCTAAGTGATAGTTAGGTTTACTTTAACTACTAAAAAGTCACAGGTAGGACACTTCAAATACTTAATTACTTTTTCAAATGTTAAAAGTTCATAATAACATTTACCTAAATTGGATAAGTTTTCCAAAATCTATATGTTTAGATTTAATTACAATATTCTATTTAATAAATATAAAATATTTGATATTAATTATAATTATAGTAAATTGATTTTTATCTAATTTATATAATTTTATTTTTTAATATCTTATCATGATAAAAACTTTTTTTATATGTATATGTAAATCTATAGATAATACTATGTATATATATATATATAATATTTATTACGAGTATAAAAAAAAAATTTATAAATTTTATTAGATACCATTTGTTAATATCATTTTTATTGATTAATTGAGATAATTTATTTAGGTGTAAAGATTTAAAGTTTATAAAATATTTTGTATTTATTACGTAAGATTAAATTGTTGTTGTGTACTTACCTTGTTTGTATATGTCTAAATGAGGTTAGATTAAACTGTTATATATAAAAAATGTTAAATAATATAAAAATTAATTCAGAGTTAATTTTAGTTAATTTTTTCACATTAATCTTTTTTAAAAAATTTAATTTTGAGTCTACAAAATTAGTGTATAAAATTTTATTAGTGTTGGAATTATGTAACTTAGAGACAAATTTATATAATACTATATATACCTACTACAGACTATTTTAAATAATTTCTTTTAGGATTATTTTAAAAAGTTTCTTGGGGAATAAACCTTTCTAAATGGCATGTAACATTCTAATTATATAATAATTAGATCCATGGTGAGGAAATACCGTTATATTATAAAGAGCAGGAAATACCGTTAGTTTTGGGTTGAGACGCGTTAAATTGTAAAGAGCTAAATAATAATAGAATTTATTTAAATATTGGAATATATGATGGGTATTGAAAAAATATATTTTTAAGGAGATTAGGGTTTTTAAACCCAAAGCAAGAATTAAGAAGAAAAGCACTTAATGTTCATGTTATCACTTCCCATACAACTTTATTTTTAAACCAGGGAGTTATTCTTTTATATATAGCACGTATAGAATATCCTTTGTAAAGAAACACTTAAAAACTGTTACCTACAGGAAAAATATTAAGAAAGGTTATTACTTCCACTTACATCAAAAACAAACCATTCAGTTTTGGGTGGGGATTCGGATAAAATAAGATTGCTATTTAATAAATTTTAAATTAACTTTTTGTGTTATCTAAGAAATAAAATATGAATAATTTTATGAAAATTTTTCCTTTAATATTTAATCCTTTCATTATAAGATGCTACAGCCGCATATTTTACATAAATTATAAAATGTATATATAATATATATATAATATATATATATATTTATTTTCAATGTAATTGTAAATTTTCTTGACAAACGATTCCTAAATGACTTAGTGAAATTATTTTTGATATTTTGTTTGTGTTTTGGTTTTTTTTTGTAATAAATTTTCCCTTAAACTCAAGGACAAAAGTTTTTCATACCAATTTTAGGCTTAATTTTCTTTTTTACTTAAAAATTAAAATTTTGTGATTGATGTGTTAATAGCGAAACAAAATTTAAATAATTTAAAATTTAAAGAGTTTGTTAATTATGTTGAAATTTTTTGAAAAAGATTTTTTCATTGAAAAAATTTTGTTTTTTTATTTAAAGGGATTAATATTTAAAATTTTACAAATTTATTCAAATCTTCTATTTTTATGTTGGCCTTACTTTGGAGTAAATCGAAATTATAAAATAACAGTTGTCAGTTAATTTTAGGATTTTTTTTGCTTTTGATAGGGATAAAAATAAAGATTTAATTTTATTTGAGTTTTTGAATATTATGTAATTTTGTAAATCCCTAATTGCCATATTTAAGATTTCAACATGAAAATTAGTATTAAAGTGTTTCTACCAAATTAAATTATTTGAGTAGTTTTTTTATATTAAATAAATTTTTTTTAAGATGTTGGGTATTAATAGGGCGATTGCATCGAATAACTGTTGTTTAACAAATTGTTTTAAATTATATTGTTTCTACATTTGTAGTTGTTTCGACCTCAGTCTGTATGATTTACCCGCGGGCCAGATTGAACATTTCACAGATAACTACTAAAAATTCTTTCAGCACACAAAACTCTTTATTTAAAAAATTACAGGAATACTCGGTGGCATCATCTGATTTTGAATAAAATTACAATATTCCGAATTTATTACTAAACTAGTTATTACTTACTTTCTTACCGGATCTTTGGTAGGGCATAGGACGTCAACAAATCCTCTCCACCTTTCACAATCCTTAGCAATTCTTTTTAACTTTAACCACGTTGTGCGTTGCGCTTCTGCTTCTTTCAAAACTTTTATTTAAAGTTTTATTTTCTCCATGTTTTAATTGGTCTACTCGTCGTCTGTCTTGTGGATTCTACTCAAAATATTTCCTTGCAATGTTTTCTTCTGGTTTCCTCAAGGTATGTCCAATCCATCGCCATTTTCTCTCTAGGATCTCCACTACAACCATCTTTTGGCCACAGGTGGTAATGATTTGCGGCCAACGAACTCTTAAGATGCGGCGTAGACAACGGTTTATATAAGTCTGCAGCTTTTTGGTGATATTGTTGGTTACCTTCCATGTTTCACAGCCGTGTAGAAGTACTGATTTGACGTTTGCTTGAAATATTTTTTATTTTTTTGCGCAGGGCGATATTATTTGACTGCCATATGTTTGAAAGTGTTCGAAAAGCAGCTCTAGCTTTATTTATTCTGCTGTCAACATCAACTAGTTATTACAAAATATTATCAACAGACTAAACTAGTTATTACAAAATATTAATTTAAATCTTTATTTTTTAATAGTTTAATAAAAATTTTTATTTGTAATTTAATAAATTAAAATAAATTATTTCTAAAAATAAATAATTGCTAAAAATATATGAATGTCATAAAAGAAAAAGACAAACAAACAAAAATCTGCTATATTTCCCTTTAAATTAACCATTTTATTTGAGTGTTTTATTTTATTCTAAAAATAGATTAAAAATTTTTTGACATTTCATATTTTTTAATTGTCCCGTATTAAATCTGAAATGACTTTAAATGTCAGCTTAATTAAACTGAAAATTAAAAGGTTTATGTCATGTTTAAATGTCAAAGAGGAATTAGATTAGATTTTTTTTTCATTTTGAATTGGAAAGCATTCAAACAAAATCTATAACTTTAATTCATTTTAAATACAGACTTTTGGGAAAATAAAAGTTTTCTTAAAATTATTAAAATAAAATACATTAGGGAAATTTTTATATTAAATTAAGGTTAAGGAAATTATATTTTAAAGATTAGATACAAAATATGAGTTACTAAAACGTTGTTATTAATTCTTTTTGCATTTTTTGGAGAAAAAATTTCCATATTTTTCGGAACTATTTGTTGGGGCGGGCCTGCAAAATATAGATATTAATTAAATTTATAACCCTTATACATTTTATTATAATTTTACTAATAAATAGAATAAAGTGATTATTTTTTGTAAATTATGTTGGTCCTGCCAATGGGCTGCTATTTCAAAAAATTGGATTAGTTGTTGTTGCATTAGGAATTGTATTTTCATTGTATTAGTAACTGTTGTAAAATGTATATAAGGAACTTTTTTTTTGTAGGATCTTTTAATTTCGGTTTTGGAGGATAAAGTTGAAAAACGAATTCTTAATACCAGAATCCTATATTTCCTGAATCCGAGTACTAAAAATTATTTCGCATATCTATCCTCGAATCTAAGATGTACATTTGTTTTTGATGAAACAACTCATTCGGAACTCCTGTATACATAATAAATAGGTTTATTTTGGAAGGGAAAGAAAATAGGTTATAGGAGGTAGGTTGGAAATGAATGTGAAAAGATTCGTTTTGAATTTTCGCAAGTTGTAGTATGGGACATTATTAAAAGAGGGAACACATTCGGTGGAAGCATGTTCTAAATCTTAGCAGTCCTCACGACAAATGAGTTTCCATAACCAGTCTTAACTATTAATTATATTTTTTGAAAATAATTGTTTAATATCACACTATCACCTGCAAATTGAAAAAGCTTAACACATCCTGTACTTAATTAGCTAAGTAGTGAAACAAGTGTCACTTCCTAGATCAAACGATTCTGATAGCACTTATTTTATTAACCAGCACTCACATAAATTAAATTTTATAATTTTGCAATAATTTTTTCTTTGTTTAAAAAATTATTTTATTATCATTTCTAAGCACGCCATTTTTTTTTTTTTTTATTTAATATAATTAAAGTTATCCGCACCTCTAAAACTATAGTTAATTAAATTAATTTTTAATCTACATTAATCAATATTATTATATTAATTTTTATGTATTTTTTTTTTTTTATGTCATATTAGTTTGGACAAGAATACAAGAAAACACTATATATATACAGTCTTAATACAATATATCTAAATCAAATCATCAACTACACAATAAATTAAAAGATCATCACAATTACAACTAGGAAAACACTATAAAAAATAGCAGTTGTATCGTAAAACAACTACAAAAAAAAGTAACCTTTGATTACAATGTCTACAGATAATTTATTTGGTTTTCATTTACCTAATCCAGGTGATTTGTAATATAAATCATTAATCAAACAAACAAACAAACAAGCATTAAAATATTATATAAACAATACAATTCATTAACATAGAAACAGAGTACATAACACATGGTGGTGGTAAAATTATAATAAGGAAGTCAATACATACTACTGTTATAAATTAAATGTCACAATAAAAAAAGAAAGAGACAAAAAAAAACCACTATCACTAAATCAAAAAAAAAAAAAAAAAAAATTAAAAAGATAGTAAAGAATAGTATAATAAAAAAAAAATATAATATCTAAATGTCATTTAAAGTACAAAAGACCAGAAATAAGCAAAAAATGGAAAAAACCTAAGTATGTGTAAATTTTATCAGCTGTAATTTTTAGTTTTCAAGATAATTATATATGCATTAAAAAATATACTTGTCAAAATACGTCATTAGCAGAAAATTAAATTTCAATAATTGAACATTCTCAGTTTTTGACAGGAATATGACAGAAACAATCAAAAGGAAGTAATCAAAAAATTCATATTGAGGAACAATTTTTATTTTGTAGTTAATCTGCAATTATTTAAATTTTATATGTAAGTATTAAATTAGTAGTAAACTTTTAAAACAAATATTGGATAATTTCATTTCATATAAAATAATTTTAATAATTAACTCTTGTGTAACATAATAGATGGCGCAAAAAATTTAACATTTGTGTATTCATAATCTTATACAAATATCTTCAGTCGAGTTATCGACGGCTTAGTGTGATATTAATGATTTTAAATTGAAGCTTTGTCTAAATGACTTTCTGAACGTCGTATACAGCTACACTTATAGGATTACATAAACCTTAAGGGAATGAAAATTTACCGATCGAACAATATACACGAAACCCAATCACCTATCTCTGGTTGATAGTTTCTTAATATGAGAAATTAAGTTTGTTTAAGAAACAAACTTAAGCTGTTTGACAAGAAGAAATATGACTCAGAATTATTATTTTCTAGATTTAATTATTTTAGGGATTCCGGATGTTCTTTATTTTTAAAAAATTATATCTTTTGAAATTACTCCAAGTACAGCATCCATACATCGGGACTCCAGACTCCAGATTTTGAATAAAAAACTTAAAGTTAATTATCAAGCGCTTTCTGTAAATATCCTTTAATCCTTAAAACTATGAAATGCTCAAAACAGCTTGGCATGATAACAAGTAATTTAACTGCATTAAGTGAAAAGTTAATTTTTATAACGCTCATAAAAAATCATTAAAGTTATAAAATGAAAAATTATCTGAAAACGTGCAAATAATAGTCGTTAACTGCCTTTTCAAGAAGATAAAACTACTTTCATATTTTGTGGTTTATTCAAAATTTGCAAAAACTCCGATGTGCCAGATATCATTACATATACATATAAATTATATCAGTTGATAGTTCTTTAGTAAGTTTTTTATTATATTTATATACATAAAATACCTTGCATTGTTTGTAATAAAACAAAAATAATAATAAAGAATTTTATCTACCAGATGTCATTGTTGATTTTTATATATATTTTATCATGTTCTTGCTATAATTCATGTGCCACAAAATAGTTTTTGTATAGATTAACTTCATGTTTTTAGCGCATTTTTAAAAGCTGTTTTTCTAAAATTTAGATTATTAATTTTAATTTGTTCGTTTGTCTGCTCTTATCAGTTTTACTCTATTCGTCAGTTCTGTTACGTTTTAATCTTTGCCATTTAGAGCCACCGAAAGTAAGTTTTAAGTAAGAGTTCTTTTGAATATTATTGCGATCTGAACTACAGCATAGACTTTCGAAAAATGATCTATTCGTGAACTTTTTAGTTTTACAATTATTTTTTAGAACTTCCGAATGTGCAAAGTCGTTAAGATTTTATTCGATTACAATTAAAATTTTCAATCAATTCATCATGTGGTCATGGTTGTGCAGTGGGTAAGCATTTTGCTTATTAACCGAGAGGGTGCAGGTACAATTCCAATTGAAAAATTATTTTAATTGAATGATTTTCCAATAATTTTTTTTTTTACAAATCTCCATGGTAACCAAATATATGATGTAAAATTAATATATATGATATAAACCAAATAAATAATTATACTTATAAAATTATAAAGTAAATAACTGCTATAATCTGCCACGCCTGAAAAGGAAAGGCATTCTTCCTTTCCTAATCGCATTGCATGAGGTAAGGGACTATAAATAAGTTAATAAAAAATCAAACCTCCTAAAAGTATGCAAAAATGCTAGAATATTTTTTATGATATTTTAAAAAATGAGCATCTTCAAAAATCTTTGATATTAAATGCTTCCTTCTTTGTCCTTTTATTTCTAAATAAATTTATTGCAAATAATTCACCTTATTAAAAAAGTGGAAAAAAAGTAACACTATAGAATATTAAGTGAGAAAGTGAGAAAGAGAGAGAGAGCCTAATTAACATAATACTTTGTAATCTCTTAATATATATTAAAAATAAAGCTACTTTCTATTTAGTAAAAGTAAACTTAAGATAAACATATATTAGATATCATTTGATAATAAAGTTGACATATTAAAAATAATATATTTTATTTGTTATGAATGAAAGCCTTCTGTTATATTTTTTGTTTTGTGAAACCTACGTTTAAAAAGAAAACAGCGATTATTACCAAATTTATATTTGGTGAATTACTAAATGATTTAGTAGCACAAATTACCTTTAAATAAATGTTTTGCTTAAAATTAAATGAAAAAGAAGTCAATTGTTAGTCAAGTATTTGTTTATGTTACTGAGTTTTTCTAAAAGTATTTGCTTGTATTAGACAATAGAATAGAGGAAATTCAGTTGAATTCCCTAAAGTTGTGTCTTTGATAATACAAAGATCCTATATACAATTTATGTGACTCCTACTTAATTATTTTAGAATTTTTTAGAGAGTAGAATTTAATTATTTTGTACTTGATTATGTGTCAAAAACATTCACCTGCTTTAAAGAAAGTAGTTTTTATTAATTTTGAAAAATTTTTAAGGTTAAGTCTATTTTAAAGTTAACGCGAGATAAAAGTGGAGTTGCAAGGAGCTACTCAAACTTACTTTATTAGATTAAGAACATTTTACAGAAGTTTTCGACTTAAGACTTGATAACCTTTTGGAGTATCTTTGAGGCTATTTGTACGAGCTTTAAATATACAATACAAGCTATATATAATGTAATGTACAATAGAATAAAAGCTACAATATAAGGTCCTGTTAGAAAAATATTAAGGTGGCTAAAGTTTGCTAAGTTTTAAGAAAGTCTTTAGATTTTGTTATCAGGTATTGTATGACAAAGTAAGGAAAGCATTTTTTTTCCTGTTTTAGCCCCTGGAGGAGCATAGGTTCCACAAAGCTTCTATATCGCATTCTATTGTGAGCTAGTTGTTTTAACTTTTACCCGCGTTCTGTCACTATTCTCAATCTCCAACTGACCTTCTCCAAGTTATCCTAGGCCTACTTACACTTCTTTTTCCCTGTGAATTCCAGTCTAGTGCCTGGTGCGCGATATTTTCTGTCTCTTTTCAAAGGGTATGAGCAAAGGAAAAGCATATCAGCCCCTCTTGTTAGCATATATTGCTAAGAATTCTAATTTCAATTATTAATTATTATAATAGAATTAGTAAAACACTTTTAATTCAGTATATGGTTTGAGTAAATTGATCTTAATTTCGAAAAGTATTTCTAAATTCAATGTTTAAAACAATTTTGCTTAAGAAACGTCATTTTATGTAATTAATCTTAACTTGAATAAAAGATTAAATTAAAATTTTAATGAAAATTTTTAAAGCTTATTATAAAAAACATGAAATATTAATTTTCAAAATTCAACACCCAATTTAATGACATTCCTTCAGCCTAAAAATGAATTATGTATATATTTAATTCTTTAATTAACTTTGAATAATTTGTGTTAAATTTTTCCTTGCAATTTTTTTTTTTTTTTGGAAAAACCATTAATGAATAATTAGAAAGAAAAACAAGAAAATGAAATATGTTTTAACATTGAAATCAATCGGAAAACTTTTTAGCACATGTGTCTACTCTAATGTTAAAACAAAAAGTAAATGTTTTAGAATTAGAAGGGAAGAGAATTTACACTCTATGTTATTTTTGTTGCTCTGTAAATAGACAGTTTTTTTTGAGTGACTTTCAATTATTTGTTTCTGTGTAAGCAGTAATGGCAAATACTTTACAAGAATTGAATATTTTTATTGTATGAAATAATAGTCGGTTGTGTTTACATCAATCGTGATAAAAGGTGAACATCGGTTGAACATATTAGAATAATTTTGATGTAAAAAATTGTAGCTTAATTGTACCACCTTAGAGTAAAACTTCTTTCATTTGAGTGAATTCATTTAAAATTTTATTATAGATAATTTAATTTAGTGAATTTTGTTCCTTAATTAGGGCTTTAGTTTGTATATGAAATGTATAAAATAATCTCTTCTTGCTTTACACGGATTAAAAACCCCTTACAGAGCCTGAACTCAAGTAGATTTAATCTTCAACATTTATGAAAGTAGGATTGTAGGATTTAAAACCAAAAACCTGGAGCACAAGCAATAGAAAATAGTAATGATATGACGAATGAGTAATTAGTAAATGGAGTATCAATGTCATTGAGAATACTCAGACAATAAAGTAGATAATTAGCAATACATTAAAAATTAGTGACTTAGATGAACTATTCATGAAAAATTGATATTTTTTTTTTCAATTTTGTCTTTATACCCGTGCATACATATATGACATCGGGTATATTAGATTTGCTCCTCCGTTTGTAACGCATCGATCTAGACGAGCTAGATATAGTGTCAAGGGTACGTATCGGCTCAGAATCGAAAAATGAGTCGATCTAGCTATGTGTGTCTGTCCGTCCGTCCGTCTGTGTGTCAGCACGATAACTCAAATACTAAAAGAGCTACAGTTTTGAAATTTTCACAAAATATTTTTCAATCAATTTCTAGGTTCCCTATTTTTTTTGGTTAAGATCGAATCAAAACTCCGGGTAGCTCTCGAACAACTAACTTTTTCAACTCCAACATTTTCATACAAAAATTTGAAATTTTGCTATGCATCTTGTATTTAACATGAAATTATATGAATTTTGTTTTTTTGTTTTTTGTTTTTTATGTAGATAACCAGTTATGTATTGCCAGTTAGAATTTCATATGATTTAAATGATGCGTAGTTTATTTAAGATAAGCAAAAAAGAAGACAAAGATTTTTTTTAAGTAAATGGCTTATTGATATTGATAGATTGATAGATTATGGATATGATGATTATTATATGAATATGATCATATGAAGTTGATTTTGCTTAAGTTTAATATATTGGTGAATTAAAAATTAATTATAAGAGATAGAATTGAAAAATTAAGCAAGAGTTTTGAAAATCACACAAAACATTTTTTGGACATTTTTGAGGTTCCCTATTCTTTTTGTTTAAGACCAGATCAAGGTTTTGGGGAGCTGCCACACAACTTCTTTGCACCAATATGAATTTCTTAGAAACTGATTATACTACGAGGATGAAAATTACACACTGTTAGTTATATAATGAATCGAGCACTTATATGAAGTTTCAAAATGTTACGGACCCGTTTTCGGGCAGCTGCCATACAAAGTAATCAATTCGATAACTGTGAATCTAATGAAGCTACGAGTTTAAAATCAAAACTGGGCAGATAAAGTAATAGGACAAGTTAGTTGGCAAAGTTGGACATCACTCGGACCAACTTTTAGGTTGGGCTATTTTTTTTTTTTTTATGGGATAATAAGTTAATCAAAAATTATGGGATACCTAATAATTAAGTTAAATTTTTTTTTAACTATTTTACTTTCTTATATTTTTTTTGTAATATTTATAATAGCATATAGGGAAAATAAATAACGGTTAGTGGGTATGCACGGGTATCTAAAAGTTGACAAGGGAAACTATAATCTTCCTCGTTTTTTTTAGTCTTATAAATATTTTCCCAGAATCTACATAGAAAATATCATTCGATAACAATTAATATATTTATACGAAAACTGAGGGAGTGCAGATCCGATTCCCGTACAGGCCATGAATTTTTAATTGAAAAATTATTTTAATTGAATACTTAATTAATTTTCAATAAGTTTTTTTTTACAAATCTCCATGGTGATTAAATATGTGTAGTAGAATATAAAGAAAATAAAGAATAATTACTAATAAAATTATAACATAAATAACTAATATAATTTGCTAAGCCTGAAAAGGAACGACATGTTTCACTACCATGTCACATTATATGAGGTAACGGACTGTTTATAAATAAATTAATAAAACAATCATCCTAAAAGTATGCAAAAATTGGAAATAATCTAATATCCTTTGCATCAACCCTATTGTGTTAAGTTATAAGTTATTAATTACAAAAGTGTAATTTAAATTAATCACAATTAAAATCGCAGGTTAAATATTGTCTTTCAACAAATACCAATCCGTTATTCCATTTTATAAACAACTCAAAAACCTAGCAATTTTGCCATGCCTGTTCAAAACAAAATTCAAGTATTATTTCCACAATTTCAAAAAACAAAAAACGTTAGCTTTAAGCTTTTAGAAAGTCAAAAAACAATCTAAAATCAATGTTAAGTACGATGAAATATGAAAATCATTTTACAAAATTTGTGTGTATGTGTTGAGAAAATATATAATATATACTTAAGATCTTTTAAGTCTTATGTTCAAAGTTATAAAATTTGATAAACAAAAAAAAAAAAAAACAAAAAAATAACGGGAAGTTAAGAAAAACAAAACTTTTCTTTAATACAAAACTTTATCTATTTTTGATTTTTTAATTTTGTTTTTGTCTTATTTTGTGGTGTTTGTTATGTGATTTTTAAATATTACTTGTATGTTCTAATGTTTATAATTTTGGCAAAAAAACAATAAAGAGGTGGGTGTTATGGCACCTTCTGTTTTAGATTTTTAAGACATTCTAATAAAAACAACCGAATAATCTTATAATTAAAACTTTTTTTTTTGTTTGTATGTTTATTTTTGAGAAAAAAGTTTCGGGAAAGTAATCAACATTAGAGTTAATTTGTTGAAAATTCGGGTACATGCAATTAGACCAAATGAGATAAAGCCAATTGACTTTATTTCATGATCGTATTTGAAATAAAACCACCAAAAAACTATTGGTTGTTAGTGGTTGTATTCAAAAGCAGGGTTCTTTTGAATTAGGATGCATTTTAGAGATAGATTCAAAATCGGGGTATTCCCCTTTTACAGAATATTTATATGTTTATATAGACTTGTGTTCAAAATTAGGATTGCCGATTTCCCAGAATATACAATATTTCATCATATATTGTATATGGTGGAATTCTGAATAAGATTTAAGAGTTGGATTCAAAATCAGGGTATTGCCTTTTTTCAAAATATTTATGTACTATAAAATCCCTTCTGATTCATAATTTGGTATATGCAATTTGGCTTTATTTAATTTGGCCTTATTGCATGCACCCGAAAATTTGCAATGGAATGGGAAAAAAAGGAGGCATATATTTAATAAGAGTTGTTTTTTCTTTTGATAACTTTTTATTTATTAAGTTTTCTAAATTTTCACAGTGGATTGTTGTTATTATTATTTTAAGGAGCTTATCTTTATCTGATATGCATAAAATTATAGCACATTAAATTTATGAGGATTAAGAGGAATTATTGGATGAATGAATAAAGAATTAAAAAGAATGATGCTTTTAATGATTTGCGTTGATATTTAATGCCTTTTACTAAAAATACAGAATGTTTATTTTATATACACATTATTATATTATTATTATATTAACTTTAAATTTTTAATTCTTTAAAATTTCAATTTTTAATAAAATTTTAATATGAAAAAACGTCTTATGATTCTTTAATAATTTATTTTTACATAAAAAATTAGAAAAATGTTTCAAAATCGTATTTCTCTAAATATAAAAGTTTAAAATTTTGTAATTAGAGTATTTTTCCCTTTATATATTTTTTTTTATTGACTTTGTGCTTAAAGTTTGAATTTGTTTTTAAATTATTTAAAATTAAGTCAAAATAATTTGTAAAATAGTGGAGCGGGCAATGGAAAGTTTTTATGTCGATTATACTAAACTTTTCCAAAAAAAATGTGAATTTTTTATCAATGATTGGCACTTAGTTTACTGAAAAGTTTAATTGATAGCTTAGTGATGAGTGTGTATTGAATTGAAATTTTAATTGTATATTAAAATTATAATTCGTGCTAATTTGCTTTTTTCTGGTAAACGTTTTTGCAAAAATAGTGATGGTTTTTCAAATTGTTTTAATCAAAATGATGAACACAGTTTCTAGAAGTAAATGTTATTTTATTTGAATATAAAATTCTCTTTAAAGTTAAATGACTTTATGCTAAATATACAAATTACTTTTAATGTTTGTCATTGAAATTTTAAAAATTTCGCTAAATATTGTACATTATTTATTATTTTGTTTTCCCTTATTGCTCCTTTTTGAAGCGCAGAATATCTCCTAGGCATTTCCATCTGGACTTTATTCGGAGCAGTTATTTTTGTCTCCTTCCATGTTTTTTCAGTTCAGCTTGGTTTTTCTAATATCCTTCGTCTCCAGATGTTATAATCAAAGCTGGTTTCACCAACAAATTTTCATGCAAATTTTCACCAACGAGCGAGCAAAGGGCCAGAGAACATTCAATTTTTTTTTTAACTTTTTTTTTACAAAATTACTGAACAATTTAATTAGTAATGGAACATATTTCTATTATGGGTTACTGATAGCTCCAGAGTTGTTTACCGGTGAAAATTACACTCGCTTGAGTGTACAGCATGATGTGGAGTGGCATCATAAAGGGTTATAGGGCTCTTCTTTAGGATTAATAAGGATTAATTAAGGATTTAGGATTAATAATTAATTTCTTTAGGATTAAAGTTGATAATGCTGTGACAGTAAATGGGGACTCTTATCATACTATGGAGCGAAATTACTCTTATAAGCGAAATTTTTGATGATTAAGTTATGCTAAGAAATTCAAGATTCAATTTTAACTGCGCCGGATTATTTCATATGAGGTAATCTCAAAGAACCAGTATATGTGAACAAGTGTCAAACTATAGCTAAATCACAATATTAAAACTTTGAATAGGACAATAGAGCCTGATACTTTGCGTCCTGTTATGCAAAATGCCAATTTAAGAGCAAAATTTTGTATTGATGAAAATGGCGATAATTTATCTGACATTATTTCAATTTTTACACACAGGCTTGACTTTTGCTTCACCCTGTTAACATGAAAAAGAGATTTTCTTTTAACTTATTGTTTTCTAAATATTTGTATGTAATTAATTAACTTGTTAAACATTTTTTTTTTGATTTTTTGCTATTAGTTAGAGTAACACATATCCTTGACAGTGACGTTGACAGCTTTATCAGATTTGAACTTGTTAACCCATTTCTTTCTAAATTCTATTATATTGAAAAATGTTTATAAGAAAATATTTATTCAACATTTATCTTAAGATTTCCGCGTCAAACGAAAAATTTTGAAAAATAAATTTTGATTTCGTTTAAAATTTTAACATTATTATTCACAAAAATAAGGATAAGACAACTTCAGTATGACATGAAATTCAATAAATGACTTTTCGAATTTCTTTCTCTTGACATTTAAAATTATCGAAAGATTAAATTTCAATTTTTTAAATATAAAGTTTTATGAGTTATGATAATATTTAATGTTAGAAAAATAAATAATAAATTACTTTTTATATTAAATTGGGTATTATTTATGTATTAAGTAAATTCATTTTCAAGGTATTTGAATTTATATATATGTTTAAAATAACTTTTTACGTTTTATTAATTATTGATTGTCAAAATTGATCGATTGTGTTTTTCTGATGTATATAAACAATATTTTAGTTATTAATATCTTTTTAATAATTTTCTTTCTTTCTTTTCGATTAGTTTTAAGTTTCGCGAAATTATAAATTTTTGATAATTTAGCTATAAATCTTTGACTTTTGTCAATTTTATATATGTATAAAATGATATAAATCCGTTATATAAATAACATGACAGAAGTTCAAGGTTTTATAATATTTTGATTTAATACAAATAGTTTCAATGTTATTTTATTTCTTAAATATAAAATGTTAAAAAAAGAACTTTATTTTGATTTAAATGTTGCAGACATAAAAATGTTTTTAGCAAACTTATCTTAATGACCACTTTTTTTTTTAAGCGCTTACTGTTCAACTATTAGGCTAATGAACCTTTCTATACTATCATAGGTATAAGTTGAAACAGTGAGTCATATTATATTCGTGTTATTAGAATTGATCTTAAAGAATTCGACATACAATTTAAGCATGAGATAGTATTAGGCCTTATAACATGTAGGAAGGTCTTAGATTTCAATAGATACAATTCTATTTTTGTTTATATTGTAATATTTTATATTTAAGTTATATGGTATTCTATATCTGTGAGTTATATTATTCAATTAAATTATTTGTTTATATTTTGCACATGCTAATATTGTTATACTAATGTACTTTTTACTAAAGACATTTTACACCCGGCCGTTGACCTAATGTTACATAAAAATGATGGTGCATAATATGTAGGTAAAACATTCTAGAAACACTGTACCAATTATTACAATATGTTGAACATATGCTAATTTTGTCTGTAACAAAGTTTTAAGTTTTAATGAAGCTTTATATTTTATTCCAATAATGCTGGGTTCAAGTATTTCTATGAATTGCGTTTACTGTTCGTTTTCACTCATTTTCAGAATAATTTCATATTTTATTTAATATTCAAATATTTTCTTGAACACTTAAGTTCAAATATTTCGCTAAACTGTATTTATGATCCGATTACACCAATTACATTCTTTTCATAATCTTGTTTAAATAATATTTAAATCTTCGAGGCTTTGGTTAAATAGGGGTTGTTAATCAGGCTAAGAAACTGAGACATGACTTGTATCTAGAAGTATTATTAGGAAACAACAAGTCTTTGTAAATAAATACCTGAGAATAATATGTCATATATTGTGATCAAGTCGAATTATGAATGAAGAATGCAGAATGGGCAATACAGAAACAAAAGCCATATAAGGACAAATATATGCGAAAGATTAGTTACATTTTAAGGTAACGAAAAACTTCCGCCCTATGCTCCGACAGGAGTGGCATTTATTATGAGTTTATAATAATAAGTGGCATTTAAAAATGGCATTTTTATATAGAGTTTATAGTTGTATCTGTAATTTTATTTTTACTTGTAATTGTAATTCTCTAATTATTATTCGTGTTTTGAAATAAATGTAAAGAAAGAAAAAAAAAAAAAAAAAAAACTAGCAATGGCGTTAGTTTGGAGAGACTAAAATACTATATATATAATGTATAATATAATGTGACATAAAAATGGTTGTAAATATTCCATATTAATTTATTATATGGAATGAACCGCATAACTTACATTTCAGTTTAAGGCTGAACAACATCCACAAGATCAAATACAATATATAAATAATACATTAGTTAAAGTTTCAAAAAGTTCTACTTTGTTAATCAATTTAATGTGATAAAATACCAACCAACTATTTGCTGAAGTTCACTTTAATGCCTTCAACATATTGTAAACATAAAAAAATTATTTAACTGTCTTACTTTAACTTATATTATTTTTATGTATGACTATATGACTTTTTATGATTGACGCATTTTTATGATAAATTTAAGACAAAACTAAGAACGTAAGCAATGCACGACAATTTTAATAGAAAATTATGTGAGGCGGAGAAGGAAAAACACGCAACAATATATTTTATAATATAAGTGAGCTTTTTACTATGTATTTAAGGAAAAATTTATACGGATTCATATAATTAAAATAGAAATTATTTAATATTATTTATTTCATTCATGGTATAAAAATAAAATTGGGTTCCTAAAATTATGCAATATTAATAAAATGGAAATATTTTCTTAAATTCACAATAACAGTTAACCTTTTTTGTTAACTATTTTTGTAGGTTAAGTTATAATAAGAATGTGAGCAAATAACAAAATCAAAGTTTAGTTAAAAAAAAAAAAATTCACAATACTTAATTTTTACATTCTTTAATGAAAATAGAGTTAATAATATAGAGAGTCAATTAACAGTTGGAGAGGATTTTGAAAGCCGAGGAAACTTCTATTTTAATGGCCTATCTACAATGAACGCTCTCGTTTCGCTTTCTACACGCAACTATCTGTCAAACAAGTTAAATGTATTGAATTATATGAAAGTGTTTACAATAGAAGCAGCCATTTCGCAGCGATTACGCAGTTATTAAAAAGTAAATAAATTCGCTTTCTCTACTGATTCAAATATCATATAATTGAACTTTTAAAAATATTTTTTATTGAAAAATAAAAAAATATATTATAAGAATAAAAAAAATATATTATAAGAATTATTAATTTTTTTTCTATCTTATATTTAATAATATCAAACCATTATTCAAAATAGCTGAAAGGTAAAAACATAATTCCGACCACCGACTATCGACAACAAGCTAAGTTTGCTCCACTTACCTATTTTTTGTGAGAAGAAACATAATTGTAGCAAAACGAGAAATAAAAAATATAAACAAAAACTGTACGAACTGTATAACTTGTCGTAAGGTATTTACGGCATATAGATTGTCTAAAAGAATTCGATCGTAGAAGAAGAAGGTAGTGGATATATGAAGTAAATTTGTAAAACCGATATGAGTTTGGGTTTTTGAAAAATTCTTCAAAGTTTAAAATTTAACTCATTATTAAATGTTTAAAATAAAAGAGCTCGTTCTTTGTTTAAGAAACTTATAAATAAAAACATTTTAAAATTCTGTCAAATTCAACAATTTTTTTTTAACGTTTAAAAAGTTGTCAAACTCGACTACAGCGCAAAAATTAGAAAATAAATTTACTTCGACGACGACGAAATGTGCAAATACATACGAACCCATTTTCGCTGAGAATATTTCGTCGGTGATCGAAATTGAGTTTTTACCTTAAACTTTAAACTATTGAATATTTTTTAATTCATGAAATTTGTAAACAAAACAATGTCAACTAACGCTGTCATGTACATTTCATTGTGGACTCTCCTTTGTTGACTACGCACTGAGAACAAAAAGAGAGCGTAATTTGTTGATATATTATAAAGGTTTCACTAAAGTTTTAAAAATCTTTTTTTTTTGTAAATCTTAAACTTTAACAAATTTTTAAATACTAAAAAAAGATTAATGGAATACCTTTTTTCTTATAAATTCTTGTAGCTTTAATTGTATTTTAGTTTTGTAAACAACTTTCCTTTCATTGTTATCAAATAATTTTTTGACATTTGTTTTACAAAAGAGCAATAAACGAATATAAGAACTCCTATGTTCTATTGTTTGCGTGTAAATTTATTGTAAATTTTATTTGTTATAAAAACCAATTCCCTTATTATTTATTATATCATCATTGTTGTATTGTGTACAATGTTATGATTTTATTGCCTCTAGCTAAGATTCAAAGTAATTCAGTCACTTTAATGTTTTATTTTTTTACACTTCATCAATTTTTTTATATTTTCGTTGTTTACACCAGAAGCATTTTTTTCGGCCTAAAAAATATCAGATAATTGAAAAAAGAAAAAAAAAAAACAAATTTAAAAACAGAAAATTTCTTCAGGGTAAATTTGGTGGATATGTGTGAACACAGTTTAAATGAAAATCATACCCAGTAATGTAAATAAGACTAAACAATTTAATCGCAGCATGTTATAAACAATTTTCATCAATAAAAGGAAACAAACAAATTACAGCTTGAAGTGAGAGTAGGAGATTGTCACCTCTTACAATATTTAGTTTCAATATTTTGGAGGTGTCATACATTCAATACGTAAAACATATTGCCTGTTATGGCTTTAAAACATATTGCCTGTTATGGCTTTCATTGTTGATATCTATAGTATTGTGATACTAAATGGAAGGCTTTGTAATTGGTTGGCAGGCTTTGTAAGCTTATTAAATAACTAACTGTCAAAATATTTGCAATTTTCGTATCTACATCACATGGATCTGATCAAATTGTTTTGATTTAACACTTAACTTAACTTAACTTAAAATGCGATTTCTTCTTGATAAGGTTTTAATAAACATGGAGAAGGATGTGTAGAAAGGTGTCTGAAGTCCCAATTCCAGAAATCTATTTACATGTAATATGTTGAATATAAAGAAGCTTAGAACTAAAAGTGCTTACAATGTACTTTTTATTATTCATATTCACGTCGTAAGTTGCGCAAGACAAAATTTCTAGATTTTTACAGGGTTTTTAAGGTTGAAAATCACGAAACATGATATAAGTTATCAAAACAAGCTTCAAATTGTTCCGGTTGGAAAAGTTTTAATTTTTAATGGTTTACAAAACCCTTGTCATCTATCTTCTGTTTAAGCTTTTTAAATCCATAACTCTATCTTCGCTTCTTTAAGTTGACATAGACTCTAGGTGTCGATATCTAGTCGAAACTATGACACCTTTCATGCTTATATGTCTAGTTAATCTCTTTTCTTCAAACCTATCATGGAAAGATTCGTGAACGTCGATTTACCGACACTCTGAATGTTTGTATAGTTTCATAAATTTTTTTTTAAACCTTTCATAAATCAAAACCGTGTACACAGAAGTAAAAAATTGCTACAAAAGAATAAGATGCGGAGGATTGAAACTAGTTCAAAACTGTACTGATTTGGTAGGTTTATCCTAATGATTTTCTTTTAGGTTAGGTTAGTCATTTACAGAAATAGGTTACTTTGTACATTAAAATTTACTTAAAATAAAAATGGAAAAACAATTTAAAATTTTGTAAAACGCCTAAAAGTATGCACCGGATCCGTATTATATTTAAAAAAAATAAATCAAGTGTTATTCAAAATCCGGTAAACACATAGATTTTCATCCGGGCAATATTAACGGAGTAAATTTAAAATATGATATGTCTATACCAGAAAAAGACAAATCAGTAAACAAAAACCATTGGTGGCTAGATAACTCCAATTAATTAGCATTAAGTCATAGACACAATTAATTTTTAGCTAGGTTAAGTATTTTAAGTTAGATTAAGCTAGGCTAAGTTTTTATATTAAAAAAAAAAAAGCAGAAATTTGGTTTTAATACTCTGAATTTTCCAAAAAAAGATTATTAAAAAAATTGTTAAATGTCAATACTACTTAGATATTTAGGAATAAAATAATTAATAAAATTAACAATAAAAACAATAGGTTAAGTTTAAATGTTAATCGAATTATATAAAATAAGCTATTTTTCTAAACTTTTATAAGCTAAGATAATTTAAGAATTTTAAAAAAAGAGTAAAATAAAGTTTAAAAAAAAAAAAAAAAAAAAAAAAAAAAAAAATCCGGTAAACACACATCCTCTCAAATTTAAAAAGTATTTTTAGACTTTGAGTAACACATTTAATTAGTATCTTAAAATTTATAAATTTAATTTATCCCATGATTTCCCTCGTCTTGCCTTGTGTGTTTTATGATGCTGGGAAATAAAAAGAATTCCTTGTATTTTGATAAAAAAAATTTCGAAATACTGATTTTTTTTTTATCTCTCTTGGGGTTTTTTAAATTAAAAAATAATGTTCGACATATATATATATATATATATATATATATATCTATAAGAAGTTAAAATCTAATATATTCAGTACTTATATATAAGAATTTGAACCTTAAATAAGAACTGCAAGTACAGCGACAAATATAATTATTATCTAACATAGAAAATTCAAGGATTCGTTTTCTTTCCTCTTTGTGTTTTTCTAAGATTCTAGAAAATTTAATTAGATTTTTCCTGATATAAAACAACGTTTGCAATTTTCCGAATTTTTTTATTTGTTTTTTTTTTTTTTTTTAATAAAATCGATTTCTAAGAAAAAATTAAAAAATTCTTCGAGCGAAAACCAAAAGAAAAAATTCTATAAAATAAAAGAAAAGGCTTTAAATGACATTGAAGAGGAAAATTATTTTAAAATAAGAGTGGAGAAAAATAAGGAAAATTCAATTCTAAAAATGCTATTTTCTTTTTTTTAATATTAGATAAGGAAGAAAATAGTAGCGTATCAATATCGTATAAAGTTTTTCATTAGACATAGATTTTTCCGAATCAAAAGGAAATTATGTTATATCTTAATTGATTTTTAAAATTAATATGTTCCTACATTTCCTTTTAAATTTAATTGGATTTTGAAAAATATTAGTTGGCAATATTTAATAAGAAAGGAAATGCAATTAAAAATTCAATGAACTATTTTATTAGTTAGGATGGTTTATTTGAAGCTAATTTAATATGATTTGTTGCATGACTTCTGATAGTAAAGGAAGAAATTAACGAGGTATATTCGAAGAAGAAATGATTTTTATTAAAAAATATAAAATTAAAACTTTCAAAGAATTCCCTAACACTTACAATGTGATTGAGAAGTGGAGTGGCATGCCTCTGTTTTTCAAGCTAATATAGAAGAGGTAATAAACTCAAAGTCTGAATTTAAATGAGCTCTACTGAACAGTTAAAATGTAAACAGTTAATATATAAATCCTTACATTTAGTAATTTTTTATTACGGAAAAAAGAGCATTCTGAAAAATGACTAATCAAATGGCAATTCCATTTCTAAAATAAGGAACAAAGTTAAGGAAAGTGAGTAAACTCTGGGTAGCAACTGGCTATAGAATACAAATATGGGAAACATTTTAACTAACTTATTTTGTCTAAGATTCAGATACAAAACTTAATTAAACTCTAAGATTATATTTTTAAATTTTGAATCAATCACCACCATGGATGTATACCAAACTTAGCTCCTTTCCAGAGGTTAAAGTATAATGGGAAATTTATTCTAGCCTTAGAGATTTAATTTGGAATGGATATATTAAAGCAAGTTAAATTCTTAGCATCTATAAAACGTATGTTAGACCGAAAATGGAGTATAATATACACATTTGGCTAAAGCATCTATACAGCGTTGGAATTTATTAATAATTGAGCTATTCGTTTTATAAATGATTCCAACATCATCTCAACGCTCTATCCGCTCAACTTCCATCGCATAATTTGATCCCTGACCTTCCGTAGAGATATTTTGTTGGGTCTAACACCAGCTTTTCTAAAGAAATGAAACAGCTAATGTTTCCACATAAAATTTTCCAACGAAAAACAAGGGGATTAACGGATGGTCTATACAGTTGAACTATCCACATGACGCAACACAGCTTATGGAAATATGTTTGTCATACATTCATCACGCATATTCACTCACCCGATGATCACTCGTCAAATGTGTTACCCAAAGATGGTACATAAGTGTACGATTTAGAAAAGATTAAAAAGAAGGTTTAACAATTTTCTTCCCAATAAAATGTTCCTTATTCATCATAGTCGTAGAATCCTACATTTCTTCGATTACCCGTATGTTTCAATGCTTGAGGTTTTGGTGTGTCAAAGTCACACATTATCATCAACTATGCACAGATCTAATAAGCTTTCTGAGCTTTCGGAGCTTTTAGGGCTTTCTAAGCATTTTATGTTCCTCATAAAAAAAAGGAAAAAGTAAAAGAAAAGTTCTTCTTCTCGTTTACAACTTTAACAATCAACTTTAAGAATCAAAGATTCTTCAGCACATTAATAATGTTGTGTCTACACTTCTTTAAATTTTTATTTGATTTATTCTTTTGAAATGCTGATTATCTTCTTAAATTTTATTCTGAAATTGTTCCAGACTTTTTATTCAATTTAAATTTAAAAATTATCATTTTAATCTGAATTTATGTTGAAAGAAAAAGAATTATAACAGAATATTTTAAAAAATTTAGTAAAAGTATTTTAAATTTTATACCTATCAGAATATCTGTTAGATGTGGGTAAAGAAAACTGTGTATAAAGAAAACAAAAGAAGAAATTAAAAATAAATGAAAAAAAAAAACAAAAACTTTTATTATTTGTTATTTTTTTCAAAAAAAGGTTTTTAAAATTTTCTTTTGTTAAAAAACTTTGAAACTAGGCAATGATCATTTGAAATTTATTTACCAAAGACATACCACCATTTCTTTATGTAAAACAGTTTTACTATCGTAGACATTGAGTTTAAATAAAGCGATTGCTATTTAAAAAACGTATTCAAAATATTTACAGATTTTTTTTTTGTTAACCTTCTCAAACCTAGAGCAGTTCACTTTTGTTTATCTCCTCTTACCTAAAAGCCTAAGTATAGGTTGGTCTTTGTTTTTCTTCAATTGAATTCAATTTGAATTCAGAATATTGTATAGCAGCTTCTTATCTTCTATTTATAATCGATAACAATTTTTTTGTGTTTTTTTTTTTAGGTTTTCATTTAGGGGATTTACCAAGAATCAATAAAATAATCAAAATCACTTAAGATAAATGCGATAACTGAATATATCTGTATTTTGGAATTCTTATAAGAATAAATTTAAACATATAATAGGTGTCAGTGCAGCTGTTTAGAATAAATTCTATAGATTGTCTTTTTTTTTTAAAATACCCATTGAAGTTTAGAATGGGTATCGGATCAAATAATGATTAGATTATATCCTGATATCCAAGGTATAGGATAGATTAATAAAGTGAACTGTAGGTCGGATCGTTAGTTCGCTTTTGTCTTAAATATTATTTGATTCAAAATTATTCAAACAGAAGGTTGTTTTAAGTAAGGCTTCTAATATAAAAAATGTAAAAATAAATCCAAGATGTATTGTAATTGAATTGAGTCGTTTCTTCTAAATTGGGAAAAGAAGCATTAATACCCAATTTTTTTAAAATCGTTGAAAAGTTTGATGAATTACTAGAATTCGGAATTGCCAAAATTCCTAGAATCTTTAGATCTTATCGTAATAGAATCAATTTATGAAAGCAACTCTTCATAGGTATTCACCAATAGTTTAGGTACTAAATTTGAACTCATTTCGACAGTTAGAACTCGATATTTCTAGAAAAAGTCCGTTGTTTTTCTATGGGAGCATTCCAATCTTGCGATCCAAATTAGCACATTAACGAACTTCATTTTACTATTGACGAAATCTGTTGAAATTAAAACTAGTTATCTTGTTCACAGACGTACATACACACACACAATTACATTCGTAAACATAAAAAAAAAATTTGAATTTACACCCTCCGACAAAATGGAACAATATTTGTTAGGACAAAAGAAATTTTATTTTTTATTACACCGAGGCTTGAAGTTTCTTCCGTTTCTTCAATAAAACATCTGTTCTCCTAATGGAACCCTTGGCTAATAGTGCTTCATCAAATTATGTTGGTCTTCTAACAAAATTTTAATCGTAGATTATTTGGGCTAAATTGCGCTTGCTGAACATTATCTTGTTCTATGGCCCTTTATTGTAATTTCATCTTATTGTTTGACTTAGTTTCACATCCAATGCCCCTTATAGTGAAATCAATGTTATATACAATTTTGCCTTAGCTTCCCTGTCGACTGTTGTAATTGATGGAGTATCTGGCATTCTATTCCCCTCTATAGTAAAGATTTTTTATGTGACTTCGCCTTAGTTTTCCTGTCGACTATTGTGGTTGCTGAAATATCTGTGGATCATATGCAAATTTATTATGAACCCAATACTATTCTGATCGTCTTTCTCAGTTTTGGGATTTTGTGTCAACGGTCTTTCATATAAAGAAAGTTGATTTGAACTTGCCTAACATTTTTTACTCAATTTTAATTTTCTTAATATTTTTAACTACATACACATTCCGTTTAAGATTTTGTTTTTTTTTTTTGACAGTTCAAAATCCCTACTTAGTGTCCCCATGTCTCCCCATTGCTTCGAATATTTTCTTGTTGCAAATTGCCATGAAATTAATTTTTTTGATTTATCTTAATTATTTTTAGACATGATTTCAAATACATATAATTGATTTGAACTAATTGAATCTGTAAGATGATTATTGTCCTTGTACGAATACCATTTCATACCATTTTATACCCTATGGTATTATATATTCTTCTGTTATTTGTTTTCAATTTATTTTCCAAAATAATTTATTTTATTTCTCATTTTTTTGTTTTTTAATTTCCTTTTTATTTACAAATTTTTTTTGGAGTAAATATTAATGGTACACATGTACTGGTAGGCCACAAAACATATCCTATCTATAAAAGCGCCTTGTGGGCATTATTGGAAATAAAAAACAAAATACTTTCTTAACAATTTTTTTTTATTTTGATGAGTTTTAAAAATGAAAGCAAAGAAATGCTAAGAAATAAGGAAAGGGGAAGAACTGATGGAAAAAAAATATGCTGGCGGAATTGAAATAATTTATTAAAGTTTAATTGGAAACTTCAAAATTTATGTTTGTTGGAATATGCAGTGAAATTGAAAATTTAATTTTTTTTTCATATTGATATCATCCGATCGGTGGCGTAGTGGTAAAGACGTCGGCCTTTCAATCAAAGGGTCTTGGATTCAAACCCAGGTCAGATCATATCTAATAAAAAAATATAATTTATAATTTAAATCAATAATAGTTTACACCTGCCACACCTGCAAAAGAAAGGCTGAATCACTCAATTATCACATTGTGTGTGGTAGGGGCTGTTCATAAATAAATAAACAAATAATTTAATAAATAAGTATTGATGATTGAAGAAATTTAATTTTTTTAATTAAATCTGTATATTGTACTATTAAATAATAAAAACAATATTATTATTGTAGTATAATACTTAGTTTAGAGTCCGATTGTATTAACTGTTGCCGCCATACCTGAAAAGAACAGGTTGATCCACTAGCTTATCACTTTGTATGTGAATATTCTATATAAATAAAATAGTTACTCCGACGGACAGAAACCCCAAAAAACATGTTTTTTTTGTGATGTCTGCCTGTATGTGTGTGTCTTAATGGCTGGACGGAATCTCTTTAAAATTTCATTTAATGTATGTATAGGGTTTTGATGTTAATAACTTGAATTGATAACCTTTTTCGAAAAATTCGGGTAACCCTATGGGCCATATAACAACTATTATAAATAAACATAAATAAACAAATAAAAATGAACAATTTTGCCATAGCAAGTTTTTTGATTCGACGAATTTTAGTGCCCTAAAAAAAATATTGTTTGAAGTTCAAACTTTATAATTTATTTTATATTAGGTAGGTGTCTTTTTATGCACGTCTAATTATTTTATAATTTTTTTCAGTATACATTCGATCATTCGATACATTCGAATCTTTCAAAAATATTGTTGAAAACTATTAATATGATAACGAATTACTTTACCTTAAATAAATATTGTTAGATAAAGTTAATATCTATGAGAAAATAAATATTATTGAACTATAGTAAACGTTATTCATCTGATGGCGCAGTGGTTGTGGCGCCGGCCTAATAGTCTAAAAATAGAAAAATAATAATTATTAAACAAATAAAATATTAACTATAATCGTGTTCCCTAAATAACCTATAGCTTAATAGTAATTAAAAAATTAGCTGTATCTATATAAACATATGCATCTGTCAAATTGAAACCAATGAAATATGCGGCATGACATAACCCAACAAATTTCTATTCTGTACGTCAAGAGATAGGGGTATGCAAAATCGCATTGACAGCTTGCGGAAAATCTAGGAAAACGCAGTGACATCTTGCGAAGAAATATGACGTCGTCTTTTCGACACAGCGTGAGATTTAAAATCATTTGAAATAGTTACAGCAGACCAATTATCTATCTTAGTGAACAAAACAATTAACGAAACGAGAACAGAGCCTTAGATACAGAAGCTTCGTAGAAGCCCTATGCTCCCCCAGCGGATAACACAGGAAAATAAAAATACGTTATTGCTTTGATAAAAATTATTGCGCAAGTATTAGGTTAAAAATTTTTAAAGGAAATTTCAAATTACGCTTTTATCGTAATAGCGGTTGATTCTGTCCCAAACGACGCATCATATTCGTGTATTTATTTGTCTTTATTCCAGTATAGAGTTTAGAACAAGAACAGAAGTAATAAAATTAAATCCTTTTCGCATTTCTAAATCATTAATTCCTCATGACTATCGTTTTTGAAAGCCTTCATTTGCTATAGTAATGATTGAACAATCAGTGGGCACTTAATAGACTAATGATATTCAAAATCCTCTTTCGAATATAATATGAATCTGTACACTACACCAAAATAATTTTGCAATATTTAGTTTCAAGATTAATGATATCCTCATTAACTAATACCTACGAAACAGTTTATTAAGTCTTAATCACTATTCATAAAGTATTTCATAAGTTTTAACATTTATAATAGAGCAGAATTCTAACAAGGTGAGGAAATTATTTTGTTAACATGTTACTAAATATTAGAAACTTTTCAAGGATTCTTACTTATAAAATTGTTAAAATTAAAGTTTAGTAAAATAAATAAGTTGCATATAAAATTAAAGTTGTAGGAAATTTATAGAACATGCAATTCTATTTATAGGGTAACACAACAAAATTTTTGTTTTTAAATTTAATCGAAAATTTAGTAGGTTGAGCAAATTATTATAGTGAACATTGTGTAGGAATTTGTTAATCGTCAGTTGTCATGAAAATATTTTTAATTTGTTAAGTTTTATTTTGAACTATTTTAAAACTTTAAAGTTAAGAAAAGTTTATGTACTTAATAATTTATACTTTATTATTATACTTATAAATATTTTATGTGTTTTAACTGGCGTAAGACAAGAAATGTATACATATATAATTCTTTCACTATTTTAAATAAACTTTTTTTTATAAAATTTCCATTATGAATGCAATTTAAGTATAAAAGTTTCTTTTATTATAAGTTTTATTTGAGAACATGACAATTTTGTAAATATTGAAGTTCTACAACTATTTAAAAATTTAATAATTTTAATGTAAAAGTTATTTTTATTTATTATATAATAAATATGGTTGTTGTTTGCTTTAAAAGTAGAGTAAATTTACTTGATTGAAATTAAAGTATTACTTATTATTGGGATAGCAAATATTTTAGTTCTTAAGTAACTAAAAACTTTTTTAAGTTGGTGTAAGTCAATTTAAAACTGGGTCAAACTTAAGTAATAAATTACAAAGTTGATGTAATGTAAATAAAATTTTAATACGATTATTTGCCCTAAATTATTACAGCATGATTTATTACTTATTTAAGCATGAATTGAGAGTCACTATTACATAACCTCACCCTGATAAGGAATGTTCAAATAAATTCTTGAGGTATATGCGAAGTCAAATCGAATATAAATACTCTGATTCTGAGTTTAAAATTAGTTTATGGGGCGCACCTAAGAATTAGAATCAAAAACAATGACCCAAATGGACCCAATTTATCAACATTTTTCTGATTTTGTTTTTATTTTTAATGATGTGATAATTAACATGATGCCTAATAAGCCCGGCTATTCCATATATACATGTTCGAGCGAAAGTTCTTCATACAATTAATAGTATTGGACCATATAAGAAGTTTAGACATTTTAGACTTTCAATAGTTAGTTATTTTATTTAAAATTCAGGGTGTCCCATATATATAGACTTTTCTATTAAAAAATCTATAATTTTTTAACGGATTGTTTTAAAGAAATACTGCGCCTTTACTTTTTTAGTACAGAATATAAGCTTTAATTTTTTAGACAAATAGTCTTCCAATTCCTAATACATAGTTTGAAAGTTTCATACTTATCACAGTACTATCCAGCCGCACTTAAGCCACTGTACTAAAGTTTAAATACAGATTTAGAACAAAAGACATGTATTGAAAATATAATATTGAGAATGCAACGCACTTATAACTACCAATAGCCTATTTACAAATAACGTTCTCGTTTTGCTCTCTACACGTAGCTATCTGTCAAACTAAGTTAAATGTAATGTATTTAATTATATGAAAGTGTCTACAATAGACGCAACCCTGACGCAGCCAGTACGCAGTCATTAAAAAAGTTGTTTAACTTTCAATTTTTTCGCTTTCTCTACATACTCACATTTCAGATACTTGAACTTTAAAAAATATTATTTTTTGAAAAATAAAAAAATATATTATCAGAATAATAAATTAGTAAAATTATTAATTTTTTTTCTATTTTGGATTAAATAATGTCAAACCATTATTCAAAATAGCTATACAATATACTTAAAACTATTAAATATTTTTTAATTCATGAAATTTGTAAACAAAACAATGTCAAAAAACGCTGTCATGTACATTTCATTATGGACACTCCTTTGTTGACTCCGTAATGAGAGCGATATGAGAGCGAAACGAGAGCGTCATTGAAGACTATAAAAAATAAAGTAACAAAACTCTAGATTGATTGATTTGTCACAAAATATACTGTTATCTCAATGTTCACTCGTTAATGTCTATTTTGTGCCGTAGAATCTTACAATAAAAATTAAAAAAAAACTTATCTAATCATTTGCCTACAAACAAATCTAATCATATTACCCCATCATACAATTTCGTATACCCACTATAAAATTTTAATATTTTTATTTAGTTCTAGCTCTATGTTAAGTTAAAGTGAACTCAATTTGAGGCAAAAAAACCATTCTTACGTAATACGCAATAATTTATAAAAATATAACAATAGAATATTTTTTAACTTCAATTATTATGTTTTATTTCTTTTTGTTTTTTACTTATTTTTGTGTATGTTTTTCTTTTCCAAGGAAAGTTATATTTTGTTTTTAAATGAGGGCCATTTTCTTAAAAATTAGTCTATGCATAATATAAATTGTATTGTCTTTTCATTTAAGTAAAATTCTTTAACCTTCAACTTTTAAAATGAAATATTTTTCAATGTTCTAAAACATTTTTTTTAACAAATTGTATACCCTACCTATATTTTTTAATTTTTTTAATATAAATGTTTGTGATAAGATATATAAAGTTGAAAGTAAAGGTCAAAAAGTACCCATCTATATATTTTAAGATCATTTACCTATATAAGAAAAAATTATATCTTAGAAGATCTGTTAATAAGGACTGAGCCTCTTAGACGGAGACAACATTTTGTGGAGAAGAGGCATATATTTTTCTTTTGTAACTCATGCTAATATATGGTTTCCTTTATCTTGATGTAGTTAAACTTTGAAAGTAGAGTGAAAAATAGTAGATTATAATTTTAAATTAAAATAATTTAAAACACCTAGCAGAACATTTAGTTTTATTAAATATACAGTAAAGTTCCATCAGAGTAAATGACATTCTTTTTTTACAAAGGAATGTGAAAAGCTACAAAATGCACCCATTAGAGTTGTGGGTTAAGAGCGGGGCTTTCTTTGGGAGGTGTATAAGATTTTCACTCACTTAACAGCTGCATAGGGTACGACTTCATTTATTGGTACATAGGGTGATAGGATTTTAAAGTTTGGTTTGGAAGGATATGGAAGGAGTTGGAAGAATTCGATTTATGAGTTTATGGGGGATGGAGATTGTTTCAAAAATTTTATTGTTTAAATTTTTAATTCAGTTTTTTCAACAATTTAAACCATCTTGAAACTATCCTGCAGTTCTCTATGTAAACGTAGTTTTCCATGTGATATTTCTATCCACATACAAATGAGACTATTGCAAGAGATTACAATATTTGTTTATAAAGAGAATTCTATAGTTCTATTTTGATTTCTTTAATCTTTTCCAAAATTTCATTTCTATACCATTAATATGCAAAATTTTGAAAAGTATTTTTAATACTAATAGTATTCAATTTAAATTTTGTAGTTTTATTTATTTATTTATGTACAGTCCCCTACAACACATGATAAGTGAGTGAGTGATAAGTGATGATAAGTGATGATAATGTGATAAGTGAGTGGATCTGCCCTTGTTTTTCATGAGTGGAATTTAATTTTTTTTATATTTAAAAATAAACTATTACGATATGAATTATATGTTAAATTTTTTTATTAGACATTGATTTGATCAGGGCCTTATTATATTGTTATTAGTGAATTTATTTATTATTAGTAAAATTCTTTTTCATAAAGGCTAATATTTTATTAGTGCTACACTAATAATTATTAGTGAAGTTTATTACTGCACAGCGCGTTTCTGTTTCATAAAACTATTAGACTAATAATTATTTGTCGCTACACTAATAATTATTAGTAAATTTTTATTAGTTTAGAAAGACCAAAAAATTCATTATTAGTTGTTTAAATATTAGAATATTTATATATTATGAAGCTTCAACATACTATATTGTATGCAATAAACTTATTTTTTTTAGTAAATAATCTTAAATATTTTGTAAAAAATAAATAAATAATAAAATCTAAAAAAAAAATTACGCATTATTATACATACCTTACATTAATTAATAACATTTTATTCTGGTTTCAACCTAAACATAGTTCAGTATAAATTTGAAAACAATGTTAAGCTCTGGTATAGTGAGAGTGATTATGAAGATTATTTTATAATAAGGAGAAGTCGTGTTATTAATATAAACTAAATAATTGAACACTCAAATAATATTAATTAGTGACGAGACACTAATAATTTTTGCTTTGCAGTAATAATTTATTACTAAAATTTTATTAGTTGCAGAAAAGTTTTATGAAATAGGGCCCAGGATTTGAACGACTGAGTTATCGGTCAGATTTCAGTAATTTAAACACTCTCTTACTTTAAAAAACTTTTCTTTCCTAAATATATAGTATATTGCGCGTCTTATTTTATTTCCTTTCTACATTTAATATCTTACTTTAATAAAACCAAATATTGTCTTAACCATTACAATGAATTTAACCGCAATTTTTCATTTTAACCTTGCCAGCACATAAAACATCAACCAAAATTTATATTAATATACTCGAAGGGTAATCTTTTGTTATGTACATATATAACAAAAAAAGTTCCTCCCCTCTACAACTTGTGAAAAACCTTCATATAAATTTTCTCATCAAAATAATGTGCATTTCAAAAAATAAATTTTCAAACCTACAATATAAACAAAAAGTTCTAATCAAATAATGGCTTGATGTTAATGTCAGATCCTAAAAGAATTTTTTTTTTCAATGTCAAAAAAATCTGAAGTTTTTAACTTAATTATTGCATGAAAAATATTGAAGAACATCAAGTTTTTTTTAATATACGCATTTCATGGTTTTTAATTACTTTTTGTTTTTGTTTTAGAATTAAATTGTTATGAAAATTTAAAAATTTGGCCTGGAAAAATTGTTGGATTATTCTTATGTAATTAACATTTTGTTAAAATTAAAAAATTAGCATAATTAACTATTTATACCCGTGCAAACAAAAGATCAAAAGTATATTAAAATGCATGCTGCGTTTGTAATGTGAGTTTAGACTTGCTAGGCATAGACTCAAAGCTATGAATTGGATCGAAAAGGAAATCGTTCTAGCTTTTTTGTTGTCTGGATCGTCCAGCACGATAATTGAAGAACTTAAAGGGCTAAAGTTTTAAAATTTACCCAAAGTGATATTTAGATTATTAGAGATCTATATTGACCTATATTGTTTTGAATAAAATAAAACTAAGTCTAAAGTCAAAAACTCAAAAGACTAAGGCTTCTTAAAAATGTTAAGAACTAATTACACTACGAAGTTGAAGTCAAACGTAGGCCAGTAAAGTAATATGGTAAGCTCGGTTGCAAATTTAGAGATTTGTTCTTCTTGCGGAAAACCGAAGTGTAATTGGCATAGAGACTGCTAAAATCAGAGTGCATATCTTTGCAATTAATAAGACTTGATGATTGACAATTAAAATTCGTAAGTAAAATAATATGGCAACTAATTTTTCGGAGTTTTAGACCCCATTTTTGGGAAGCTGCCATACAAAGTTCGCCATACGATTATTATCTACGAGGTTGAAATTGAACATGAGCAAATAAATTAGTAGGGAAAGTGCGTTGGCAAAGTTGAACTTTTACCGGTCAAACTTTGGGATGGGTCAAAAGTTATTTTAATTAATAAATATTTTAAAGAAAATATAGGGTATCCAAAAGTTGACAAGGACTTTTACGTCTTTTGTACAAAGAAATGCAAAAATATTCGCTAAATTTAAATTGAAAGCCGAAAAAAAAACAGATATTAGAAAATTAGTTTTTGTTGTTTTTAAAATTTCACTTTAAAGACTTAAAGCATTTTTCAGGAATTTTTGTTGTTATCCTTCCTTTTATTAAACAATTTAATATCACTTTTCTCTTTTATCCCTTTTTTTGATCCTTTCACCTCAAAAGGAAGAACAAAGCAAAAAAATATCATATTACATAAAAGTGTGTTTTGTTTGTTGTTGTTGTTTTTGTGGGTAAACAATTTTGAGTTTAAAGTTTTGTATTTCCAGATTAAATTTGTTTTTTTGGTGTATAGGAATCTGGTATACAAAATGAATGAATGAAGTGTTAAAATTTTGATACTTCAAAGTTTTTGAGGTTTGAATGGTATTAAATGACTTATTTTGTTTTGTTTTAATGGTTTTTAAAAAATAAACAAAAAAAATTAATTTTCTTGAAAAGATTTATTTTTATGTTGGTTAATCAAAAAAAAAAACGACTTTGGGAATTTACTCCAAAATTAATTATCGCCAGAAATGTAAAAGCACCAACGACTTAAGGAATTCGCAAAATAAAAACTTTTCCTTAAAAAAGTGATTAAGATCATTGTAAAAGTTTAAATTTTGGTTTATTTCAAACGACTCCGTGGCATTACTGTTAGATGGCCGATCTGTATTCGGAGAAGCCCAAGTTCGAATTCCAGTAGAGGTTAATAAACTATTATTTTATTTTCGATTTGTTTCAGCTATCGGTTCAAAAATAATTATTTAACCATTAATAAAAAAAAATATGAACAAAAATTTTAATTGAATAATATAACTCACAGACTTAAAAGTCAAACATAAGATTATTACAATATACAACAAATACAATAATGTCTATTGAATCCAAGACTATACATTATTTAAGTTGCTAAGTTGTATTTAGAATTCATATATTCAGAATATCTTCCCTCTGTTCCAACATGTGCCTATTATAGACAGTTATACAGCTAACAGTTGAACAGATGCTGGAATAGGGGTTATTTAAAAATATTAGGGCAAATTTTTGGATTAAGAAGATATAATATGGAAAAACGGGTAAAATTATGGCATAATTTCATTCGTGTATTTCTGGTGATGGTTCAAATATTTTTCCAAAATTTAACAGCACAGCACAGCACAGCACAGCATACAACATGATATAACAAAATATATATTTAAGAAAAACATGTTTATAAGTCACTTTTCTAAAGTTATTAAAATTTTTAACAAATTTCCTATGAATAAAGATGTATATTGAAAATAACATACTTTGTTCTTGTAAAGCCTCGCGGCAGATTGTAATAATATACAAAGTCAAACGTTTTTTAAAATAATGTTCTGTTTTTTAATTTTGACGTTCTGATACACGGACGGATGGATAGACACCATATAGGTACGAGTAGGTTCAGAAAAATTAATGCGTGTATCAATTTGCTGGTAGCGTTACAAAATACAGTTTACAAGGGGTTGTAATTACTTAAAAAGCGATTTAGTATTACATCTGTTTTCAAGTTGATTAATTAATTTAAAATTTCTTATATTTAACTTCAAGTGATTACAAAGATTCAAATATTTGTTTTGGAGGTTGGTGGCCATCTGGGAATAATTTTTGACTTTTATAGCTAGACAATATTGCCAGATTGTGTAATATAATTTTTCGTTCAACTAAAGCACTTGCTAC
>OY720441.1:64052158-64573752 GCA_963082915.1 Dolichopus griseipennis
TGTGTAAATTGCGCAGAAGAAATAAATAAAAATGAAGCGGAAAAACATACAAATAATTGCAAAATATATAAATGCATAAATTGTGATCAAGCCGGAATATCTAACACAGACCATGCAGCAAATAATAGAAACTGCCCAACATACGTGAGAGAAAAAGAAATTATAAAAATTAAGACAGACCGTAAAATAACACGAAAAGAGGCAATCAAAGTTATAAACGATACACCGGCAATCCAAACAACTACATATAATAAAATCATACACAACCAAAATAGACAAGATATAGAAAAACCTAAAGCAACTAAACAATTCAACAAAACCCAAGCACAAATAATAGAAAAACCACAAAATTTAAATGAAGCAAAAATAAACGAAAAAGATAAAAAACTCGAAAAAAAAGAAATTATTACTAAACAAATTAAATCAATCAACACAAAAGAAGATATAAACATGGAAACAGAAGAAATCAGACAAACAAACACAACTGGTACAAAATTAAAACTAAAAAATAAAAAAAAAATAGGAAAAAAATGTAACAAAACAGAGCATACTTCAACGGACATATCTGATATGTCCGATATATAAAACAATGGTTAAAGAAAACATAATCTTACAGTGGAACATTCAAGGATTCAGAAGTAACAATGAATTCTTGGACATATTAATCCACCAACATAAACCAGCTATAATAGCTCTGCAAGAAACAAACATAAAAACCGAAAACTCAATAGACAAATATAAGAATTATAAATGCATTTTCAAAATGTCAGCCAACCGCATTGGAGGTGTCGGCCTCCTAGTAAGAAATGATATTACATTTCAAGAAATACAAATAAATACAACATTTGACGCCATCAGCATTAAAGCCGGAATTCCAGGTATGAAACAAACGCAAATAACAAACATCTACATGGATCACAACAGATCACTCACAAGAAAAGAACTGGACAGTATCACTAAACAACACAGTGAATCATGTTTTATACTAGGAGATTTTAATGCCCGCAGCATGACATGGGGTGATAGCACCACAACGGTCAGAGGAAACATCGTAGAAAAATGGTTATACGATAACCAACACCTCTCACTACTAAACTGTCCTTACAGCTACACGCTAATAAACACCAGGGGAACATTAACTTGTCCTGACATTACAATAGCTGATCAAAGAACAGCAAGATTTACATCATGGGAAACAGTTTATAATCCCAGGGGAACAGACCATATGCCGATAGTAGTGAGTACTGAACTAACAAATAATCAAAGAAACAGCACCGAACCTATTAAGAGAAGAGCAAGATTTAAAGAAGAAGGCGGTGATTGGGAAAAATACAAGAAAAAAGTAGAAGAGCTACTAAATAAACACCTCCGCACTGACAATATAAACAAAGAAGCGGCTATTTTAACGAAAATTTTGAGGACAGCGGGAAACATTTCCATTCCAAGGGTATACCAAAAAGTCAATAACAACAAGCCTTATTGGTACAACAAAGAGATTAAAATAGCCGAAAAGGAAAGGAAGAAATTGTATAAACTCAACATAAATGCCCCTGAAAATCGGGATATCAAAATAAAATTAAACAAAGCAAACACCGATTTCAAAATAGCCATAAAAACAGCAAAAAAAAACAATTGGCAGAAATTTGCCAATTCGATTGACGGCCAAAATGTTTCCGATACATGGAGAAAAGCAAGCAGAATAATAAAAAGAAATAAACCAGGAAGAAAAATCACTTTGAAGATCAACGACACATACACAGACAACAAGCAAAAAATTGCCAACTACTTTGCTACACAATATAAAGAACAAAACAATAGAACCAAACTTAACCAAATTCCAGAAGAAAACACACCATATAATACAACGAACAATAGCACAAACAACAAAATAACAATAGATGAATTAAAAGCAGCTCTAAACCATAAAAAAGGCACAGCACCAGGACTAGATGGAATTACTTACAACATGATCAAGAAAGCAGGGAAATGTTTCACGATGAGACTTCTAAGCTTGTATAATAAAATCATCAGTTCTGGTCAAATTCCACAAGCGTGGAAAATGGCAGAGCTTATACCATTAAAGAAACCAGAAAAAGATCACTCGGAATTTAATGGATACAGGTTTATCTCACTGCTCCCAGTACTCTCAAAAGTACTGGAGAGAATAGTGGCTAAACGAATATGTTGGGTCACTGAAAACAATCTTGGTGAGCAAATACATGGATTCAGAAGATTGAGAAGTACAATAACAGCCCTGCAAGAAATAGATCATAGTATAGGAACAAACTTAAGAAAAAAAAAACACATAGATCTAGTGTCCCTAGACCTGGAAAAAGCGTTTGATAAAATTAACAGTCGAACAATAATCAACCAATTAAAACTCTGGCAAACAGGACATAAAATCGTCAACTACGTTCAAAACTACTTACGCAACAGAAAATATACGATAAGTGTAGAAGGTGTACACTCAGACACAAACAGTCTTGATATAGGGATTCCACAAGGATCTCCATTATCAACGCAGTTCTTCAATATATATATCAATGGACTAAATGAGATGCTTGCGAAAATAGTTAACCTAGAACATAAAATTTATGCAGACAACATCATATTATTAGCAAAAGGATCCCAAAACCAAAGAAACAAAACCATCTCCAGAGCCATGAAAACCATTAATAGCTGGCTAAAAAGATCAGGAGGAAGATTAGCAGAAAATAAAACTGAAGCAGTGCACTTCTGCAAAAAACAAAAATGTAAATCTAAACATATAAAAATAACGGGAAAAAACGTAAGGTACCAAGAAAATATAAAGCTACTAGGAATCACGATAGGAAAAAAACTTAAGTATAATGACCACATCAAAAATATCATAAAAGCGGTAAACAAAAACAACAGTCTCATAAAAATGATATGTTCTAAAAGTTGTGGCCCACCTATAGAAATAGCAAACCAAATTGCAAAATCAATCCAAATAGGTAAAATAGATTATGGAATCTCGATATATGGTTTCGCGGCAAAAACAGCCAAAAGTAAAATACAAGATGCTCTGAATAGAGCAGCAAAGATAGCTCTTGGAGCACTAAATAATACGAAATCTGAAGCTGTACAAGTTGAGGGTGGATGGCCATCTATAGACGAAAGACGGAACCTGCTTGCAACAAAGATAATTGTAAAAGGATACAACAATCCAAAACACCCACACCACACCCTGATACACGAAAAAATAAAAATGAACATCCAACAAAATACAAAATACCTAACGGCAATAGAACAAGCAGTGGAAACAACAAAAAAAACAGAAATAGAAATAAACTACCCCATAGAAAACACCCAAGATGAGCCATATTGGATAAACTACAAAAAAAACATAATAGATTACTCCGACAGCTACCCAAAAAACTCAACAACAAATGAAACATATCAACAGTTACACAAAGAAATAGCCCAAAAACACAAAACATATAATCAAATATACACTGACGCCTCAAAATCAGAAAATGGTACAGGATACGCAATAATAATAAACAACAAGCTAAACACAATAGGAAAAACAAATTTCGATAGCCCGGTATGCTCAGCAGAAACCATAGCTGTAAGCAAAGCAATAGACATAGCAATAAGAAACAACAGCAAAAATATAATATATACTGATAGTTTATCTACAATCAAAGCAATAACAAATTCAAGCAACAACGAAAACAACTTTAGAAATATAAGAAACAAATTAATCAAATATAAAGAGAAAATAAAAATAGCTTGGGTGCCAGGACATGTTGGTATTCAAGGAAATGAGCATGCGGATAGAGAAGCAAAAAACGCAACGTTGAGTCCAACAATATTCACACACGACTCAAATACACAACAAGTGCTGAAAAAGATTGCGATCCTTTACCAAAACCATAAGCAACAAATATGGCAGAACTCGACATGCTTTTTGTAGTTATGATGAAATAAAAAAAAAATGCGTGTTTTCCATTCAGCAGCCAATATTAAAAGAGGCAAAATTAAGTTTATTTATTTGACAGTTAAAAATTATTATTTGACAAATGACATTAAGGGGGTGCGTTTTTAATAAATTAAAAATGTTAATTCATATTTACTTTTCTTATAAATTTAAGATTAAAATGTTATATTCATAATTACTTAATTTTCAACACCCTCACTTATTAAAATTCTATTTATAATAAAGTTTAATATTAATTTGAAAATTTGCTTCAACAATTTAAATTTATACACTTATATGCTTATTTGAAGTTCATTAAAATTATTTTGTATTAAAATTTACATTAGTAGAATTGATTCTATAAGAATCAAAAAGAGTTTAAATTATTATTATCAATCAACCCCATTTGAGTTGTACAAAATTTTTGTTTCTGTGATGATACAGCTTTCGTTAAACTATCTGCGACCATTTCGGAAGTAGGTATATAGTTCAAGTTAATTAAGTTGTTTGCTAATGCATCTCTAATAAAATGATGGCGTACATCTATGTGCTTCGTTCGCGACTTGTAAGCATCATTTTTTGATAGGAATAAAGCACCTTTGTTGTCACAGCTTATTGTAATTAATGTTGTTTGAAGCAGATCACTCATTTCATCACCAAATTGTTTAAGCCATAATGCCTCTTGGATAGCTGAAGAAAGAGACATATACTCGGCTTCTGTGCTTGATAACGCGACAGTGGGTTGCCTTTTACTGCACCATGAAATAGCGCCATTTTGAAAAATAAAAATGTAACCTGTGCACGATCGTCTTTTGTCCAAATCTGAAGCCCAATCAGCATCGGTATATCCAATGAGGTCATTTTGGCTAAAAGTAGAAAACTTTAATTTATAATTTATAGTACCTTTTAGATAACGAAAAATCCTTTTAACAGCCTCCCAATGAGCTTTTCCAAAATTTGAATTATATCTACTGACATCGCTTACCGAAAATGCGATATCAGGTCTTGAACCTTGTACTAAATATAACAAAGCGCCTACTGCTTGTTGATAAGGAATATCCTTGATTCTGTCAATTTCTTCTTTTGTTTTTGGTGACATTTCTTTGTTGAGTTTGGTGTTTGGATCTGATGGGATACTTAAACTATTGCACTCTGACATGTTAAATCTTGTAAGAATTTTCTTAATATATTTGGACTGATCTATGTAGTAATTTCCTTCGACATCTCTGGTAATTCTTAACCCTATGCAATTGTTCACTTCTCCTAAATCTTTCATTTTAAACTTAATCGATAATAACCTTTTTAAATTTTCCTTAGTTTCGTAGTCTTTCCAAAAAATTAGTATATCATCGACATAGACTGCAACAATTAGTTTTGATTTTTCCTCTGGGCAAGAAATGTATACACACGGATCTATTTTGGATCTCACTAATCCTGATTTTATTAAAAAATTTTCAAACTGCTTATTCATATACTCTGTGCCATTGTCTGTTCTTAATATTTTTATTTTGGCATTTAATTGATTTTCTGCAAATGATTTAAAGTTTTGAAATTTTTTTTTGAAAAATCTGTTTTCATAATTTTTGTTGATAATATATACATATTATTTATCAAACTACACTTGGCTAATAAATAACCAAGTGAATTGTATATGTAACATCCTTTATTATTAATATTTACTTTGTTACCCTTTTGTATTATTTTTCTTATCGATAGTAAATTTGCCGCTAATTTGGGTACAAACTGGACGTCATAAATTGTTATCAACTTTTTATTGATTTCAATATCCAAATCTCCTTCACAAACTACCTGTAGTTTGTTGTTTTCAGCTGTACATATATTTCTTAATGATGATTGTCTTAAATTATATAAAATTTCTTTTTTATTAACCATGTGTTGAGAGGCGCCGCTATCAACGTAAAATAAAATTTCTTTAGAATTTCCTTCTTGTTCTGATATTAATTCATTTGTTGCACTAAATGCATTTGAACTATGATTTTTAGCTTTTTCTTGTTTATCTTGATTTTGAACTTTCTTTAAAAATTTGAAACAATTGGCTTTCTTATGGCCAACTCTACCACACTCGAAACATTTGATCAATTTTTTGATTGTTTTGTTAGGTTTTGCTACAAATGCTTTCTGATGTTTTTGACCATCAGGTTTATACATTTCACTTAAACGTGATCTAATTGCATCTGTAGTAATTGTAATGCCGCTTGCTTCTATTCCCATAATGAATGAATTATATTCGTCTGGCAGTCCCTTTAGTAACAATGAACCAATTAACTCGTCGTCTATTATAAATCCTATTGCAGCTAACTTATTTGATATACCTAAAATTTTTGTGATAAAATCTTCAATATTATCACATGTTTCTAAATTAATTGAGGTTAATTGCTTTAGTAACCCAATTCTTCTAGTAAGAGACTTGTCTTCGTACATAACCTGCAATTTCTTCCAGACTTCAATTGCACTCTTACAATTTTGAATGTGCACAAATAATGATGATTCAACTGTTAAAATTATTTTGTGCATTGCTTTATTCAACTTGGCGTTATTTTTTTCTGTTACTTCATTAGTAGAATCACTTTTAATAATAATAGCATCTAATAGTTCTTCAGCTCCTAACAAGCTCTTTACTGCAAAAGCCCACGTTTGATAATTCTCTGATCCCCGTAGCTTCTCGATTACGAATTTTTCTGTTGCTGCCATCTTCTGTAAAATTTCTTTTTCTTCCGGATAAACAAAATTGTGTTTAGTATTATTAAACCCCAAATATAATATTTTGTCCAGTAAATAGCTCAAAAAAAATTGCCTAATTTTGTATTGACTATTCTTCAATAAAATTTTGTATAGACACAGATTTTTATTTTTTTTTTTTTTTTTTTTTTTTTTTTTTTTTTTTTTTTTTTTTTTTAATGAAAATTTTTTATTGACAATTTTTAATAAAATTTTGTATTGACAATTTTTAATAAAATTTGATATTGAAAATTTTCCAATCACATTCTTATAAAACTGAAATGTGCCTTTTATGAATTTTACCCAATTAAAAGTCTGGGCCCATAACCTGTAGTTATGATGAAATAAAAAAAAAATGCGTGTTTTCCATTCAGCAGCCAATATTAAAAGAGGCAAAATTAAGTTTATTTATTTGACAGTTAAAAATTATTATTTGACAAATGACATTAAGGGGGTGCGTTTTTAATAAATTAAAAATGTTAATTCATATTTACTTTTCTTATAAATTTAAGATTAAAATGTTATATTCATAATTACTTAATTTTCAACACTTTTTAAAACTACACAAACCAGAAATAAACAAAACAACACTTATGAAAGGAATGGCAAGACTAACAGGGCTAAAAATTACACGAATAAGGTTAGGAAGGGTCAAAACACTAACAGAATACATATACAAAAAAGAAAACCCACCAATGTGCAACACTTGCAACATCAAACTCAGCATCAATCACATAGTATATGAATGCCCAAAATCAAAAGACATAGTCACCCCAGATGTACTTAAAGCGGACACACGAGACAAAATAAATAAAATCATAGAAGGATGCAAAAAACATGGAATATGGGAAGACATTTAAAAAAAAAAAAAATCATTAAACGAAATAAATATCATTAGAAATTAGAAATACAATCGATTATAAAAATAGGAAATTAGGATAAATTTAAAAAATATATAGAGTTTTTGTAATAAAAAGAACCACACCCGCAGGGACAGGTTCAAAATTTTTTTATAACATTTATGATATAAAAAAATAAATTATAATAATAATAATAATAATATGTCAAAAGTTTTGTCAGGGTTGTCACAACACTAAGAATTTTGCAAAATAAAATATTGTTCCATAATTATTAGTTTCGGGTAAAGAGTATATTGAAAAAAAAAAAATTAATTATTTAATTTTTAAGAACTTTTTTTAGGTATTTACTGTATATAAGGAAAAATCGAAAAAAATCAAAAAATAATTCTTACTTTAATTTTAAACAAAACTTTTATAATTATTAAAAATTGTCAACACTTGCTCAACACCTTTCTTTTTGAAAGTAATTTTAAAAGAGATTTAAGTTTAACACATGCTTAAAAATTTCAGTTTTGTGTTTTCGATCTCTTATTATAGGTACATATATTTAGGTACAAAAGCGTATAATACTGTGATTTTGCAACCTACTTTAAAGTACGAATATTTCCCCAGCTACATTAATTATTTTCCAAATATGCACGAACGCGATGACCGTGACTGAGACACCATCCACTGCGCTATCCACGAATGTGCAGTCGGTTTTGCGTGCCTATCTAAAACAGCCGGACGATCCAAGAAAGCACAAAATATGTTTAATTTTTAAGAATGTCATAAAAAAAAATTTGAAATATATGTCTCCGCTTTCACCAAAAAGTTACAGATTTTTTTATTTGCTGCTTTTTTAACAGTCCTGATGTAATGGATCCAACATTTTTCAATTTTGCATTTGGAAAAACAAATTTTCGAAATCGGTTCGAAAGAGAATGCTTCAAATTTAAAAACATTTGCATTAATAAATTGCAGCAAATGCGTTTCTTGGACTTTTGACTTTTTTTTAAGGGACTTCTGATATGTCACCTGAGTTAATTTGATCTCTTCAAATATTTTAATCTGGTTACTTTAATTTAACTATGTAAAAAGATAAAATATGTAACAACAATCAAATACATAAACAAGAAAACGTCATAGTGATAAAAAAGCAGTAATAACAGTAAAAAACAGTAATAACAGTAAAAACAGTACAAATGTTAACGGAAAAATATTTAAAAAAAAATTTTTTGCAATATTCATTTAGTACGGAAACACTGAAGAGAAAATTTTTTGAGTGATCCCAAGGGATATTATAAAATTTATGTGACATTTCTCTTGACCTTCACTAAATATATTACATAATGTCTATACATAGTATTTGTTTGTTTACTTACATTTCTTGACTTTTTTATTTGTTTTTTTTTTATTTTCTTGTTTATGCATTTGGAGTACATTAAGGGTCGGACATCATATTTAAAGTTTTATAACCTTAAAATTATGTGCCATCATTTTTTTAAAAATTTAAGTGTTAATCATTTTAAATTTATTTTCACAAGAGAACAGATATAAAAAAATAATACTATATAACTTCCATTTTTATATTAAAGTAACTTTAATACCCTTTATTAACTTTCAGTTTATTCTTTAAATTTAAAGAATATTAAAAAAAAAATTAAATAAATTTATTAAAATTTATTATACTTTCAAGATGCTTCATTTGAATTTAATTGAAAATGCATTGAAAAATGATTGCTTTTCAAGAAAGTTAATTAGCCAATCAGCTGTTATTAATTTCCTTATGATGAATAATAATAAATAACAATAAGGCGGATCATTTGTTTTTCTGATAACCTAATAATAATATTCTAATTATAGGGTATTTCTTTTATTCCATAATTGAAAGTTTAAATTATTGGAAAATTAATTCTTATTATAAAAAATTAATTCAGTTTTAAATGAATTTTGATTAGAAACATTGGAAATTACAGAATATTTGAAAAAAAATATCCATAGGCATGAAATGGAATTAAATAATTTTAATTTTATTTTATGCAGGAGATAAAATTATGCAATTTAATTCTAATTTTAGGTTATTGAAATTTGGTGTTTTTACATGAGGGGGCGAGCTTTTACTCTTTAGTTTTTGTAATGTTTTTTAGAGGGGCTCAGAATCAAAGTGACCTAACCCACAGAAAAACTTAAAAAAAAAGCACAAGAATTAGGCCACTTTGGCCCTAAAACCAATAAAAAAAATGGTTAAGACCCAAAAATACCACAGATGCAACAGGAAATTAACCTTTTCAAGTACGCAGTCCGTTTTAGTATCTAGTTCTAATGCAAGTTGAACAAAAATTTATTCGAAGTTTTTTAGAGGGTTAGGTTACCATGGTTTTTAGTCCGAACAAGAATACGTATTTTGCTAAGTATATATTGGAATATATTGAATATATACCCTGAATAATTTTTTTATTAACACCCCCTTACCAATGTTTTTTACGAAAGTAGGTAGAAAATATTGAAAATCACGCAGAATAATTGTAAAGAACTCCAACTAAAGCGTTGGACACTATAACCAACTAGAACCATTCTTTTTCAAGATTCCTAAAACTTAAATACAAATTAAAAGTTTGGTTTTTGCGAATAAAGCCCTTATTAAGGAAGCGGAATGGGATTTCCGAAATTTTTCCGAAATTATGTAAAAGGATTAAACAAGAAATTTGGAGCAATTAAGAAACATAGATATTAATGTTTTTATTAACCGACTTTTTTTTTTTAAGCGCTTACTGTTCAACTGTTAGGCTAATAAGCCTGTCTATATCACTGGTACATATTGGAACAGAAGGTCATATTATATTCGTGTTATTAGAATTGATCTCAATAAATTCCACATACAGTTTAAACATGAGATAGTACTATGATACAATTCTATTTTTGTATATTTATTTATTTATATTTTGCATTTGTTTATATTGTTACATTAATATATTTTTTATTAAAATGCGAATGGTAGCTGAGTCGAGCCGAAAACCAGAAATTTGTTTTTTACTTTCACAGGAATAGAACCCGAGCCTTTCGCATGAAAGGTGTGCATTCTAACCACTGTGCCACACAGCCGTTCAACCGGACTTTTGTTAAAATCTGCTATATGTTTGTTACAATAATCAATAAACAGGTTCTCGGGCAAAACTAAGAGTTATTAACTAAATAATTTTTCTACCTAGTTTTATAAACTGATACATATAAGATCTCTGTCTAATATTCCAACAACAAACAGCTTTCCTTTTTAGAAATCTGCAGAATGTATTAAAAGTAGAATTAAATTTTTAATTAATTAAAGCATCAGTTTTAATTTTTAAAAAAACATCAGTAAAAACAAAATGAAGTTGAAATTTAAAAGAAAAAATATTAAAAATTCAAGGAACTTCAAAAGATATGAAACAAACAATATTGAATTCTTAAAATGTATGGCATTGCAGTTACACAAAGTAACTTTAGAATTATTTAAATAACAATTTGTTACAATGAATTCGAAATTGTTTATTTGTTTTATAATACAATATTCTACAGCACAATAGATAGTTAAATTGAAATTGAAAAATCACTTAACTATTGTATTGTTTTTCCTAAAACTATGATAAAAGAAAACTTTTAGGAAATAATATATTTTAAAGAAAAGTAAAATAAAAGTAATAATATCTTTTTAAAAGTGCATTCAATAATAAAATGTAAAAGTTTAAGTAAAGCATAAGATTGTTTTCTAGATAATTAAAAGAGAAGTAATTTTCAAATGGATACAGTGTCACAAAAAAATCGTTTGGTGTTTTAGAATTAATATTTTAATAAGATCTTTTTGGATTCAGTTATATGGCATTTCAAAAGAATGCGCCATGGATTAGTTGCTATGAGTCCATCAAAATTTTCTAATTCAATTTATAATAAGATTTTTGGGAAACTTTCAGATTTGAATCTATTTCAAAATTCAAATTAATTCAAAATTCCCTTTCAACATATGGTTTAGTTGCCTGAATATGGTTTAGTTGCAACATAACATGTGATTTGGTAACATGACACTTTACTGGGAAAAAAAAATTCCGAACGTAAAAATCTTGAAAATAAAAAAACTCGAATTTAAATTTTGTAGAAATAATCATGAATGTTACAAAATCCTGAGAACCATAAATTACGAATTTAAGGAATTTCCTTTCAAATTAATTTTTAAACTAAATTTTCTGATTTTTCATCCGGATTTTTTTTTAGTAAAGTATGATAGACCCTAAAGTTAAAGTTCTGTTCTTAAAAATTGATTTGCAAGTTTGGGTTTCTTAAAAAATGAGGAAGAGTTTATTAGACTTACGGTGGACTGTGTTAAGTCTGGAATACCCGTATAACCGTAATATAGATATTATAACTATATTTTGATAGACGAACGGACATGCATATCTAAATTGATTTACTTTTCGGTTCTGATCTGATCCATACCTTTGAGTCTATATCTACTCCCACTCCTTCTCTGCGTCACAAACGTAATGGCAAATTTATTATACCATAAATTTATAATAAACGTTTAACAAATTTTATAGAAATTACTTCATGAGCTCAAAAATAAAAGCTCTGTTCAATATGATGTATCATTAAGAAATTTTTAACTAGTTTTTCAAATTGAATTATATATTTAAATTTTTAACCGTTAAAGACATAATGTTACCCCAATGGGCCTCACTTAATTATATCCATAACCGATTACATTCAAATATCATAATCAATATTATATAGAGGAGGGTGTTTTGGTAAACTATATTAGAAATAATAACCTCAAAATAACCTCCTCAAATAAATTATTTTAAAACTAATAAAGGAAATCCGTTATTTCATAGATCATTGAGTAGTTTTAATGGTGTTTGTTAAAACCCCATTATATATTTTATATTGAAGAAAACTAACAAATACAGCTACTGAAGAGCTAGTTATTGTAAATATTATCAACGATCATTTATAATTGTTGGTACTCTTATGGTTTTGGGGCTTAAAAAGGAAAAGTTTATAATTAAGATGTTGGATACAAGATATCTATTGAATTTCATGTATTTAAAACTTTATTAAAAATAACTTAAAACAAATTTTAGTTTTACACAACAATTTAAAACTATTTATTAACAGAATTCTGTTGAAAAATAAAGGTCTGTAAATAGTTTTAATAACATGGGATGGCATGTTATTGATAAGTTTTTTCTTTTTAATTTAAAGGTCAATGTCAATATACTTCTTCATATTTTAAGTTAATTATAGAAATGAACTTGAAACTTATAGAATTTTATTTAAAATTGTTGTATTTACGTGTATTGGTAATGCTTTGAGTATATTTTAATGATTATTTTATTAAATGTATTTATATTTTATATTTAATAAATATTATATATTAAAAGCAAACAGACTGTAGTAAATGTTAATAGTCTTATAAAGCCAATGTAGAAGTTATTTCGTCCTTTGGAGAAGTTATTTCGTCTAGGACTCCTCAGCGGGACTAGGCTGAACATTTAATTCAGATAACTTCTTAACATTCTTTCGACTCATAAAGTCCTTATAAATAATCTTATTGGTTTTTTTCTGTTCGACCGATTGTTGAAAACATTGAAAGCCCTTTACGTCTTTCACGCACTATAATTACGTTCCTAAAAACCAAACTTAAGAATGGGGTCATTGATAAGAAATGTACAATTTAAATAAAATTCAAGTTTGTTACATGGTTATTTAAGTAACAATCTGGAGTTTATTTTGTGGGTTTTGATTAGAATTATTTGGCATCAAGGAATTACCGTTAATTTTAGCAATTTAAAATCATTTTAGCCATTAAATTATTGAAATATTAAAATTTAAATACGTAAATTAGTCAGGTTGTATGCTATGTATGCTATTTCAGTCAAGTTTAAGTATTACTTTCTTAAGGGGCTGGGATTAGCAATTTAAATTTAAAAATCTTTTGATCAAATACCTTAAAAGAATTTGTTGAATTTTTATTTTGTAAATTAAAAAAAAAATGACTTTATTGCGCCATAAATCACTTTACTCCTTTTTATAGATATTTTTACACTCACAAAAAATCTTCAATCTATCATTTATCATAAAATTCATAAAATATATTAAAGAAATTAATGTTATAAATACATATTAATATTTTTTTTTACAGTCTAAGTCAAAAATATTCGTATACGATTTCTTTTGAAAGGTTTAAATTTATCACAATTATTGAATTTTTTGTTTGTTCTCAGACTATTTTCAAATAATTACAAAAAGTTTAAACCTAAGACCACATTAACCATATTTTAAAATTGAAATCTGATTGAACGATTTTATACAACAACTTTGAACCTCAAATAAAAGAATTTTTAAAACTTTTTAAGCCTTGAACCTTTCGAAAAAAAAAACTTGACATCTTTCATGACCTTGACTGAAAGGGTGAAATGTAATTTATCGTTTGACTTAACAAATGATAAGAACCTTGGAGTTCCAAATTTTTTAAATGAATGCCTTAAAACACAATATTAATAATAAATTTTATAGTGGTTTTAATTTTTTTTTCTGTTGTTCGTAATGAGTTTTAAATTTATTGGGAAGAGTTTTGACAGCCGTTAATTTTTTTTTTTTTTTGTAACACTGATTAATTTTAAAGTTTTCTAAAATTTTTTAATCCTAAAAGTAAATATTGGGTATTTTATATGTTATATACTGTAATATTATAATAAGGTGTTTAATTGAGTAAAAAAAATCATTAAGTTTGTATACATTAATTTAAGTAAGTTTATGGGTTCATAAGTACAGTGACGGTCATAAATTAAAATAAATATAAAATTAAAAGACTCTAATTTTTAATAAATGCTAAATTTAATAACTCGAATCATTTTAAGTAAAACTTATGATTACGAAAAACCATTAAATGACTAAGGCTTGAATCTCAATATTATTAACTGGGGAAATGCAATTATTTTTAAGGTTTACTAAATAAAAAACTGACATGACGTCACAATGTGTCCCCAATATATTTTATTACAAAGGAAGCAAATAATTTCCTTAAATCATATAATTGTGTACTCGGAGGAGGTAAACACATTGTTAGCAAAGTTAACTAATGCCATAAAAAATCGAAAGAATTATTTTTTTTTTCTACGAGGGACAGTGGAAAGCTTGAAGCAACCCATTGCAATTGCGGGATGTTCCTTTTCGTAGTGTGTTAACATACTAAAACCATCGCCCTTTTTTGATCAAACTTTAGAGTAGGAGTTTGGATACTAATAAACAATTTGGTTAAAAGATGGGGATTTGGAAGGATTTGTCGTGGATTGAGGATATTTGGGATGGTTGGATTACGTAGGAGTTGTGGATTATAGTAGTGTAGTCAACCAGTGGCTTAGAAAGAAAGTGAATAAAATAATGAAAAACAAGTTCACAAAGTTAAATTTACCCTTGGGTGCTTTATTAAATGAACCTACGCCCTACGATGTACCAGGTGTTCAAGGTAATAAATTATTAGGGTTTTAAATTTGGTTTTATTTGACTATAAATTACAAAGCAGTATCTCAAAAGTAAAAGAGGCCATACTTTCATTAACTTATATTTAAAATATTATTAATTTCATAGTTAATTTTTAGCAATTATTAAATTCAATAATAAAATAACGGAATTAATTACACGTAATTAATCACCGTTATTCTAAAATTATATGAACGCTACTGTAATTATAATAAAAATTATAATACAGTGGCGTTAATAAATTCCTAATATATAATATAATATATAAATTATATATTAGGAATTTATGTTATAATGTAGTTAAAGGTTATGAATCTAGTTGTATGTATTATGATATACATATATACAGTGGAAACCGCTTATAGTCAATATGGTTTATTGTCACAATTCGCTTATAATCAATAATTTTTTTGACAACATCTATTTTCGAAATTTTCTTTGTATTTTATTTCGTTTATAGTCAAGAACGTTTATAGTCATATACCGGTTATTATCATATAATTTAATTGCCAAAAATCTTAAATTTAATATAATGTAATGCTGTTTATAGTCACTTGTCGACAAAACGCCAAATTTTTGTAGAGCGAGGAAAAAAGAAATTATTTATTGAACTTTTCAATCTTACAAGTGGGAAATATTGGTACTAACACGAAATAATCGATACATATTATAATCTATGTATGTACATATTATTAATCGACAAAACAGCTGTCATTTCAAATATTTTTTTTTCAAATTTGAATAGGTATGACATATTCTTACTAGACAAGTTCCTACATACATACATATTATGTACTTATATGAATTATTTTGTTTTTTTTTTATTGTTTTTAGTTATTTAAGAGTTAGAAGAGGCTATTAATTTATTGTTTTGTTTTTACATATTGTTTTTAGTTAATAAATGCACAAATTTATTTAAAAAAAATGTTTAGTTTTGTTTTTCGCTGGTACTGGGGGCCTTATTTAGAATTTTTTTTTTCTTCCTTTTATAGGCACAAACCGCTTATAATCACAAATTTTTCTGATTTTTTTTGTGTGACTATAAGCGGTTTCCACTGTATAAACATATTTTTAATGTGATTAATATTTTAAGTTTGAGGTTGTTTATATAATAAACAACAAAATTGGTAAATAAAGATTAAATTTAGCGTGCTAGTGTATAAATTGAAATATTTTACATAATTAAAATTAAATTTAGGTGATAGATAAGATTAAAACTTAACGGGTATAGGTATAATATTTAGGTATAATATAGGTAAATATTTTAACGATTTAATTTGCTTTGAAAGTTCTTATAAATTTAAAGTATTCTTTTGTTTGAAGTTTTTTGAGTTTTTGTTATCTTAGAAGCGTGTAATTTTAAAAATTTTTTTTATTAGAATGATGGTATGCTTTCAAGTAAATAATCAAGTTTTTTGTCTTTGAAACATGGATGAGATATTTGAAAATAATTTATAAAATTTGTAATACATAAAATGAGGGTGATATTTAAAAATTTTACTTTAAAAATTTTTATTATTTACTCTTTTTGTGAAGAAAATTAACACGTAATGTAAAAGTTGAATTAACTTTAAATATTTTAATGAGACTTTCAAATAAATTAAAATTTGAATATGTGATATAATTTAAAATGGCACAGTTCAATGAACTATTTAAATTTATATTTTTAAAAATGTAACACAATTGATAAAAAGAAGAACTGTCTTTCATTTCACCAATTTACTTTTATATTAAAACAATTTTAAATGCAAAAGATCTACCATTAATTTTTGTTTAGTGAAAATTTTAACAATTTTAAGTTTAAAAGTTTTCAAACATTAAAAGAACCAATATCTACCATAATTTTATTATGTAACCCTAGCCCTAAAGGGGGGCTAGGTTTACTTAATTCTAGTAACTTAATTTTGAACATACTTGTAAAAATTTTAATTTATTACCGTATAAAAACAAGAAATTTAACTAATTAACCATTATAATAAATAACAATGTGTATTTTCTAATTTATTATATAAACTTTAGTTTACTTCAAGTCTCAACTTCATTAATGAGTAATTGAAATGAATAACAAAAGAAACTTCAGTTCTTCATATAAGTTATTTCCATTTTCAAAAAATACTGTATATAAAACTTCTTCTGGGTCCTATATTGCATATTTATAGGATGTCTTCTTTTATTTTTTTAAAATTGGGAAACATGTACAAATAATGTAGCACAGTATATATTACTATATTATAATTATATTTATAATAGTATAATAATTTTTATAATAGTATATTAATAAATAATAATAATACGTTTTGAAAAGATTATTTGAACTGGAAGAAGAAGAAACTATGTGTAACACATAAATAATTAAAATGAAACTACAAATTGTAACTTAATACTTATGGTTTAAATTTAAAATTATAATGATTTTATATTCTTGAATTTGTAAAGAAATGTTCCAAAGAAATTAGTGAACTAAAGTTATTGAAACATTTTAATGAATAATAAATAAGTATCACTATTTAACAAAACATAAGCTAACTTTGTTTGAACATATGCGTTCAACAATAAACCAAAAATAAACTTAAATTAAAAAGTGATCAATTTTCATTTATATTTTGTTTTTTTTTCATTAAATTCTTATGAATTATGGTAGTATAACATAATTAAATAAAACATAAATTATCTAATTCATTTTTAATTGGTAATTTATATTTATAATTGCTTGTTTTAATATTTTTAATTAGCACACTGTTAATAATTATAATTTAAGCAAAATAAAAAAGTTGAATTATAATTTGTTCCTAACGTTTTTAATATAACAGTAAAAATTGATTCTTTGAATTTTATTAATCGTATTATTAAAATTAAAGTATAGCATTATTTAATACGTAATTGTATGCTATGTGTGTATCATACATCCTAGTTCGTTCTAAAAATAATAAAGATAAGAAATATTTTAATATTTTAGAATTGTAATTGTTTTTAGAACTTCATAATAGCCTATCTACAATGACGCTCGCGTTTCGCTCTCGTTTCGCCCTCATTTCGTAATCAACAAAAGAGTGTCCACAATGAAATGTACATGACAGCGTTTTTTGACATTGTTTTGTTTACAAATTTTAAGAATTAGAAAATATTTAATAGTTTAAAGTTTATAGTATAGCTATTTTGAAATGAATTTTGAATGGTTTGATGTTATTTAACCCTAGATGTGAGGACTGCATCTATTGTAGAAACTTTCATATAATTTAATACATTTTAATAATTTGACAGATAGCTGCATTTAGAAAGCGAAACTAGATCCTTCATTGTAGATAGGTTATATTAATTCATGAAAACATCCTTTGTGTAGAAAACATGATGGAGCACTTAATCCAGCTACTAATACAGATTAAAAAACAGCAAAATTAGTTTCTTTAAAGGCATCATCGAACATTATATAGGTACTAATGATTTTTATTTAATAAAAGCTATCTTAAATAAAAAGAACTTTTGTACAGAAGTTTTTACCCTTGAATTATAGTAAAAAACACTTATTTTTGGAATAAGCGACCATCACAAACCATAACAAAATTTCCGGGAGTTACTTTAAAATGACTCGAAATACTCTAAGGAGTTAAAATTGTCTTTTTAATAAATGAGTCCCTTTGTCATATAATTTTAGATATCTCCAAAAGATTATCTATATGTAATTATTGTATTGTCAAAAGATAGATGTGAAAACGACCTTTAAAATTGTATGTGCTACATTGGTACAGATTGTCCCATTTAAATGAAACCGGGCAGATAAATGTATTATATAAAAATTTTTATTTTACGTTTTTCGAAGAGAAATTGTGTACATACTTTTACAATCAGTAATTTGCTCATGTGAGCCTATTTTGAAACAATACACAACTAAATTTTAACTAATTCCTAATATATGGTTTTCTAAGGTCCTTAATAAGAATTTGTGTATTATTTTTTAAAAATAATTAAACATATAATAGCATAAACAACTTATACAACTTAATGATTTAAAGAACTTGTAATTTACAATTACTATTCACAAAAAAAAGTTACTAACTATACGTTTTTAATTAGATGAAAATAAATAAATTAATTATACAAGTATTTACTTAAATTTTTCCCATGTTAATAACTGTCATATTTATTCAGTTGGTAACAATTGTTGTTTTAGTTTCAGTCTACCGTCTACAATTCACTAACTATCATTTACAGGAAACTAAGTCATAATAAAAGCAAAATAAAAATGTAGTCTAACTATGTGTTAAAGACATGAATTTTAATTGCAGAACAAAATTAAAACATAACAACAATATAACAAAACATTTGTAAAATAAACAATAAGTTTATATTGCAGATAGGTGTAAACTAAGAATTGTTTACTGGGTAATTATGATTGTTACCCTTAAAACAAATTAATTGTAAATAATTTTGAATTTATTATAATTTTGTTTTCATAATTGTTATTTCCGCATAAAGGAAACAATCTAATTATTACTTTTTTTTATTTTACAAACAAATGTACTATTAATATGGTAATTTTAATTAGTAATCAAGACAGGGTTGTCTTTGGATATTTATTTATCAAATACATTATGTAATTATTGGATATTTGAATGTTAAAAATGTTGAAAAAAAAATGAGAAAAAGTGGGTGGATTTTTGTACTTACATAACTTGGCCTATCAGGATTTCCTCAATTTAAACCCCTAAACTTGAAATTAGAATCTCTTATTGTATTTATAAGGGCGTCATGGATATTGAAATCCAGCTAGCTTGGTCCAGGGATCCGAGTACCTGCCATACAATTTCTTTTTTTAAATAAGCATTACTCTGCACCTATTTAAGCTGAGTGTCTGAAATTTTGCCAAAAATAGTTTAGTTTTATGGCCAAAGTTTATGCAAAATTTAGTTGATCTACTGCAGGGGGTTCGAGTAGCTGTCATACAACTTCTTCTGTTATATGAGCATTACTCTTTACCTAATGAAGCCGGATGTCTGAAATTTGGTCAATAGTAGTTAACTTTAATGGCCAATTTGGTGAAGTGGAAGAGGTTTGAAGAGCTTCCTTTCAACTTGTATTTTCTTTTGGAAGATATATAAGTTTATAACTGGATGATATAATATCGATATTACCGGTCATACGTGTATCCCAGGGTTGGCTCAATCTACTCTGCTATACTCTTCCTCGTTTTCAATAATTACCGAAATTTAACATGATTGAAGAGTATGACTAGTGCTGAGTATTAACAAGTATCGGATCGGAATGAAAGATGGGTTTTAAAAGAACAGATTAAGAGTTAAATCCAAAATTAAATGCAGGGCTATCTCTGAATATTCGACAGAATTGATTCGTTTTTTAATTTTCCATTGATTTTGGGTGTGATTCAGTGCCACATTAATTAAAAGGCAGTAGGCTGAACTTCAGAAGATTTAAAAAAATTCCCATTTGATACTAAGACGAGTACCAAGATACTGTTTGAGATACCAAGACACTGTCAAGTTACTGTGGGATGTCTGAATGATTGAAAGTAAATATAAATTTTAAATTGAGCGAAAATATGCGAAAACAAAGCCAGTATTTGAATTACAAAAAAATTGAAGCGTAGAAAATGAAGAAGGATGTACAAAATATCCTTCTAAAGCTTTAGATTTGCTTAGTTTAAGGTTTTTTTTATAGATTCTTTTTGTTAAAGGATATTTTCCTTAATATAAAATTAAATATTAACAATTTTTGCTTATGTAACAAAATATAAAAATTAAATTAAAACTTGGATAATTCCAAGAAAATTTTTTAGAAAAGAGAGAGGAAAAGAATTTGAATAACAATACACAGAAAAAAATTCATTTTTTAATTTGCATAAAAATGTCTAAATATGAATACAAAAATTACAGAATATTAATAAAAGAGATAATATAATATACATATAAATGAAAATGTACCTTTTGTTACATTTATTTTTGTCTATTTATGTTAAAATTTGAATTTTTGTATTTTAAATCGCTTTGATTCACTTTTTTTTATCTCTGTGTGTTTTTGGTAAGAACTTGGAGACTTAAGACGAAGTGGAGGCTTTAAACTATAATACATAGATTATAACTGGCAGAGAATACAAATATATAATAATTTTGTTTATTTATTTATTTATATTACATAACATTAATGATTATGAAATATTTGTTAAAACCATTTGTTAGAGCATTATAGGTTTGGAACCTATTTCAAGATTATCTCAGTACCATTTATAATATTTATTTAATTATACTATGTCTCCTATTATAATATTTAATTGTAAGAGTTTAGTCACGAGTTTTTAGGTAATATTTTAAAAAAAATTCTGATCTATGCTGGGTTCAAACACGCACTTCATAACTTCTGCGTTACAGAGCCCTTCTACTCACTTTGGTATCATTATTTTGGGATTCTACCATTATTTGGCGGGAAGCATATTTAATTTGTGTAAAAACTGATTATTTATGATTCTATATATGCGAAACTTTAGTTAAATATAATGGATTGCCTTTTTTTTCAATAAAATTTATGATTTTTCCTTAATTTTGGAAAACGGGATACCCTGATTTCGAATCTAAATTTAAAATGTGTACTTATTATTTTCGATGTTATAGCTTAAGAAAGTCTGTATATATTCATACCAGTCACTTATATTACATAATTTGAATTAATATTTGTTTTTATATTAGTATTAACTCTTCAGCTTTGAGCTGTATAAGGCAGTTATAATCCACCTGACTCCAAGTTTCAGAAGTTCCTAGGGAGATATGGCTGATTGCTATGAGTCTTAAGTCCCTAAGGAACTTATGCAGCATTAATGAGTAGTAACTCCCTAAGAGAATTATAACCTTGCACCTTTTTCTTTTTAAATAAACTTTAATTTTGTTATAATCTTACATATGAATATCTTAACCTACAAAACAAAGTTAACAAACAAGGTATAACTCTTTTATTTTTAACATTTAAAAATATTTGAATTTTTTTATTGTTAAATTTAATATACAAGTATAGCAAATAAAATCATTTCTCTTTTACAGTACAAAAATATTGTATTATAATCATATTCATACATTGTAAAATTTTAAAAAATCAATGTTTAATTATTTTTTTTTTTTATAAAACTTAACTAACTTAACCTAACTTAACCTTAGTTTACCTAAACTTAAATTTAAATAAACTAACTTATTGACTACAAAATAGCACAAATGCTTTTAGGAATTATATCAAGATGTATTTAACCACCAATAATCTTTATTTATTACTTTATCTCTTTCAGATATTGATATTTCATATCTTAAATTATCTCCGTTAATATTGCCTGGGATATATTCGATTTTTTTGCATGTATCCCGTCTACTATAATGAAATAGTATAAGGACGTGATCTTGGTTTTGAGTGTATCTATATTTGTCCAAGAAGATGAAGTGCTCAGGAGCTATAAAACCCGTGAGCAAGGTGTTCTTAATGTACTCCTCATTGTGGTAAAATATATGTGATATTAAACCATTTTCTGGAGTTTTTAATGCTCTATCATAATGACTTCTGATTAATTTTACCATAAGATTATCTATTCTCATGATTTTGGCTTCCTTGTACAAATATTTCTTAGAATAAAAATGCTTGTATTCGGACTCAGGCTTTCTATGTTTATTAATACAAACTATTATGCACTTTCTTTCGAATTTACGTATTTTTTCCTTTAAGCTTGCACTAATGTTGTACCATATTGGTACCCCATAGACAAGATTTGGCCCAATTAATGTCTGGTAGCATATTATTCTAACTCTATTGCTAATATTTTTGTTGTAAAAGAGTTTTTTAGCTGCCATAAAGGATTTATTGCCTTTATCTATTGAGTATTTTACATGATCTATGAGGTTTAAGTTTCGATGTAACTGAACTCCAAGATATTTAACGAATTTTTTGTTTGCGAGAGTTGACATAGGCGATTTAATTTTAAATTGTTTCCAATTTTTTCTAATGTCTGAACTAGTTTTGTCAACCGTATTACGGAATAATATGGTTTCACATTTGTTGAAGTTCATTTTTAATATCCATATCTTGCAATAATCCTGCACAATATTAAACATTTTTTGTAATGCTATTTACAGTGTCATTCGCAGAGTATATTATAATATCATCTGCGAATGCCATATAACCTTGCACCATTGGTACCATTTAAAAACTTCTTTTTTGAATTTGCAATTTTTGCATAGATTTAGGATGACATTTTTTTTACAATTCTAAATTCGTATCAAAAAATCTTACAAAATATCTACATATTGTAAATGCTATTTCTGGTAGATTAAAGGACTCATATATTATTTCTAGATAATTTTTCCAGTTCCAGTTTTGTAGGTTATCTCCCGTGAGTGTTTTACAAACCATGAAATAATGTGCTAAAATTGAAATCTTAAATGGCTTACATTTAAATTTAGAAAAACTCCCTTGAATATTATTTTGTTAAAGTTAAACATATATTTATATCGATATAATCGATAGAAACAATAAAATACCAGAAAATAAAAACTTTAAAAAAATAACGTCAACTGAAAACTATTTTTAAATATTGATTTTGTTCCAGCTGAGCTCTTTTAAAAGAAGTTGTGTACATATTATTTACAATTACATTTAATTTTTCTATAACCACCCATTCTTTTGTTATATTTTGTTTGATAATATCTGTACATATTTAAATCCTACACATAAATTTTCACTAAAACAGCGACATTCTATATATATAGTTCATGAAAACTCCAGGAGCTATTCATCATAACTCATAAATCACACAACATCAAAAATAATATATTTTTAAAAACTTGCAATAAACTAAACAAACAAAAAAATTGTCGGCACTCTCAAAATAATATTATAAAAGCACTAAGTCTTAAACAGTTTTAACATGATTGAAATAAACACTTTTCTATATATTTATTGTCAGGATTAAGCACATGTAATCCTACAATAAATACCTTCATACACTTTAAAAATAACACCACATATTATTATAAATTGATGTTTCATGTTATTTTCAATCAAAAAATCAATTTTTAGGGATTAATTCTTTTTTGTTTTGTATTCATTGTTTTATTAAAATACAGCCTTTAGTAAAATTTAAGATATTTAATATATTTCAAATTTAATAAATAACATTGATAGGGAGAAATAAAGCCTAGAGCAATAAAGCCTTGTATGTATTATTTCAAAACCAAGTTAAGAAATGAGGCCTTAAGCCTTACACATTTTTCATTCTCAAGTAAAGTAAAGCCTGTAGAAATATAATGTTATTATTTTGTATATCCAATTCCAAATTTATTGTCGACCGTAAAATTCGAATACATATATTCAACTGGTTTCAAACTATTTTCTAATTTCTAGTCAGTTTCGTTGCTATCGTGGTCTCTCCTACGAGTCACTGTTCACTCCTCTCTTAGGTCATTCCTTCAAAATTTCATTTGCACTTTCCATAAAGGAATAGACGCTGAATTAGATCTTATTTCTATTTCGAATAAGAAATAAGGTATATTCTTATTTAGGTCTCATTTCTATTCGGAATTCGGAAGAAACAATTGCTATTTACGCTAAATCTTTCATTCCAAAGAGAAAAAACGCTTTTGAGGTCTTATTAGTTTAGGTTTAATTTACTCCTGCTCTTTATGTAAGGATCTGAATATATCTTGTAATTTTTGAAAAAAATTATTCTAAAAGTTTAAGCAAAGGCATCAAGTTTTAGTATCTATAAAAATTGCATGAAAAAAAAAACCATGTACAGGATTTACCGTTATACCTATTTTTATCTGTTATTTAATTTGCTGTTGGACTCTTTATTTTGAAATAGGCTTTAGTTTCTGGGGTCGTAGTATAACATTTCAAACGCGTCTTTAGTTATGCAATCCCATAGGTACTAAATGAAATTCATTTAACTGATCTATCAATTTTGCTCTACACTGCATATCGCAGAAAGTATTTACAGTATATACTCTTTTGTAAAAGCTTTTATCGATTTTCTTTTATCTATTTTACACCTATGTACACATATATTTTTATTTATAACCCTTTTTTTTTGCATTAGGATTTGAAACAAAAAAATTTCTAAACCTCCCCCCTTGTCGTCCCCACCCCTATCGGAAAATGATTTCATGACATTTAAAGAATAAAAAATAATAAAATGAAAGCCTTCATTAAAATAATAAAGATAGGTGGCAATAAAAAATTTAATACATTATAATAAATATTTTTTTGTCCTTGTCAGAGCACATTTACAAACAAACAAACACACAAACAAACAAACAATAAATTAAAAATAATTATTATGACAGTTTTTTTTATTATTTTCGGTTTTGTTATTATTTAGATTTTTAGTGACATGACGTGTTGAAGGTTAAAACTTGACTAAACATTTTTATAAAATCATTAAATTAATCACAAAACATACATTTTGAAAGATGAGGCTTATATTTTAATTAAGGCTTTTTTTTTTGCGGTTTCCAAATAGATTTCGAATTTTAGATATAATTGGGATTCGGATTTGTATTTAGATGGGTTATGGCATATTTATATTATATAAAAATATTATTTAATGTCTTTTTTGGGGATAATTCTAAGGTTGAAATTTAAGATTTTATTGATTTTAAGAGAAAAAGTAGAAATCTTAATAAATTGATAATCATCTATTTTAAAGAGAATATTAAATTATTTTTGTTTTTCAAGCTTTTAATTAATATTGAATAATATTATATATATATATATTACACCTTTCTTTAGTTTTACATTTGGAAAGGAGAGGTGGTAGGCTTCAGGCGAGAGATTCTTTGAATGATTAATTATATAAAAACCAACATGTTGAAAATTTTTCTAAAAAATCACTCTCTTTTGCCTCCTGCATTTTGAGAAACTTTAATTTTAATTTTGTAGTAACTAATGCCTTTAATTTGAAAACGATGCATAGTATCTTTATCCCAATAACTAAAAAATATAATACTTTGTTTTATTATCTGAAATTTTAGATCTGTTGTAAAATATTGAAAATTATTTTTAATAATTAAGTATCTAAAAGAGCTTAGTTAACTTCCACTTAGGACCTATTATTTAGATTAGAGATAAATACCCATATCTTTTCCAAGTACCTTGATTTTAAATTTGATCAAAAAGTCTCTATTCTCTTAATAAATTTTTTAGTAAAATGTCAAAGCAACACTAGAGATTATGTAAATAGTGGTATTATATAAAATATAACTTAGAATTTATTTTACATATTGTCCTAAATTTCTTACATATTCAAATACAAGGTTTTAAATACCGTCATTCTTCTGTTAAACTTTATTTAAATGGAAATATAAAACAAAAAATCAAGAATTCAGAGGATTATTGACTTTTTTTGTAACTGTAATTTTGAAATTACGCATTTAAATTACAGTTATATTTTGATAGTTTTTTAAAAATGAAGTAAGTAATTAAGCTTTCTTAATATTAAAAATTTGTTTACATTTTATTTCTAGTATTCTTTAATTTTATTCCGCCCAGAGTTATGCAATTTATATTTTGATTATGTCAATGTGTTAAAAAAATTTATACTCCGTTTCAATTAAAGAGAACAAATTGTAACTACGAGATAGAGAAATTTTTGCTAATAAATTGCAAATATAATCAATTTCATTGAAGAACTTTTTTTTGTAGCCCTATCCGCTATGAAGCTACAGTCCCAAAATGTCTGAAAAATCTTATATTTAAATTGTAATAAGTAAAATTCTATAGGAAATATTCTTAATCCTTAAAGTAAACTTTATAAATATAAGTAACAAAATTACATTGGGTTGCATTTCGCACTTTAAAGTTTATTTTTTACAAATTTGCTTATATAATAAATTTTTTAAAATACTTACTTAACAAGTAAGTAGGTACTACAAATCATGAAGGTTCTGGGTCTGATGTAATATCCCCTTTCAGTTCTCTTGGTTTTGCGCAGATGTCCTCTAATTGGCGATGTGCAGTTTTTTTAAGTCTGCCGATGTCTCATCTCCTCAAGGAGGTTCGGTCTCCCTCGTTGACATTCGTTTGACGTGACCGAGCCAATGAAAGCGTCTGATTTTAACTTTCGTGATTACATCAACGTGATTATACAGTTCATAGAGTTCGGCATTATATCTTCTCCGCCAAAACGCGCAATCGTTTACAAGAAAATGGTTCCTATCATATGAACACCACAACGCCGTAATATGTACTCCAGCACAAGATTGAAAAAGTTACAGGACAGCGCATCACCTTGTCTGAGTATGTTTGAAATTCATCAGACATATTACTTCCAACCGCTACCATACATTTTGTATTTTTCAAAGTCTTCTTATACAATCGTATGATTTTGGCCGGTACATAATGTGTTTCGAAATATACTGTCATAGGATGCTTTAAAATCGATAAAGAGAGGGAGAGTATCGACGATTTGGTATTCGCGAGTCTTCTCCAGGATTTGGCGTAGTGCAAACATCTGGTCTGTGGTAGATTTATCAGGCCGGAAGCCGCAGTGATAGTTTCCTATCACAGCGTTGCAATGGGGCTTCATTCTAGTCCACTGTAAGTTGGAAAATATTTTATAGGCGCTATTTCACAACGAGATTCTTCTATAATTTTCACATAGTGTAGTGGATCTCCTTTTTTGAGAAATTTTCCATATACTCTTGGGTCAAAATTTATTAAACATTCTTGAATTTGAAAAATGCACGTTTTTAAAAACTCTTGGTATTTTTCATAACTAATTGCTTGTATTCCTATGATTATTTAATAATATTTAAATTTAACCCTTAAACAATCATTGTATAATTAAATATCAATTAAAAACGTGTTTTCCATACTAAGATTAATATTTATAATACCTATACTATAATGATATTTTGAATTCGTGTGAAAAATAACAGGTGTTCAACTTTTCATATATTTGGTTGGATCAAATAAAATACCGACACTATTAAACCTATTTAAGAGTATATTTATCTTGTCCATAATAATATGCAGTGAGTGGACTTAATACAAATTAATAATTATGATTATGTGTTATAAGATTTGCATTATCATAATTTTCATTTATTATAACGTTAAATAAAATTTTAATTATATTTGTTGTTGTTGTTTTTTTACCTATTATAATTTTTATTGCTATAATTTTTTTAATAATTGGTTTTTAGGTTTTCTTAGAAACTTATAATTAATTTTGATCGAAATATATTTAATTAGTTTGTCATGGGAAGGTACTAATTTAGATTTTTATTATGATATGGGTTTATGAACTTCAAATTATAAATTGTAATTAACATTTAATTTTAGGAATAGGCAATTAAAAGATTTGGAAATACCAAATATTTGAATCTCTTTATTGAAATTTTGCTTCATTATCTCTTTCTAAACAAAAAAAATAAAAATTCTATTAAATTGATTATTGCGTTATAACTTGTAAAATATATTTCGAAAATCTTGTAGGGTAATTTTAATTTGAAACGAGGAAGGGTGCGCAGAGTAGAGTGTGTTAATTTTCAGATAAGCGGATAGTTAATTACTTTGCGAAATTTCAGTACACAACTTAAGAGACTCTGCAAAAAAAGTTGTACGACAGAGCTATGAACTAAAATAATTTAATTATTAGTATTTTTAATTACTGAAATTTCGAATGGGTCTGTAATGGGCCCTTCTTGTCCCAAATTGATTTTTACCAAACAATAAAAGCAAAACAATATATTTGGCTCATATATAAAGCTGAATAATTTCTGAATTTGCAAAGGCTCCTGCTCTACTACCTAAGAGTTACATTTTCAGTTTTGACTTTCATTTTCGGGCACCAGCCATTCAAATTTTAATACCCTGCTTATATATAATCATAAAATAATTTGGCAATCTAGTTTGCCAATTTTGAGGTTGCTTGGGGCAAAGCTAAATGAAGCTCCCATTTAGTTTCTATTTGTGGGAAGCTGTCATAAAAAATTCAGAATTTATTTAAGTACAGTGCTCCCAAAAAATTTTCCAATCTGAAAGATTTTTCAGTCTTCTATTGACGCTTTTGAAGTAATTTTTCAAGTAAAAATTAATTAACAGCGCTGGACCTGGATTCTGAAAAGATAGAAAAATCAAACATTTAAGCATTAGATTTAGCATTTGCCAATTTTGAGGTTGCTTGGGGCAAAGTTAAATGAAGGTGCCATTTAGATTCTATTTCTGAGATTTAAAATATGAACTAGAATTTAATAAAAACATTTTCTATATACCACATTGTATATCACAAAGTAGTTGCATTTTTACGACTTCATTGTTTTTGCATGATAATTGAAAATTGAAATTCAATGCATTGTGTTTTTCATTAGCATTGAAAATGGAAAAGCATTGTGCCAATGTTTAGAAAAAATTGGTGGTAAAAAAACAAGGGTTATAAAAAAGCACACTTCCAGATAGTTAAAGTATTTTTTATAATAAGCTTTGCGTAAAGTGTGTATATAGAATAAGTGTATATCACTTATATATCACTTGTATATCCTTAGACCTTTTCTTTAATTTTAAGGAAATCCTCCATATCCATTCCATTTCAAAAATTTTGTACCTAAAGTATTACATAACAGAAAATTAAAATATTGTAGGGCAACACTATATATATTCATTTTATAGAAACTTTTTAAAATTTATGAAAGCAGTTGGTATTTCCTAAATTAAAGTACATCTTATTAAAAGTGTTAAAAAAATTTAAATATCGGCCTTTATCAAAATTTGGGGGTTGTTGCTTGTTCCTGACGAAGTTACAGAAAAAAATATTCCATGAATCAATGCAATGCTTATCCATATAACTAAAGTTTGAAAGCTTTACTTCAAACATTGTAGAACTTTTTGTTGACACCTGGACAGGTGGACACAATTAAATTATATAGGCACATTAATATTAAATTTTTTTGAAAATGTTCTAAAAATGATACAAAAAAAGAGTATTTTCCGGAATTATTGTATTAACCTTAAGTTTTTTTGAATTTTATCATCCACTAAAAATTGAAAATTCAGTTTTTGTTAAGTTTTACAATTTTTTTATCAAAAGGATTTTGCTCCGGATACATTTACTAAGCTGGGGAATTAAAAATTCCATTGTTCTGTTTTCTTTTTTGGGACAATTTTTCATTTATTCCATTTTGATCAAAATAAAACTTTTTATGTATGTCTCACTCTCAGTTTTTTGAGTTTCATCTCCATTTAATTCGAATATCTCATTTCCCTTTGGGAAAAATTTTGAGAAAAACTTTTTATTTTGATTTATTTAATGACATTTTATAGTTATGGAGTCATGAGAGCTGATGGTGTTTTATTGTAATAACTTAACAATAACATTAAAAACTGTGAAAATTAAAAAAAAACAAGAAAAATTAATTCAATCAGTGTAGAGTTTTTCTTTAGGATTCAAAAGAATATGAAAATAACGAGGAAATAAGTGAAAAATATTTTGCCTTAAATTAATTTACTTGAGTGGAATTTATGATTCAATAAATTGTAATTTAATGAATTGTTGAATCAATCAAAAATAATAACAATATGAAGACATCTTGATTAATGACCTTGATGTCCTTAATTTTTTGTATTAATCTGTTTTTTCAAGAATAACTGAGCAGGAGATGGCGATATTGTCTGGAGGAGCAATTGTTAATGTTGCACGTATTTTTTTTTAATACACATTAAGTTTGGATTTTATTTTTGGGAATTTTCTGAGTTCACGGAATTTTCGTATTATGTATAAATTTTTTGAAAAATATACATAATAGTATTCTTTCATTAAAATCGATTTAATGGATTTTTAATGTTAATGCAAATATAATTGACAAATATGAATATTTCGTTTTATTATATTTTAACTAATAAGTAAGATGACAATCATATGAAGCCCATCTTTATTCATTTAAAAGGCGAATAGAGACAAATGTGCAAATAGATTTTTGATTGATTCTTATAACTCACAGAAGATTTTTGTAAAACACTACCAAGGAAATGTTTTTCTAGGCGATGTGATACTTTAAATCTTTTGAAAAGTATACAGTAGTATTACAGGTAAAAACACTCTTTAAAACTTTACTGAATATGGTTAAAACCAGAGCAAAGATTAGGGTTATACTTCCACATTTTGTGTGGGAGATCCAGGGTTACGATTATCCTCCCAATACCTTGAGTACTCGTTTTGAAACACAATTTCATCCGTAGATTCATTTGTATACTTTTTACAACTAGAAATCTGAGTAATAGGAACTGCCAAGAATTTTTTAAATCGCACCTACAAAATCAAGGTACTTTTTACCGCCATATGTTTGTCCGAATACTTAATTATGATTCAGAAAAATTCAATAAAAAATAAAAAAGTCAACTTATCTCTTCTGAATCAACGATACTTTTCGGCCTTGATTTTGCGCAAGCTGTTTCAGTTTCTGTCCCATAATATTAGCTTTGGACGCAGTTTTTTTGGCACTTAAGAATCTCCCTGGAACAAGGACGTTTAGTTTTTCAAATGTCATTTAAAAGTTTTTTTTCCATATGTATAAGTCCATATGTCTTAAAGCCATAATAAAGTCATTATGGCTTTATGACTCACTGCAGTGTGTTGTGAAAATTTTTGAATATGGCTTTAAGACACACTAAGACGCCATTATGGAGTGAGTCACTAAGCCACAATAGAAAACTTTCAATAGAAATGTTATTGTAAAATTTATAATATGGCGAATAGTCGGTATATATTCTATGATATTTAAGGTAACTTTGATATCGTTGAGGTCTGGTCAGTCCTCCGCGAACACAAACTGCGGATCACGTGGTTGGTGACGAAAATTTCAATAAAATTTATGTATAAATTTTGGACATTTTTTCAACTATCGATCTAACCATCAGACATAACATATGACCGTTATTTTGCGCCTTAAATAAATTAAAGCGGTGACAACATAACAACAAAATAATTTACAATTTTAACTGAATCCTACAATTTTAATTATATGGTGTTATAACTCAAAATTTTTAAAACACAATATGGTTTATTGACTCACTCTAGTGTGACTAAAAACAAAATTAAAAAATTTCGTGATTATGGCTTAGTTGAATGAGTTATAAAGTCATTTGCTTTATGACATAAAGGCGTTATATCACGACACCATATTTCGATTAAATAAATATTTCTTTTCAATTTTAATTGTATCAAATTACCAAAGCAATCAAATTCATTGAGAATAACTCAGTGTTTTTACATTTTCATTTTAGCTATTCTTATTTGAATTTTTTAATTACTCACATGTTATACAAGCACATTATTAAGTTACAAATTCATTTTAATTGCTTATGAAGTCAAAAACTTGTAAACTGAAGTATTAATGACATTTTTAAATTAAAAATTCCATGTAAATTGCTTTCAGTAACTTTCTTATTATTGTAAAATTCTATTAATTTTTTTTTCTTAATATTTTTGAAAAATTGGTTAGAAAATTATAAACTGAAAATGTTCTAAAACATCTAAGGCATTTTTTAATTCCAAAGTTTTTGTGAAATAATAAACTAATTTCCATAGATACTTGTTATTTACAAATATGTTCATTTTTTAATTGATAAATTGATTACTTACTTTCTAATTGAAAAATATCAAAATTTAAATGTCCTTCTATAATAGTATACATACTTGTTAAAAACCTTATTTAAATGTCCTTAAAATTTCAAGAGAATGTACAAAAAAAAAAATTTTACATGAATCGTTTTTATAATACTTTTATAAACTGGCAGATATGTATCTTAAGATTTAAAGTTATTTTGAATTTTTCAAAATACCAAGGAAATGGCTTAATACTTATGGAGTCTAAGTCCGTTAAACCTTTTATATATACACTATTTTATTGTTTTCTAGTAAGTTTAGCCAAATGCCGAATAATAATCTTAATGAGATTTAAAGTGAAAGGAAAAAGCACAGTCCCATAGTATAGTAAGTAAGTGAGATGGGAATCTACAACAGTTACCCAGAATAAAACAGCCTTCTGACAAAATCACGCTAATTACTTCTACAGTATCAATTCTTGAAAAAGTACTTGGGTAGTGGCAGATTCCCACTCATTAAAAGCTTCCCTACTTAAATCGTAAGATTTCGGTAAAACATATGTTGGTAATGTGTTCTCGAATGAGAATTCGGTAAACTGTTCTCTTGAACTTGCAATTAAGCAAAATCAATTTTTGGGTAGAGAATTTTTGGCCACTTTCCCGTTAATTTTTTGAGAAACAAATTTTTTTCCATTCTATGATTGAAATTTTTGGCTTTCAAGCATGAAAATTGAAAAATAACCAACAAAATTAAATTTTTAAATTTCAAAAAAAGGGAAATCCAGGAAATATTCTTTATGTTATTGCATTGATAAATTTAAATATCACTTAAATAAAATTCAAGTATCTTGTAACTGGTACGGAATACAAAAAAATCAAATATTTTATAATAACTAAAGTATTGAAAATCCTTGATTGAATCTTTCTAAATATTAAAAAACAAAAAGAAGACCTGGCAAAAAAGAGGATCCTTAAGTTTTCATGTTCTCAGATACAAAAATTGTTTTGATTTTAAAATTTACAAAATAATGTTAGCATAGCAAATACTTATTTACATATACATACATTATGCAGATATATATGTATATATTTTTACATGAATTTTTTATGAAGTTACTGATGCGAATAAACTTGAAATTATACATAATATGAATATACATTGACAAGATAATGTATCCACTGAGATCTTAAGTTACATGGTGTTTCAAAAGCTTTCAAAATAATGTAACTACTGACTGATATATTAAATTGATTTTTTGTTGCTTGATAAATATTAAATAATATTATCTGCTTTTCTTAAAGATTTCCTAAGCCTTATCCGCTACGCTTTTCCCACTATCATATACGCAAAGTTATATGCAAGAAATGTTGCATGCTATCCTTTCGGGATACTCGGGAATTTTCCCAAATACAAGTATTTCATTTGTTAAATGCAGACTTCTTCAGTTCTTGCACTCTATTCTATTCAATCGTTTCAAAGAAATAATGGTAGATACAAACACACAAGAAAGTAAAACTAGTGTTAATATTTGTGTGAACACTCATTAGAGCTTTACCGTTGAGCTCTAAATCGAACTTATCAGAACTGATCAGCTCTATATCGAACTTATTATAATTTGAAGTTGATTGTAAATGGTTTTAATTTACAAAATATAGTTGTCAGGGGTCTGTTAAAGTACTTCATCTTCTAGAAAATGAAAGAAAGCACCGTTATCTATCTTAACGTAAAATGAGAGGGAAATCATTATATATTTTAATTCCAAACAAATTTCATAAAACCAATTCATAATATTACAGGGTCATAATTCCCTTAGTGACTTATGACTTATTTAATAGAATAAGTCTCAGCTTAAAAGTTATTAGTAATATTAAAACAAATATTAATTTTAACTATATGACATCAGTGACGGGTACGATTATATACAGACTTTCTTGAACTATAATATCAAAAATAATCAGCACACATTTTGCGGTTTGTTTCGAAATCAGCCCTTTTCAGCCATTCGGAATGCCCTTTTTCCAAAATTAAGAAAATAATAATTTTGCATGCAAACTACTGCAGCGTTTGAGTGTAGAAATCAAGGAAAAACGTCGGCATTTGGTGAAGAAGAAAGTGTTGTTTCATCAAGACAATGCACCGGTTCACACATTTGTTATTGCCATGGCTAAAACAACTGAATTAAAGTTTGAATTGCCTTCTCATGCTGATATGATGGTAAAAGATTTTCTACAAATAAAGAGGTAAAGTCTGCGGTTTATGGCTATTTTGCGAATTTCGATGGTTCTTACTATAAACAAGGTATCGAAGCAATTGAACATCGCTGGGAAAAATGAATTCATAAATACTATGGGAAAAGGGTCAACTTTGATCTTTTAACCAACTTAAATATGTTTCCTTAATATGCTTCAAATTATTTTACATCTAATATTTTAGTTTTATATTATATTTTTATATTAACATATTTTAATCTTAAAAATTCGAAAAGATTTTCAGAAATTATTTTATTTATATGATGTTATAACTGCCATTAAAAATCAGTAAACGCTGAATCAATGAAGAAAATCAATTAGAGCTGAATCAATGGGTCATCATTTCCAAAAACAACATATGACCCACTTCTCAAAGGACTTATGTACCACGTAAATATTTTCTAGTGATTCAAAGCTTCGTTAGGGACTTACGTCCTACTAAATCAGTCATATGACCCAGGGACTTAACACCCTGCACCATTCAAAATATCTACAATCATATCAATATTAATACCAATAAAAATTCGTATAAAATTTACATTACATATCAGTTCTTATTATTACAATTGTTTTGGGGTTTTGTTGCAAAATATAGAACTTTATCATTTTATCACCTTTTTAACAAGCAGAACATTTAAACAGATATTAAATTAACTCCCACAAAATGTAAAATATTCGAATAAAAGTTTTCATAAAGAATAAAAACAAATTATCTATCAATATATCAATATAATACATGCCAAAATTGTTATAGGAGAATAAAAATAAAATTTACATATTTGTATTGTTTTGGAATTACCATGTTTATTACATAAATGCAAAAAAAAACAAAAACAAAATATTATAAATAAATAATTCAAAAAAAAATTTGGAAAAAAGTATTTTAAATTTCTAAACAAATATTTACACTATGATGAAAGTACCGGCATATAACAATTTATATTTAAGTATGTAACAGTCCTCAAATGTCAATCCGACTAGTTGATAATGATGGGGCGTGTCATATGCCTATATTTCATGTGCCCGCAGTGTCATTTTAGGATAATTAATGTAAGATATCTGTATTATCGGGTTGAAGTCGAAATATCGGTTCAGTAAATCTCTTTTTCACAAAACCTTATTTAAAATTATCTTGTTTAAGAAAATGTCTTTCTTTTTTTTGTATTCTGGAAAAAGCTGATAATTCTGATTTTGTATCCAAATCTAAAATCTTTAAAAATTGGATTTTTCAATAAAAAATAAGTTTTTCTAAATGACATTTTTTCTAATAAGAAATTTTGCGAGTTTTTTTAAACATAAGATTTAAAAATATGATATAGAAAAAAAGGATTTACGAAACCGATATTATGTGACGTTCCCGTATTATCATGTGACATTTGACATATTTGACAGTAAAATTTTTATATAGGTTAAAGCAAATTTGATATCACTTTTTTTTTTTGCAAAATATTTATTTATAGATATTTGCTTTGATATGAAATACAATTAAATGAAATACAGTGAAATGAAATATAGACAACTAATAAATGAAATACAATAAAATTAAATATACGGTCTGTTATTAGTAACTTAAAAAACGGAGCACTTGGTGTCAATGTACCCTTGATAAATTTTGCTCCCAATATTTTTAAAAGTAGCGCTTGCAATATAATTAAAAGTATTTACGAAATTGTATTGAAATATTGCTTAGCGAGCTGAAGGAAAATAACATTAAGTAACTTCTTATATCCGTAACAAGGTGTAACATGTTTTTTTACAAACACTGTAATATTACAAAATTAATAATATTAATTAACATGTCAAATTTGAAATATTATAATGAATTGTTATTTATAAAATAGATACTAAATTAAATCCAATTTGTGGCGTAGTAATTAGGACGTCGGCCTTTCAATCAAAGGGTCTCGGGTTCCAACTCTGAACCAATAATATCTATTTTCTTATGATTTTATAATATAGAACATTTTTACTTTAGTTATCCGTATATAAATGTCATATTTATTTTGATAATGTGAAATGTCATTTCTTCCTGATTTTCCATGTATATTTGACAATTCAGAAAATAATATGTAAGTCTAAACGTTAAAAAAAGGATATTTAAAGATATTTAAAAAAACAAGGATATTTTAAAGATGTTTGATGTCAAAATAAGATGGCAAATTTTTATGGATAGGAATGATTATTATCGGAAAATGTATTTAAATTTTGTTATTTTTCGATATTTATTTTTTAATTTGTGACGTCTTTACATCTTAGAGTTAAATTCCGTCTTATTCCGATATATTTTATCAAAACATATTAATTTTTTTATTTTCTTGTTTTTAAAATTCAGTTTTTAAAGATACTTTTTGTAGCATGTGTACATTTTCAGGGTAAAAATAAAATAAAATTTAAAATTAATTCAAAAAAAAAAAAAAAATTGTCGAATTTTAATTTCTAAATTTTGAAAAAATTACTGGTATCTATAAAACAAACAATTTCATTGTTTATATATGAAAATTAAATTGTATCTTAAATAACAATTAAATTGTATCATAAATATTTATTTTTTAAAAAAATTTATTCTAAAAATAATGTTTATTTTAAAAAATATAACGCTTAATTAATTATGCCATAAATTATACAATATTTGTCTTGTAAAATTAATATTTATGAATATCTGCAATCATTACAAAAAAAAAATACAAATTACAGTCGGACTCTGTATTTGAATTGCGATTTTTAATTTAATTAAATTTTTGAATATATTTATTAAGGAGTCATTTCAAGAAGGATTAAAGTTTTATTAGTTTTATTAGTAAATTGTTAAATTTTTAAATGAAAACAAAGACTGAAAGCGATTTCCATTCAAAGGGTTTGAAATATTATTTTTTATACCAAAGTTTTGTCTTATGCGACAAAGTCTTGTCACAAAATCTTGCTTTTGAAAATTTTTGAAAATTAAAACTTTTAAAGTGCAATAAGATCCCTCGGGCCTTAATGAACTATTATTATGCACTTTTAAAATAAACTAAAACCTTCAACCTTTGCACTTTTAAAAGTTCGAGTTGCCGACAAAGTCTCCGCCTGGAGAGATTTTAGACTCGGATTCAAAATCAGCGTATACCCCTTTTACAGAATATATATATATGTGTTTATGAAGGATCAAAATCAGCGCATTTCCCTTTTACAGAATATTTATATATGTGTGTATAAAGCATTCTGAATTAAGAGAGATTTTAAAGTTGGATTCAAAATCAGGGTATTCCCCTTTTTAGAATATTAATATGTACGAATTTGGTTTCCTACAGATGTTTCATATAATTAGTTTCAATCGCCTTTAATAGTTAAATAATCTCCTTCTCTTAATTTTTAGTAGCTCTATCAAACTCTTCTTTATACCCTTTAAGTTGCTCGTTGCTTTTTTTACCGCACATTCCATATTTTGAAGGAGCAAGTTTTCATTTTGAATGTATTGGACGCAGTCATCACATATAAATTTAATCTTTTCATTTGCAAATAACATATTTATAGTTAATTGGTCTAAGCCAGACCATTTAAGCGCTTAATGATAGGTATTCTTACACATTCCTGCACATTCTATACCTGTTTCCGCCTTTATTTACATTTTATACTTTTGGCACGAAGCCAATATTGTTGATTATAGGTTGAATAAAAAATAAAAATATATTTTGCTGACTAATATTTTCTTTTTCGCACGAAGTTTAACATTAAATAATTATTTTTATTGAAAAGTAACACGTCTGTACTTAACAAGTGAAACTTGAAGGAATATTAAACTCAATTGACTTTTAATCCTTTGACATTAATTCACGACACCATAATAATTTTTTATTTTAAATATACATAATAGTTTTCAAACAAAGCAAATACAATTTTAAGAAGAAATTTGGGGTCTTATATCACATTTTTTGGGCGGTCTTCTTGCACTTATAAAAGCGCAATAATGCACTAGGGCGTCATTGCGTTTAGCCTTATTTCACCTCACCATTACTTCTAATGCACAATCTGATATGCATTCTATAAAAGGTGAATAACCCTGACTGTAAAAGTTTTTTAAGTTACATAGCATTTATTCATACATACTATCTAAAAGGCAATTGACCATGCTTTTAAGACCCCCAATTTTTTCAACTTGATTTAAACTTCTTATTTTTATTTTAAGATTTCTTCAAGAGCAGATTCTGTAATCACCCCTGAATAATTAAAAATAATTCTGTGTTTTTTTAATAACGGAAACGATAGTAACTGTATTATTAATAGTTATTTTATTACTATAAATATCATATAATAAAATTGCGTATAAATTAATTTATTTTGTTTTTTTTATTTTTTTTCCAGGTAATCATAATGAATTCAAGTTCGGGAATTCATTTAGATTCAACAATCAATATAATTAATAATAATCAAATAAATGTTATTAACGGTACTGAATTAGACCGTTATATAGTTAATAATAATATTAATAATAATTATAGTTATAATAATAGCTATTATAATAATAATCATTATATGAGTAATATAAATAATTATAATAATAATAGTGTTGGTGAATCAATTGGATCACCGGATGGTGATCGTAATAGTATTGGTATTATTGGTGGTGCTGCAATTGGTATTAGTACAGATAATAGCAATAGTCGAAATTTGACATATAGTTACATAATGTCAATTATTGATCAATATTCGACAAATCGTAGTATAACAGGCCCTTGGTATAATATTTTAATTATGATGTATTGTATATTAATTGTATTTGGAGCTGTGGGTAATATATTAGTTGTGATAGCTGTCGTTAGAAAACCAGTTATGCGTACAGCCAGAAATTTATTTATATTAAATTTAGCGATATCTGGTAAGTAAAAAAAATTTTTTAAAAAAATTTTATTAAATTGTAAATTTTTGTTTTTAAATCATTTTAATTATAATTTTCAATTTCTCTTATCGGTTTATATAATAAATATTACGTAAATCTAATATATATATTAAAATAATACTAATCTTGTTTTATTATTTTATAATTGAATTTTTAATTTGTATTCAAATTTTGATTTGTTTTTAATTAATTTTTGTGTTTAATAATATTTTTAATATATTTTTTTTTTTATAATTTCAGATTTATTGTTATGTTTAGTGACAATGCCTCTAACATTAGTTGAAATTTTAACAAAATACTGGCCTTTAGGTAATTTTACATTTGTATGTAAAATAATGGGAACATTACAAGCTGTTAGCATATTTGTATCAACAATATCAATAACAGCAATTGCCCTAGATAGATATCAAGTAAGTTGTATTATTATTTTTTATTAAAAATCTATACATAATGATATGTTATTGCAAAATATAATTAATATTAAATTATAATTAAATTTTTATTAAACGTATATACATATATATGTGTAGTGAAGTGGTTTAAAATAAAAATAACAAAATAATGTAAATAATATTAAATAGCAAGGTTATCTATTAAATTAATAGGCATTTTTATTCGATTGTTTTTGGATTAGTTATAGAAAATCTAAATTTTATAAAATGTATTAGTATAGGGTGTCTTATATAAATTAAAACAAGTAAAAAATCCCATTTGAATTCCTTTTTTTGTTAATCTTTCTATTTCTAAATTTTCTTTTACATGATGTTGTATGGTGGCTGTAATTCCTTTATTTCCTTATTTAATGGTACGTTATGGTTTTGTATATATTTGGAGGATTCTGAAGATAACGGAACTCCGCGTAGATCAAAAATATTGTATGCTAACAGTATTTTATGACGTCACCTTTTCAAAAATATTTATATATCACTATTAGCGGAAATCGTTCTTTAAGGACGAAAAGGACATTTGAAAATATTCTTGCTGTTCGTATTTTTGCATATAAACACCAATTCTATCTCCTGTTCTACTACACTAAATATATTTATAGGTGGAGAAAATGTCTTGTGGAGCCAACATGTAGAATGTAGATTAATGTATATAACAGAGCAGAAGTGAAAGAAAGATTATCATTTTGTCCAGAAATTTTAATTTGTTGGGCAGATTTTGATAAAGATAAAGGGCGAGATCTGGGAACAGTGGAAATTATAATTCCGTTGCCAACTCTTAAGTGCCTCGTAGTTCAATAAACTTACATAAATTTTACTTTACTTACTATTTACAGTAATTTCTTAGGTTCTAATTCTAAAACGTTCGGGTCTCCGGATTGTTTGGATTTTTAAATTAGATACTCTCAATTATATTACAGGTTATTTTATTTTTATGCATTATTCCATCAAACATTAAATTTTCCATCAGACATTATTCCATTAGTAGTTATTTCCTAGGCCCATGTTCCAGTTTTTAAATTTTCAATATGAATTCCTGTATAAAAGGCAAAAATTAAAAAAATTAAATAGAATAAATAAAAATTGAATTTCAGTTAAAATTGTTTTGTTGCAATAAAAACTTTTTAAAAATAATGAAACAAACCAAGTGATAAAAAGAGCCAAGGGTTTTTATATTGTAACAGTTAAAGTAATGAAAAAAACCAGGGGTTTTTAAAAAAGCACAAAATTATATATAAAACTATATACTGAGTTTATGGTAAAAAATATAATATAACGAGGAAGAGTGTAGTAGAGTAGACTGTGTCTGGGATACTCGTATGACCGTATACATTATATCATCCGGTTAATTACTTTTGGCAAAATTTCAAACATACCAGCTTTATTAGGTGTAGTGTAATGCTCATATAAAAGAAGGAGTTGTATGGCAGCTACTCGAACCCTCTAAAGTAGACCAACCAAATTTTGCAGAAACTATGGCCATTCCACTAAACTATTTTTAGCAAAATTTCAGACACCCAGCTTGAATAGGTATAGAGTAATGCTCATATAAAATAAGAAGTTGCAGCTACTCGAGCCCAATGCAGTAGACCAACCAAATTTTGCAGAAACTTTGTCCATACACTTGAGTCTATATCTACCCCGTTTCTTCTCTGCGTCGCAAACGTAATGGCAAATTTATTATACCCTTTTGACTATATAGTCATACGGGTTTAAAAATAAATGATAATATTTCATCGGGTATAGTCATAGTCATGAGGGTATAAAAATAAATGATAATATTATAATTTAGTTATTTCATCAATTCATTATTAATTATGAATAATGTGGAATCATTACTTAGAATATTATCCCAATGCATTCAAGAAAACCTGTTAAAGAGTATGGAAATATAATATTGAAGCTTCAATGTTGACCGCTTTTAATGTTAACACCTTTGATAAATATTAATATATAGTATTGGTGCTTTAAATTTTGTAAACTGCGAGTTTTTAAGTGACACATGCTTAAAATAGCAAAATTTCAATTTACGACCTTTTACAGCTCCTAAATAGGAGGCGTGACAAAAAAATTTTGTTAACCGACTCCTACTAATTTCTAAAGATCTAACTTCTCCCAATTTCAAGTTTTTATATTGAAAATGGACCAAACAGAACTCTTGTTATAACAATTTAAATATAGGGGTTTTTCCGAATTTGGGGGACTATAGCTGCATAACGAGATGTGCTACAGAAAAAAGTTCGTCCATGAAATTATTGTTTTTGCTAAACCTACTCTTAGTTAAAATTTCTTGTCTCTATTTGAAACAATGTAAAAGTTTTTGTAAACATACAGACGGACGGACGGACGGAAAGAGTGAAACTATATAGACATTTTTACAAAATCTTTTGAAAAAGTGCTGAAAACAATTTATTATAGTTTTGTGTTTTATAGTTTTAACTTTGTTTATTCTTTAGAAATAATTTTGTAAATGGATGTATGATTGGATAAATGTCACAAAGACTTTTTTTTATCTTTAAGATAAATTTAATATATTATTAATAGTAAATTTACTTCAACAATATTTTTTCGAAATTTTTTTACATTGACAATTATCTTAATAAATTATGGTTTAAAAATAATGTTTTATAAAAATTATTGTTTTTTAAAACATTTTTAAAAAATTTTAATGTGTTCCCGTCAGTAACGAAACTGCAGCACTCAAAAATCTGAAAATGCCCTACATTTAAATTGTTGTAGCAAATTCTATAAGATTTATCTTTAATCTGCAAATAAAATATGTGCAAAATAAATTTATAGTGTTCATTTTTTTTAATTACTTCTTCTAAAATTTGGTTTTCCAGTTTAGAATTTGTTTCACTTTACAAATTTTTTTTTTAATTTTGTCCATATCACCGAAGGTTCGGACGAAACCAAATATTGGAGCACATTGAAATCATTATTTAATATTTTGTTCTTATAAACCAGCTATTTCATAAAAACTAATTTGTGAAAATTTCAGAATCCTAGTTCCTTAATTTTTTATGTTATCGTGCGGACAACCGGGCATACATAGCTTGATCGATTTACCTTTTGATACTAATTCGATCCATAACTTTGAGTCTATATGTACTTCCCACTCGTCATTAAAAAAAAAAAACATTAATTTTCATTAAAAAACCCAATCCTCGATTTTGTGTCTGACATTAAAAATAGGAATAATTAAGAAAATTCAAAAAAGTGTCGTTTTTTCAGGGGCTATTTGTTGAGGCGAACTCAAGAGTCATTTCTAAATTTTTCTCCTGTATTGAGGTTGTCCTAAAAAATAGATTATTAATTTTTTTAAATTATGTTGGTCAGCCTACTGGGTTTCGAGAAACCGAAACTTTTAATTTTTATAATAATAAATTTTTTGGTTTTTCAAGAAATTCTAAAAGAGTAGCGAACGCTATTGTTGGTTTTTGTTATTAAAGTTCTGGAATAATATTTTGAATTGGAAATAAATATCGTACTGAATTTTCCATTTAATGTCGTTTCCGATTTATGCTACGAACATATAATAATAGTGATTATAAATAAAAAAGTAAACCATACTCTTATGATCAGTCTTCTGATACCTCTCAAAGAGGGAAGTTCATTTCAAGTAATAATATTATTATATTAAATTATCAAAAAAAAAAAAAAAAAAAAAAAAAAAAAAAAAAACGGTATTTTTCTCTTAGTGATTTTGAATTAAACACGTGTAATTAAAACAAATTTTAATAAATATAAATTTTAATATATAGAAATAACTTGGTTTAAATTAATTTTTAACAAACTATTTACAATAAATAATTTATTTACATAAAAACAATAATAAATCATATAAATTCAACAAATATTAATTTAAATAAAATGGGGGACAGTGGAACCCCCGACCTTTTAGGTCTAAATCCAAACGCATTATTTTTTGACAAAACAAAAAAATTAAAGAATGATGTACCAGGTCCGAAATTTTTATTAATGGAAAGAACTGAAGCTAATTTAAGTATGGAGAAAATATCGCCTTTTCTATTAAAAGCAGTATTATCATCGGTAGCAGGTGATATTAAGAAATGTACTAAATTAAGAAATGGAAAAATTCTTTTAGAAACAAAAACACTCAACCAAGCAAAAAATTTAATACAATTAAAAAATTTGGATGCGAATACAAAAATTAATATTTATGAACATGAAACGCTCAATCAAAAAAAAGGTGTAGCTTTTTGTCCAGATTTAAAATATTTAGAAAAACAACATATCTTAGATAATCTAAAAAACCAATTTGTAACAGATTATAGAAGAATAAAGCGTAAAAATAAGGAAACAAATGAAATGGAAGAAGGTGACCTCTATATATTTACTTTCTCAACATCAGAACTTCCAGAATTCATAGAAGTTGGATATCAGATAATGAGAATACGTCCGTACATTCCTGCTCCTTTAAGATGTTACAATTGTTTACGTTTTGGACATATAACCAATAATTGTAAAGTGGAGAAAAATTGTTCAAATTGTGGAAATAAAATTCATAATGCTGAAAACAATGAAATATGTGATAGACCATCTAAATGTATCAACTGTTTTCAATCTCATCATGCATTTTCAAAAACCTGTCCTATATTTCTAAAAGAAAGAGAAATACAAAAAATTAAAACGTTAGAAAAAACAGATATACGTGAAGCAAATCGTAGATATAGACAGAGAAATCCTCTTTCTGTCAGAGAAGAACTTACTCTAGTATTATTTACAATAATAACAATTTAAAACAATGCACATGTAAATGCAACTGTAACACTGAGACAACAACAACTTTAAAAGAGAATAAAATGGAAATAGACGCTCATCATACAAATGAAACAACATCAATAAATGCTGCCATTGAAAAAACCGAAGAGGATAGTAATATTATAAGTCGAAATAATATTGTATCAATAGCAGGTAATAATATTCCAATTTTAAAAAATAAAACAAAAGCTCTAGTTAATGAAAATATTATAATACCTCCTCTTAAAAGTTCGAAAAGAACTTTGAAAGCTATTAAAAAAGAAAAAAAAAATAATAAAAATTGATAATATCAAAAATAGCGTAAGAGAAATAAGTAGTAATAGTTTCTCTGAATCAGAAACATCTAATATAGAATATAATGAGTAGAACTAATATTAATATTATTCAATTGAATTGTAATGGTTTATATAATCATTATGAAGAGTTTAAGTTATTAGAAAGCAAATACAATTCTTTTGTTTTTTGTTTCCAAGAGACTAGATTTAAATTTAATACCATTCCTAAATTTAAGAACAACAACACTTTTTATAAAAATGTTCTATCTGATACTGTGGCACACGGTGGAGTTGCAATTCTTGTAAATGACAAATATACGTGTGAAGAAGTGAATTTACAGTCCACTGTACAAGCAGTGGCAATTAAATTGTTTTCCCTATAAAATTCATTATATGCAATATTTATCTCGCGGGAAGAGATAATGTTTCCTATGTTGATATTGAAAACCTAATTAAGCAGTTTGACAGTCCTTTCATATTACTAGGGGATTTCAATAGTCATAATCCTTTATGGGGTTCGGACAAACTAGATAATAGGGGGAAAATGGTAGAGGCTATAATCAATGCAAACTCCTTGAACCTATTAAATAATGGAAGTTCCACACATTTCAGTTTTGCTTATAAAACTTCAAGCTGTATTGACTTAACGTTAGTAACACCCATAATTGAAAATTATTTTGATTGGTTTGTAGATGAAGATCTACATAATAGTGACCATTTCCCCATTATCCTTCCACTAGTTCATACTTTTTGTAGGACTTCTTCAAGGAAAAAATACAACATTAGAAAAGCAAATTGGGACCTTTTTCAAAATAACCTTAATTAAGAATTTCTCAGAAACGATTTAAAAATATAAATGACCATGAGTTATTTTTAAGGAATAAAATTCTTCACGCAGCTGAAATGTCGATACCTCTGACAAAAACTACACAAGGGAAAAAAATGGTACCATGGTGGAATAATGAGATAGAAGAGCTTATTAAGCAACGTAAAAAATTTCTTAGAAAATATCAGAGAACCCTGGATTTGAACGATTTTAAAAATTTTATAGTCGCGAAATATAAAGCCCGTAAATCTATTAGGTATTATAAAACAAAATCATGGAAAGAATATGTAAATTCAATAACAAGCAATACGCCTGCTTCTGAACTCTTTCAAAAAATACGGAAACTAAGTGGAAAACATAAATCAACAAATATTACTTCAATTTTAGTAGATAATAAAGTAATAACCAATACAAAACATATTTCGGAAGAGTTTTTAAAAACTTTTTATAATACTTCAAGCAACGAAAACTACGACAGTTCCTTCTTGCTATATAAAGAACAAATAGAAGCAAACTCACTGCTAATTCCTGAAAATAATAATGAAAATTATAATGTACCATTTACTTTGTCTGAATTAGAAAATGCTTTAGCAGAGTGTACTGGATCATCCTCAGGTCCAGATTTAATTCATTATGAAATGCTGAAAAACATGAACACATACAACCTAAAAGAACTCTTAAATCTTTACAACGAAGTATACGCAACTGGTACTTTCCCTTTGAGCTGGAAAAATGCTTTACTTATACCAATCTTAAAGAAAGGAAAAGATCCGAAAAACACGGACAACTACAGGCCTATATCCTTAACTAACTGTCTATGTAAAGTTTTAGAAAGAATTATAAACAAAAGACTTCAATGGTTCCTTGAACAAAATAATAAAATTAATTTGTTTCAATCTGGATTTCGAAAAAATAGAAGTACAATAGACAACTTACTATTACTTGAATCTGAAATAATGGAAACCTTTTCCCACAAGCGTTTTCTTGTATCTGTTTTCTTTGACATTCAAAGAGCATATGATACTGTATGGAAAAGAAATCTCTTAAATAAACTTATAAAAATAGGGCTAAAAGGCAACTTAGTAAAATTTGTTCAAAACTTTCTTTCTAACCGAAAATATGTTACGTTAATAGGAAATACTTGTTCAAAAGAAAAAGTATTTGAAAACGGGGTTCCACAAGGATCTGTCCTTAGTGTAACACTGTTCTTAGTAGCAATCAACAGGCTATTATCTAAAATTAAAGCGCCAGTAAAATATGCTATGTATGCAGATGATTTGGTAATTTTTATATCATCAAACAGTTTAAAATTCATCCAATCCGAACTACAAAATTGTGTAAATAGTCTTTACGAAGAAACAAGCATCAACGGTTTCACCTTTTCTAGAAATAAAACTGTATGTATGCTTTTTACAAGAAAAACAAAAAATATATATTATCCTGATATTAAACTAAATGGGTTATCCATCAAATATGTAGAAAAACACACATTTCTTGGCATGACTTTAGATCCTAAATTAAAGTGGACGGAACACCTAAAAAAAATTAAAGTAAAAGCCAGTAAAAAGTTAAACTTACTTAAAATACTCTCAGGTACAGACTACGGTTCAGATCGGAAACTTTTGCTTAGAATACATAGCCTAATTGTTTTGCCAACTCTTGATTATGGTAGTGCCCTATATAACTCAGCAAGCAAAACAAGCTTGAAAATGCTTGATCCTGTACATAACATTGGCTTGAGAACATGTACCGGTGCTTTCCGCACCAGTCCTGTTATTAGTATTATTGTCGATGCCGGACAATACCCTCTGAAGTATAGACGTGAGCAACAAAGCCTAAAATTGCTTATCAAATTATGTTCTTTTAAGAAACATCCATTAAAACCAAAATTAGAAAATGAGGAACAATTTGAAAAAATGAAAAAAAAATCTAATAGCTACCAACCGTGCTATGTCCGACTCAAACTTATAGCAGAAAAATACTCAACTCCTTATAAGTATAAATTTGATTGTAAGAAGTTTCAATCTACACCACCTTGGCTTTCAAACTTAAATATTGATCTCTCTTTATCTTATAACAAAAAAGAAAGCACATCAGCTGAAAAATTTCAAATCCTTTTCAACGAAAAAAGTAACTCAATTTATTTAAATTATGAAAAAATTTATACTGATGGATCCGTCTATAATGGAGAAACAGGTTGTGCCTTTAAACACAAGAGTAGTGAAAAAAGGTTTCACATAAACAATTTTGCAAATATATGCACAGCAGAGCTATACGCTATCCAAAAAGCTGTAAAATATGCAACAAAAATTAACAAAATAAATTTCTTAATACATATGTACCGACTCACTTAGCTCGCTTCAAATTATCCAAAAAATGTACTCTAAACACCCTATCAGTAATAAAATCAAAGAAATCATTTACAAAAACTGGAAATTGAATTTTGTTTTCATGTGGATTCCAAGTCACATGAATGTTGGGTATAATAATAAAGTGGATTTACTGGCCAAGGAATCTATTAAACTGCCTTATGATAAAAAATTCCTTTTTTTCTACGAAGATCTTAACGAAGTTTTAAATCAAAACTTACAAAAAATGTGGAACAACAAATGGGAAAACGCAACTCTAAATAATAAATTAAGAGATATTAAAGAAACAACTAGGCATTGGAAGTTGATTTTGTGCTTGAACCGAAGAGAATCTGTAGTTTTAACAAGGTTAAGAATAGGTCACACTGAAATTACCCACAGATTTATAATCGAAAAACAAGATCCCCCTACATGTTCCTGTGGTATTTTATTAACAATCAAACACGTTTTTGAAAATTGCGCGCTTTGTGCTACTGCTCGGTCAACTTTTAATATACAGGGACTAAATAATTTATCTATAGATTCTTTTGAAGAAAGTAAAAACATCTTAAATTTTATCAAATATATAAAAATTTATGACAAAGTTTGAATCTAGCGTCTTGGAAATGTTTAATAATTTCACTTACACAATACAAAATGCAAAATGAATAAAAATTGTTATTAATGTTATATATTATTTAAGTTCATAATTTTAAGTTAGTACTATATATAAAATTTATAATAAAGAATATTATTAGTTTATAAGAACATTATTAAAATGAAATATGTTTTTTACGTTTAAATAATTTTATAAATAACTTTTTTGTAATAATTTGAAGAGCCCGAAAAAAACCTTTTTGTGTTGGCGGGCTTTAAATAAATACAGTTTATTATTATTATTATTATTATTACTCTTATGATATTGTAACTGATTTGAAAAAATATCTAGTTGTAAATAGATTAACTGGAAAATCAAAATAGTTTTCCTTAAAACTACATTACACAGTAAAATGATTAGAATTTTCCTGTAATTTTTTTCTGGGTAAATTCCTATTTAACGTTTTACCTAGTAAATTCAACTTATCAAAATTATATTGAAAAATAATTTAAATTACAAAATATAAAGTACTACAAATCAATATATTTGCGTATTGGATTAGTGCATTGAACTGGTAATAAATAATAAAAAAGCTGAAGGCAAAAATTAATACAAATAGTTATTGTGAATTTAATAATGCAATCGATTTTTAATTTAATTCTAGAAAAAAATACAATTTTAAAATACTAATAAATAATACATTCGGCTAAAGTTTAGTTAATCAGAATTTTGTTGCCAATATATGAGTTTAAAATTTTAATTTATTGCGCAATGATATTTCCCAAAAAACCTTTTTAATAATAATAACTTAATTTACTTAATTAATTTTTAATAATTGATTTCCTATTAACAACTATTTAATATTGAATTTATTTCCTTATATTTATTATTTATTTTATTTCTAATTCGGACCTTTAATTTAATATTTTATATTTTATTCTCTAAAGATTGAATGATATTAATAACAAGTAAAGAAACAGTCAGTCGGTGCAACCGACTTAGAAATACCCTACACCTATTTGGTTCAAATTTAAGGACATATCCATAAGTCATTTTAACACCATAGAAGCTGTTATTAATTTGATCGTAAGACATAGCTAACTAAATTAACTGTATAATACTAAAAACATTTTCTAATTACCCTATCTATTAAAAAATACTACAAATTCTTACTAATTTATCTATTTAAAAATATTAAAAAACAAACAAACTTGAAATAAATGAAAATATATTTATTCCAATTCAATTACAAAATGAAAAAATTCTAATTATTAAATTTTGTGATAAAAAGATAATCAAAGCATAATATATTTAATAATCCAAATTTTTAAAAATTGCAATTATTTTATAATGGTTAGTTTATATACCTAATAGAAAAACTTATAAACGCAAAATATGCAATAAATGTATTTCTAAAATACAATTAAAAATTTACACCTTTTCATATAATTCATTTAAATATAAAAATAAATTTTACATAAATGCAGTAAGTACCTTTGAACATAGCTGAACCACTACAATTAAGTCTAGATTTCGGAGACACATAGGACATAGGAAATATATTCTTTGGCTTCGAAATTAAACTCGACCACAACCAATTCCCATGGTACTTTCATTACTAGTAACCTACTGTTAAATTTCATCAAAATACCGGTATTATTTTTTGAGTTATGGTGTTTGTAAGATATATGTTTGTTAGTCCTTGAACTTTTCAAGGGTTCCAGGACCCGAAATTATGGTACGATTTCGCCCATATGCAGTCCCGTCATACTTTCAATACTAGTTAACCCTTGTACACAATTGGAACGCTCTATCTTAATTTTAAGTTACTAGTTTTATTAATTTCGATGATAAGCTTTTACACATTGGGGGTCTAAGAGAGGTTCTGAACCACCACTCCAATTGATCCCAAATTAGGGGGGCACGGAAGAAATAGTAAAGAACACCCTTGTGGCAAATTGGAAGCTTCTACATTTGTTTCAAGTTACTATCTTTATTAATTTCGAAAATATGCTTTAAGGGCCTAAGAACTGAGTGGCTGGTCCCCGATCCACTACTCCAATGGGGCCCAAATTTCAAAGACACTTACGAAATAGGAAGGGACACCCTGATACCAAATTTGGAGGTTCTATCTTCATTGGTTTCGGAATTATGCTCGTTTGGCCTAAATTCGATCAAAAAGTTCTAAGTTCCGAACCCATTGTTCAATCCTCACCGTACGTAATCACCGCCGTAGTTTCGCTGCCAATAACCTACAGCACAAATTTCATGAAGATAGCCTCATTAGTTGTTGAGTTATCGTGATTTTTATATATGTTCCTTAGCCCTGACATCGATTAAAAGGTCCGGAATCCGAACCGTTGGGCTGATTTCGCCCTTATATAGTCCGCGCTGTACTTATAGTACTAGTTAACCCTTGTACACAATTTGAACGGTCTATCCTAATTTTAAGTAACTATTTTTAGTAATTTCGATTATAAGCCTTTAAAACTTGGGAGGTCTGAGAGGGGTACAGAACCACCACTCCAATTGATCCCAAATTAGGGGAACACGCAAGAGATAGTAAAGAACACCCTTGTGGCAAATTGGAAGCTTCTACATTTTTTCAAGTTGTTATCTTTATTAATTTTAAATATATGTTTTAAGGTCTTCGGAAATGTGTGGCTGGTCCCCGACCCACGACTCCAATGGGACCCAAATTCACAAGACACTTAGGAAATAGGAAGGGACACCCTGATACTAAATTTGGAGGTTCTATCTTCATTGGTTTCGGAATTATGCTCGTTTGGCCTAAATTCGATCAAAAAGTTCTAGGTTCCGAACCCATGGTCCAATCCCGACCTTACGCAATTCCCGAAGTAGTTTCATTACTAGTAACCTACAGCACAAATTTGATGAAGATAGCGTCATTAGTTGTTGAGTTATCGTGATTTTTTATATTTGTTCGTTAGCCCTGAAACCGATTAAAAGGTCCAGAATCCGAACCCATGGGCCGATTTCGCCCATATGCAATCCCCGCTGTACTTTCAGTCCTAGTAACCTACATTTAAAATTTCATTAAGGTAGCTCCATTATTTTTTGAGTTATCGTGCCTACGGACGGACGGACGGACGGACATGGCTATATCGACTAAGGCGGCCACGCTGATCACAAATATATATACTTTTCCATATCTAGCTCGCTTCCTTTAGGTGGTTACAAACACCATACCAAAGTTAATATACCCCTTTACCTATTCTATAGGTGTAGGGTATAAAAAGATCTTAATTAAATGTATAATCATTATATTAATTATATTTAAATAATTTAATTATACTTCATTATTATAGTTTCATTAATTATATAGATATATTATTCATGTAAATAAATGAGTTTAATCAATCAAAATTTATGTTTTAATAATCAGTAGGTTTACATTAAATGAGTTAAATTTAATTCTTGTATAATTTTAGTTTGATTGTACATAATAAGTTTTCATAATGAGTTTATAATAAAATTTTGGTGGAAAATATTTTATTTACAACAATCCACCATGATTTCTCATTTCTGTTTTAAAAACCGTATGACTATAGGTCAAAAGGGTATACTATAAAAGGAGAGGGAGGTAGATATAGATTCAAAGGCATAGATCGGGTCAGAATCGGAAAGTAAGTCGATCTAGCTATGTATATTCGTCCGTAACTCAAAAAATAAAAAACTATAGGATTTTTAAATTTTCACAAATTCGTTTCTTTGCAATAGTCATTACTATGAAAATAAAGTTGGTGTAGTGGAAGAGGTCTGTACAGCTGCTTTTAACTTATATTGTCTTTTGTACGTTACTGGAAGCCTAAAAGGTCGGATGATATAACCAGATGATATAATTCCGATATTATGGTCAAACGGTTATCACAGAGTTGACACAGTCTACTCTACAACACTCTTCCTCGTTTTATATAAAATTTATATTTTTCCGAATATTCATCTGAATTAGTCTAGTCACGCCTTTATAATATCGTCAATCAATATTTCTTCAATATTTAATACTCTTGACAATGAAAAACCTTTAAAGTGATTTTATATTTTTCCAGTAACTAAAATTTTAGTTATAATCGAAAAACCAAAACTAAATATTATTGCAAAAATAATAAATATCTTAAGATATAAAGGGTGGCTGATGAATATTGTAGCATTAAGAATCTCAAATAACTTTTTATTAAATCCATGAAATTGATTTTTTCTTTATTCATTTTGAAAATTAAACATTTTTTTGAAGTTATTTTAATTCGTTTTGAATATTATTGAATTTAAATGGCTTCCATGTTCATTTCCTGGCAAAATTGCAAGCCAATCGGTCTGCTGGGTTCAGTTTACTTATTAGTTGCAATTAAAAAGAAATAAGTTCAAAACTCTATGCAAAATTGTCTGCAGTCACTGTTTGCTGATATTCATTTAAGTAGACAAATTCGTTCTTGAAACTTGAGGATTGGCTTGTATGGCAACTACAGCAGCGATAGTTTCCTGCGTTCTAACTGAGAGATTCCGATGATAAGGCCTTATTTAGACTGTCACCCATTCGGCAAAGCTATTCATAAGCCTAATTATTGTCCATCTGCTAGGCGATATGCCGCCGAATGTGCGCCTATATTCCCTTTTAACTCGTATTAGGGACTCCAGCGTGTAAAAACGGTGCACTATCCAAATTCTCTTTTCTATATCCCAATCCTCCATAATCTGTAATTTTAAATATCAATCTGTAAGTAAAAAAAGAAATGAGAAGATTATTTTGGTAGCAGCTTTCATCAGCCACCCTTAGATAATGTATAGCTTTAGAATTTAGATATTTTTTTCTCTGTTTGCTTTCAACAATCTTTACTTTAAAAGTATTGGAATTTCTTAATGAATTCCAAAAGTCTTTTATTGTTGTATTTACAGGATTTTGACATTAATAAAATAGAAAATCAATACTTTTTACTATTTATTTTGATTTTTATACCCGTATGACTATATAGTCATTATACCCGTATTTATACCCTTATGACTATATAGTCAAAGGGTATAATAAATTTGCCATTACGTTTGTAACGCAGAGAAGTAGGGGAGGTAGATATAGACTCAAGTGTATGGATCGTATCAGAATCGAAAAATAAATCGATTTAGCTATGTATGTCCGTCCGTCTGTCCGTCCGTCCGTCTGTCCGTCCGTCCGTCTGTCCGTCTGTCCGTCCGTCCGTCCGTCCGCACGATAACTCAAAAACTAAAGGAGCTAGGATCTTGAAATTTTCGCAAATTCGTTTTTTTGCAATAGCCGTCATCGCTATTTAAATCCAGCCATTTTGGTCCATGGGTTCGGGTGGCTGCCATACAACTTCTTTTTTTATATGATTATTTGTCTGTACCTATTACAGCTACGTGTCTGAAATTTTGTCAAAAGTAGTTTAGTTTTATGGCCAAAGTTTCTGCAAAAATTTGGTTGGTCTGTTGCAGTGAGTTCGAGTAGCTGCCATACAACTCCTTCTTTTATATGAGCATTACTCTATACCTATTAAAGCTGGGTGTCTGAAATTTTGCCAAAAATAGTTTAGTGTAATGGCCAAAGTTACTGCAAAATTTGGTTGGTCTACTGCAAAGGGTTCGAGGAGCTGTCATACAACTTCTTATTTTATATGAGCATTACTCTATACCTATTGAAGTTGGGTGTCTGAAATTTTACCAAAAATAGTTTAGTGTAATGGCCAAAGTTACTGCAAAATTTGGTTAGTCTACTGCAGAGGGTTCGACTACCTGCCATACAACTCCTTCTTTTATATGAGCATTATATTTCACCTAATAAAGCTGGTATGTTTGAAATTTTGCCAAAAGTAATTAATGTTTATAATAATAATGATATAATTATAATGTTTATATAACGATCATACGGGTATCCCAGAGTTGACACAGTCTACTCTACTACACTCTTCCTCGTTTTTTTGTTATTATTGTATTTGTATTATGTTATTGCCTCTTATATCCTTTCTTGTATGAAATGTAAAAGGACATGCATAAATTTAAATCTGAATAAATTATGTTGAAAAACATTACATATACGAGTAGGAATTCAATGAAATTAATTTGTGTCGGTCATCAATACGTAGAGTTGATATCATTGATTTTAAGAACTTCAAATAAATCAACGCAAATGGAATATGTGTTGGCAATAAAAATATTTTAATTTCTTCTCAATAATGGGAAATAAACAATTTAATTACAGTATTGGGGAAAAATTTTATAATTTTTGAAAGGTAAGAAATTCTGATTATTTTTAATAATACTAAATATAAAACAAGAATTTGGAGTAATCTTATGAATATAAGAAGAAATGGAAACAATACTGGTCCATAAGCTTATTAATTGAGGTTCAGAAGAAGTGATGTTTTCTGTTATAATAACATGCAATTTTAATGATCCTTCTTCTTTTAACAGCCCCATCTCCAATTTTTAATTTAGACCAGAGAACGTTTATATTGGACCAAATAAATTTAATAGAAATTGAGCAAGAATATACAACAAAAATAAATACCTAAAGTCCTAAAGTAATCATTACTAAGAGTCAATATTTTTAGGCCTAAAGTAATCAATATTAAATTTGCAATTATTATAATTGAATGTGCAAAATTCTAGAAGATCTTTTGGTACTTCAATTATTTTGTGTTAAAGTAGTTATTAACAATAAACCAAAACCGTTATTCGGACCTTTATTCAAAATAACATATTTCTTAGTAGAAACGGAATTCTTTAATTCCAAGAACGGTAAATTTTTTTGTCAGATTGGAATAACATTCACTTCTTGTGCCATAATTTATAAAATTAAACTAATTTAATAGTCTACCCTTCCTAAAATGAAGAACAGATTTTCAGAACATTAATTGAAGCCATAAGTTTGCTATTAGTCAAGCTAGTAAGAGTTTTTTTATAACTGTTTCTTTCTTTATAAATTTTATCTTAGTTAAAATATAAAATTTTGTTCTTCACTGTACTTTAATAAAATATAAAATAAAAATAATCAACAATATTTGCTCATACCATAAATTGCTTTAGGTCATGTAAGAATTATTGATAACCTATTCTTGGAAAACACTAATGTCTTTAAGAATTTCATTAGGTGAGTGATTAAATTTATTTGATTTTGAATTAAAATAAAAGAAATAAACAAAATTTTGTTGATTTCATCAAATTTACGAAAAGAAAGGATTGAAGGAAGTTTAATGGTCAATAAAACATTATAGTTCCGATTGAAAAGAGTAACTATGTATAAAGGTTTTAAATATATATTTAATTTGGAAGTGTTTTGTGGGCAAATGAACAAAAAAATCGATTTTATATTAAATGTTAAATACGGATTGTATTATATTTTTTCGATATTATATAAAATGAGGAAAAGTGTAGTAGTGTAGACCGCGTTAACTCTGGGATACCCAGATATATTATATTATTATATTATATTTTTGGCAAAATTTCAGAGACCCAGCTTCATTAGGTGGAGAATAATGCTCATATAAAATAAGAAGTTGTATGGCACCTACTCGAGCCCACTGCAGTAGACCAACCAAATTTTGTAGAAACTTTTGCCATAAAACTAAACTACTTTTGGCAAAATTTCAGATACGCAGCTGTAATAGGTACAGAGTAATACTTATATGAAAAAAGAAGTTGTATGGCAGCTACCCGAACCTACGGACCATAATTGCTGAATTTAAATAGCGATGAAAAAAAGCTATTGCAAAAAAACGAATTTGCGAAAATTTTAAGATCCTAGCTCCTTTAGTTTTTGAGTTATCGTGCGGACGGGCGGACGGACATACATAGCTAAATCGATTTATTTTTCGATTCTGACCCGATTCATACACTTGAGTTTATATTATAACATAATAGCAAATTTATTATACCCTTTGACTACATAGTCATACGGGTATAATGACTATGTAGTCATACGAGTATAAAGAAGTTGTGTGGCAGCTATTCGAACCCGTAGAGAAAAATGGCTGAATTTCAATAGCGATGGCGGCTATTGTATAAAAATGAATTTGTGAAAATTTCAAGATCCTAGCTCCTTTATTTTTTGAGTTATCGTGCGGACATACATAGCTATATCGATTTGATTTTCAATTCTGATCATATCTTTGAGCCATACCTCTCCTCCTTTTTTGCTTCACAAACGTAATGGGAAATTAGTTATATCATTTTAGTCATACGTGTATAAAATTACTTACATTTAGTGTTAAAGTGCTTCTGGAGTATCAGGGTTTAACGCGTTAACATTTCAAATTAGTTATTTGTTGAATCATAGAAATAACTTTGAAGAGGAGAAAAAACCAAATTAGTTTTTTTGATTTCTCTAATTCTTTCTAATGTAATATTGAAAGCAAAGAAGAGAATCGATAATAATTAAAGATATATAAATGTCTTTTCTAACGGAAGTAAGAGAAGAGATCCATTTTCTTTTAAGTAATGACCCCATTCTAAGTTTCTCAGTGTGGAACCAGAACTAGGGATTTATTATTCCTAGACAGTTGAATTATCTAGCTGCCGCAAAATGAATTTTGGAAATTGGTTGACATACACTTAATGCTCAATATTTACCATATTCCCATGTGCCCAAAAGTTTATAATTAATATGTGTTTGATTTGGCAAAACTTCCGGAAAGGGGTTGTGAGCTATCAAGATGACGTCATCACATAACGGTACTAAATATCTCAAAGTTTCCAAATATATATACCATTAGTGGCGATGGCACCATCTAGTGGTAGAAAAATGCATTACAAAATGTTCCTAAGATTTTGTAGCATTTTTATTAAAATGTTATATTTTTCCTGTAAGACAATAAACTGGAACCAACATCTTATAATATTGTAGGGCATGATATTGTCTTTCATAAACAACTTGTTTCATCTGGATCGGTGCTACCATTTTTGAGATATTGCAATTTAAAGTGAAAATTTAAAAAAAAAAAAAAAAAAAAATCAAACTTTCAAAAAAACTACTATAACTGTGAAGTTTTCAAAAACACCCTGTATTATTATTATACCATTAGAAAGGTCTCTTAAAACTCTTTCCAACGATATATAATAAGTATGGCATATGTTGACAAATAGCCCCACCAGAGAACATAAATGCAAAAATGACACAACAATTTTATCAAAAAATACATTTTCATACTTTATTTCTCATAAATTTATTTTGGCTTTTTGTTTTCCAGTTGAAATATTTATTTTAAAATGTAAGAATGTACTTTATAGGTTGATACAACATTGAGTTAGGTTTTAGTAATTTATTTGGAGGGATTTTGGAGGTGACAACCTCATAGTTTTAAAATTTTTTTTATTTAAATATGTATGTAAAAATATAATTAGAAAGGACCTTAGAGTTAGCTACAAAATTAGAATTATTCGCTTTTTCCAGAATATTTAAAAACATATATACACACAAGAACCTGAATCAGGAGGGATTTTAGAGTTGAATTCTAAATCAGGGTTACCGCTTTTTCCAGAATATTTATATGTGTGTTTGTATATACAATGTTAGAAGAGATTTTTAAGTTTGATTCTTAATCAGGAGATCCGTTTTTCCAGAATATTTATAATATATGTGTATATGTATATCCAATATTAGAAGAGATTTTAGAGTTGGATTCTAAATCAGGATTGGCGCTTTTTCCATAATATTTAAAAATATATATGAATATGCCAGATTCTGACTTAGAAAAAATTTTAGAGTTGGATTCAACTATTAAAGCTGGACTTATATATTCTTTATTTGTTTATTTGTTTCATTATTTTTAATTATTTGATGCATCTTAATAACTCACATATTATTATATATAAATAAACAAATAAACGTAATTAGGTATATATTTTAATTATATACTGATTAATGCCTACATATTTATGTGCATAATGTAAATTTATATTTTAGTATATTTTTTTTTCAGACACTACGTATTACGACATTCCGCTAAGTTTTGAATACAAATTCCATTTATTATAAAGGTTATCAAGTTATCTTTAGTTAAAATAATGAAATAAAAATATAATCCCTATCTGCTATCACAAATTTTAAACTAACTATAAAATCCCTTCTGATTGAGGAACTAACATACATATATATTATAGACATATAAATATTCTGGAAAAAGCGGTAATCTTCATTTAGAATCCGCCTCTAAAATCTCTTCTAATATTTGATATACATATACATATATAAATATTCTGGAAAAAGCGGCAATCCTGAATTTAAATGCAACTCTAAAATCCTCCTAATTCAGATTCTTATAATCTGATAAAGCGCATAATTCTGATTTTGTAGCCTAAGGGCCTTTCTAGTTATATTTTTACATACCTACATATTTAAATAAAAAAAATTTTAAAACTTTGAGGTTGTCACCTCCAAAATCCCTGAAAACAAATTGCCAGAACCAAACTCAATATTGTATCCAAACCTAAAATGCATTCTTACATTTTTAAATTTGCCAAAAAGGCAAAATAAATTTATGACAAATAAAGTATGAAAATGTATTTTTTAATAAAATTGTTGTGTCATTTTTGCATTTATGTTCTCTGGTGGGGCCATTTTGTCAACATATGCCATACTTATTATATATCGTTGGAAAGAGTTTTAAGAGACCTTTCTAATGGTATAATAATAATACAGGGTGTTTTTGAAAGCTTCACAGTTATAGTAGTTTTTTTGAAAGTTTGATTTTTTTTTTTTTTTTTTTTTAAATTTTCACTTTAAATTGCAATATCTCAAAAATGGTAGCACCGATCCAGATGAAACAAGTTGTTTATGAAAGACAATATCATGCCCTACAATATTGTAAGATGTTGGTTCCAGTTTATTGTCTTACAGGAAAAATATAACATTTTAATAAAAATGCTACAAAATCTTAGGAACATTTTGTAATGCATTTTTCTACCACTAGATGGTGCCATCGCCACTAATGGTATATATATTTGGAAACTTTGAGATATTTAGTACCGTTATGTGATGACGTCATCTTGATAGCTCACAACCCCTTTCCGGAAGTTTCACCAAACTTTATAGAATTTTTGAATATTAAAATACACTTTTTACTTGTTTTACAATATTATTTAGTATTCATATCATTACACTATTTACAGTTTAAAAATTGCAAATATTGATCGTAAAATTGCATGCATTTAAAATTTTATTTGAGCAATTTTAATAGGTCAAAATATTCTATAAGGATCACCAAAGTTTTAAATATATAATTTACATAAAAATTAAACAACATTGCTCTGTTTGTATACATGTGCATTCATTGTTCATTTCACTGTGCTACTTAAATATTAATTACTATTTAATAAATTTTTTAAATAAAATTTTAAAATTAAAATTATTCCAATCGTTTTTATTGGGGTTTCGGTTTGGATTGTCAATATAAAATGTAGGTACATATTAATAAAAGAACGCGTATAGAATATTTCATACATTTATTTTTAAAATGGAAATTTTAAACAAAATATTAAATGGTTTTTCAATTTTTAAACATTTGTATACTTTAATCATCCATTGGGTTAATTCGATTTAATTCGTTCGTTGCTTTTTAAATAAACATGGGCGACATTTTACTCGATTTTTTATAAAAGCTGGATAATTGTGGAAGGACTATTTGGTATGCAGAGTGAAAGAAATATTTGCAGTTTTATACAATATTTAAGTTCATATTTAACATTCGATTACTTAAAGAAATTTTGTATTTTCGAAATACAACTAAATACAATTCAAATTTAACATTTGTCTAATGAATGTTTTGTGTACCTATGCATTTATAAATTAATTAATTGATAAATAGTGACTAAAGTTCAACTTGATATCATTCATTAAAAATTCATGTCTGACTAATTAATTCCAACCCAAATTCTTATTTATTTAATATCCCTGTGTTTTTTTTTAATTTTGCCTAAGAATTAAGTATATATTAATACTGACAAAATATTAGTGGTTAATTACCAGTTTTTACTAGTACTTAACTTTTTCCAGTATCTGTACTAGTAATTAAATTTTATTTAGTATTTTATCAAGTATCATTACTGGGTAATTAACCGGTACTGGTATCTAAATGAAAAGCACCAGTTCTGGACTTGGCTGATGAATTCCAACTCAATTTCTATACTATAACTTGTACCCGTATTATTCGGAATAATGTCTAAGAATATTTTGATTATACTTTCTATCACAGGTTTCGGTAAAACCTAATACCCAATAACAAGAAAACGCCCTGATTTTGCATTTCTATTTATTGTTCGAATTGTTTATTTTAACAAAGAATCACTTTATTCGAAATTTTTAGCTCTTTGTTATAACTCAATTTTTCGAAAGTCAAATGTCTTTAGAATAACAAACGAGCCTAATTTTCTAAATAGATCTAGGTTTTTCTTACCAAAGCATTGCCAATACTTAGATGAATATTTTGAAAAAAAAAAGTACTGAACTTAAATTTCAGTATAGTAACTTTTTAAAGTACTTCAATTGCTTTAAAATTTATGTCGTTATTACATATACATATACTTATATAAATGACAAACGCATAATATATACACGTGTGTGTTCGTAGAAAATTACCTTATTCTATTCCATTAAATTTAATAATTTTCTTTTAAACAAAATTTTTCACTTACTTTTTTTTTTTTAAATTATAGAAAATGAGAATAAAATGCTTATAAATTCACAATATTCGAATATTTCCTGTCATTTTTTCATAAGAAAATCACCGTTATATATGACAATTTAAAACCCAATGATATTTACACGCACATATTTTTTTTATCACAATTGAGTACACAAAAGAGACAACAAAAAAAAAATGTTTCATCGTATCCTTGAAAAAATTTTGTTTTATTTTTTTTTTTTGGGTTTATTTTCCTCCAGAAAAAGCAACAACAATACTCAGAACAGGACAAATCCCTTAAATTATTGTATTTTAACATATAAATCCCCTTTTTTTTTGCTTTTATTATTCAATAAAATTTTCTCCTAATAAAAAGCAAAAAAAAAAAGAATAAATTAATAAAAAAATTTTATTTTGATTACATTTTTCAATATATATATATATATATATATGAATGTAAAAAATATTTATATAAATGTGAATATAATTTTTTATATTTGTAAATAATATTTACATACCAGTAATGCATATTCAATTTGAAAATATAAATAAAAACAAGTGATGAAAAAGCTAAGGGTTTTTAAAAAGCACATTTCCAAAAATATAAAGCGTTTCATACGGAAGTTTTTAAGTCTAAATAGCCTCTTAATGAGGAAGCTTCCCAAATTTTTACTAAGCAAACTTATGGTGATTCTCGAGAATATAATCCCACCACCCACCTTCCAAAATGCTGTTTAAGAAATTAAATTAGGAATTGTAGGAATTAAACTGTGACTTCCTCTAAAATTTGAAATTTTTCCTAAAATTTTATTATCTAAGCAAAAATAATTATAACTAATAGACACTTTCTTCAATTTTAAAGACCCCCTTTTAATTTAATGGCTACTAATTTCAAATGATTTAAGTTTTCCCAAATTTTCAAGTTTATAGATTGAGCCGTTCAGAAGATATGAGAACATATTTTGCAAAAATTGAGTTTTGCATAACGGTGAATTTTAATACCGTATGAAACCCTATACATTAGCCTTTCAAAAATTTATAAAGTTTATAAAAGCATCTGTTAACGTTTTCAGATTAAAAATAAACCTAAAAAAAGCTCTTATAACACTTTAAATTTAGGGTTACTTTAGCCCTTTGTTTGGCTGCAACTCCGTAATGGGCGGGGCTACAGAAAAAAGTCTATGAAGTTATAATTTTTGCAATTTTTGAAAACATACGGACAGACGGACAGAGAGAGTGAAACTATTTATGCACATTTTTACAAAATCCTTTAAAAATATGCTAAAAACAACAAAAATTTAATAAAATTTCGTACATTAAAAATGATGATGGTTAAATATAAGTAAAAAATATTCCAAATTATATTGATAACGCCTCCATTTTAAATAAGTACAATTTTTATTGTATTTGCACCATGGAATTTTGATATTTATTGTAAAATATTAAAAAAAAATGTTTATAGAATTGTTAAAAAAATGTAATTTGAAGTAAATATTTTTATGAATATTTACGAAAACTTTAATATATATAATTGAAATAAATGTGCACCAATGCTCATTGCAGTTGTAAGGCTTAACGGCAAATATTTTGACATTTGACAAATAGAATCAAAATGACATAATAAATCGACAAGTCGTAAGTAAGTTTCATATTGGGGCAAAGCACAAATTAGAGTAGATTTCAATGATGATTTTGACTTTTGACATGATTACATTGATTTTGACATTTGACGTAATTAATATAAAAGCCGCATATAGGATATTGTAACAAACTAGTAGTTGAGGTAGATTTTATAATCAACAAATTGCATGTATCATATTGTGCCAAAAGCACAAAGTTTAATTTAAAACGTTTTAATTTTACAAAAATATGTTAAAGTTCATTTATTAGGTAATATAACAAGTTAAATTAACCTTTACACAAATATTAGCCTTTGTAGCCTTTTATATCCTAAAAGTATGCAATTTATAGTACGGTTTTTGCGAATTTCCAAAGAATTTTTATACGAACTTTAACCTTTTTAAATGTTAAAGAAAGCGTCGAAATTTAGAAAAAAATAATTTAAGAAAGAAAGTAAATAATTTTTTATTATATAAATATTATAAATATTAAAAGAAAATTTAAAAAATAAATTAGGGTAAATGTTGACAAAATAATATATAAAACAATGTGTGCGAATGTATTTTGTTTAAAAAGAGTTTTGTATTCATCAATGTTAATGAAATTTAATTTAAAAAAATATTTTCTAGTTTTTTAAATATTCCGAAAAATGGCCTTAGCAGCTGAAACCTCTGCTATTTTATCAATATTTTGTATATAATATTAGTTTTTAATAAATAACTTTGTGCACTTCGGTGGCAAAGTGATTAACTGCCTTGCGTAATGACCAAGATACTGCTTCTTCAACTCTAGATCGCTATTCTTATTTTTTTCCAAAAAAATTAAAAAGTAATTCGAAAAAAATTTCGAAATTCGATATAACAAAAACCATATCACTCAATATTTTTAAAATATTCTATTTTCAAAAGGCAAAGTGCCCCTAACTAAAAATCATTTAAAAAAATTCGTTTACAATTTTCATTTTAATCAAATCGTGACAATATTTCACTTTCAATTTTCTTTTATTTGACCAGATATCCTTCGGTTTTATTTACTCAACATGTTTTTAGTTACGATGCCGTCAATTTGTGTTTTTATTTTTTTTATATTTAATTCTATATAAAAGTGTTAAAGTCATAAAGACCGTAAATTTGTAATCCATCACATTGGAAAGAATTTCGAGTATAGATGGAAAATAATTTTTATTTTTTTGAAAAAAAAATTTTATGTAAAATATCATGAATAAAAGGAGTACATAATATTTTTAATACTATATATATATATAGGATAAGTCCATTATTATGATATTGACATAGGTTATATAATAAATTCTTGGAAAGTTATCCCTTTTCTTTACTTTATGTGAAATTACAAATCCTTGAATAACCTTTTTTTTTTATTTTCTATTTAATTTTGGGTGATTTGATTTTTTATAATTTTTTTAACCCATTTAAAGCTGAAGTGATTTTTTTGAAATTTGTTAAAAACTAAATGACCAAATATGCTGTAATTCAGTTTCTAATTTTGTAATTAAATAAATTAAAATTAAAATTGCGGTACATATACAGAATTGAGGTATCAGACTTATCTTAAAGGAGGTCTTGTGTCTATGTATAGCATTTTTTTCGCCTAATTCAAATTTTTAACAAATAAATTTAAATATATACATTAAATTTGCTTAATATATTAAGGTATTTACAAAATAATTTTACATTTTGTTTTAGGATTCAGAACTTTGACAATAGGTTTCGGATTTTTTTTTTTTTTAAATTCAGATATTTTTCTAAATCGATTCAAAGTTTATTTGTTTTAATTTAAGATTTTCCTGACAAAATTCAGATAATTTTAATTTTAATTCAGAATTTTTTTTTAAAAGCAGTTGCTTTCAAGAAGATATGTAACTAAAGAAAGAAGTTATGTATCTTCAGAATCAGGATTCGAAACAACATTATTCAATAAAGGTAAACCTAGAAAAATATCTAAGTCAAAAACAACAATTATTTGAATTTATTTCGAAAAATTCTGAATTTAAAACAAAAAAATCTGAAACTATTTTGTAAAATTCTGAATCTTAAATGTAAAATTTGGATTAGTTTAGTAAATACCTGAAAATATTGAGTAAATACCGGAATAAATGAAGTTCCTAACACCAGATTTGAGAAGAGGCTCCTAACACCAGATTTGAAAGGAGCTATGATGTTTCAGATCTAGCGTTTTCAAATTTTTTCACAATGCAAATTCAGCAATGATTTCAACTGGTGCATTTGACTATAAAGAACTCTAACATTAATTTAAAAAATGTTTACTTCCATGTAACGTGCGTTACAATATAAGACCACACATGTATAATTGATTTAATCTCAGAAAATACTATTAACATTTCTGACACTTATACTCAACTTTATTCCTGAATGGGTTAAAAGATATTAAAATGTTTGTATGATTTTTATTTTTGGAACTAATAAACCTTGTATATATAAATTATATTTATGATGTAAACGTTTTAATATTATTTTTTGTTTGTGGGTTTTTTGTATTTTAATTTGTTTTTTTCTTTTTTTATATTAAGTTGTCTCATAAATTTCAGGAATATTGTACCAATATAAAAATTATTCAATCCCTTATCAGTTTATTATTAATTTTGTAGAATTATTTTGGTAGAGAAAAAATGATTTTAGGTAAAAATGTTATATATATATGCGATTTTTTAGTTTTATTTTTATATTAAAAATTTTTCTATATTGTGATTATAAGTTGATTATTCTGCTCAGACGGTAACAATTTTGAAGACTCGAGTAGGTGAAGGTGATATGATACAAAATCATAGTTTTAAGTAAATTGAACTAATTTTTTTTTCTTTTTTCTTAACCCTCTACAGTCTACAGTGTCAGAATGGTAGTGAAAGTTCCTATAATTTTAATACTTATTAAGTGGAAATTTGTATTTTCATAGTTATTAGCTTAAATATGTACACAGTATTTTTATGCACCGGAAGTAATAGAGAAACGGTATTTGGGTGTAAAAAAGGTGTTGTATACGAAATCTAAATTCAATGATTGATTTTAATTGAATAAGGAAGTTATGCTCTGCCCATATAATTATTCGGCTTTTTGTTAGAAAACTGCAGTCAATATGTGAATAAAGGAGCTATGTTTAGTATTTAACACTTTTTTTAAATAAAATTTTAGGGGAAGTTTTCTTTAGATGTAGTTATACATAAAAGGGCTATGTTCTAGACATAGCACTTTTATTCATCATAGGAATTTCGGAACAAACGTAATATTTTGTAAAAAAAAATTTTAACACCTTTGAGTTTGCCAAAACTTGTTCTTCTTCTTCTATGGCTCTACAGTCCGTTTTCGAATCTTGGTCTCCCTAATTATTTATCATTCATAAGGCAGCAGTTATAAAGCTCCTGACTTTAATTTTATTTTATTTGTACTGTTTCCGTAATGTTAAAATAAAAGCTTTTAAAAATTTAATAATAAAATGTCTTGTCACATTTTGATAATTCGAACCTTTACCCTTTACACATGGACATTTTTTCCAAAAAAACCAATCCTGTTACGATAATAAAATCGTTTCAATTTTCTTATTCCTCCATATATTTAATAAATTGAAATGATATGGGTATTTTAAATTTGATTTGGGTGTAGAGGCTTTTAAAATTTTATTTTTTTTTAATATTCATTCTATTAAATTATTAGAAAATAAAAAAAGTAAATAAAATTAAAATCATGAAACGAATGAATATACTTTTATATTATTACTCAATAATATAGTCTATGAATTTCAACTTACCTTTACATTATACTTTTTATGAAGTTATATAGGTTTAAGTTTTTAAAAATAATTTTCAAAATATATACAGGGTGTTCCGTGATTAATTGCACGGTATGTGCTGATGTAAAGATCCTTATTAAAAGGTATTTTAGTTGTATGTGGCATAAATTGAGGCGCTTTAAGTTTTCAAGATATTTAAAATTCCAAAGGTATTAAATTAAGTTTTAATATTTTTGTTATTGGTACAAAATTTTGCTAACCACAATCTAACCACATTTCTTAACTGGGTAAGAAAATTCTGTAAAATATATTCAAAACCTTAAAAAAATGAAGAAGAGTAAAGAAGAGTAGAATGCGTCAACTCTGGCATACCTGTATAACCGCAATATAAACATCCCCTTAACTACTTTTGGCAAAATTTGAAATACACAAATTATTAGACTTCCAGTTATTATTCCATAACTAAATTTTACAATCTCAGCTGTTTTATTTTTTTATGTTTTTTTTTATGTATATGGCTAGTTCAATTTATTTTTCGATCCTGATTCAATCAATATCTTTGGGTATATATCTACTCGCCCCTCATACGGGTCTAAAAATTGTCAATAAAAGTCTAGAAATGGTGTTGTATTCCAATTTATTAAAAAAAAAAATAATTATGAAATTTTCTTCTAACGAGACACAGGGCACCCTGTATTTTTTTGTCGTTCTTTGATTTTAAAAACATTTTTATACTGTTATAAATAATTTGAATAATTTTGTAAACTTATCAAATTTAAGAGTATAGAGATATATAAAATAGATTAATAACTTTGAATTAGAAACGAGTTAAAAATTTTTAAACAACCTTCTATATTTTCTAAAAAGTTTCTAAAAACTTTCTAAAAATTTTTGAAAATGGTAGATTTAAACTTCTTTTGCGACATATAACCGTAATATGTAGTTTTTAAAAAGTTAAGTGTGTGCTATAGTAATAGCGGTCCGATAGCTTGCATAGTTTTTTTTTTTCATTCATTATTTTCAAAGTACTTCAGTCATAAAGAAAATAATCAAATGTCATTATCTAATCAAAGTATCATAACATTTCTTCGCCTAAATATATGCAATTTTTTTCAATGAAGAAGTTTTTAAACGTTATTTTACTCCTTTTAAAATTCTTAAATTATCTTAGCTTATAAAAGTTTAGAAAAATAGCTTATTTTTATATAATTCAATTAACATTTAAAGTTAACCTATAGTCTTTATTGTTAATTTTATTAATTATTTTATTTCTAAATATCTAAGCAGTATTTATTGGAGCTATTTTAATATTAATAACCTTTTTTGGAAAATTCAGAGTATTAAAATCAAATTTCTGTTTTTTTTTTTTTAAAACCTTAGCCTAACTAAATTTAACTTAAAATGCTTAATGAAGTATTTTACGGTTTAACCACGTTTTGACCATTATGTCATAAATTATTTGGAAATAAATTTTAGAATTCTTTTTTATTTTCATAAAAATATTTTATAGAACATAGCGTACAATATTTTTTCATTATACACTAGCCGAGGTGATGCAGGCTCTATTCCCGTGCGGGAATTTGGAATCATGAATTTGTTTAATTGAAAGAAATTATTGAAAAACCATTTTTCATTACAAATCCCTATGGTAGCCAAATATAATTTAAAAAAAAAACAAATAATATAATATAATAAACCAAATAAATAATATTACTTATAAATTGATAGAAATTCTGGTCCACATGTCATACTGGCAAAGGGACATTAGATTGTATTCATATATTGTATATATATACATAATAAATTAAATAAATAATTAAAACTAACAATCTTAATTTAATTAATATTTAATTTTTTCTTTCCATTTTCACCAGGTAATAGTTTATCCAACACGTGATAATCTTCATTTTATTGGAGCTATTTTAATATTAATAGCAATTTGGATACTTGCAATTATATTAGCATCACCAATGTTTATATTTCGTGAACTTGTACATGCTGAAATACCATCAATATTAAAACCATATGGTATTAGTGGTTCTGTTGCATATTGTATTGAACAGTGGCCATTAGAACATGGTCGAGCCTATTATTCAGCCTTTTCATTTAGTTTTCAATATTTATTACCAATTGTAATTGTATCTGGTGCATATATACGAATTTATTATAAATTAAAAAATCGATTACCAGCTGGTGGTGTTGGTGCTGTACATAATATTAAATCAGAACGTCGTACTGAACGTGGACGTCGTATGAAACGTACTAATTGTTTATTAATAAGTATAGCTGTTATATTTTGTGTTTCATGGCTACCATTAAATTTTTTCAACTTATATGCTGATCTAATGAAAATACATTTAACACAACAGATTTTAATTGGTTATGGATTTTGTCATATGATTGGAATGAGTTCTGCCTGTTCGAATCCTTTATTATATGGATGGCTGAATGAAAATTTCCGTAAAGAATTTAAAGAATTATTATGTCGTTGTAAGAGTACTTCTAATATTGATCTAATAAATGGTAAAACAGGGTCCAGTAGGATACGAAGACAAACATGTAATACAGAAATAACACATGCTGAACAAAAACTATTGGATAATAATACAACAACAATAACAAATAATAAAATTGGTAGTTCACCGCAGTTAACAAATAATGATACAAGAATGTCAACAGAATTAACAGTTTTGGTGCGGTAAGATCGATTGGATATGGAAATGGAAACTGTTTTAAGATGAAGAAGAAGAAGAAGTGAAAGAAGGATGGAATTAAAATAAAGGCTTTAAAATCAAAATTAAAAAATTTGAGGAAAAAACAAAAAAAAAAAAATCTTTTTTAAAAACACAATATTATCGAATTTGAGTAAGTTAAAATATTAAAAATCTAATATTGTCATAGGCATTCCATTAAAAAATTTATAATTAAATTTTTTTAATGTTATGCTAATGCTTAATTTTAGTTTAGAACTATATTTCATTCTTATTTATATTTAGATTATATAATTTCATACAGATTGTATTTCAATAACAATAGATATGAAATTCTATTATGTTGAAGTGTGATTTTTTCTATTTTAAAACTTGATCTGTTCTATTTTAATACTTAAAACACATTTACCTAATTACATGAACATTAAATTTTAGTATCACTTTCTTATGGTGTTGGTTAGCTATTTTATGATTAAGGTTTAATTAGCTAAGAATTAAAGTTTCAAACATTTTAAGCACTTTAATCAAATTTTTTTACCTCCAGCAATGCGCATATTCTAGGCTAAAATTATTTATATACCATAATATAAACAAGGGTACAAAAGTCTAATAGAGAGGAGAGTGCAAATTATAAATAAAAGACTCAGACCAAAGTGGCCTAATTTTCTTAAAAAAAATTCCTGTTTTTTGCATAAATCGCATAAAAATTGGATATAAAAATAGGGCTCTGTATTTGAAAAGCCAATTCCAGTTGTGTTATTGTGATGTTTTTTTAACTTAAGTCCCCTTTTTAGCACATTTTCAAAAAATTTTGTAAAAATGTGCCTATATAGCTTCACTCTGTCCATCCGTCCGTCTGTCTGTCTGTCCGTATGTTTACAAAAACTTTTACATCGTTTGAAATAGAGAAAAGAAATTTTAACCATGGGTAGTTTTTGTAAAAAAAATAATTTCGTAGAAGAATTTTTTTCTGTAGCCCCACCTGTTACGGGGCTACAGCCCCCCAAATTTGGAAAAATCCCTAAATTTAAATTGTTATAACAAGAGTTCTGTTACATATATTTTCAATCTGAAAACGGCAAATGATAGCTGGTTTCATAAAATTTATAAATTTTTACAAGAAAAATGTTTAGGGTTGCCATACGGTACTAAAATTCACCATTATATAAAACTCAATTTTTGCAAAATTTTTGGCCCCACATATCTTCTAAACGGTTCAAGCTAGAATCTTGAAATTTCCTAAAAAAATAGTAGGAGTCAGTTAACAAAATTTTTTTGTCAAGCCCCCTGTTTAGGAGCTATAAGGGCCAGAAAATTGAAATTATGCTATTTTTAAGCACCTGTAACTTGAATACCTGTCCAATTTTTTTTTATTAATATACAAAATTTAAAGGTCCAACATTATATTTTAACATATGTTAAAGGTTTTTCTTAAATTTTAAAGGGGTTCCTTAAATTGAAGAAAGTGTCTCTCAGTTTTACCCATTTTTGCTTAGATAATAAAATTCTAAGTAAAATTCCAAATTTTTGTGTAATTCACAATTTAATTCCTAGAACCTAAAAAATTAGAGGATGAGGGGGGGGGGGGGGGTTGGGGTTGTTGAAGTTAGATTCTTGAGAAATTTGACAACCATCCCCATTGAAGGGCTATAACAACTTTTAAATAAAAAATTTACTGTTAGCAGTAAATTTTATAAGTCAGTAGTAACTATTTCCAAGTAAATATTTCCAAAGTTAAACTCAGTATGTAATACAATATAATTTTGAAAATGTGCTTTTTTAAAAACCTTTGGTTTTTTTTCATCACTTGTTTTATTGGAAAAGTGGCTTAACTCTTGTTGCTGTTTTTAAAATTTGTTTATGGGTTGTGCCACATGGGTTTGGTTCTGAGCCCCTAATACTGTCTCAAGTTCAAATTTATTTAAATTTTGTGCAAATTTAATTTGACAAAATAAATTTTGAAATACAGACTTAAAAAAAAAGTTAAAAAATGCTTAAAAGTATATTTGTTCGATGGGTTTATTACTAGTTCTATTCTATTAAAAATATATTTTTCCGTAACTGTTAATATTTTTCAAATTTCATACTTCTTCTTCTTCTTCTTCTCCTTCTTCTGAAGATATATAAAACTCTTCTTTATATCTTTGGTTTATGGGTATTTGTGCAGCTATATCGTGCATTAAAATGTAATTATTAAATATATTAGTTACTTACTTATAACTTCTAAGTCTAAAAACTTTCCAAATAAGTATATAAAAACGTTAAATAAGACCTTGCGAAATATTTCACCTGAGTATTATTTTTCACTAGTATACACTGAATTAAACCGCAGTGACCCTGGCGAACTCTAAGATGTCTCTAGATTATCATGTACATATGAGAATTAACCCCTCGGGATTTAAAAAAAAAACGGGATCTAAAGTTGGAAATCATTGAAAATCATTCACGGCTTATAATTTTAAATTAATTTTATGTCTTGATGCCAATCAATTTTATTCAGTCAACTCTTTAATTATTTTTTTATGAATATGGCAGGCAATGGGTTAAACAGAACTTTAAAATTTGAGAAATAATTTCGAGCTTAAAGAAAACGAATATGGTTCATGGGTTAATTATAATTTTAAAAATATTCAAATTATGGACATATTTGACAACAGTTTGAAAGTTGTCAGTAAGTTGTATGATATGTTGCACAAATATTCATATTTTGAAAATTAAATAAATCCCCGTCTAATAAAATAATTATAATATATTATTAATTGTATAATAATACAAAATATTTTTTTTAAAATTAAAAATATTTTCCAATTTTGAAAAAAAGGTTTAAGGTTACAACTTTAAAAAGAACCTTTTTTTTAATTAATCTAATTAAGGAAACATAAATTAATGCAAAAAGCTGTGCGCAAAGGTAAGAGAACATAAAATTTAGAATAAAATATAAGAAACTTGCTTCTACTATCACAATAGCTTTTAATAAACTTAACTAATTAATTTCTATGCATTTCGACTTTTCGAAAAACCTTTTTACAAAAAAAAACGCTTTTCCAAGCAAAAAAAACATTTTTATAAAGTTTAATGCTTTTGTATAATAAAATTAGTATTAGTAGTTTTAGATATTCTTTAAACTTTAATAGATTTCATATTTAAGCACAAAAAAAATTCATTGGGAATAAAATAACAACATTTTTAGAACTATAAATCAGCTTTTATAATACGCTTAACTTTTAATATCATTTTAGAGTTTCTTTTCAATAATAATCCAAAAAGTTATAAAACAGCGGGAAATCAAAAGATCTAATCTAGTTTTCGATCCAATTCACCTATCATTCATCATTGTTTTTTAAATTTAATGCTTTACCAATAGTTGATAAATTTTTATCTAAAAATGTAAATTAATTAATTTAATATAAACGAATACAAATTATACAAAAGTAATTTAATTTAATAATATAACTCACAGATACAGAAATACCGTATAGATCAAATAAAAAATTATTGTTTTTATACTAGCATATGACTTAAAATCAAATGGGTATACTAAATTTAACATTAGGTACCGCATACCAAAGGAATGAAAAGTAAATCGATCTAGTTATGAATATCCATCTATATCTACGTCTATACGTTCGTCTGTACGCACGATAACTCAAAAAATAAAGGAGCTAGGATTTTTCAATTTTTACAGATTCGTTTTTATGAAATAGGCGTCTTCGATATTGAAATCCAGCCACTTTGCTCCTCGGATTCGAGTAAGCGTAATACAAATTCATATATTATATGAGCATTGCTGTATATCTAATGAAGGTGGATTGTTGAAATTTTGTCAATAGTAGTTAGCTTTAATGACCAAAGTCTGAATAAAATTTTGTCGGTTCAGGTAAAGGAGTTCGATGGGTTGCCTTTCAATTTATATATTCTTCTGTACATAACTGAAAATATTAAGTTATGTATTTGAAATTTTGTCAAAAGTAATTAACCGGATGATATAATGTCTATATTACAGTCATACGGCTATCCTAGAATAGACACAACCTGTTCTACTATACTCTTCCTCGTTTTATCAAACATTTCTATATGTTGTGAGCAAACTTAATTAAATAAACTTAAATTCTATTTTGAATTGTTATCATCTTTAGATTAGTATCATATAAAATATTATATTACATCATTCATAAAATTTTTTAATATAAAAGTTCTAGATTAGTGAATATAATTAATGCCTACATTTAAAACGAATTTTTGGTACTAAAATTCTAGATAAAATTAATAATAATTAATATTAATTTATCATTGGTTTTTATAGATCCTATATAATTGGGTTTTAATTGGAAACATTTTTCACTAGAAATTCTCTTTATAGGTTTTACAGATATTTAATCCAAATTTCAAAGAAAACTTCTTTATATGGAATAATTCCCTCAATATATTCCAGTAAATTTTTTCATTTTTTAAAATTAAATTTTTTGGAAATTTTCTTATACCCTATTTAAACTACGGGTCTATAACATGTTATAGTGATCGTAAACCATGTTGTAAAAATTTGTATTCATACTACGAAAATTTGACGTTTTAATAAAAAAGTTTTGCTTGACGTTTTTATGTGTTTATAAAAAAAATTTTATTTAAAAATCATAATGGATTCTAAAAAGAAAAATAAAAATATTTATGATTCAATGAAAATGACAAAAAAATCATTCAACACAATGTCAAGTCCTTCAATGAAGATCCAAAAAACCTTTAACAAATCGAAAAAAAAATCGATTATATCAAAATATTTAAGTACACGACTTTGAAAAATAACATGTTATACTGAATAACTAGTTATTGTCATATTATACTTGACAGTTTTTTCACACAATATTTTTCGTTAGGATATTATAATAACTATAAAACAAGTTTACGTTGATAACATGTTATATATTCGGTCGTTTAATACTTATTTTATAGTTTTAATATTTTGTTTTCTGGATTACTAATTTCTCTTAAGAAAGTATCCCGGAAACTAAAGAACTCTGTTAGCTTAGACTAGCTTTTTGATTAGAGTCAATAAGAATTTTTGGTTATATCGATAGACCTTCTTCTGTTTAAACTTCTATTTGGAAATAATATCTTTGAATAAGTATCTTAGTGTATTTTGCAAGGTCTTTTGCACGATTCAATCAAATGTTGTTCTGCAGCGCTCTAATTTACTAACTACTTAGTCTATTGTTTGACTGATGGGATATGGCCAATCCTTTGTAAATTTTTGAAGTTCGTTAGTAATGTTCCACTTATTTTATTAATTAAAGTAAATTTGTTTATTCGGAATTCTAAATTTTGTATTTTCCATTAGGCATTAGTTAAAAAATTCTGGTATTTGGTTTAATTTTACAGTCAACTATCATCCGCAGTAACTGCGATATAGAGTAATCAAATATTCACAAATGTTTTAAAATTAGTCCATTTTAAATATGAAATCTATAATACTATTCGTTTTTTATTTAATTTCAATTTCATTAATTATTAAATCAATTTTAAATATATCTACAATATCTTAATATTTTAAATTAAATTTTCTTTTTTATTTACAGTGTAAAAAATAAATCATAATATGAAATAAAAAAAAAATAAATGTTCGTCAACATGTGATTTAAATTAAAATATATATATATATACCTATGTAAAACACTTTTAAATATATTATAGTTATTAATTAATAAATTTAAAAAAAAAAAGATTAAAAAAAAAGAATTTAAAAAATATATTAAAAAAAAAAAAATAAACTTTTCCATTATAAATTATAAATTTAATATATTGTATTTGTTATAAAATTAAAAAATTTAATAATAATTATTTTATTATTATATTTTTAATTATATTATTAATTAAATAAATTAATTATTAAAATAGATAATTTCAATTCTTTGTCAAAAATAATATTTTTTAAATTAATAATATTTTATATAATTTATCATTTTTTTTTAAAACAAGGCTTAAAAAATAAAAAACAATTTTACAATAGAATTCACCATCGCAATTGAATTAAATTTTTTTTTTTATTAAAATTTATATTAATTAATGTATTAATAAAATAATTATTGTATAAAAATAATATATTATTAATAAAATGAAGAAATTGCTTATAAATATATATATATATTAAAATAAAATTTAAAAAATTAAATTAAAATTTTATTAAAAATTTAATAAAAAATAAAATAAAAAAAAAACAATGAATTAAAAAAATCTTTATATTGTATAAAGTTTAAAACTTCAGTTAAGTTTGTAGTAAACATAAAATAAATTGTATCTATTGAAAAATTGTGTTATTATAAAAAAAAAAGTATAAAAAAAAAACCAAAAACAAATTAATTTTTATAAAAATATAAAAAGTGAATATAGTATTTTAAAAAGTAATATTTTACTGCATTTGTTTTATTTAATTTAATAATTTTGTAAGAAATTACATTTCCCAGGAGCAACAAGTAATGAAAACAAGTGATGAAAAAAAACCAAGGGTTTTTAAAAAAGCACATTTTCAAAATTATATTGTATTACATACTGAGTTTAACTTTGGAAATATTTACTTGGAAATAGTTACTACTGACTTATAAAATTTACTGCTAACAGTAAAGTTTTTATTTTAAAGTTGTTATAGCCCTTCAATGGGGAAGGTTGCCAAGTTTCTCAAGGATCTAACTTCATCTAACCCTCCCCCCCTCCGTCCCCTCCATTTTTTCAGGTTCTAGGAATTAAATTGTGAACACAAATTTGGAATTTTACTTAGAATTATACTATCTAAGCAAAAATGAGTAAAACTGAGAGACACTTTCTTCAATTTAAGGAACCGCTTTTAAATTTAAGAAAAACCTTTAACATATGTTAAAATATAATGTTGGGCCTTTAAATTTTGTATATTAATAAAAAAAAAATTGGACTATTATTCAAGTTACAGGTGCTTAAAAATAGCAAAATTTAAATTTTCGAGCCCTTATAGCTCCTAAACAGGGGGCTTGACAAAAAAATTTTGTTAACCGACTCCTACTAATATTTGAGGATCTACTTCTACCAAAATTTCAGGACCCTATCTTAAACCGTTTAGGAGATATATGGGACCAAAAATTTTGCAAAAATTGAGTTTTCTATAATGGTAAATTTTAGTACCATATGGCAACCCTATAAATTTGATCGACGTATTTTTGTTAAGTCTATAAAAGCAGCTCTCTTATACCGTTTTTCGATTGAAAATAAACCTAACAGAACTTTTGTTATATCAATTTAAATATAGGGCTTTTTTGGAATTTGCAGGGGCTGTAACTTCGTCACCCTTCAAAATTAAGAAAAACCTTTGACACATGTTAAAAGATAATTATAGAGCTTTGAATTTTGTATATCACTAAAAATATTTGGACAGGTATTCAAGTTACATGTGTTTAAAATTAGCGAAATTTCAATTTTCGAGCCCTTACAGCTCCTAAACATGGGGCTGGATAAAAAAATTTTGTTAACCGAATCATACTAATTTCTTAGTATCTAACTTCTCCCAAAATTTCAAGACCCTAGCTTGAGCCGTTCAGAAGATGTGTGTGACCAAAAATTTTGCAAAAATTGAGCTTTGTGTAATGTTAAATTTTAGTACCGTATGGCAATCCTAAACATTTGGTTTTTAAAAATTTATAAAGTTTATGAAACCAGCTATCGTTTTCCGTTTTCAGATTGAAAATATATCTAACAGAACTCATGTTATAACAATTTAAATATAAGGCTTTTTCCAACTTTGGGGGGCTGTAGCCTCGTAGCAGGTGGGGCTACAAAAAAAAATTCTTCTACGAAATTATTTTTTTTACAAAAACTACCCATGGTTAAAATTTCTTTTCTCTATTTCAAACGGTGTAAAAGTTTTTGTAAACATACGGACGGACGGACGGACAGACGCACGGACAGAGTGAAGCTATATAGGCACATTTTTACAAAATTTTTTGAAAATGTGCTAAAAACAGTAAGTATCTGCAACAGATTTAATAATACACTAAATCTGACAAATTCATTTGACAGTTACACGAACCCAAGTACATTAAGCATACATATAACAGAACAACTTTCTACCAAATTTCAATTTTAAAACTTTATTAATTCCGAAGATAAGGAAGCGTGAGCTAGCACTCCAAACAACTATTTTAATTTCTTTCAAATTTCAGGAGCATAATGGAAACAGAACAGAACACTTTTGTACCAAATATCAAATTGCTCTCTTTATCAATTTTGAAAATATACGGTTTATAAATATATAATATATAAGATTTTTGGAAGACTTGTGATAGGTACGCAAACGACCACATCAAATTAATTTCCAATTTTTATGCTTGTGTGGTCTATTGAGGTGTGTGGGAGGTGTTCGAACCGCACCCTAATTCATCATAATTTTCAGTGTAATGAAAACTGGAACAACACGCTTGTACCAAATTTCAAATTTCTAAATTTTTTAATTGCGAAGATGTGTATGTTAAAACTGGGGAGGTATGTGGGAAGTACCCGAACCATAACTCAATTTAATTTCATTTCATCACTCCATTTTGATCAATTCTAGAAACACAAAGAGAATAAAAAGAAACACAAAATTTTGAAGATCCTATCCTATTGGTTTCGGAGATATAGTCATCGATTGGCAAAAAGCTCAATCTTACTTTATATTTGGCAAAAAGCTCAACCAAAAGTTTCCAGTATTCGAACCCATGTTCCAATTCCAATTTCGCCCATTTTTAATCCGGCTGTACTTTTGTAATTAGTAAGCGGCAGTATAAATTTCATTAAGATAAGATTATATTCTTTGGTTTTTGTGTTTACGGGCAGATGGCATCGCTAAATCGACTCAGGAGGTGACCTTAAGCATAAACATATATTCTTTTCTATATTTAGCACTTGTACTTAAAATTGTCATCTTTACTAATATTTGTAATTTATAACACCTAGGTCTTTAAGTCTTTAAGTTATTTTAAAACTTATTTGATCTTCAATTGCAGCTTCTAATTAAGGCAATTTATTATGTTTCTCAAAAAGGGAACGTTTTAAGTGTAGGATAAATTTACTTGTAATACTAGAAAAATAATTGAAGAAATTGCAAAATATGTAATAAGGTAAATTGTATCTGAATAGCACTCGAATTTATCCTTTTTAAAATTCAATTAAAAAAATTATTTTCAAGTACAACACTGTAAAAAAAAAAAAAATATAATCTGAGATGTTGTAAAAGGATTCATCAAAGTTTTAATATTTAGTATTGAAATAATAAGACTTTTAGAAAATAAATTAAAAGCTATTAAGAATATAAATTGGCAATTAAGTTCAAGATGTTACCTTTAATATAAAATCTATACAAAACATTTAAAGAAAAATTGTGCAAAAGTGAGCAATTTTCTTAATTTAAAAATATCAATTGAGAAAAAAATACCTTAGTAATGTGATCATTTTTTAATGTCATTTTAATTTTATTTTTAATTTTGAAAGAGCTTACAAGGCAATCATTCTGGAGAAAAGAATCATCAGAGATAATAAAATACGATTTTTTGTTACAAACTTTACGAAAAGCAATTAACAGGTAATTTTTAATTTTATATTAAATTCACCAAATTAATTCAACTTTAGTTTTTTTTTTTAAAGAATGACTGTGCTAAACAGAAATTAGACAATTCTATTAATACTATGAAACCTCCTGGGCAATTGAACAAAGAGTCATTGTAGAGTCGCTGAGTTTAATTTTTCTTAAATACAGTAATTTTGCTTTTTGTTGTCCTTTTCCTTCACCTAGCGGTAAATTTAAAAAATATTATGTATATTAATAAATTGTGAACATCAGTATCCAGTAATTATGTAAAGTGATTTTAGAACTTTCATTCAGAATAAATGTTTTAAATATAAATTGAAAAAAAAAACATGGTAACAACAAAGGCGCTGATTAGACGTTCAGTCAGTGCATCAGTACTGAAAAAATGTGAAATGATTATACTATCAGTTTTAACTGGCACTTTTTAAATATACCAGAAATTGAGAAATTTCATTTGTTAGCTACAAGTGGAAATAAAACATTAAATTTTTGAAAGAAAAATCAAGCTATCCATATAAACAAACCTTTTCATAAATAGGCTAACAGTTAAAAATGACTGATTCACTCAACGTCTGATCAGCGTAAATAAATTAAGACTTTTACCCGTTTTAACAGATAAAAAATATTGAATTTTTTTTTGACATTTGGTGTTTAAAACAATGGCAAAGAAATTTGAAACAAATGAAATCGAAAAAACTAATAAAAAGTTAAAGTCATTTTAAGTTATCTGAAAAATTTCCTTTTAAAAATTTCATTAAAAACTTTTTCAATTCCCTACTTGTGTAATTATCATATAGATTTATGGAATTGTTTACATTTCTTGTCTGATTAGGTTTAAGATAATCTTGTTTCAATTTCAATTTTCTGTTTCAAATTTTTATTTTAACTTGAAGCTTTTCCCGTTATAAATCTTACTAATTATCTTAACTTAGAAAAATTTAATAAAACCGGTTTTCTTTATTTTATACTTAACATTTAAACCATCATTTTAATTTTTATGTTAATTTTAATCGATATTTTATTTTTATTTTTACCATTGACTTAAATTATAAACTTAATACTATTCTTATTAATATTGGAAATGTTAAAACCAATATTGATAAGAATCCTTACTTAGCCTAATCAATTCTTACTTAAATAACCTAACCTAATCAAAGACAATTTTTCTAATATCTTTTTAGTAATTTATCTGTCTGGTATTGATTTGTTGAATTTCAGATATTCTCCATTAATTTCACCCTAAGCTTTTATAACGACTTTGTTCTGTTTCGAACACTCAGCTATGATAGTCAGGTATAATTGCATACTTTTAGGAGAAATATTTATTTTTTTGAAGAAAAAATTTTGAAATTAATTTAAATTAAATTAAAAAACTTTATGAAAAATACAATTATATTTGTTTTAATAATTTTTTTAATTAACTTTTTGTTCAAAAAACAAAAATTAGGTCAGTATATTATTAAAATTTTAATTAATTTAATGTCAATACAATTTTTTCTCTTTTATTTCACTGTCGTTTTTGAAATTCATTGAGATGAAAAAAAATACGTAAAATAAAATTTTATTACGCTGAATCAGTGAAAAAAAAAATATAAAACGAAAAATGTAATGTCTTGTTTGAAAATATTAAGTTTTATTAAGAATTAAAGTGACATGAAAGTTAAAGCATAATTTAAATTATCTTGCAATATTAAATATTTCTATATTTTTTAAATTATTATATTTTGATTTTTTAAATAAAAGGACGAATCATTCTTTCACCAGAAGAGATCCTCAAAAATTTGGTGTTCAAATATCTTTATATAATTGTTGTAATAATCTGGTGATTGGAAAATAAAATAATTTCAATAGTATGACTTAAAACTTGAGTATTGTGATAAGAATCGGAATTTGTTATTAAATGGATGTTGTATCAATCATCGGTTACAACATCCTTGAGTCAGTAATTTTTCGGATATAAAATTTTTAAGAAGTATTAGGTGCGTTGTATGACGGTGCATTGAGTTTTATTAAAAATTAGGTGCTCAAAAGCAATCAAGTTTTCTGAAAATCCTTCACATAAACCTTAACTTCCTTTGATAAAATATCTGATATCCAGCATCTAGAATTACTTACATCAGAAGTTGTCTCGCCACTACTTCAACCTAATGATTTAACATTTTCTTTCTTTTTAATTAAATATCAAAGGTATCGTTTGTGCAGTAATACAAATATTAAAAACTAAATTCTTTTAATCTATCCATCTTCCATTTAAAAGTTTCTTCATTTTCTCAGGGATATGAGAGGGCTTATTGAAGGCTTTCGGCAGCATACCTTTGATAATCTACCTATGTTATTCTGAAAATTTAGTGCCAGGCTACTTTAAATAAATTTTTCTTCATTTTTTTATTAATTTGCACGTATTTTACTATATATATATATATATATTTGGTCACCATGGGGATTTAAAAAGAAAATAATTTTTCAATAATTTTAAGAAATTTGGAAATTAAAAATCCATGATTCGTACCCCAGCGGGTATTAAACCATATGCTTACCCACTTCACCGCCAAGGCCACACAACTGCAACAACAATGTCTCTAAATAATTGTAAAAAAATTAATTTCCTTCACACACATTAGTTTTAACAGATTGTTACTTCCTATAAAATGAAATCATTGAGCTGTCGAATTTCATTAATGACCTTATCACTAATCAATCAATCTATGATTAGATAATTAATTAGACCAATAGTTAAGTGGAATAAAGAAAACTATTATTTATAGATCAAATATAATAAATGTCATTATGAAGAACCGCCTACAAAAATTTAAATGGAAACTTCCTTATATTTTATTTAATAAATTTTTAGTTGTTCTGGTTAAGTAATCATGGCGTGGTGTATGACTTTATTATGGAATCATGTATGAAAATTGGTTTAATTTTTCTTTTATTAAATACTTTGTATTTTTATTTAATTTGGATTTATTAATAAAAAAAATATTTACTAAAATAAATTTTTACATTTTAATGAAGAGGTGGATATTTTTATGCATCAAAAATTTCACATCAGGTCACCTACATTTTCTTTTTAAATGTAAGTGAAATTTTTTTTTTTAAATTAATTTTCTATTTTTAAATTGAAAATAAATTAAGGGTATTTTATGAATTTTTTTAAGGTTAAAAGCTATTTAGCTTACAATTTAAGTTATTTAATGTTCTTTGCAATTATTTTTATACAAATACAAGGTAATTAATGAAACGTCAACAGTTGAATGTCAAATTCGTCTGGTTTGATGTCATAACACTAGATAGTTAAAATAAAGTTACTACTTTATAAAAAGAAATATAAATAGAGTAAGAGTGTAGTAGAGTAAACTGAGTCAACTCTGGGATACCCTTATGACCGTAAAATGTACATTATATCATCCGGTTAATTACTTTTGGCAAAATTTCAAATAATACAGCTTTATTAGGTGTAGAGTAATGCTCATATAAAAGAAGGAGTTGTATGGCAGCTACGCGAACCCTCTACAGTAGACCAACCCAATTTTTGCAGAAACTTTGGCTATTACACTAAACTATTTTTTGCAAAATTTCAGACACTCAGCTTCATTAGGTGGAGAGTAATGCTCATACAAAATAAGAAGTTGTATGGCAGCTACTCGAACCCACTGCACTAGACCAACCAAATTTTGCAAAAACTTTGGCCATAAACCTAAACTACTTTTGGCAAAATTTCAGACACGCAGCTGTAATAGGTACAGAGTAATACTCATATAAAAAAAGAAGTTGTATGGCAGCTACCATGGACCAAAACCGCTGGATTTAAATAGCGATTACGGCTATTGCAAAAAAACGAATTTGCGAAAATTTCAAGATTCTAGCTGCTTTAGTTTTTGAGTTATCGTGCGGACGGACGGACGGACAGACGGACGGACATACATAGCTAAATCGATTTATTTTTCGATTCTGATCCAATCCATACACTTGAGTCTATATCTAACCCCCCTCCTTCTCTGCGTCATAAACGTAATTGCAAATTTATTACACTCTTTGACTATATACCCATACGGGTATAAAAATGCATTTATTTATTTATTTATTTGTAGTACCAGACAATAGTAAATATTGCCTGATAATATTAATCCTTTGCCGATTTGACATTAAATTATTGTAATATACACTATATTTACACCCGTATGACTATAGGTCAAAGAGTATAATAAATTTGCCAATACGTTTGTGACGCAGAGAAGGAGGGAGAGTAGATATAGACTCAAATGAATAGATCTGATCAGAATCGAAAAAAAAAAATCGATTTAGCTATGTATGTCCGTCCGTCCGCACAATAACTCAAAAACTAAAGAAGCTAGAATTTGAAATTTGAACTCAAGACTTTTCGATTGACATGCCGCCACTTTACCACTGAGCTGTCACTGAGATTAAAAATGCATTACACTGTGGCTTTAATGTTAAAAATAATTAGCACTTGTTAAAAATTCCTATATCAGGTTTATTAAATTGGGCTAATAACGTTCAAAACGAGGAAGATTATAGTTGCCCTTGTCAACTTTTAGATACCCGTGCATACCCACTAACCGTTATTTATTTCCCCTATGCTATTATAAATATTACAAAAAAAATATAAGATAATTATATATAATAAAAATATCCCATAATTTTTTATTAACTTATTATCCCATAAAAAAAAAAAAATAGCCCACCCTAATAGTTGGTCCGAGTAATGTCCAACTTTGCCAACTAACTTGTCCTATTACTTTACCTGCCCAGTTTTGATTTTAACTTCGTAGCTTCATTAGATTCATAGTTATCGAATTGACAACTCTGTATGGCAGCTGCCCAAAAACGGGGCCGTAACATTTTGAAACTCCATATAAGTGCTCGATTCATTATATAACTAACAGTGTGTAATTTTCATCCTCGTAGTATAATCAGTTTCCAAGAAATTCATATTGGTGCAAAGAAGTTGTATAGCAGCCCCCCGAAAATGGGGCCGTAACATTTTGAAACTTCATATAAGTGCTTGATTTATTATATAACTAACAATGTGTAATTTTCATCCTCGTAGTATAATCAGTTTCTTAGAAATTCATATTGGTGCAAAGAAGTTGTGTGGCAGCTCCCCAAAACCTTGATCTGGTTTTAACCAAAAAGAATAGGGAACCTCAAAAATGTCCCAAAAATGTTTTGTGTGAATTTCAAAACTCTTGCTCTAATTTTTCAATTCCATCTCTTATAATTAATTTTTAATTCACCAATATATTAAACTTAAGCCAAATCAACTTCATATGATCATATTCATATAATAATCATCATGATGATTCATCATATATATTCATAAATATCTATCAATATCAATAAGCCATTTACTTAAAAAAAATCTTTGTGTTCTTTTTTGCTTATCTTAAATAAACTACGCATCATTTAAATTATATGAAATTCTAACTCGAAATCGTTATCTATACAAAAAAAAAAAAAATAAACAAAAAAACAAAAAAACAAATACAAACAAAATTCATATAATTTCATGTTAAATACAAGATGCATAGCTATATTTCAAATTTTTGTATGAAAATATTGGAGTTAAAAAAGTTTGCTGTTCGAGAGCTACCCGAAGTTTTGGTCCGATCTTAACCAAAAAAAATAGGGAACCTAGAAATTGATTGAAAAATATTTTGTGAAAATTTCAAAACTGTAGCTCTTTTAGTTTTTGAGTTATCGTGCTGACACACAGACGGACGGACGGACGGACGGACGGACGGACAGACACTTATAGCTAGATCGACTAATTTTTCGATTGACACTATATCTAGCTCGTCTAGATCGATGCGTTACAAACGGAGGAGCAAATCTAATATACCCGATGTCATATATGTATGCACGGGTATAAATATTGAATTTATCCTACGACAAATTGTTGCCATTATGCAAATAAACAATTGCAGATTTCTAAATAATTACAGATATACGTGTACTTCAAATGAGTTTATTTAACTGATGCACTTTTAATGTACACTTTTCTTTTGCATTTTTACCTGTGTATTGTTATTCAGATTATGACTGTATTATCTAAGACTTTGAAATTAGTCAAAGGAATATTACTTTATAGACTATGAATATTATCTAAGACTTTGAATATTGTTTTGATAAAATTTAAAAAAAAACATCACTGGTTTTTTTAAGATTTGTAGATAAGAAGATTTTAAAATATGATCCAATAAAAAACCTTTAAAGTTACAAAGGAAATGTAAACCTCTTAAGAACCCAAAGAAACTTTAATTCATAATTAAAAAAAATTCAAAATCATGAAAAAACATTTTTAAGAATAATTCTGTAAAATTTTGAGTTTTCCCTCCATTCAAATTATTCTTATGAGTTTTTCCTTTTTTTTTAATTTCAATGTTTTTTACAAGGGTTTCAAAGATTTATAAAGAGAATTAGAAAATGGTTTTACTTACTACTTTGTAAAATAAATAACCTACAAAAACAAAAATTGATTTCAATGATTATACGTTGGCACACAGTTCACTTAGTTAAAATAAATATAATTTCATAAAATATATATGTATAATTTTTTGTTCTCATATAATGAACAAAAGCCAATGTTAGATCAATCAATATTTTTCTGAAAGTATCATATATGAGCTGTCTTATGTCACAAAGTGTTGATTTTAATATGTCAACAGGAAAAATTACTTTGACGTCAACAAGAGATGGCCAATATTCATCATTCAATATCGTCAGACGTTATTTAATATCAGTAATAATAAATATATAAAAATATCTGCAGTATTGGACAAACAACAGGGTGCTTAAACTTTCTATACAAAATTCATGTAAAAATCACATGGATTCTAATGCATCATTTATCAATATACGAAAGAAAGTTTTTGGGTATATCTGAATCAATTATATAGAACTGAATGAATTTATAAATTGTTAACTTTTTCACGTTCACCTTTTTTTAGCATGATCTACTCGGATGCACACTCTTTATAACTTTAGCTATGTTAAATGTAGTAGTAATATGCTTCAAATTAAAAATTCATAGCCGAAAATTAAAAAAAAACCAGATTGAATTGATTAACGTCTAATATTCAAAAAGACAACTTACTTAATTATATCCAAAAATGAGTTTACATGCAGACTTTTATGTTTGTAGATTTAGAAATGAAGACCTTTTATCTCAGTAATACTTTTGAATGCTATAGCAGATATTTGTCTATAAATTAAAAAACATTTGAATAGCAGTCAATTACATGAAGGGGTTAAATTTACCACAACTCAATTACACGAGCCATTGGTTCTTGCCATATTTTGAATATTATAATGCAGTCGGATATTGCTACAACGGCTTATCGAAATTTGGTTTTATCAGAACCCAATTTTTTGAAATTTTTTTTTTAATATAATTCGATTTTTCAAAATCCGATATTTTATTTAAAATCGCTTTTGGTAAAAATTTAGTTTCTTTTCAAAATTTTAAATACCAGCTATTTTTGCCTTTAATAGTTCACACATTTAATAAAAATAATTTTTTTTTTTTTAAAACTGGTTTGTAGAAAACCGGATTTGTAAAACAAAATTTTTTGAGCTTAATTTTGTAAACTGAATTTTAAAAAACTAGTTTTTAGAAACCTGATAATCAAAAAAATTAAATTTTAAATTAAAAAAAAAAGGATTTTGAAAAATTAAATTTTTTAAACCCGATTTTGTGGTTGGGCAACGGTAGATTTCACAGAACCCAGTTCACATAGTGAATCCCAAAATATAAAAAAAAAACCAAATGACTAACCAAATTTAATTTTATAAAGAACAATATGAAATAACTGTTTAAAATTTTAATAATCGCGTACAAAACCATCAGAGTACTGAACGGTTTAGTGTCATTTAATAATATAAAACAAAATTTTATAAATAGGGTATACAACTTTATTTATTTATTTGTAGTACCAGATAATAGTAAATATTGCCTGATATTATAATAATCCTTTGCCTATTAGACACTTATTATTAAATTATTGTAATATACACTATGAATCAACCAGGGTCGTATACATATAGTTCTTAAATCTTAAAGCACAGAACTGAATAATTTAAAAAAAGCATCTTAAACTATAACTAATAACGGCCACTGTGTTTGGTTGGTTCTCTAGTTAAACGTTGATTGTAGTGTAGTAGACTCTCTACAAATACCATTTATTTAAAGTTTTAAAAACTTTAAATACCAATAATTATAAAAATGAAACAAATAGTTAATTTTGCTCAACAATGTACACATATGATTTCTTCTTTAATTTCAATATTTCCAACAACTTCAAGTCAATTTGATTGAAAGAAATACAATAAAATAAACAAAATAAAAAAAGTGGGAGAAGCTGCAGAGCATCTAATTTGACTGAATAATCATCTTTGGTAATTTACGAATTGATAAAAGAGAAGAGCAAAAAAAATTGTAAAAGAAAAAACAAAAGAAACAAAAATAATAAAAGAATAATGGAAATAAAAGAACAGACAAAAATAAAACAGAAAAGTAAAACAAAATATCAGAAAACGCCTTTTGATCAATTTGGTAAAAGCATTTTGCAAAAAAATAAAAATTACTTTTTATTTTGTTTTATTTTCTTTCTTCGTTAATGGGCGATTGATTATATGAATGTAATATGTTTGTATATATATATATATATATATATATACTTATATTATATTCATGCATGTGTCATATTTGAAAAGTTGGCTTAATATGGTTATGTGGGTTTGTGGTGAATACGGTAGTAACTTTTTCCATTTTTGATAAAAGAAAAGTGTTGTAGTTTGCAAACAGACAAACAATGTGTCAGTATAAAATTTTTTTTTGGTTTTTTATTACTTCCAAGTTTTTGAACTCTTTTTTTTGTTTTCTTTTTTTTCGTTCTCAATTTAAAACAATAAGTTTATTGAAATGTTTGGGTTTTTCTTAAATATTAAACTTTCATTGACCATTTTTTATACCTAAATAATACCTACTGTACAAAAAAACTTGAATTTATTGTATGTTAGTAGAATTTTTGGATGATGCAAGATGCTATTAAATTATTTTGTGTATTTATAATGAGTGCATTAACATGAAATTAAGTTCTAAGGTATTATTTATGAATTATGAAATATTAAAAAGTATTCTTAAATTTCTGTAGTATTTAGTTATTTATTTATTTATTTGTAGTACGAGACATTAGACAATAGTAAATGTTGCCTGATAATATTAATCCTTGCCGATTTGAAATTTGGACTTATTATTAAATTATTTTAATATACACTATATTTTTTTATTAGATATGATCCAACCAGGGTTTGAACCGGAGATTTTTAGTTTGAAAAGCCGCCACTTCACCACTGAGCTATCGGTCAGATATTTCTGTAGTAATTGTTATATATAAACGCTTTATTCTTCTGTTTGTTAAAAAATTTTAAAATGTGAATTCTTGTCTTGCTCGTGTATTTAAGACAATTTAATATTTATAAGCAATGTGATCAATTTTGTATCGAGTAATATAAATTCAAAAATTTTTGATCTTATATTAAGGGAAGTTATCCGCAAAATACTAGATACAAAAACTTAAAACGATCATTTTTATGTTGAATCCAATTCCAAAACCTTTACAAATTTTTGTCTCCAATTCATTTAATGGCAAAACACTTAAAACAACGGTAGATCTGAAGCTAAACCTCCGCTAAACAAATGATTGAAACCCTGATTTTGTATTCAATTTTTAAATCCATTTTAATTCAATATATTGTATATACAGGGTGTCCGACATTCAAAGGTCACGAAAGTCAGAGGTGATAGAGAAGTGTATTACGAACAAAAGATTGTTCTCGAAGAGGTGCGGGGGTTGGTTTATGACGGTTTCCAAGGTCACTGCATTTACACTACATCTTTTCCTTTGTACAACATAAAAGATTCATATAAACGCCAGCAACTAGCTGAAGTTATGGGCTTTCATAATTATATCCAATTAAAATCTAATCATATTTGCTGGTTGAAGAGTCACAATGACTAAAATGCGAATAATATCGATATTTTTCACTTTTTTTTCATTTTCAAATTTCATTTCAATTTTAAAGTCACCTATTCCTGAGCTTTAATTTAAATCTACATAATTTTCTAAATCTAATCTGCTTCCGTTTTCAAGATAATCATCTTGATATTGCCGTTGCCTGGTAATTTATTTAATTATGTATTTTGTATACTAACTAGCATCAAAGACCTTAGACTATATTAATCTATAGGTAATTTATTTTGTTTGTATTTTACATATTTTCATATTTTCAATATCAAAAATTATTTGAAAACAAATTTTTATAAACTTTTCTAAAGTGATTCTTTTGAAAATTGTATGTTCATATTATTGAAAAACAAATTTATACTGATTGAATACCGAATAGTGATTTTTAACTTTTGTTTTTCACTTTGGAAAAACTTTTTCAATCAACTTGAAAACTTTATTAATTTTTTTTTTGTGAAAAGTTTACTTAAAGCTTTTAACTTAGATAAATACTGAAAATTTTTATAAATACTTTAATAAAAGTTTTTTTTTTGTACATTATGAACAAAATATTTTGATGATATTCTGAGAATTAAATAACTTTGTAGCTATGGTAAACGTGATTGAAAGTATTTTTTTTGCCAAAACAAATTTTGAATTATACTTTAAATATGTGTAAATTTAATTTGAAGAGTTTTCAATCTGTACATTTAAAAGCGAAAGTTTGTTTGTTTGTTTGTTTGTATGTATCGAATAGACTCCTAAACTGCTCAGCCGATTCTCATGAAAATTTGTATATAGGGGTTTTTGGGTACGGAAAGAAGTTGTCTAAAAGTTTTGCTCTAACGGACCGCCAAGTTAGGGCTGTGGTGCAAGTATTTAAACTTTTTTATTCCAAAATGAAAACTGTTTGACCAATTGACTTCAAATTTTGTATACGTGATGCTCCTTGAGAATTGAGTTGACACTATTAACAGTTTTAGAAATTGTTAACCCATGTCGGCCCGACGATTGTCCAAAACAAATTTTGGAAGCAAATTACGTTCAATTTTACGCAGTACAGCTTTGGCCAAAGAGAAAGTCTCAAAAAAGTTTTTGGTGCGTTCTGTTAACCTATTGCGGCACAGTGTAATTTTTTAGATTTTTTTGTTATTTTACTTTAAATTAGAAACGGTTTTACCCGTTGACTCCAAATTTTGTATGCGTGAAGCACCTTGATGTTGTTAAGTCTGTCAGCAGGCTTGGTGTTTGGTAATACAGGTGGGTCCTACGATTGGTTAAAAAATGTTTGGAAGTAAATAATGTCCAATTTTGGAAAATAGTTAGTACTTCTTTGAATTACCGGAACTTTAAAAAAATTACTAGAATAATCCTAGCAAAATCGTTTAAAAAAAATTGCTTTAATACATTTTTAAATTAACATTTACACCATGTGTAATTTTTATATTAACTTTGAAATGAACGCATTTGAAATGTCCAACTAACATTAAAGCTATGAAATTATATATGCAATCCATTATTATGAGGGCAAATCTGGTGTCAATAACGGAGTAAAAGTTGATTCATTTTATACATTAGAACCATTGTGTTTACCTTTAGTCTAATTCCAGGATAAGTCTGGGTAATTCCAGGATTTAATACTTTTGCTGTTCTCGTGTTCCTAAACTTGAGTTGTATAATTTCAAGTACCTGTACAGTACAATTACCGGTATCTTTACTGATAAATTTTTCCAGTAAATTTACTGGTACTGAGATTTTACCAGTATAATGGTACTGAATGCCGGCATTACTTCACCAGCACCATCGCTACCATATCAGTACTATCAGTACCGTTCCAGAACAATAAGTGTCTTACGTTGTAAAACCGTTAAATTGGTTCAGTTACTAAATACAAATGTACTTAAGTAGGTATCGAACAACTCTGCCTGCAACTTTTTAATTCATTAATTCAATAAAATATATATATATATATATTATTTAATTGATCGAGAAAATGACACGAATGAAACAATTTTTACAGAATTTACTAAATTAATAAAACAATAAAGTGTTTTATATTAATAATAATAAAAGTAATATGGAATAATAGTTTTAATCTTTATTAAATATCACAAATTGGCGCAAAATTGCTTTCTTACCCAAATAACAAAATGGGAAATCGAATAAAATTAAATGACCTTAAAATTGTTTCTTTGTTTGCAAAATTTAAAAATTTTTTTTCTGAAATTTAAGTAACGACAAATTTTTTAAATTACTCGTTTCCCGGAATACGTTAAAAAGTTTCTACCCGAAGTTATTTTCAACATTTTGGCATGGCTTTTATAAGCAAAGTATTGAAATGATGAGGAATATTTTGTTCTTGAAAATTTAAATAAAAATTTAACATTCGTTAAGTTTGAGTACAAAATTTTAAAAATAAATTAAATTTGTCGCATTGATGCTTCCTTAAGTTTATTTAAAACGCAGAGTTGCAGTAGACTGCATCAACTCTGGGATACCTGCACGAACATACTGAATCGCCAGTATTTGTAATAACTGTTAAAAAATATTGAATTGCTGTATAAGAGCTATTTGAAGTGTAAAAACATATCGAACTGCTGCATAGGAGCTACTTGAAGTGTTAAAAAATATCGAACTGCTGCATAAGAGCTATTTGAAGCTGGGTTTTAAGCAGACCAATAAAATTTCGAAGAAGAAACCATGATCAACTTAATCACCTTTTACAAATTTCAAAGATCCAGATTTGTTATGAGAATTTGAATTTTGCAGAATTTTGGGCAAACCTATAGTCCTAGACCTAGCAAATGTGCCAAAAGTCTTTAAAAATCTCTTGCATTGTTAAAAGCGGTAAGTTTTATAAAAAGTAATAATACCCTCAGAACTACGTTCGTAAACTGCTTTTAAATTTTTTCACATTAAAATAGACTAAATATCTGACCATTTGTATAAACCGCCGCCTTTCATGTGGAAAGTATATGGTGCAAACCCCTGTCAGATCATATCTAATACAAAACATATCGTAAAATTTTACAATTATGTTGTATTATTTAATAATCGTAATTTAATAATCGTATATCGTATATATAATCGATAAGATTTAATATAAATATAATAGCTAAAATGTCAAATTTACGACTTAGTGAGTATAATGACTAAAGAGACTAGACTTCAATCTAAATAGACTTGGTGAATGCCCTATACCCTTTAAAGGAGTGGATATTAATGTAAAAGTTTCAATACCCAAAACTTGAGTAATTTTTAAATTTTAATAGAAAATTACTATAAAAGTATTCTCATTATTACTAAACTTTTTAACAAATTATAATTAATGAGAAAGTCAAGCAGATGACGCTTCGATCTACTTTTTTATATAAAAAAGAAAAAATATTTTAAAAATTTTTAAATTAAGGAATGATGAAGGCGTAAATGGTTTTTAAAAAATTGAATTAAAATTTCTGTAACAAATAATTTTAATAAAAACAAAACGTGTTTTTATGTATTTCCGCATCTTTAGTGAACTTCTGCTTTTCTTATTCAAAAATGGTTTATTATAAGCGAAGAGGTAAAACGCACATCCATCCGTCTCCACACAAGCATTTTTTATTGTATCCGAATACGAGTAACTGTTATTCATGATTTTTTTTTACCGGTGTCTTTTATAATTTATTTATTGACCCCATTTTCTTTTAACTGCCCTTTATCTTTACATTTTAAGTCTTTAAATTATACAGTTTCTTTTCCAAAAATTTGCACCTTGCACAAAAATTTGCCATTTACCTGTTTTTTGCTACACAATTAATAAATTCATTCAATGTTCAAAAGTAGTTAAAACTTTTACTGACCCTAAAATAAGGAACTAAAAAAAAAACAAGGTATTTTAACTGGATTTCCTTTTGAGTCCTGCCCATTGGAAAAGTTTTCAAGATTTAAACAAACTGTTTTAGAAATGTGGCATTCTTTAGGAATTGAATGCATTTGAACAGAAATTCAGTCTTTAATTGCATGACTTAACTTCTGTTCAAATGCAATCAATATTTGTAGTCCTGGCACAATTTCCAGATCTCTATCTCAGATTTAAAAAGACCAAAGAAAATTAACTGATCTAGAAATGATTGATGACGGAATAATTATGATTAAAGGGATTCCAAAATGCATCGCATTTAATATGGTTGCATGGCTCAGAGAGAAAATGATGACATTTGTTATTTCTTCACCTTCTCTACAACTTCTCATAGCTGCATCTCTTCCTTTGAATGTAAGACGTCACGACTTAAACGTCAGTCATTTACTGATGACAATTTGCTTATCTCAGTTTTAAAATGAATGGATATTCATTAAGTACTTTTTCAAAAGTTTTATTCAATATTTAAATATGTTTTTGTTTTATTTATCCTTCAAATAAATCGATATTAACATGATTAAGATCTTTAAAGACCTTGAACTTCATTTTATTTAGATGTTTTTTAACAAGGTCATTCCTCTCCCTCGGTTTGTTTTGTTTTTAATTTTACTTTTTTTATAAAGATAGGAAAAATCTAATTGTCATCATTTTATTCCTAGTTTATTGTTTTAGTTTTATGCATACGTATTCAAAAAATTTTTTTTCTTCAATACAGGGTTATTTAAAATTTTCATATTTCTGTTAAATTCAAATTATTTTTTTAAAACTCTCCGTACACTATTTCGTAAATAGTTCGTACACTATTTGGAAGTTGACATTAAAAGTAGCATTCAGAGACTTTTAGTGAATTACATTATCTAAAAGACAGGTGCGGTCAGTGAAGAAGCACCTTGTATTCACTGTCACCTATAAATTTGGTAGAGTTATATATGATAGTAATTAACAAGTGCACAAAAACACCTTGAATGCAACTGATCTATTAATGTTCAAAAGTTATAATACAATACCCAACAAATGCTCTGACCTAGAAGCACCTTGTATTATACTGTATCATATAGTTAAGCATATGTATGTATGTTTATACTATTAAACAAAGAATATTAGAAAATATTGAAATATCATTAAAATCAAAAACACTAACTTACTTCAGACTTCAAAAAAATTTGAATTGTAAAAATAAAGAAAAAATCTGGAAGTTTCTAAAAACCTTGAAATAAAAATAATAGGTATGAAAAATGATGATTATCAAATCAATGTTTAAAGATTGCTTTTGTTTTCATTAGATTTTTATAATATTAATCATTCATACCTTGGATTTTTTCATTTGGTAGCATTTTAATAGTTGGTATCAGTTTTTATATTTAGCCAGGGTGCAGAAGTTTTTTCTTTCTTTTGAATCAATTTATTATAGAAAATTTGATTGACATGCTTCCATTTCATCTTAATGATAATTAAGGAAGAAAAATATTATTTTGAAAGTCATCATGTCAAATCATTTATCAATTACTATAGACATTTATCCATATTTTATTAATTCATTAATAGTTCATATTTGAAGTATTTTTAATTCCCAATAAAAAATTTACGAGTCTTACAGGAGTGTATTGAGTTTTTCGAGATCATTAATAATTAAATTATTTTAGATAAGGTCTATTCAAGATTTTCTTATTAGCCAAACAGTTGAACAGTTAGCATATAAAAAAAAAATAACGAGGAAGAGTGTAGTAGAGTAGACTGTGTCAACTCTGGGATACCAATTAATCATTTTTGGCAAAATTTTAAATACTTACACAACTTTTTGATTCAGCTATGCACAAAAGAAAGACGATGACGTGAGACGATGGTCCATTAAAGTTAACTACTATTAACAAAAGTTTAGCCATCCGACTTCATTAGGTAATAGGTATAGAATAAAGATCATATATAAAAAAAGAAGTTGTATGGCAGCGCCTCGAACCCACTGTAGTAGACCAATCAGAATTTGTATAAACTTTGGCTATAAAACTAAAATATTTTTGACAAAATTTCAAATACCCAGCTTCGTTAGGTACAGAGTAATGCGTAAATAAAACAAAAGATGTATGGCAACTACTCGAACTAACTACACTATCTTAAGGTTCATTATTTAGTTGTTTAAATCTAACAGAATGTAAGTTCTTAAAAACTTTTGACATGTTGGTTGGTTGGTTCGAAATCCTCAAGAGTCTTCCATATTGGGAGCAGAAAATATCTTTTGGCAGTGATGAACTAAAGCAACGAAAAACGATATCAAAATCTAACTTTACAACTAGACTTTAACTGTAAACGTACATTTCAGGCATGGAAAGATTAGGAAAAGGAAGCTTCTGTAATAGGGAGTAGGAATTTTAGAATTATGTAGGATAACGGAAAAAAATTGAAACAATATTGTGACGAAAGATGTTAATACTCTTCCTTACTCTATTATACCGTACACAATACACCTAATCGTCTTTCTACGCGATAAGTACGTTCTTCGACAATCCGCATAATTTCAAATTCGATAGAAAAATCACGTTGAAAGGCAATCAGATGTAATTAATAACCGAAATGGAAGACTATATATGAAATGGTATATGGTTCCATGATGTATAATAAGATTAATACCTGTTAATAAATTTTTTCGAAGGAAAATAAGTAAGTAAATATTTAAGAAAACTATGACTATGCCTAAGATTAAGTTTCCAAATTACTTAAATTAAAAGAATTGTGAAACTGTGTCAAGCTTTCTGCCTGATTAATTCCCTAATATAGTAATATATAATAGGCATGAGGCTAAAAAGCATAAAAGTTTTTTGAAATGTAAGAGCATTTAAAAATTGCACACTGATACATAATTTTTAATATGCTCCAAGGGTTAGTAAAAAACTTCTTCTTTTGTTGTGCACCGACTACCCTGTTCCAACATGTATCTATGGTATAGACAGGCTTATTAAACTATAGACAGGAAAACAAAAACACTCTATTCTTACTAGATTATTATATTTTAGGTACTAAAAAGATTTCTAGCTTACAAGATACCTTTAATATACAACAGAAATTACAATGAGTTATTGAAAAAAAAAACAAGTTTACCTTATTATTATTATGATGAGCTTATCTAATTAAAATTAGATCACTATTATAGTTAATAGAATTATGGTATCCACGAAATTGTAATAAAAGAAATTATTAATTGCTTTTCAGACCTCTAAAAAAATAAGCTAGACTTATCAAAATCTAATTATCATCTCCAATTCTTTTTATACATTCCATAAATAAACGGGTATAGCGTAACCAATTCAATTATAGCGTAATCAATTATTAATTTCATTTTTCCTTTTATTTTTAAAAGAAAAAAATATACAAAATAATTATTAATTGATTTTCTGTTAAATTTAAAATACATTTTTAAAAGTGAAAATGAATGTCAGTCTATTTGTCGATTAATAGTAGTTAAGTTAAAGTTATAATCAACTTTCCAACTTCAAATATTTGTTGTAAGTACCAATAAGTGGAAGCCCAAAGTCGGACTCCCTGCAAATCCTAAACAATGGATGAACAGCGTATAGTTTATAAAAAAGTAAAGCAGCATTTATTACAAAGCTTAAAATTTTTGACTACTTAGACAAGCTAAGTGACATGTTACATTGGAATGCCATAGTAAGTGCAATACGGCTTTCTAAACCTTATTCAGTGAGATTCCAACCTTTAGTTCCGCCAAATCTCATAAATATTTATAAATAAACTTTTAGGTTTTTTTGATCTAACAATTGAAGACTTGAGCAGATGACGGTGCTTTCATACCAAATCACAGTTTTGAGTTAATTGTACACAGTTCTTTTCTGTTTAACCTTCTTAACCCTCTACAATGTCACAATGGTAGTGAAAGGTCATACAATTTTATTCATTTAATAGAAGTTTGTATTTTTAAAATTTTACTGTTTTGCTAAAAGTTTTACTGTTTCAGTTTCCAAAACACCTTCTTCTACAATAAAACAAGAAGGGTAATGTAACATAGCCTCTTCATAGTTTTCATATCTCCGATTCTACTCACTTTTCATAAAATCCATCAAAATGTATGATAACACCTTTATCTACTCGAGTCTTCAATTAGATCTTTGAATTTTCAGATAAAAGAATTTAAATAGGTAGGACCTACCTAAAAGAATCCCAAAAAATCTTTTAATATTAAAATATCAATGAAAACAAAATTTCTTTTAGTATTTGAATAATATTCACAATAACAAAGTAATCAAAGAAACACAGCTTCTTAAATTTTATTATTACCATTTTATCACTGTTTCTTGCTTTCTTTGTCATGCCACTGTTTTGTAAAAAAAATTTTTTGGTGTTAATGTGAAAACAATTCAATTGTTTTCAAAATAAATAATAATGATAGTAAAAATTTTTTTTATTATAGGTATTCACATTTATCTTTACTTTTGATTCGGGACCTCCCATCAATCGTTATCACTTTAGTAATTACAGTGATTTTCACTTTTATCTAGTCTAATTTTCGAAACAGACAAATTTTTTTTGGATTAAAAATTAAAAGAAATAAAAAATGACAGCAAATCAAATAAAATTCAAGATTTAAGATAATTTAGGTGGGACCCCATATCTAATGTTTTATACATTAAACATGATTGAGGTGGGTTGTTTATTTGTTTTTTGATTTTCTTTATATGGTTAATTATTTTTGGAATGCAGATAGATTCTAGTAATGAGTAGTTTCTATAATGGAATAATAGAGGAGTATTAAGGTATTTAATAACTTGTTTTATTATTATGTAATGTGTTTTTTTTTAATCAAAAAAGGTAAATATTAAAATTATAAAATAATAAATTAGATATCATTGTTAAACTTGTAAAAAAGTGCCTATAATTTATTTAACATATATTGCACAATATTTCAGAACAATTCTATGTCAAATATTGCTTACTTTTGGTAGGTAAATTTTTATAGGTAAAATCAATGTTAAGAAACTTATATATTTTATTTACAAGCACAAGTAGGACGGTGTCTTTTAGCAATTCTTTCCTCAGTGGAAAAACTAAATAGAGTTTCTTCGGGTCTAGAGATTCTAGGAATTTCGAGAATATCAAGATCTAATAATTCATCAAAATCTAAACCGATTTTAATTATATTTAGTATGAATGCTTTTTTTGCTAAAAGAAAGAACGGCTTTGCAGTGCCTAGAAATTACTAGTATATCTATACAAAAATTTTAAGTACGGAACGAGAAAAAGCAAAACCGTCACGGAGAGTGATTCACGTAAAAGCTTAACTTTGAAACGCATTCTGCAACAAGTTAATTCTTATTGCTTAAAATCTATGAAAGCCAAAATTTATAAACAACTTCTTAAAAGCTTAAGAGAACCATCCAGTTTAGTTATGTTTGAATTCGGTTAACGATAAAACAATTCACAGGAGACAACAATGATACACTGTAGTTTGAACAGTATATCTGTTTCGCAAGAATAAATTAATTTCTGACTCATAAAATTTCAAGTATTTAACTTTAACCATTTACCATTTAGAAAGTATAAGTGGCCAAAAAAAAATTTATAACGGTAAATTTAAATACCTTATACATTTATTACTTCCGTAGAATTTAATATTTAAAACGAAGAAGAGTGTAGCAGAGTAGACTGTGTCAACTGGGAGATACCTGTATGATCGTAATGTTAATATTATATCATCCGGTTAATTACTTTTGACAAAATTTTAAATGGATAACTTATTAGGTTTCAGTTATTTACAAAAGAAAATATAAGCTGGAAGGCAGCTCTTCGAACCTCTTCCACTACATCGACTTTATTTTATTCACATATTGTCCATTAAAGTTAACTACTATTGACATAAAGTAATGCTCAAATAAAACGAGAAAGAGTGTAGTAGAGTAGACTGTGTCAACTCTGGGATACCCGTATGACCGTAACATACACATTATATTATCCGGTTAATTACTTTTGGCAAAATTTCAAACATACAGCTTTATTAGGTGTGGTGTAATGCTCATATAAAAGAAGGAGTTGTATGGCAGCTACACGAACCCTCGGCAATAGACCAACCAAATTTTGAGTTAACTTTGGCCATTACACTAAACTATTTTTGGCAAAATTTCAGACACCCAGCTTCATTAGGTGTAGTGTAATGCTCATATAAAAGAAGGAGTTGTATGGCAGCTACTCGAACCCTCTGCAGTAGACCAACCAAATTTTGCAGAAACTTTGGCCATAAAACTACGCTCTCCTTCTCTGCGTCCCAAATGTAATGACAAATTTAGTATACACTTTTGACTTATAGTCATACGGGTACAATGAAGTAACCATCAGAATTAAGCATTATTTAAAATAAAAAGTCACTTCATTTTGTTTTCTGTATATAATGTTTAATAGAAAAATTCCATTTGACCGATGATCTTTGGCTGTCTTTTCACTTTCATTTTTTAATAAAGATCAATTATTTGTCCAAATTCACGCCTTAACAAATTTTGCCTGTATTCATCTTTTGATATTTTTGAGTTTTATTAAAAAATTTTTAACATTTCTGTTTTTTTTTTAAATTTTATCTTTTATTAACAAGTTTAAAAAGTTTCATTAATTTGTATTTATTTTGGTAGGCCTATAAAAAGTAAAACCTTTTAAAAATTCTTTTATTATATTGTTTATAAGTACATTTATTTTTTTTTAGAAATTTATTGTTAATTTAATCATTTCATTTTTATTTTTAGTTGTTACTTTCTTTTCTCTTTTAATAACTGAGGAAAATAATAATTGTGTCATATTAAAAAAAATAAAAGTTGGTGTATGGTAAGTTTTAACATTGGTAAAAACGATTGATTTATGTGCGTGTAAAATAAATAATGCGCGTGTTTGTACACAAAGTCATTTAATTTTTATTATTCCATACATTTTGTTCTATATATTAAAAATGATCTTTGACTTTTAATCATTAAATTCGCTTTCGGATTAAGTCAAGAGTTTACTTGAAAGTTTAAGAAAGAATTGTAATCATGAAAAATTGCAAGTTCATTAATTTAATTAATGGTTTTGGACATTCTTTCGATTTAAAATACTCTTTTTAGAAATGAAAAGTACATGTCATTTAATTTTGGACCCGTACAGGTGCAGTATTTAATATTATTGGGTTCTTTTACACGGTGTTAACAGATGTTGTTAACACATCTTGTTGTTATACTTGCTTAAAAGCTTTTAAGGTTTACACTATGTTGTTTGCTGATATTGCAATTCTATATGTGTGCGTTAATATTATAACTTAAATTGTTTTTTCTGGAAGAGTAAGCATTGGATTTATATTTTTAGCACATTTTCAAAAAATTTTGTAAAAATGTGCCTATATAGTTTCACTCTGTCCGTCCGTCTGTCTGTCCGTATGTTTACAAAAACTTCTACACCGTTTGATATAGAGAAAAGAAATTTTAACCATGGGTAGATATTTCGAAAAAAATAATTTCATAGAAGAACTTTTTTCTGTAGCCCCACCCGTTACGGAGCTACAGACCCCAAAAGTTGGAAAAAGCACTATTTTTAAATTGTTATAACAAGAGTTATGTTGGGTATATTTTCAATCTGAAAATGAATAAAGATAGCTGGTTTTATAAGCTTTATTAATAATTAAGAGCAAATGTTTAGGGTTGCCATACGGTACTAAAATTTATAATTATGCAAAATTTAATTTTTGCAAAATTTTCGGCCACACATATCTTCTAAACGGTGCAAGCTAGGGTCTTGAAATTTTGGGAGATGTTAGGTCCTTCGAAATTAGTAGTAGTCGGTTAACAAAATTTTTTTTGTCAAGCCCCCCGTTTAGGAGCTATAAGGGTTCGAAAATTTAAATTTTGGAATTTTCAAACACCTGTAGCTTGAATACCTGTTAAAATTTTTTTTAGTAAAATGGTAATTTGAAAGATCTATAATTATATTTCAATATGTGTCAAAGGTTTTTCTTAATATTGAAAGGTGCCGAAGTTACAGCCCCCGAAAATTTCGAAAAAGCCCTATATTTAAATTAGAATAACAAGAGTTCTGCTAAAAGTATTTTCTATCTAAAATCGGAAGAAAAGAGCTGCTGTTATGGGCTTGACAAAAATATAAAGTTAAAATGTATAGGGTTGCCATACGGAACTAAAATTTTTTGTCACGTCCCCTGTTTAGGAGCTATAAGGGCTCGAAAATTGAAATTTTGCTATTTTTAAACACCTGTAACTTGAAAACCTGTTAAAATTTTTGTTTACAAATATACAAAATTTACAGATGCAGCATTATGTTTCAACATATGTTAAAGGTTTTTCTTAAATTTGAAAGGGTTTCTTTAAATTGAAGAAAATGTCTCTTAGTTTTAACTATTTTTGCTTATAGATAATAAAATTTTAGGTAAAATTCCAAATTTTGGTGGAGTTAAAAATTGATTTCCCCGAAAAAAATTGAAGGGTAAGGACAGGAGGGGAGTAGTCAGATCCATCATAAGTTTACTAAGCAAAAATTTGGGAACCTTCCCAATTGAAGGGCTACTAGGTCTTAACAATTAATACTTTTATGTTTATATAAAACAGTAACTTATTCACCAGTATAAGTTTTTTCCAAAATTAAACGTTATCATTGAAGCTGCAACATTATTTTCCGCACTTATTAACAGGTTTCCTTGAGTGTATTGGGGTTATATTCTAAGTATTTCTCTATTAGTCATATAATTAATAAATTAATGAAATAACTAAATTAATATTATGATTTATTTTTATTTATATTTTTATAAAAATAAATGATGAAATATTCAGTAAGAAACCGTATATAATTTTCAAAATGTGTTTTTTTAAAAATCATTGGTTTTTTTCCTTACTTGTTTATTATATGTATTGGTGATATGCAATACGTAAAGAAGCTAAATTTTGGTTGGGGTGTTTTAAAGCTTTTTTTAGGAGAAGTGGGGAAAAGGGGAAAAAAAAAGAAATGGCAACTGATAATTGCAACAACGTGTGACCGCAGAGATTTGTTGACATTTAATGTGAAAAAATTGTTGGTCCAATAGATTTGTATTATAAAAAAAATTTTAAGAATTATATGAAATAATTAAAAATTGAAATAAAAAAAAAAACTATATACTCTATATTCTTTTGTTGACATTGCGTTTAAAGCTAAACTCTTACTTATATATGTGTAAAATGAACTGTCATTTAAAATACAAAGGATTTATTTTGAAATCTAAAATTAGGTTTTGCAGTTTTATATTCTTATCACTTTTTTCCAAAGTTTTATACGTGATTCATGATTCATGATTCATTTTTGATTAAGTGATTCAAGGTTTGAGAAATGAAAAAGTTTTTAAATAGAGGTTTAATTTTATAAAATATCTTTCATAAGATATCGAAAGATAATTTAAGATTTCTCTGAAACTGGTAAATTGGAAAACTTTTTTTTTTTCTTTCCTTATTTCAAAATCTTAATAAATTTTACAATAGATTTACAATATTTATATAAATTATTTGTTTGCATACGACCCTGGCTTTCGCTGTGGGTCTAATAGAATTATAAATAGTTTAGTTGGTCGTTATAGTTATAAGTATAGTTATATTATATGTATTTCACTTAGTTTAATGCGATCATAATACCCCAGCTTTATACAGGGGTATTATATGTATATGAAAAAGTCAATTGGGCAATTATTAAAAACTTTTAAAAATACTTTCAATTTAATATATGTCAAACTAAAGGTACAATTATTGGTGAAAAGTTATTTTAAATTCCTATATAAAATGTTAGTTAAAAGCTAATTTACAACTTATGAACTTGATTTTAATAGATGATATAAATTTTATTTAAAAAAAAAAGATTTAAAAAAAAATATTACAAAAAAGTCAAAAAATTTAGTAATTACTTTTACTCTATAGTCTATAACTTGTAACTGCATTTAATTGTTTAATTCTGTTTCTTTTTATTTCATCAAAACAATTTGACTTTTATTTTTAAAATGAAATTCGATAAATTTTTGTATACAAAAAACTTTAAATAAAAATTTTGTAATAATTTAAATAAAATCCATTGATGTCATTGGGTGTCTAGGTAACAAAATAAAACCAAAGCAACAACATCACAATTCACAACAATGAAAGCAATAAAGAAGAAGAAGTAGAAGAAGCATTAAATTTTAAAATTAAATTGTAAATGGAATTAAAGAAAATAAAAAACAAAAAATTTTGAAAGCGAAATTCATTGAAATTTAATTAAAAAAAGAAAAACAAAACGAGATTTAATCTCTTTACATTTTTTTAAGCTAAGTCTTCATTAATTCGTTTGTCTGATAATTCGATTTAAAATTTTATATGAATTTGAAAATATGCACCGGAATTTGAAATAAAATTTTTATACTTCAAAACTTTGGTCTTAGAGCAATATAGGTAAGAGCAATGTTCTCTCTGAAATATCGCCTTGAAAAACCATATGTAATTGTGAAATAAAGCGGCAAAATATGATAAATTAAACCCCCCATTGGGGAAAAAATTCGAAGTTGAAAAGTCCTAAGGGAATTTATGACTCAAATAATTAGCCATATATGCCTAACAGCTATTTACATATATAATTTTTGTATTAATGGGTTACTTTTTGAATCATAAGTTCCTACGGGATTGTGACTCCAAAACTTATGTATCTTCGTCTAAGACCCCGCTAGTTACTTCTTAACATTCAACTTTTTGTGAAATAATACCCCGGGATGTTATTTCTCATATATACAAAATATTCATGTGGGATGCTAGAGTTTGATTCAAAAACAGGGTACATATAGTGGTGCAATAGCATCCCTTTTTGAAAAATAAAGTTTCGGAGTGTTATTTCTTGAGAAGAAAATTTCAAGCCTTTAAACAACTCAAAGCTAACGATGTCGACTATTATATAAGTTATTTATATTGATGGCTTTTCTAAAATTAAAATAGCTCGTAGTCTAAAAGTCTTAAGATATTAAATATCTTATATAGTAACATAGTAAATAAAATTATTAATATAAATTTCATAATACGCAACTCGGCTTGGTATTAAAAAAATTTAATTTTTAGTGAAATAGAAGAAGCATGTAATAAAATAGAACCCCAATTATTTGTAGAAATTAAAATAAATATAAAATGTATATGTATATATATATATATATAAATATAATACATATATTTAAAAAAAAAAAATTACGCGAAATCTAATAAAAATTCAAAACGAAAACATCTGTAACTGGTTGTATTGTATTGTAACTTATAACTGTAAATGCTCTAAAATGTACAGAGAATATAAAATCAATACGTAAATATAGAGGGAGAGAGAGAGAGAGAGTTGGATAGAGAATGATATTATTATAAATATCAGCTGAACAAATCGCACGTTCATTTAAGAATCGCAATGAATTGTTAATCTATTAGCTTATAGCTATAAGATTTTACCAATTCAGTTTATCTTATTTAGATATACCGTTATATATTAATGTGTACATTATTATACATGCATATAAATATTTACATAAAATATATAACAAGTTTTTGAATCAATTTCACTATAGTTAAATTTTTCTTCTTTGTATCTAATATGGTACCAATTTAATATTTTGTATCGTGTCTTCAGGCTCTTCTTTTGATTTTCATTTTTCAATTTCCCTTTCTCAGATAATATGAACGTGTTTCAGATTGCATTTTAATGTTATACATGTACCAATATACATAAATTTATGTACGTACAAGATTTTATATTTTCACGTTTTATTTTGACAATTTAAAGATTAAACTTGTTATATTAAAGTTAACGCTTGTTGTTATCAATTTGGTTGGACGTTAAGTTAGTTAATTATGAAATCTATTCTTGTAGAAGTTAGAATGTTTGCACACCTGGTAAAATTGACTGGCAAAATATCTTAAAATTAAAATACACAAATAAATTATTAAACAATTTTTTAATTAAGATGGAAGCAATTTTTTTCTTTTATTTGGAAAATTATTTTATGACATTAGGTTTTTTCATAAATCAATTGTTGCGATTGCAGTATTAGGTGTAATCAAATCTTTTTCGAAGCAATACGATACCATTCAAATTTTGAAACAAAAAATCAGTAGTCATCGATCTACAACTATCATCATTAACTGCAACATTAGCCCCTGCATGGCTTTTAAAAATTAATGAACCGATGATGCCTCCAGTGTATAAGCGACACAATACGATGCATTTTCAGAATGCAATGAAATTTGCTAAATTTCTTGACAATTGTTTACTTCGATATACGAAAATTTCGCTTGTATAATTACGAATAGACGTTTAATCAAAAATGAGCTTCATCACTAAACACATTTTTAAATAACATCGAGTAGAATTGTAAAATTCGAATAGAACACTGATTTTGAAATTTTTAAACGTTGTTGTGGCTTGAGCAGTGAATTTTTTCATGATAATTTGTCAATGCTTACTGAAATCAAATAAAAACAAAATTGGCTTCAATCTTAATTTAAATGTATACCTAACTATTTAATTTTTTTGATCCAAACCAAACACTTTAATCGATAAATCATCATCGGCTGGGTGGCCCAGAGGTTAGAGTGTCGACCTTTCATGCGAGAGGCTCCCGGTTCGAATCCCAGTGAAAGTGAAAAAACTTTTCTGGTTTTCTTAATAAATAATTAATAATTATATATCTCTAATAAAAATACATTTATATAACAATATAAATAAATATAAAATGTAAACAAACAATTCAATTAAATAATATAACTCACTGATATAGAATACCATATAACTCAAATACAAATTATTACAATATAAACAATATAGAACTGTATTTATTGAAAATGTATGATATTTCTACATGTTATAAGGCGTAGTACTATCTCATGTTTAAATTATATGTGGAATTCATTTGATCAGTTCTAATATATGAATATATCTGCCCTGTTCCGACATGCACACATATAATCAGGCTGTTTAGCCTGTCACAGTGAACAGTTAGCATATAGAGATACTAGCAAAAAAACCAAAAAAAAAAAAATTTCCATCTCCTTTTCAGCGTCACAAATGTAATGTCAAATTTTATATGCTTTTAGACAATTGTTTTGTATAAAAATTAACTGTCATACTGCTTCTTAAATGAATTAGTTCTGTAAACTTCCGACTATACCCAAAATTAAACATAACATGCAAAACAAAATATTGGCCATTAATTTAAAAAAACAAAAAATTCAACTATTTAAATTTTAAAAAAAAATTGATAACCATTTCACCTTTTTAAAAATTAATTATGTGTGTATTAAAAATTATTAAAAACTTTTTATTTAAATTGTAAAAAATGTATAAGACATAAACAAATAAAAGTATTAATAATTTTCAAATATTTACAAATTTACTTATGAAAATCAAATAAAACATTCAATATGTTTACAACAGTGAAACTCTCACTTTTCTTTTGTAAACAATTTTCTTTTCGAGTCTGAACCACAAATTTGTTGCACTATAATATAATATATACCGTTATATTTTGATGATGATGAAACGTTAATATACATCCAATGATTTATTTGTTTTTAATTATATATAATGAAAAAATGAAACCTTTCCGAATGTACGCATATTGAAAAAAAAAAACACGTTTAATTCAATTTTTTTGACCTGAATTTCTTTTAAATCTAAATACGTTTAATGCTGATGTCATATTTTTTATAATACAGAGCTGGTGATCATCAGTTAAAATACCATTGAATGAACTCTAAAACTGTTATTAACTATAACAATAAATTGAAATGATCTACAAGTTTTTGCATTGAATCGACCGCAATTGAATTTGCAGAGAATCGATAATAGTTTAAATGAATTTAAAAATTCACTACTTAAGGTAATGTAAAATATCATTTCAGAGAAGCTGCATTTTAATTTCATCTGAGCTTTTTTTATTTAATTGTTTTTATTGATAGTTATTTGATTTGAATGTATATTTTTTGAACTTTTTAAAATATCATACTAAATACCATATGAATTAATGTGACATGTCAGATGTCCCATGGCCAGAAGTCCAATTAGGACTTTTGGCTTAAGAGCCTGGAGTCCCATATACTTGTGGCAATTTTTAAAGCCGAAACTAGTTAAAAATCCTATTCAATATTTCTTATAGATATGAAGAGTGCAGGCAAATAACAATCAATGTCAATTTTTTTCGAAAATGCAATATGGGTATCATTGGAAAGGCAAAAATGAGATCTTTCGTTCTATCAACAATAAATAATGTAAAACCAAACGAGATCAAAGTTTTAGCCTGTTCAAAATTTCCTGTACAGGGAAAGAACAATCAATGTCACAGTTTTAATGGAAAAAAAAATCAATGTCAGTTTTTTTTAATATGGCAAATTTTGAATTGTTTTTATTGACTTGACTTGACTATTATAAATAAAAATGTTCTAACGGGAATTTAAAATAACATTTCCCGTTCGAGGCCATAGTTACATGGAATGTGACAAAAATATGGGATTAATAAAACAAAATCTTAAAATAGAATTGCCTGATGAATGGAACGATCATGTTAAATCTTCACGGGTCAAACCCTCGCCCTTTGTCATTATTAAAAGTAAACAAGATATTTTCAAAAACTGGGGCAGTTATTTGGAAAATAATCATTATAAAAAAAAATCTCCATTTGCAACGAGGCCAATTTCTGAAATCTACATAACAAAGGAACACAGTCGGACACTCCAATTAAGAAACACATATAACGGCCCATGGAATTCGTACATAATCAGATATAAAAATACTGGTAACAGTTCACAAAATTTAAAGCCTTCTTACACTAGCCTAATTCCACTTTCATCTGGAAAATATAATGATTTAATGGTACTTAAAGAATTTTGCAGAGACGAAGCGCAGCGGTTTTTTGAAGCACTGCCGCATTCGAATCAAGTTTCGGACACAGACGATAATAATTAAGCAAATCCATACGTTTTAACGTTATAAAAATTTAAACTTAATGAATTACTTAATTTGAACTATTTATGTTTTTATTTTTTGTTAAATTATTTTTTGTTATTTTATTTAATTACTTAATTTGAACTATTTATGTTTTTATTTTTTATTAAATTATTTTTTGTTTGATTATTTTATCCTAAATTTTTAATATTTGATTGTTTTTTCGTACAAAACTGAATTTTTTTGAAACTAAGTTTTTTTTTTTGTAAATAAAATAAGAAAATATTAAATTATTTTAATTTTTTTGTATTGTATTTCTTTAAGAATAGGATAAACATTAATTATGAAGCTTGTTTACAGACACTTTCAGAACATTTTTATACGCAAGAAGTCTTTGAAAATATTAATTGAATTTTCTCCATTTCTAAAAAAAGTGACGTTGATTGTTATTTGCCTGCACTCTTCATATATATTCTGGAAAAGGCGTATAACCCTGTGATTTTATAAACAAGAATAAAATCCGAACATTTCCAACAAATATTTTCCATATACTGGCCGCGGCTTAGGCGCTCCAGTTTTTCCATATTCTGTAGTTTTAGAGTTCTGCGATCAAGTATCTTCGCCGGATACCATTTCGAAACTGCCGGACGCTCTAAGAATGCGGGCGGTTGATTCCCTGCGTGGTATGATCGAGCCCTCGCTTAAATGGCTATAGGCGGGCGCCGCTCTGTTACAGCAAAAGAATATTTATATTATATCTAGAATACTGAATTATGTTCGTAAAACAAAAGTTCCATGGGATTTCTGACATGACACCTAAATCTTGCTTTTTCTAATATGTTTTACTTGTTCTAAAAATGTAAAATCAGGAATAATTCACCGGAATTTTTAATTGTACAGATAACTTTTAATGACTTCAGCCTTTTTTTTCCTCCATACCAAAATAAACAAAGAAAGAAAGTTTATTACATTTTTGGATGTTTCAGATAAAAATTTTCAATTAAATACGAGTATGTTAACATGATGTGTTGTTATTGTGATATGACAGCTGCCGGTATGTTAGTGTGGGTTCATTACAACAGAGATGGTTTAAAAAAACTATTAAATATCCAGTACAGTTAACGTGATGATTAAAATCAATATTTATGATTAAATAAACTTTGGTTCATAAAAAAGGTTTATTTTGAAAAAGTCAAGTTTATAGTAGAAGTTTATAATATAATAATAAATAAAAGTCAAGTTTATGATACAGGATTGATTTTTTTTCCGCGTGGTCTTACTTACATTTATTTTAGTTTAATACAATCGATTGTTAAAATTTAGTTTCAACTTTAAGAATTCTTCCGTACAAAGCAGGATAACTCAAAAAATAAAGGAGGATTCTAAAATTTTCACTAATTCATTTTCATGCAATGGCCGTCATCGTTATTGAAATCCAGCCATTTTGTTCTACGGGTTCGAGTATCTGCCATACAACTTTTTTTTTATATGAGCATAACTCTGTACCTATTGAAGCTGGGTGTCTGAAATTTGCCAAAAGTAGTTTAGTTTTATGGACAAAGTTTATGCAAAATTTGGGTTCGAGTAGTTGTGACACAACTTCATATTTTATATGAGCAATGCTGTATACCTAATAAATGTGGATCTTTGAAATTTTTTCAATATTAGTTAAATTTCAGGGCCAACGTCTGAATAAAATATAGTAGTTGTAGTGGTAGAGGTTCAAAGAGCTGCCTTTCAACTTATATTAATTTGTTTTGTTCATAACTGAAAGCCTAATAAGTTTTGTATTTAAAATTTTGTCAAACGTATATTGCGGTCATACTGGTATCCCAAAGTTGACACAGTCTACTCTATTACACCCTGTCGCGTTTAATATAAGAAATACTTAAAAAATATATAATGAAACTGAAATTAATATTTCCATATTAATATTTTGTTTATGCTGGTATCCCAGATTTGCCACAATCTACTCTACTTCCTTCCCTGTTTTACTTAATTTTTTTTCTTTCAAATAACAGAATTTCCTTACATAAATTTCAATTTAATTCTATAAATTAATTAAACAAATTAATTCATAAACTTGTAAGTATACATTTCATTTAAAACGTCAAATTAATATCGCAACTGTGAAATGAAGTCTTTTCAATTTTATCTACAGATCCAATACTTACATGAGATGGCATTGTATGTGACCAAATAACTTCAGCTCCATATAGAATTCAGCACATACTTTCAAACCAGAAAAAACTATATTTTTAATTACATATATTACCAAAATTTAAAATTATATTTTTCTCTAAATTATTTTAAAAATTCATTAAAAGAAAAAGTTGAATGATTTTTTCGCTATGCAGTAAAAACAACTCTCCACATTCTTCTGTTTTTGTTCAAAATAAAAAAAATTTCTTCATTAAAAATTACAAAAACTCAAAAACAACAAAAAAATTTTTTTACAAGACTTTCATTATAATAAAAAAAAAAAAACTTTGAAATAAATTTTAATTTAAAAAAGTTTAATTAGAATTTATTAAAAAGTACATTAAAAAAAAAAAAAAAAAAAAAAACAAATGAAGAAGGAAAATCAAATACTTATTAAAATGTTAACTGGGTTGGAGAGATGCTTATAAGATGAGTTACAGTTACAGTAATGACAATGACAGCACTTTAACTAATGTCACAGGTAAGTAACTCAAGGGCACATAATATAACAAAATAATATACGTATTATTTTTAACAGAAGTTAAATGAAAAAGTTAAATAAGAAAGAAAGAGATAAAAAATAGATTTGCTAAAATTATAAAACTAGTAACCAGTGATAATTAAATTCATGTTTTGTTATTTCATTTGTTTCACTGTGATTCAATTTGACTTAAATTTTTTGCTGGTTTCAGGTTAATGACATAAAGTTTTTTTTGTTTTTTTTTTTTTTGGAGAATTTTTCAAATTTATTTTGCGTTTTAAGGTTTATTATGAAATTGTAATTTATTATATAGAATTATCATTAAAATATTTTTATGTTTTTCTCTTTCTTTAAACCCGTATGACTATAAGTCAAAACGGTATACTAAATTTGCCACAACGTTTGTGGGGGGTAGATTTAGACTCCAAGATATGCATCGGATCACAATGGAAAAGTAAATCGATCAAGATATATGTGTCCGTTCGTCTGTCGGAAGTAAAAAAGTAAAGGCCCTTCGATTCTGAAATTTTCACAAATTTGCGGTTATGTAATAGCCGTCATCGTTATTGAAATCCAGCTAGTTTGCTCCACGGGTTCGAGTTGTTGACATACAACTATTTTTTTTATATGAGCATTTTAATGGCCAACGTCTGACTAAAATATCGTCTGTGTACTGGAAGAGCACATGCTTAAAAAGCATTTTTAAACAAAGTCAAATAAGTCGTGTATTTAAGTTTTTGCAAAGTAATTTTGTAAAGAAATTAACCGGATGATATAATGCCTATATTGCCGTCATACAAGTATCCCAGAGTTGACACAATCTACTCTGCTATCTAGATTTTTTTGTACGGAAATATTGCTCTAAGATAAATATAAAAACTTTTAAGATTTAAATAAAACAGGGTGTAATGGAATAAATAAGAATTTCTAATTAAAATTGTGTAGAAAATTTCTATATGAATTAAATTTCCTTAATGCCGAGCTGTAATGAAGCAAAAGTTTTCGGAAAAATCTGTTGCGATTATCAGTAGCAATTCTTAGATGCACACAGGGCGAGAAATTTAAATCTTAAGTTTAAACATGCGGAAAAAGGATAGGATGTTTTTTGCGTCCGACTTTTTACGAGCAATTGCATTGTATGAAAATTAATATGTTTGAAATTTTTTGTAAAAACCGCTCGATATTGCTTGCAGACGTATTGGCGGCTTAAAAACATGTACGGGTCCTATCAAGCCTGAAAGAATCAGAACCATATACGAGTAATTTATTTGGGAAATACGATAATAATCTATATAATAATATTTAGAATAATTAAAAGGGATTTTAGTGTTTCCGATTGTAATAATTCACAATTATTAGAAGACACCCTTTATATTTAATGACAAGTTTTTAAATTTATTCCCTAAGGTTCTCATAATTACGATTTTTTGGTGATTGTGGAAAACTGTATTAGAATGTATTCTACCTACCCAAATTACAAATAAAATAAAATCAAATGGAATTATTTAAATAATTTGAACAATTTTTTATTTAGTTTTAAAAATATTTTTTTGGATTTCAATCAAAATATGTTTGCATTATAATTAATAAAACTTTCAGCATGTCCAAAGTCAGTTGATTAACCTCAGACTGAAAACTTTCTTAAAAATTAATAAAATATTTTAATTTTTTTTTAGATAACAATTTAGACCATTTACAAATTAGTTTAACTTCAAAAACATAAAATTTTAAATAGCATTCTAATAGAACTTAATTGTTTGGCTTAATTGAATATTTTGGTTTATTTAAAAAACGCTAATAGGTACATAACATCTTGACCCCATACTCATAACTAATAACCTATTTTATTAAAGTTCAGCTATAAAGATTTGCTAGGGTCACAAATTAATATGTAATTGAATAATAATTTTATTTAGATAAAGTTCAAAGTTCAAGTTGCTCTGCAGGTTGTTTCAGGGAACTTAATAACGAAAAAAGATCGATGTTTTAACCATTGCAGACACTATGGCCTATTTAGCAAATCTAATGCAATTTTTGGATAGTTCTCTATTTTAATTAGATTGAGTTTTAAATATTACTCAATATAATTATACACGTATGACTTTTAGTTAAAAGGGTATACTAAATTTGCCATTACGTTTGTGATGCAGAAAAGGAAGTTGGGTAAAGATAGACGGAAGTGTATGGATCGGATCAGAATCGAAAAATAAATCGATTTAGCTATATATGTCCGTCCACCCATCCGCCCGCAAGAAAACTCAAAAAATAAGTATTTTGAAATTTTCGAAAATTCCTTTTTTATGCAATAGCCGTCAACGCTATTTAAACCCAGCCGTTTTGGTCCACGGGTTCGAGTAGCTGCCATGCAACTCCTTTTTTTAAATGAGCATTACACTACACCTAATAAAGCTGTATGTTTGAAATTTTGCCAAAAGTAATTAACCGGATGATAAAATATTTATATTACGGTCATACGGGTATCCCAGAGTTAACACAGTCTCTTCTACTACACTTTTCTTCGTTTTTTCCTTGGGGTTTCTACATAAAATGTCAAGGGATGAAGGAATTCTGTAAATTAATCACAGGAATCCTTCATTCGTCTCTTCAATTGTAGGAAATTGTTGAAATTGGCTTTGGATATTAGTACTTTGCCTTAAAACTTCCTCAAATAGTTCTTATGTTTTCAAGTTCTTATATTCTTATATTAAGAAATTCTTTAGTTTTAACTTCAAGTTCCTTTTTATTTGGATTCTTAGTTAAAATTTATTTAATTACTCTTTGTTAAAAAGGAATAAGTTCTGTGGTCTGTGTATAACAATTCCAAAATGACCATTTTAATTGAAATGTATTCCAAAAACTTTAAACATCCTCTGAATATTTTTATGTAAAAAGGAAATTGCCATTATACAATATTTCAAAATTCTTATCCTCCAAGTTGATTTCTTGCATAAGTGAATGGAAAAAGTAAAAAGGTACGCACTATACCTTATGGTATAAATTATAAAGTACCGCACTTAAAAACACTTATCTTAATGTTAGGCAGATTGTACCTAAAATATATTCAAGTTTTTTTGTATTAATTTGTTCAACATCTACCTGGATACCTGAATCCTATCCAAATTAAATTAAGCAATTAAGATGTCTACAAATGTTCCAACAATAAAAACGAAAATGTTAAGTAAAATAGATATCTTCTTAGGTTGAGGGTATTTACCTAATTTAACTATCTGCTTTTTGTTTGGTTTTTCTCTTTCGTACTCTTATAATTCTTGAAGTTGAATGAAAAAACTGAAAAAATATTTACTTAAGCACTTATATTATTGTCTATTTTTGCATCATTTTATTTCTGTATATATATATATATTTGCCCCAGGAATATAAGTGGATTAGTAAAAAGGAAATTGTTATTATCTGACCTTTTCTAAAATTATTTGTTCATTTTTTTTTTGCTTCTAAATAGCAAAGAGTAATTTAGATATTAAAATATATATATATACAACTCTACTGAAATTAGTATCATTCGGAAACCTTTAAAGGTTTTTTATCTTTCAATTTTGTTTAGAATTAAGAAAATGAAGCAAAATTGGTATACCTATATTTTTCTTTTACTTTAAATTGAGGTGAAGACTTAACCTTAGTTCAGGATTAATATTTTGCTAATTTAATTTTGCACTCTAAAATGGATTTATATTATGGCTAGCAGAGTGCCTTGACCTCTGGCATCTTTCCTATTCTATAGAATTATTAAATTTTTTGATTAAAAATAAGCTTTTTTTGGGTAAAGAATGAAATTAAAAGCCAGGAGTCCGAAACGAAACACAAATTTCGGAACAAAACAAAATTTTCCTCCAATTTAAATTTAATTTATGGAAGTTTATTACACATTAAATTTTTATTACGTTCTGTTTGAAACTTTTATCATAAAAACCAAAAAATTAAAGTTCCTTTCGCAATTTTTGAAAACCAACGGTCCCAGTTCCAGTATACGGACCGACATAATTTAAAAAAGATAATCAGAAACTTCAGCATGTAATTAAAAATCTTTTAGTAGAACCTAAACACAGGCAGAAAAATTGAAAAAGTTCGACATTTTAGCCCGCCCCAACAAATAGCCCTCAAAAATGATGATGCCACTTTTTAGAAGTTTTTTTCAACTTTTAGAATCTAATATAGAATCAAGGATCAGTTTTTCCAAAATCAAGTCAGTCCAACTTCTTAATCTTAAGATACGGAACGGCTGGAAATTTATTTAAATTTTAATCGGAATTTTCCCAAAAAGCACTTTATTTTTTCGCTCTCTACAATTTCGGGATCAGAATCCTAAGTCGGGACAGACGAACGGTCACATACAGTTATATCGACTAACTTTTCAACTTTGATTCGATCCATATACTTGAGTCTATATTTAACCCGATACTTTAAAGCGTCACAAATGTAATAGCAAATTTACTACGTTGATGCGGGTAACTAGTTCTGAGGGTTCTAGTTCAAAGTTTACTTCCTTGCTTCCTTGCAATGTGTTAGGGATTTTTTTGTAAAAAGCATAAATGTATGTTTTGTGTTTTGGAGTAACTGTAGTAGATCTCTAGGTATCTAGGCCTCTAAATGGCTAGGTGGCATGTCCCATTGTAAAACAAAAAAAGTTTAGAATAATAATGATTAATAAAATTGAATTAAAATAGCCAATTTTTATAAACATTTTGTATTTTTCTTTTTATTGTGCTAGGGCAACTATATATATGTATATGAATATACTACTGCAGTCATTACTTAGGAACAACGAAAAGCTGTAAAGAATACACAACACTGCATTGTACTCAAGAAAATAAAAAAAACTTTTCAAAAAGGTTTATGAGTAGCACGTTCAACTTGGTGTGCACTTTAATAATGAAAATTGTGTAATGAATCTGAAAAACTTAATAATAAAATATAATTTCTTTAAGAAGGACTTAAACACGAAATGATACTAACAAGGATTAGGTACATAAAGTTTAATAAGCTTATTAAATTAGTATTAGACGAATGTAAGTTCATAGTACGTGCTTATGTCCTAGTATAAAACTAAATTATATAACAATTTGTTAAATTAATTTAACTGGATTAAGTGGATTAACTGGATCTCAACATTAGACCTAACATTTTTATATCTATACATTTCATATTTTTCTGATGAATTCTCTGAAAAATCATATCTTAAATAATGGGATTATGTTTCTATAAGATTTACCTCCATTATATCATGATGAGGTCTGTCGTGTGGGAATCACAATAGTTTTATAATCGACACCGTAACTTAAAATAGAAAAGAATGCAATTTATCGGGGCTTAGCTACAAAATAAAAGATTTCTGTATTTATTCATTTACTTATTACAATTACAATACTTACAATACTCATTGTTGTTGTTATCGTTTTCGATGAGTGATTCTGATTACTAATGCTGTCCTAACACCGAGGCCTTGCTTTCCGTTGTGTAATCTACACCCAATAGCCAATTTCTATAAATGTACAAGTAGTATAATTTATTTTGGTTATGCTATATATTTTACATTAAAATTATATTAGGTAAGTAAGGCGAGTTTGTTAAAAAAATTAATGAACGGGGAACGAACTCATACTCCCTCAGTTAATAAACCAATTGCTCACCCACTACACCTTCGAGATCCATAAGAAGCTTCTAAACTAAAAAAATCAATAAATTATTGAATTTATTTTAATTATTTATTGTAAATAGTACTAATGATGTTGATCTAATCCTGCGTTGCACATATAATCTATTAAGTATTTACATACTTACGTAACATGAAAATATTAGTGCCTGTGAACAAAGGAATAATTTTTATACCCGTATGACTATATAGTCAAAGGGTATAATAAATTTGCCATTACGTTTGTAACGCAGAGAAGGAGGGGGGGTAGATATAGACTCAAGTGTATGGATCGGATCAGAATCGAAAAAAAAATCGATTTAGCTATGTATGTCCATCCGTCCGTCCGTCCGTCCGTCCCCACGATAACTCAAAAACTAAAGGAGCTAGGATCTTGAAATTTTCGCAAATTCGTTTTTTTGCAATAGCCGTCATCGCTATTTAAATCCAGCCATTTTGGTCCATGGGTTCGGGTGGCTGCCATACAACTTCTTTTTTTATATGAGTATTTCTCTGTACCTATTACAGCTACGTGTCTAAAATTTTGGCAAAAGTAGTTTAGTTTTATGGCCAAAGTTACTGCAAAATTTGGTTGGTCTGTTGCAGTGAGTTCGAGTAGCTGCCATACAACTCCTTCTTTTATATGAGCATTATTCTATACCTATTAAAGCTTGGTGTCTGAAATTTTGCCAAAAATAGTTTAGTGTAATGGCCAAAGTTACTGCAAAATTTGGTTGGTCTACTGCAGAGGGTTCGACTAGCTGCCATACAACTCCTTGTTTTATATGAGCATTATATTTCACCTAATAAAGCTGGTATGTTTGAAATTTTGCCAAAAGTAAATAATGTTTATAATAATAATGATATAATGTTTATATAACGGTCATACGGGTATCCCAGAGTTGACACAGTCTACTCTACTACACTCTTCCTCGTTTTTAATAAAATCATTTCTCTCAAACATTTTAAAGTTATATCAAGGTAATTCTTTAGTTTTTCAACATACAGCTTAAGATTTTAAAATACAAAGGGTTTATTGTAGTAATTGTTCAAAGAATTAGTGGGGAAAACTTTTAAATTTTTATTTATTCTATTTTTTTTTTATTACTTTTATGCATTGTAAAACGAAATCAATATAACTATTATTGTTGATTATGATAAGTGGATAAGTAGATAATATAATTAAATTGATTTGAATCAAAGAAATTTTTGAAAGGATTTTATGAACAATAAGTATTTATGATTGGGAATTCGAATTCATATTTTAAAAATTTTTCAATTTGAAAGGATTAAAGTAAATTGGGTAAAATAAAATAATTTTATTTTGCTCCAAGGCTTCCTCTAAGGTTGAATATGTTATTAAATTTAAAATAAGGACTCTAAAATTGCACATATTTATAAAATTTTAAGATATTTCTTTTTATTTGCTAATTGTTCCAATTTCAGGATAACAAGAGATATTCTTAAAATTGAAATTGATTTTCATCGAATTTGGGTGTTAATACAGGAAATAGAACTAAGCGTTAGCACATTTTGTTATATACTATTTGTTATATATTGTAATACAGGGTGGCACGAAATGACCGATATGGTTTGAATGTTTAATAACTTTTTAAATTTATTTATATTTTTTATTTTTATTTCAGAATTTTATGAAGAAAACTTGGGGAATTGGAATCGGAACAGTACACAACAAAACAGCGATCAAAAATTACGAAAAGTTATGGAAAATGTACTGGAATAGCACAAATGTGCGAAGCCGAAAATGGCCACCACTTGCGGGATATAATTTTTCTACTTAAGCTAAAAATATTCCCCATTATTATACTATATAACAAAAAAATAATAATAATAATTAACCAATTACGCCACCCTGTTTAGCTTTCTTTGAAATATACGGTATTTCTGTATCTATGGGTTATGTTATGCAATTCTTCCTTATGGCTTTTATTTCATTCTAATTACAAGTAATAGCTAAATTAAATCGAAAACTAGATTAAAGTTCTTTTATTTGACTGGGGCCCTGAAAGAGTGATCGGCCTTCTAACCACTTAGCATTCATCTGCTTAAAGATACAAAAATTTTCTGCGTCAAAAGCATCTGGAATTTCGAGAAATCGAGAAATAGTCAATTTTGGGATATCAAGATAATGACGAACGATCGAGTTCAATGGAAGAGGCAAGAGCATGGAGGGCAAAGTCCCCGAGGACTAACAGGAAAACAAAAAAAAAAAATAAAGTAGCTGCCGGACTTAAACTTATCAACACGTTATTACAATTTTTTTTAAATGTCCTTGAAAATAAAGAGTATTTTTAAGTGTTTATTATAAATATGAAGGCTTACAAGAAAGTGTAAAACGTTAAAGGATAAATCTTTGTACTGAAAATTAATGTATACCAAAATATGTGTCAATGTCTAGTCTTGAAAATATTGTCATTTTATACATTTTTTTTTAATTATACGGATTAGGTCATTTAAATCTATTTCTATAAAAGTTAGAAAACATGTGATATATAGATTGAACATATTACGTGTATACTACGTATTATACACGTTATAGATTAGTTGGGAAAAAAATTTTTGTTGATTATTCAAGTCAATTTAAAAATTCTAGGCAAATTAAATTTAGAACATTTAGAAATTAATTAATCAAAAATGTATTTAAATTAACAGATTATTGGACATAGATACCAAAAAACTATCATGGAGGAAAAAGTTAATTGTTGAATACATATACGATATTATAGTTATCCATTCGATCAGAAGAGATTAAAACTAATAGCAAAAGCTAAAAGGTAATTCTAAACTATAAGTAATTATTTATTAATATATTTGTCTAGAATGAGGTGTAACAAACGCATTCAATTAAATGTGTTTTGTTGGATGTGTTCAATTATAAAAAAATAAAATATTAATGTTTTGTTGGATGTGTTTTATTTTAGAAAATAAAATATCCAAAATTATCATAAGCAGGCCAACAAATATTTTATTTATTTTTAATAAAAAAAAAAAATTTTTGATGAAATAAAATTTATTTATTAGTATATGAATAAATTCATTTCAGCTTTAAAAATCACAGATGGTTTTCTGGAAATTTTAATTAAATAGTAAAACATTTTGTAAAAAAAAATTAAGAAGACTATGCTTCACATGAATATTTGTGTAGAAAGTCTTAATTATTCGCTTTGATGCATTGCTTGCTTTGCTTGAGCAAATAAAACATCAAGCAATGTGTCAAATTAATTTCAAAGTTTCCCACATCTCGCTCTTAACTCTCCCTCATCTATCTCCCATCCCTTCATGTTTCCTTCATAATCTTTTAAATATTTTACAATTTAAAAAAAGTTAAAAATGGAAGAAAATGGTGTTAAGTTTGGGGCTTGGGCAAGTGGTTTCGGGTATACAATACCTGAGCTCAATGCACCATAGAAGCCAAACAAAATAAATTGTTTTTAAAGTAAATTAGGTATATTGAAAAAATTCAAAATAAAATTTGTAATTTGAATTTGATAATGCAAAATTTAATTTAAATTTCAACATTTATTTAATACAATTTTACTTACATATAAATTATAGATACATTATTGAGCATGTTAAGTTAAAGATGTACATTATAGAATGTTAGCAACAAACAAGGATTTCGATTTGAATCTAAACAAAGGAAACAATATAGAATGTATAGCAACATTTTTTAAAAATTTATATACAAAACATTAATAGATGGAGAAATAGATCATTATTGAAACAGAATAAACTTATAAAAAAATTTAAAATCTTTTACTAATTTATTTAATTTAAGCACGTACGCACTTAAATAAAAAAAAAATATTAATTAAAATAAAAAAAAAAAATTTGACCAAGAAGAGATTTGAACTAACGACCCCAACATTTTATAAAATACGAAACATAAAAAAAGTAGACTAACTAACTTATTTTATATAACTAAGTTTTTAAGATACTTCAAGAAATTATATGAGTCATTTCTTTATTTTCTGAGCATCTATTAATAAAATCGAAGCATAATATGCGTTATACAAAATGTAACGGTTGCAATTTTATTTGAGATACTTTTAACATAATGTACATAATGAAATTAGAAATAGTTCTTAATTAGAAAAAGTTCTTCTTTCAATTGACCTTCCGTCATTCTGTGACGGGCCAACAGCTAGTATATTTATATTTAAATAAATTTATAATATGAAAACAAGTTTCAAAAAAAATTTTATTCAAATTATGAATTATCAAAAGTAAATAAGACTAATAGAATCCATTACTGTTATATAACCTAAAAAATAATATAACAAGCTTATATACTTATTCATGTAAGAGTATAAATACAATTTATACTTTTTTTTAATTTTATTTATTTTACTAACTCAAGATGTTTAAAAACAGTTTTCTCTAATTATCAAAAATAAAAAAGCGCAAAATTAAATATTTAAGAAAAAATGTAAATTACTTTAGTACTCGTTTATCTTACTATGAAATAATTTTTAATCGCAAACCATGGAAAATTATAATAACATTTATTCCAAACTCCCAAAAAACCAAAAAACTGGTTCTTTAACCTAAATTTTTTTTTATATTTTGATCTACTTAGAGAGTAAAGACGAATGGTTGTTCTACATCTGCTATGGTAATTGCTTGTATCAAATTCTACCATTATTATAACTATATGAATAATAATTTTTTTCCATTAAAAATAATCCATTTAAGATACAACGAACTATATTGTTGAACAGTGAACAACATTGAATACAATGTTGTTGCAAACTGCTCATCATATGTATTCAAAAATTTTAGAACATATAGTTCTGTTCTACTTTAATGTCTTGTATTCTATAGAAAAAATACCATAAAAATAATAACCATATGAAGTTAATTACCATGAACGTATGGTAATTGATATTTAGTGTGAAAAAGGTAATATAGAATAATATTTAACTAGATATAAGTACTACTAGATTAGGTAGTATATTACATTAATTTTATTGTTCCGCATTATCTTAAAACTAATACAATATTGCAGCCTTCACTTAAAATTATTAAATATTAAAAAAAATGTAGAGCATTAGCTCCTTGACACTTAGTTATAAATGCTATTGAACAATATTAAGTACCTTAAAACGTAGTTAGTATTAGTGCTAAAATAGTTTACTTTTTGATAATAATATGGTTTGATAATCGTAAAAATTTTTTTAAACTTAAGCATTGTCTAGAATATTGATTAGGCCTGCAATCGGCATGCTGCAAGATATTTCCAAACACTATGTTTCGGATTTTTTTCGTTTAATATCACAATACCAGCTAAACATGAATCTTTTTAAGATTATAGACTTGCTAAGATTAACACGTAACTTTATTATTCAAGATTTGTAGTATACCGGCCTGTAAAATATTCGAGGCAATGGTTTTAAAAAAACTATTCTATAAACAGGTATTATTTAAGTTTGGTAAATTAAATTAAACCAATAAACAGGCTGCAAGTGAATGCTTTGATGGCAATTTTTCAATTTATTATCATGTTCAAATATGAATAAGTACTGTATCAAGAAATCTAGTAATTCAAGCCTCTATAATTGTGCTTTATCAAAGCTGTGGAATTCTAGGGCACAATATTTTGTAACAACATGTAGTTACCGATGCTGGTTTTTTTTAAGCCTTTACCTAATACTCTTGACTTGTATAGGTTTTTTTTCCTGGGAGCATATTACATAAGACTTTCACTTGGGAGCATAGGACTTCAACTCGAAGTCTACTATTTAAAGCTTTTTCTACGAGTATTGTTCATCTCTATACTGTTTTGGTTCTTCGCCTTGACACTACAGGATACCAGGTGAGCGTTATTAATATGAAAATACTTTATATTAATCAATACTTAAAAAATTTCTAAGTTCAAATATTAATTTTTATTTAATAACCAATTAGTAAAGAAAACATAGATGTCTGTTTAATAAAGTTAACAATGTACTGTGATAATAAACGGTAGCAGATACAAAATGCAAATAGAAAATACAAAAAATTCAATTTATTTTCTATTTGTAGTTGAAACAAATAGTTTGCTTTATTATTAGTGAAGTCATAAGTCTGTTCAAAATTTGTTTTTTGCAGGTAATTTGAGTAAAGGTGATGTTTTTATGGTATTGCTTGGCTTGACTTGTATATTGTGATAATGATAAATAAACTTAGTATTTAGGTTTAGTTTGTTTTGATACTTTATTTAACATCACTTAATTCAAATTGAATTCAATTTGTGATGAAAATAAATGGTAAATATGTATTTTCAAACTTAATAAGGTGTTTTCTTATTTGTTGTGTGAGAAGTACTAATAAAGAAACGTTTTATATATCATTTTGTAAATTACATCCGCTTTTAATTTTTAATATACTGTAGGTTAATGTAAAAATTGAAATAAGTTGAAATTAAATTAAATTTATACTTTTACTGAAATTAAAAAATTTACTGAAGAAAAATTTATTTACCTTTCGTTAATCGGACCTCGTTGTAAATGGATATTGGGATAATGATGAAAACCTTTTTCATTTCCGGCAATAAAATAAACATCTATAACAACCGCATTAAACAATTGAAGTATTTAGATATAAATAATATTTGAATAAATTAAATATTTAAACAACAAAACTTGTCTTAATAATTAATTTAAAAAATGTGAAGCTAATAATAAACAAAAATTAATACCACAGATGAGGGCCAGGTTGGTTAGAATACCGACCTCTTATGTGAGGGCAGCGAGGCATGGGCTTTATGTAAAAAAATATATTTTTAAACATTTTTAATACACAGAGTATGTAATTGATTAGCGAATGCCTTTTTGAGGGATTAGTTTTGGAGCTGCGGACCTTAAGGGAATATAATGCAAATTTTGTTGGTTTTTATTAATTTTATTATTAACATACCCATAAGTTCTGTGGGTTCGTCAATAATATAGCATTCTAAATTATTATTCAGAGAGGAATGCTATACCATTCGATAATAGCATTCTGAGAAATGGATTTAGAAAAAAGCAGATACATGAATACATATTCCCAATTAACATCTAGGCCACGTACAGGGTCAAGAAAAATGACAGTGAAAGAAATAGAAAAGGTCATTCAATCATCGAAAAATAGATAACATTGAAGAATTGTATATAACAACGATGTACAGCCTAACGAGTGGCTGAAAAGTTTTTACCGAAATTTTACCAAAAGATAATAACGATTTTATAAAAAAAACTGGAAGAAGCCATCATATGAAATAATAGTGGAAAAAATATGGCCTACGCAACAACCCTATAACGCAAGTATCACTGTAGATAACAGAGCCATAGAGTATGTAATAAGTTTTAAGGATCTCGGCTCCTGCTTTAATGAAGACTGAACTTCTGGATTAGACATTACTAGACACAATTTTTATAAGTACAGGAAAGTATTAAATAATCGGGATGACAGCATTAATTTAAAATTCCAATGCCTTAATTGCATCATCTGGTCAGTTTTATAAGGTATATGATGGAGAAGCCTAGAAATTGAAAGTAGTTATGACGAACAAATTGGAAGGAGTTAAGATGTTCACCTATAGATGTCTTTAAGATATATCTTGCTAATATGGAAATTCTACGGAGGCAGCAGGAAAAGGAAGAATTATTAAAATTATTATAATTAGAAAACTAAAAGTTACCTATTCTTAAAATATTAATTACTACATTTTATTACCCAAGGCGGAATAGAAAGAAGGAAGGAAGTACGTAGAAAGCAACTATCATATCTGAGAGATATTGGTGCTGGTTTGCGCACAATTGAAGACTTTGTTCTTTTAACCACCAAAACAATGGAATATGTCAATATTGCAGCCATCTTAACCTGAAAATTAATACGCCCACATCCAGTAGTGGAAAAGTATTAGAAGTACAAGACTTAGAAAATTAAATTTCTGTAGTACAAAATATGCAACTGAAATACCAATTCCGTTTGGAATTCAATTGAAAAAAACAAAATTTTTTATTATTAAAATTACAAAAAAAAAAAACAGAAGACAAAAAATATTTTCCAATTTTAACAAAAGATAGCCTAGGTATAATAGAGGTGAGAGAGGCGTTATAAATGATGGGCATCAAATTTACACCAACACGGAATTTCTCAGTCATAAATAAAAAAAAGTGTGAGAAAATGTGAAAAAAAGTTAAAAACAAAATAATAAAAACAAATAGAAAATAATAATAAGACGAGGAAGATTATAGTTGCCCTTGTCAACTTTTAGATACCCGTGCATACCCACTATGGTGTATAAAATAAACCGTAATTTACTTCCCTTATACATTTAACTCATTGCCCCATAATTTTGACGTAAAAAAAAAAAAAAAAAATTAACAAAAAAAAAAAAAAAATCACAAAACAAAAAACAAAATTTTCATTCATTGTCCCATAACTTTAGCTTAAAAAAAAAAAAAAAAATCACAAAAAAAAAAAAAATCACAAAAAAAAAAAAAGATCACAAAAAAAAAAAAAAAATCACAAAAAAAAAAAAAAATCACAAAAAAAAAAAAAAGTTTTCATTCATTGTCCCATAACTTAAACTTAAAAAAAAAAAAAAAAAAATAAAAAAAAAAAAAACAAAAAAGAAAAAAAAAACAAAAAAAAAAAATTGGCCCACCCTAAAAGTCCGATGGTCTGAGTGATGTCCAACTTTGCCAAGTAACTTGCCCTATTAATTTACCTGCCCAATTTTAATTTTAACCTTGTAGCTTTATTAGATTCACAGTTATTGAATTGAAAACTTTGTATGGCAGCCCCCCGAAAATGGGGCCCTAACATTTTGAAACTTCATATAAGTGCTCGATTCATTATATAACTAACCGTGTGTAATTTGCAGCCTCGTAGTATAATTAGTTTTGAAGAAATTCATATTGGTGCAAAGAAGTTGTATGGCAGCCCCCCATAAATGGGGCCCTAACATTTTGAAACTTCATATAAGTGCTCGATTCATTATATAACTAACCGTGTGTAATTTTCATCCGCGTAGTATAATTAGTTTTGAAGAAATTCATATTGGTGCAAGGAAGTTGTATGGCAGCCCCCCGAAAATGGGGCCCTAACATTTTGAAACTTCATATAAGTGCCGGAGTCAATATAAAACTAACCGTGTGTAATTTTCATCCCCGTAGTATAAATAGTTTTGAAGAAATTCATATTGGTGCAAAAAAGTTGTATGGCAGCTCCCCGAAGCCTTGGTCCGATTTTAACCAAAAACAATAGGGAACCTAGAAATTGTCTAAAAATGACTTTGTGTGAATTTCAAGACTCTAGCCCTTTTAGTTTTTGAGTTATCGTGCTGACACACGGACGGACGGACGGACGGACGGACGGACGGACGGACAGACACACATAGCTAGATCGACTAATTTTTCGATTCTGAGCCGATACGTACCCTTGACACTATATCTAGCTCGTCTAGATCGATGCGTTACAAACGGAGGAGCAAATCTAATATACCCGATGTTCATATATATATGCACGGGTATAAAGACGATAAAAATTTTAAATAACTTTCATTTTTTGTCAACGATAGTGAAAATTAAAGTTAATTAATTTGAAGGTTTGTACTTGAAAAATTTTTTTGTCATCACTCTTCGCAGTCACGTCATTATCGTTTGTTTTGGATTGTCTTGTGCTTTTAAGTGAAACTTCCTATAACCATTTGAGAAGATATTATAATTAAATTGATTAATTTATATGACGAGTTGAAGAAGACAATTACAATTTTATTACATAAAAAATGTTTATATTTACTTTAGACAAAATTTTTTTTTCTTTAATTTATTGCCGCATAATCTAGAAATCGTTTCGGTCAGGTGAAATAAATTAATTACTTAAAAATTTTTTAATATTCATAGGATGGAATAGGATGGAAATATAAAGTTCAACAAAAGTTAATAAAGATGATGAGAATATTTGTTTTATATTTTTGAAAAATATTTCCGGCGTATTGTTTGTGGTAGGTGACGAAAAGGATGAAAACAACTTATGAAATGCTGAAAGGATCTGGGAGCTTAGAGATCTAATGATTCGCTTGTAATTTATTTTCTTTTGTATTTATTTTTAAATCAAATAATGCAACTCAGTGGGATATATCTTAGTTCTTTAGACATATTTTCTATGTGGTTCGATCACCTTTGGTTAAAAATTTTGGCGACAGGAGAAAAAGTTAAAGCAAAATCTGAACAGACGATTTAATATCGTTGGCCCATACCGGTTCGTCTAAATATTATAAAAAAGACAGTGTTAAATAAGTAGTTGAAATGAATACTTGAAGGAACTAAATGTAGATAAAAATTTAAATGCTCTAGAAATTGTTTATAGAACATTACAATTTAATGGCTTGGTGACAGAGTGCTTACAGTGCTGATTTTTCAGATAGAAATGCATTGTTTCGATTCCTGATAAAAGTAAAAAAAAACATTTATCTAATCCTCGAAATCAACCTAGCAACTATGCCCTATTTGGGTCATATTAATGGTATAACGAATGATTAATAAATGTATATCTTAAGTTAAACATGCATTAGCACCATTATAAAATATTAGCAAATAATTTAATTATAATAACATAACTCACACATATAGAAATACCTTATAATCCAATATAAAATTATAACAATATATAAAAAATAGAATTATATCTTTTAAAAACATAAGATGTTTCTATATGATATGATATAAGGCCTAGTACTATTTCATATTGAAATTAAATGTGGAAATCATTAAGATCAATTCCAAAAATAAAATATAATATGTAATCTATCCCTGATTGAGGGGTGATTTTCAATCTCAAAACTAGAAAATATGTTTTCACATAAACCTTTCAGAAAACATCATAAAACTTTAATTTTACTTTAAATTTAAGAGTTTCCAGAACAATATGTTTTTGAATTTGTAATGTTTCTTGTTCCTATCCCACTTATAAAATGACACTCTTGCTTTTAAATAAGCCTGTCTCTATATGTATGTAGAAATTCAAATTTTTAAGAAGTAATTTATATATTTACTTGTTTATTAAAAGTAATTAAAATTCTTAAACTAGAACTAGTTCTGGATTTAATCTTCGGGCAAGGAAATTGTTAAAAAATAAATCACACAGAATTTAAAATGTAAACAAAATATAAACCTTTTTAAACAAAGGGTCTTTGGTTCAAACATATCTAATAAAAAATTAATTTACATCCATATTAGCCACAGCTGAAAATGAAAGTCTGAATCACTTACTTACCACATTGTAAGAGATAAGGGACACTTCATAAATAAATAAATTAAAATTATTTAAAAATATTTGGTAAAACTACTTGCTTCAATAAAATTTACTATATTTCACATTTAAGCTTACATTAATACTAAAACTCTCTGAACTAAATTTTCGACATAATTAAAGAGCTGTAATATATGATATTTTTAATAATATTTTGTTAATTTCATAATGGAGAGATCTGGTAAAAATAATATCACGAATAATTTTAATAATAAAATTTTTTAATAAAAATAAGTTTCATTTTTGGTGAAGACACCTTTCCTTAAAGTACCTAACACTTTAAAAAATTTAAGAAATTTCAATGAAGAGTAATAAAACTCTTATTATATTTTTTTATTATTCAACAAAGTTTAAATTTCTTAAAATGTCGCTCAATTTGGAAAAAGAAGAAAGATTGAAACGCGTAATTAATTTTTCCATGTCTTGGGGTCATAATTTCTGTATTTCAATGAAATCGGAGAAGATTAATTTAAAGACCCTTTAATGAAGGTCGGTAAAAGTATAATATTTCATTTCATTTATTGGAAAATCCCCATCATCATTTAAAAAATGATTCTGTAAAAAAAGAGCGTGAGAGGTTTTTATTTATACAAGGTAAAAAATAAGCGGATATTACATCTTTAAATTGACTTTTAGTTAAAACGGTTATATAAATGATACCTATAGTAATCATAATACATTAATCAAAACATAAGTTCATAAGTATAATCATTAAAATAAATTAAATTTATACATAGTAATACAAAGTAGGGATCTTTTTTTAACAGATTTTAAACTTAACAATTTATTGGAACCCTGATTTTGTATCCAACTCTAAAATCCCTCCTAACATTTTTTAATAAATAATAAGTCGGCAACAAAGCATTTAATAAAATAGAGGCTGCTGCTCGCCGCAAATACTCGCGAAATTGTTGCATCCTTGTATTTTATTATGTGTCAACAAAGCTGTTTCGGGGCAACTCTAATTTTGAGTTTTATTCTAAAATCTTTTTGGTAAATCTTGATCTAAATTTATTTGCGTTCATCCAGCTGGGAAATAGAAGCATCATAAGTGGCGGTATGACAAAAGGCCCCCAAGAGATTTTAACTCCAATAAGTGAGTAATGAAAACAATTAAGTATTTCAAAAATTTATAAAAATATAATCATTTATCAAAAAATGAAATTAAAAATTTGTAGCCAACTAAAAAATAGACTCTAATTCGCATACACGATTCCTTATTAGTTTCTCCTTGGGACTTTTGACTATGGAACTTGTGTTATATCGTTACCTTAAGTATAACAAAAATTAAGCTTAGACGCACAAAAAAAGGACATTCTAATAAAATGATTGTTTTCAATTTTGGAAACCCCATAAACGTATTCAAAAACTCTTTCCAAACTGTATCTAAATTATTTTTCTTTTTAACTCATTATGAATGAAATTCACTTGAAAAAACAACATTTCTTGAATTATTTTCAATATTAAATGGATAAGTACCTACTCTCTTATTATAAATTTTAATTAAATTAAATACTGATACTTCAAACTTTAAACAAGATACCCCTTATGTATTTAATTGAATCATTGACATTGATATTATTTTCTTTTAAAATCGTGATTATATAAATATTAAAATAGAAATATGATATTAATACTTTATAAAATATATTTATTTTATAATCTATTACAGATAAATTTCTATAATTTATTGAATAATATCGATTTGAAGAGTTATCCTTTTGTTAAACAAATACGAGTACTTTTAAATGATTTATTTTGCAATAATCATTATTTTTTTTTGAAATATAAAACTTACTGAAAAATCAAATTTAATTTAAGAATTTTTCAATTCCCATTTTTAAACTCTTAGGTTAACTCGTTTTACTAGCGACAATATTGTAAACATAATTTTCAATACAATGATTTTTATTATAAATTTCTAGTTCAGCAACAATGTTGCTGAAGAAGGTCGTTCTTATATCTTTATTACACATAAATATCTTTCAGACACAAAACTTTCTTTAATTTTCAGTTTTAAAAATATGTAGCATTGATCAGATTAAATTAGAAATAAGTTATTGAATAATGTATCTTTTAATATACAATGTATTTTGAATACACTCTTAAATCATTATGAGTAAACATTGTTGAAAGACGGTGAGTGAAGATTTTTAATTCTATACTTACTGAGTTGAAGTATATATTAAAAATTTGATCGTATTTACGATAGCAGTAGCTGTAAAAAATTGATTTAAAGATTTCAGTTAACCTAAATGTCATGTCATGTCAATGTCAAATACCATTCGATCTTTCTTATCTCTCAAAATTCCAGAATTTTATAGTATATACCTAATTCACTTTTTTGCGAATTTGAAATAACGCGATTTGAAAAATTTCTCCAATTCTTTTTAAACGCGGTTGAGTTTTTAATGCGACAAATTGAAGCGATTTGATATTCCAAAAAAAAATTGTATCGCAAAACAAATGATTTTCTTCTTACGCGAATTTTTGCGTAACGTATCTATCGCGTAAAAGGAGAATTTGATTTATTTCTCAATAATCCTGTAACTAAGCTCACAAGATATTTGTATCACAGGTTCCATCCTATAGTTTTGTTCAAAAAAGATTGTTGTTTTAATGTGTTAAAGTTGCACTCTAGCTATAAAAACTACGTGCAGCTGCAATAGGTGGCTTTCGAAGCTTTCCATATTGCTCTTAAAAAAAAAAACCTAATTATCTTCGAATTATAAAACACTTAATGCAATTCCAATTAACATGTTGGTTTTTTGGTTCTTTCCATTTTTTGAAAATTTGCCTTCTATCAAACATTGAGATCACTCCCACTGCGTCTTCTACAGTGTGTTACCGTTCTTCTTATATCAGCGTCATATCTAAGCAGAACTGTCACAGAGTGCTTAGATTGAATAAAAAATACTTTTAAGAAAACAATATAATTTTCCTAAATCAAACGTTTAAAACGTCAAGCAACAATTCGTAAAATTAAAATTTAGATTTATTGGTGGTATGAAATGTCAAATTGTAGTTGTCAATTTATAAGTTTGATCGTGTGAAACCTAATTTGAAACCTAAGAAATCAAGTGCCAAACAGCAAGCCAGACCAAAAATCAATATTATGTTTTGTATCATTCCTCATTTCTTTTACATAATCCTCACTGCATTTTTGGATGCCTATACACATAACAGAAAGAGAAGAAAAAACCATATTTATAAATGAAATGACAAAAACCTACTTTTAATGTAGCATGAGAAACAGGAAAAATAAATACAACGAATACCTGTGCAAGAAGAAATAATACCAAAATAAGCAACTTAACCGGTAGATCTTGAATTCCAGTACAATGATGCAGTTGTTGTGGTAATTCTTTATGGTTATTTTAATCACGAATTCATTTTATTGTAAATTTCCAGCTTCATTTAATGTACAATCAGCAATGGATGAAAGAATGTTTATAAAATGATTCAACCAATAATGTTGTTGCGGTAATTTTAAGCAGCAGAAATTTTTTTTTTTTGTTTTTTGGTAATGCAATAAAAATTTACAAAAATCCAAAATAGGTCAATGGACCACTAAATGAGTAATGAAAAAAATTTTAAAGTTTAATATCCACTTTCCAAATTCTCTTATAAGTGATGCTTTTAAATTAAGGAATTTTTAAGCTTTCTTTTTGTTCAAGTGAAAACTTTCTTTTATTACGGGGACGTTAACCTTAAAATTGTCCTTAGGCAGTTAGGTAATTAAAAGTTTTTTTTATTACAGAATGAAAAGTACATGAATCAGGGTCCCTGAAGTATATGAAGATGGTTTTGTCAATTCATTAGAGTTTTACATTTTAACGGTATTATTATATCGAAGAATTGTGATCACTGACTGAAATATAGATTGTTTCTATAATTGATATATTATTCCGTGCAATGTGAATGCCCCACATAAGGGTTCGCAACTGTCCAAGGAAATTATTGAGAACACCCAACTTTTACAGTGAGAAATTTAAAGACTTTAAGCTTTTACAGTTATTTTATAATCTTGTTGTAAAAAATAATCAATAATACTTTACTAGATTTTTAGACCTAAACTTCAAGACCTTTATTTTCAAAACTGCATATTGTTATTAAGAAATTAAAATTAAGTCCGAATTATTTCTGGATTTTGCTGAAAATGTTGTTAAAACATTAATTTCTTAGTGGTATAGTTGAACTGTTGAATCAGAATTATTTTAACTTCAGTTTTAGTTCAAGCAAAATTACTGAGGGCCACAGATTTGCTACATCTGCTTAATATATGAAAATTCCTTTAAACTCTTTTCACTGAAGGTTTGATAAATCTACATAAAAAAACCCTTTGAAATTCAAGGCAAGTTTTACTTTAAAAAATAATTAAAAAATTACCAAACCTTGATAACTGTAAAAGTCAAAAAAACAAAAAACTTGTCCTGTCCAAAGTGAAAATAATGGTTTACTTTTAATATAAAAAATTTTGCAAAAATTAACGGTCTTCAAATTCGATATCACATAAATTTATTTTGATAAATTGTGAAGTCAGCGATTAAATAAAAAAAATCCAAATTATCAGAAAAATGTTAGCATTTTTTTTCAGTTTTCCAAATTTTTTTTTTAAATTTTTTTGTGCGTTTAAAATCTGTTTTTCGAAATTTAATATTTTACAGTCAAAAAATTCCAAAAGTTCGTTTAGTATTTGTGGTCTCTGACAAGATATGGATATTAGTTCCTGTATATGATACGATGTCCCTTTCGTTGTGTTGATTTTTAGAAAAGAGTTTTAATTCGAAATTGTGATGGCAGGAAAATCAATGCAAACTTTGAAAAGAAAATATTATTTTAAATAATTAAAAACAATTGAGGCAAAGAATAGTCGATTATGAAAATATTTTCAATAAAAAACACAGCATGCTGTTTAAAAAAAAACTATCATGCCATAAAAAATGCTATTTAAATTTAAAATATCCTACTGGTACACGTTTTGTTGAACAGAATTATAAAAACTAGAATTCATGGAAAGTCAATTGCGAAAATTAAAAATAAAATTGGGTTTTTTTTTCCAAACATTTCACAAGTAACACAACTAAAATACATAGGCCTCGATGGTGTAGAGCTGGTTCGATTTTATTACAGGCCATGAAATATTTAATTAAAAAAATATTGATTGTCTCTTGGTGACCTATGGCTTATATTATATTTAATAGTAAAATAGAAGTTATAAATAAATTAAATATGTGACATGTATATATATATATAAAAACAATTCAATGTTGACATTTAACAGAAACTTGTCATTGACATAACTGTAAATTAAATTTGTATAAAGAAAAAAATAGACTTTTCTTATGCCGTAGGATTCGTGAAGGTTAATAGTTAGACACACTATTGGAGTGTGAATTTAAAATCTAAACACGTCAGAAAAAAGTGTTTCAATGATTTCGCCTTTAATACGGGGGGATATACAAAAAAATAAGCATTCTAATTATGAAATACGAAAACATTTATTTCTTCCTTTAGTCCTAGTTAACCCTTATCAGGGTTTCACATATATTGTAACGCTTGTAAAAGGACATGTAAATTAAGACTTTTGAAAAACCTTAATTCCTTGCATGTACAGTTACAGAATTCTAACGGTAAAAAACAAATTGATTTTATTAAATTAAAAATAAAACCATGTTTTTTTATATCTATACATTTTTTTGTCCTTAGATAACGGTTTATCTATATTCTGCTGTAGTTTTTATTTTTTAATTTATTATTCGAACACAAAAAATTTATTATTATCGAATGTTTGCAATTAAAAAGTTAAAAAAAAATTACGTTCATTTTATTTATAACGCTATTATAAAATACAACATGTGTGTGATTAAATAATAAATTTTAATAAAACATTTGAAAATAAAAAAAAATTTATCTACTATTGTTTAAAAAACTGGTTAAATATAATATGCCTATGCCAAACAAGTTAAAATACAACTTATACTAGTTCCTAGATGATTTAACTAATAAATTTTAAAGGAAAATGTATGCCAATTCGTGTTTTTATTTTGATAATAAAAATTTATTTTTCAAATTATTATTCTATTTCTAATTGAAACATTTTTTTTCCATAATAAGAAATAATGTTATAAAATTTTTTTACTTTTTAGAAATAAATTTATTCAATTTATAAGAATTTATTATTATTAGCAGAAGAAATATTGCCTATAATAAAGCTTGAACATTACTGTAGATAACAGAGCGATAGAACATGTAATCAGTTTCAAGTATCTCGGGGCTCCGGGTTATATGAGTTCCTGGAGTTCCAATATAGAAATCATGACATAACACGGAGGCCTGGATATTCAAAGTAGCTATGATACACAAATTGAAAGCATTTCATTGAATTGAATTCATGATCTATAATAAAAATCTGTTAAAGATACCTTGGAAAATTTACGTATCTAATATGAAAGTTCTACAAAGGCTGCGGAAAGAGATAGAATTAATTTTAATAATTAAAAAAAGAATAGCGTTCTATATTGATCATATGAGAGCAATAAAATACAAGTAACTTTAGCTATCATGAATGAGATATATTAGGAGTGAAATGGTTTGCGCATAATTTGAGACTTATTTCATACATCAACAAATCAAATGAAATTTGCCAATATTGGAGCCACTTTAACATAAGATAATCATACCGGCATCCTGCATTGAATAGGCATTAGAAGAGAAGGCAAAGAAGAATTTATAAGAATTTTAATAGAAAACAAATTCTATCTAACCGATAGCTCTGTCGTTAAGTGGCGGCTTTTTAATCGAAAAGTTTCAGGTTCAAATCCTTATCGGATCACATATAATAAAAAAAATTAGTGTATATTAAAATAATTTAATAAGAAGTTCAAATGTCAAATAGGCAAAATATTAATATTAACAGGCAATATTTACTATAATAAATTATAATAAATAAACAAATTCCTTTGTTTGTTTAAATTAAGCTAAATGTAAAGTTTTTAAGAGTTCCTTATTATTAGAAGATAGCTTTATTATATACTTTTAATTGAACTTGCCTGTGTCTATGGCTTTATTTTTGATTCTGTCAGTTAGTGATACATTTATATTAGAAAACTGACCACAAATTTATAAGAATTGTACGGTTCAGTGGTTAGCAAAGTTTTTTTTAAATTCAACAGAAATAATAAAAAAAATTACAAATAAAATTAATTTATTTGTATAGTTATCTTTAAAAATTTGTATCTTTAAAAATTTGAAACTTTAAAAACATAGACCAAATAATTATATAGACGATCAGTTTCATATAAAAAATTTTTAGGGTTTTTTTTATGTCAGTCCGTACATTTTTGGTTCATTAATTTAAAATTTATACAAGTAGGTACTTAAATAAAAAAAAATTTAGATTGAAATTAAAAAAAATATTTCACCATTAGGCGAATTTGAACCCACGATTCCAACATTTTATAAAATACGAAACATACAAAAAGTAAAATAGGTAACTTATTCATCTTGAAACTTTTAAAATTTGACAACAAGAACAAAAATTTATCAGTCATTTGTTTTTGTTTACTTTTCTGTATGTGTATATTAGAATCGAAGCATAATCTGCGTAATACAAAATGTACAAAATGATTTTATTAATTTGTATTAATATGCAATTTACGTATTTATATGTATTATAGTATAATGTGATATGTGTCTAAATGTAAGTTTACTTGTATTTTGTTAGATAAAAATCTTATATAAATTAGCGAGTGCCTATTTTGTTTTTGGTGTACATGCAAATGTAAGAATCCAATATTTAAGTGAATATTTTTTATTAATGACATTAATATTTCGAATTAGATTTTCAAACATGTTATTGTTGTATTAATATCAGTATATGTATCAGTATATAATATAAATGTAAAATGCTGGATTAAGTCTATTCGAAAGAAGAACTGTCACCATTTCAGCAATTTACTTGTATATTAAAACACTTTTAAATGCAAAAGATCTACCATCAATTTTTGGTTAATGAAAATTTTCAACTTTTTAAGCTTAAAAGTTTTTAAACATTAAAATAACTGTTTCTTATATCAGCAATTTACTTTTATATTAACACAGTAACAAATTCCCAAGATCTACATTCAATTTTTTATTTTCTACATTTTAGGGGGCTAGTACTACTTTAATAAAAGTATATATTGAAAAAAATATTTTTTTTATTTTATTTTTTTTTATATTAATCAATTGTCAGATTATTTCTGCTTTTCCAATTCTCGGCTTTGTTTAGTCCTTCGTAATCAACTGCACTAACTTCATCAAGACGGTTTTATTAGTAATGAGTTGAGATATCGTACCAAAGACCTGGAGTGACACTAATCAAGATAATATAATATAAACAAAAGCATATATAATTTTATATATTAGTTTACATACCTCTAAACCTATCTAGGTGTTGATTATAATAAGCAGACTTAGTTAAATGTCTGAATATACTCAAAATATAACAACAGTTTCAATAATGTGGGAAGCCTTTGTTAATCAGACACCCTTCAGGGTTTTGTAAAACATTCTAAGAGATATGCTAAGAGATGGCAAAATTCCGCAAAGAAAAATTGCAAATATCAAAGTTAATGTTTGAATGTTTAAATAAAATAATAATTTTCTTGCAATATAAAAAAAAATTTAAGTCCGGATACTATAAATTATAATAATAATTATTATTACTTATATTGTAATATATATATCTATATAAATACTTTACCATTCAGTTTTAATTTTTGTATATATTTTCATTTATAAAAATGAAGGAGCCATAAATGCACATTTATTTCGCTTTAATGAGATGCATGCAATGTAATTCCTACATTTTATGAGAAATTTTACACGTGCTGTTTATAAAAACCAATAAATAATATTATTTATAATTTACATACTATAATAATATATGTAAATTTTTCAGGTTTTTAACCTTTATAACCTCAAAAATCCCTCACTTTATTTCACTCTGTTCCTATATAATTTTCAATAGCATGAAAACTTTCTTTTAATAAAATTTTATTGAATTTTGTTTTATTTTTTTTAAATTATTTTCATTTAATTGAATAGTAAAATAAAATGAAATGAAAATAAAACAATTAAAGACTTTTACAATTGTACTATATTATATAAATTTCATTTTATCAATAGCAACTACTTGTAACTTATGTTAAAAAATAAACAATAACTAATAATTTTTTTTTTTTTTTTAATATTTTACAAAACGTTCGCCTCATTTGTTCTTTTAAGTAATAGTATTGTCACTACAATATTAATTAGTGCATGTCATTTAATACTCCCATTACAATAAAACTGATTTATCTTTTTTTGCTTTTATAAATATCTTTTAGTTTTTTTTTTTTTTAAATAAGTTCATTATTTTACTGTATTTAATGTCATAATTGTTTATTATATGCACGCGGATTTTTTTTTAAACATCGAAACACATGAACGAGACAAGGCAACAATTTAAAAGTATTTATGAAAAAAAAAAACCAAAAATAAAGCAAAATTTATAATTCAATAAATAATAAATGAAAAATTGTAAAAATATTTCAATCGAAAGTGAGAAATGTTTTCCTGCATTGCTATAACGGTATTTCCTTTTTTTGATGCAAAACATACTATTTTCGGAAATAGAAGTGTCACCAAATAGAAAAACATCTATCAGTGTTTGATCTTCGAAGCTGTTTTGTGTTCTCTTGGAAATGGTAGCTTAATTTTTGATGTATTGACGTTCTTCTATGAAGAAATTGCACCTTCATAGAAGCTAATCACATATTTCACTATTATTTTTGGTTCCGATATTGAACTCTACTTTTTAATTAGATTTGAATTAGAGAGTTCCTAAACCTTTTCTAAAGATAGATGACTACCGTTAGATGTTAAGCATAACATATATTAGACCTAAACATAAGATTCAAAAAGAATCAGAATAAAAATGCACTACAACTTTGAGGAGTTAGTTTAATAGCTCAAACATTGTAGAAGTTTTGAACACCGACAGAAGAACGGACTGACGAATATAGTGAAACTTAAACGTGTTAAGTTAATGCAGCAGTTAATTTTTCCAAATTTATAATAATTAATGTTAAGTTTAGAAAATTAAATTTAATTTTCTAATTATTAAAATAATTACTACATAATGAAAATATTTATTGTTGGAATTTGGTGAACACAATAATGTAGAGAATTTGATTTAAAATTTTTGATTGTGCATTGTTTAAATAAATTTGTGTTTAATGTCGCATTGTTTTAGTTTATTATTAAATATAAAATTGGTTAATTGAGATATGTGGAATCTTAATAGTATTCTAAATATGAGGTTTAAGTAATTATAAAATTGTCTTCTTTTTCTACGGTTTTTATAAGTTTCAAGGAATTAAACTTCCTGTAAATTAGAGTAATAAAAAAAATGTAATGACGTTTAACTAATTGTTTTTCTGTAAAATTTCTGCACCTGATCTTTTAAAAATCCATAAAATTTAAATTAGACCAAAAATGTAGCATGATGCACATATAAAGTGCAAAATAGAGCTATCCATCTCATAAATAATGGATAGGGTTATCTGCCATTACCTGTGTCATCTCAACGCTCACTTCACTTAGTCATCGCAGCATTGTCTGGTCACTAACTCCGTTTTATAGATATTTTCTAGGGAAGAACAGCTGTTCTATTGAAATGGAACAATTAATGTTTCCTCTCAAAGTTGTTCAACGTGAAACAAAGATACTGCAGATATTCATTCCTATACAGTTGAATTAGTAAGATGGCGAAATACCAAACACGTCCATGTAATGTGTTTTCTAAAGTTTGTAATTTATATATGTAAGACCCAAAAAAAATTTAAGAAGAATAAAAACATCCATCTTCAAAATATCCCCCAAAATTTTTTCCTTCATCCAAATTAATTCTAATTCCCAAATCCTATTCTCAATTTTCTTTCCCGATTCTAAGAACCAAACGATACATATTTATTTAAGGTCCAGTTAGTTAAAGTCTAACACCACTCAGATTAAGGACAGTGATTCTGAGTGGCTTTTGAAACCTACATTTCTTGAATAATAAACTTTACACTATTTCACATTAATTAGAAGGCTTACTAAAATTATTTATATAGAACTCCATTGAAGAATGGAAGTTTGCATTTTAACGAAGCGACGATCCGAATCTATGATAAGAATCTTGGAAATTGTATTTCATTATAATAAGAGTCAAATACGAAGCCTTACTCCAACCAGCTCAATGATTTCTAGAATTTACAAAATATAATTAACTCATAAAAGAATTAGAATAAAAATCTAGATTTTATTTGCACCAGGAAGTAATTCTATTACTCTTTTCTTAATTATTAACTTAATTTAGAATGTAATGCATCAAAAAGGTACTCAAAAGGTGTTAAAAAGAGTGTCTCTTTCAATCAAAAACCATAGAAATGAATTGTATCATATATTAAATGCATTTATGAAGAAAATCTATGTCTTTTCTATCACTAATGGTAATGGGATACAATTTACTTTAAATAAATAAACAAACATAGAAATTAATAGCATTTATAAAAAGGTGATTGAGGTGAGATATTTTTATAAGGAACTTAAAATGATATCATTTAAAAATGTTACGTTTAATCGCTTACAACGAACATCAAACGAATAGATTTTAACGAAGATATATCATTGCAACATCATACAAAAATTCATTGGAAGTGTTTTAAAAGAAATTAAAAAAAAATTTCCGGTGAAATAACGGTAATGGTAATAAAATGTACATTGAAAAAAAACTTTCATTCATTTCATTTCTGTTAAAAGTGTCATCTCCATCTTTTGATATGATGGCGATGATACTTTTAACACAAATTATAAAATATCAGACAGTAAAAAAAAAATTTAGTTTTATTACAATAAAGATACTTTCTGTTTATTTTGTTGTTAATGGGATGATAACTGATAAGTGACTTCACGATTCCGTTAAAAAAATCATGAGTCATTTTATTTTAAAATTTAATACATTGAATATTAAAATATTGTTAACATATACCGGAAGTACAATGACTTTTTTATTGAATTAAACTTTTTAAATTAAAAGCACGGTTTTTGGAAATTATTTAAAATTTTTCTAATTAAAGCTTTCAGTAATAAACCTGCGAATATTAAATGTTGTTTGCAAACACTGTTTTTTGTTGAAGCACATTTGTTAAGCATGCGTGTATGCGTTGGATCCATAAGTAGAGGAATCATTTTCATATCTCAAATTTATTAAATAAATACAAAAGTGAACTAATTTTATATTATATTGTAAATGAATATTTTTTTTTAAATAAATATTAGAATAGTCCAATTCCTTCCTAATTGTTTGAAGGTTCCATTTGAAATGCAGTTATTTTTTTTTATAGGGAATAGCTTGCTATATCTTTACATCTAGGCTGTGCGACTGTCGTGAGTGAGGCTTTCCTCAATTTGGTATTAAATATTAAAAAATGAATTTAAATTACAATATGGATTCATGTACTGCGACTGTTAAAGTATACATTCCTACAAAAAAAATACCTATTTGGAATTATATATGATATATAATACCTTTTATTTTAAAAACTAGAAAACTGTTATTAAGTATTGCATTTCTATGTAAAGTACTCTGCCTTTTGCAGTTCCTTTGAGCGGTTTAAGCAAATATTTCAATTCTTCATTAAGCTTTGTAAATTTAAAAAAATTTTGTAAACCACTTTTTCCTTTAGCTCTTTCCGTTAAGAAGGTGCATCCCTTCAAAGTTCAAAAAAATCCTATACTTAATAGACATCTAAGTCATCTAAGTCTAAAAGTAAAACTTTTTATATTCTGTTTTAAAAGCTTTCAAACCAAATGCATACATTATAAAATTATTATAGAATAGAGTATACAAAATAATTGTAGAATAGAATGAATATGTATTTGTTAATTTTATGTACACGTAAATAGAGTATTTATAGTATTTATATTTAAAAACCGAGTACATCAATATAATAAAAAAATTTTAATGTGTAGTATATATATCCAGTATGTACTATATCAATATGTAATATGTAGCTTTTAACAGCTTTGTTTTTTTTATACCCGTATGACTATATAGTCAAAGGGTATAATAAATTTGCCATTACGTTTGTGAACGCAGAGAAGGAGGGGGGGTAGATATAGACTCAAGTGTATGGATCGGATCAGAATCGAAAAATAAATCGATTTAGCTATGTATGTCCGTCCGACCGTCCGTCCGTCCGTCCGTCCGCACGATAACTCAAAAACTAAAGGAGCTAGGATCTTGAAATTTTCGCAAATTCATTTTTTTGCAAGTTAGCCGTTATCGCTATTTAAATCCAGCCATTTTGGTCCATGGGTTCGGGTAGCTGCCATACAACTCTTTTTTTTATATGAGTGTTACTCTGTACCTATTACAGCTACGTGTCTGAAATTTTGCCAAAAGTAGTTTAGTTTTATGGCCAAAGAGTCTGCAAAATTTGGTTGGTCTAGTGGAGTGGGTTCGAGCAGCTGCCATACAACTTCTTATTTTATATGAGCATTACTCTCCACCTAATTAAGCTGGGTGTCTGAAATTTTGCTAAAACTAGTTTAGTGTAATGGCCAAAGTTTCTGCAAAATTTGGTTAGTCTACTGTAGAGGGTTCGAGTAGCTGCCATACAACTCCTTATTTTATATGAGCATTACACTACACCTAATGAAGCTGGGTGTCTGAAATTTTGCCAAAAATAGTTTAGTGTAATGGCCAAAGTTACAGGAAAATTTGGTTGGTCTACTACAGAGGGTTCGAGTAGCTGCCATACAACTTCTTCTTTTATATGAGTATTCCACTACACTTAATAAAGCTGTATGTTTGAAATTTTGACAAAAGTAATGTACCGGATAACGGTCATACGGGTATCCCAGAGTTGACACAGTCTACTCTACTACACTCTTCCTCGTTTTATCTTCTTTTTGTTATCTTTTTTTTCTTTTTCATTATATTTAGAGTACTCGGTGTACTTGGTGTATTTTAAAAGATTTAGAAGAATTCAAATTTGATTTTCAAAACATCAAAGTATTTATGAGAGAAAAGCTTTTCAATATTCTTATTTGAAATAAAACGAATAGGATAAATAAAGTTAAGTTGTAGTTTAAGTATTCACCATATTAACAGCTTTTAGAACGAATGTATAGAATTAGAATGCAGTATTTGAATACATTCGATAATTTTAATAAAGAAATATATTTGTGCAGATTTCTAATACTTAAATTGCTAGAATATAAGTTCTATATAAGGTTTATCTTAAATTCGCAATCCCTAACAATAGCTGATTTACATAAGCTTTATAAATGTCCATCATATAGCTTCTAAATAATTTATATTTAATACATGTCTCCAAATTTAATAGGTACATATATAAAATGTACTAAAAAAACAAGTAAAGAAACAGTCAGTCGGTGCAACCGACTTAGAAATACCCTACACCTATTTGGTTCAAATTTAAGGACATATCCATAAGTCATTTTAACACCATTTAACAGCTGTTATTAATTTGATCGTAAGACATAGCTAACCAAATTAACTTTATAATACTAAAAACATTTTCTAATTACACTATCTATTAAAAAATATTACAAATTTTTACTAATTTATCTATTTAAAAATATTAAAAAACAAACAAACTTGAAATAAATGAAAATATATTTATTCCAATTCAATTACAAAATGAAAAAATTCTAATTATTAAATTTTGTGATAAAAAAAAAATCAAAGCATAATATATTTACTAATCCAAATTTTTCAAAATTGCAATTATTTTAAATGGTTAGTTTATATACCTAATAGAAAAGCTTATAAACGCAAAATAAACAATAAATGTATTTCTAAAATAAAATTACAAATTTAGACCTTTTCATATAATTCATTTAAATATAAAAATAAATTTTACATAAATGCAGCAAGTTCCTTTGAACATAGCGGAACCATTACAATTAAGTCTAGATTTCGGAGACATATAGGACATAGGAAATATATTCTTTGGCTTTGAAATTAAACTCGACCAGAACCAATTCCCATGGTACTTTCATAACTAGTAACCTAGAGTTTAAATTTCATCAAAATACCGGCATTATTTTTTGAGTTATGGTGTTTTTAAGATATATGTTTTTTAGTCCTTGAACTTGTCAAGGGTTCCATAACCCGAAACCATGGTACGATTTCGCCCATATGCAGTCCCGTCATACTTTCAATAGTAGTTAACCCTTGTATACAATTGTAACGTTCTATCTTAATTTTAAGTTACTAGTTTTATTAATTTCGATGATAAGCTTTTACACATTTGGGGGGTCTAAGATAGGACCTGAACCACCAGTCCAAATTATCCCAAATTAGGGGGGCACAGAAGAAATAGTAAAGAATACCCTGGGCCAAATTTGAAGCTTCTACATTTATTTCAAGTTACTATTTTTATTAATTTCGAAAATATGCTTTAAGGTCCTCGGAACTGAGTGGCTGGTCCCCGACCCACTAGTCCAATGGGGCCCAAATTTCAAAGACACTTACGCAATAAGAAGGGACAACTTTATACCAAATTTGAAGGTTATATCTCCATTGGTTTCGGAATTACGCTAGTTTGGCCTAAATTCGATCAAAAAGTTCTGAGTTCCGAACCCATTGTCCAATCCTCACCGTACGTAATCACCGCCGTAGTTTCATTACCAATAACCTACAACACAAATTTCATAAAGATAGCCTCATTAGTTGTTGAGTTATCGTGATTTTTAATATATGTTCGTTATCCCTGACACCGACTAAAAGGTCCAGAATCCGAACCCATGGGCTGATTTTGCCCTTATACAGTCCGCGCTTTACTTATAGTACTAGTTAACCCTTGTACACAATTTGAACGGTCTATCTTAATTTTAAGTAATTATTTTTAGTAATTTCGATTATAAGCTTTTAAAACTTGGGAGGTCTGAGAGGGCTACTGAACCACCTCTCCAATTGATTCCAAATTAAGGGAACCCGCAAGAGATAGTAAAGAACACCCTTGTGGCAAATTGGAAGCTTCTACATTTTTTCAAGTTGTTATCTTTATTAATTTTAAAGATATGCTTTAAGGTCTTCGGAAATGTGGGGCTGGTACCCGACCCAGTACTCCAATGGGACCCAAATTCACAAGACACTTAGGAAATAGGAAAGGACACCCTGATACCAAATTTGGAGGTTCTATCTTCATTGGTTTCGGAATTATGCTCGTTTGGCCTAAATTCGATCAAAAAGTTCTAGGTTCCGAACCCATGGTCCAATCCCGACCTTACGCAATCCCCGAAGTAGTTTTATTACTAGTAACCTACAGCACAAATTTGATGAAGATAGCTTCATTAGTTGTTGAGTTATCGTGATTTTTTATATATGTTCGTTAGCCCTTCGATCGATTAAAAGGTCCAGAATCCAAACCCATGGGCCGATTTCGCCCATATGCAATCCCCGCCGTACTTTCAGTCCTAGTAATCTACAGTTAAAATTTCATCAAGATAGCTCCATTATTTTTTGAGTTGTCGTGCCTACGGACGGACGGACGGACGGACGGACGGACGGACGGACGGACGGACAGACGGACGGACGGACAGACGGACGGACGGACGGACATGGCTATATCGACTCAGGCGGTCACGCTGATCACAAATATATATACTTTTCCATATCTAGCTCGCTTCCTTTAGGTGGTTACAAACACCATACCAAAGTTAATATACCCCTTTACCTATTCTATAGGTGTAGGGTATAATAACTCAAAAAAGTAACATAATATAAAAACACTGCCTCAATCAACACAACCAATCAAAAATAATTAATATTAAATTACAATGTTTAAATTCCTAACACCAAATTGATCATTTGAAAATACAAAAACTTCCGGTGAATAAAAAAGGAAGGAAAATAAACAGATATCATTTATTATTACATAGTGCATTGTAAATAGGTACTTTGTGTTCCTAGTATGCCTATATAACCATAATTATAAATATTTCATAAACAAAACACAAATAAATTATTTATATTAAAAAAGCTATATAATAATGACTTGAAACTTTTTTTTAAATTTAATAGTCTGTCACTATTACAATGATATTGCAGTATTTTTTTTCTCTTTTCCATTTTTCACCTATTCACCTACTGAAACTTTTTTTAAAAAAAATTCCAAAAAAAAAATTTACAAAATAAAAATGAAAGAAAAATTTGTTTAAATAAATTTATTATCACATAATCACAAATTGTCTCTCATTTAAATTACTTTCTCAATGGAAATGTTTAACAACATTTTCTCTAATAAGAAAAAAACAATAAACAAAATATCAATGAGAAAAGAGTTGTATTGTAAACATGCAATAACAAAATAAAACAAGTTACTACACCTTGACTTAACATGGCAATTCAACACGAAAGAAAATTAACTCACCACAAAACAAATTTCGCATTTTAATGGTAACTATAGAGAAATGATAAATTGTAAACAAACGTCATACTCATATGTTCAATTATGTTCAGTGTTTATTAAAATTTCAATATGAGAAAAATTGTAGAGAAAGGTATAAAAGTGGAGAGAGAAATATGCAATTTGGTTTGTTGGATACTTGGATTAGATCGATCTATAGTATGAGAGAGATGTAAACACAATGATACAAAATTAGAGAATATTATTATGCAGTATCTATATGATGCCGATCTTACACAGTTTAAAATCATTTCTTTCTTACCATTATTTAACATTGTACATTGTACAATATTGTGCACAACAACAAATAGCTTATTGGTGAATTGGTGAAAATTTATTCTTCCATTTCTTGTATCTTATAAACCTAGTTATTTGATAATGTAATTCAAAAAAACCTACCACTCTCACCAAACAACCTTACTATTTTGTTTAGTTTCTTTTAAACTTTTGTTTTTTTTTTAAACTGAATATTAAAATAAAGTTGTGGTATCTTAAAATAATTTTTTTCTGAGACAAATCAGTTTGACTAAAGTATCTTAAAGATTCACATTGCAAAAAAAATAAACATAACTGGACTAAAAAAAAAAATTTTAATATTTTTTTTAAATTTTTTTTTGTTATAAAACCGCTAACGGATAAAAAAAAATTTCTTTTATTTTCTTCTCAATTGTTTTTTTGTGTGTTTTAAAAATTTAAATAAAAATTTTTATGTATTTTTTTAGTATTTTTAAAAATTTTTTTTTAATTTAACTTTCATTTAAAACAACGAGATACAGTGAGAAAAAAAAATTTGTAGGTATTTTGATTTAAAAATAATAAAAATGATAAACTGTATATTAATGTGGGCAGATTATGCAAAAATATGAAAAAATATTTAATATTTGATTTGACAGCTGTTCGTACAAAATAAAATTAAATATTTTTTTTAAAATCCCTCTGGCAAAAGAATTTGGTACTTAATGAAAATTCTTATGAAAATTTCAGATTAAACGGATTTATTGTTTTTTTTCCCACACTAACAAATTTTGTTTTTGTTTTTGTTTTTTTAATTTAAAAGAAAAAGAAAAAAAATTCAATAAAATAAAAATATTAAATTGTGAATATTAAAGAATAGGTAACGAAAATTAAGTGAATAGATTAAAAAAAAAATATCTTAAAATTTATTAGTAATAAAAATGAAATAATAAAAAAAAGAAATTTAAAAAGTAAAAGTGCAATATAGTATATAGCTAGCTATGTATAACATAATACAATAATATATATCTATGTATATAATATGTTAATTTTATATATTGTAAGATAAATCGATAAATAAATAATAATAGTCTCCCAAAAAAAAAAAATTGATTTTTAATAACAGGTGATAAATTAATCATTTCAAAAAAAAAAAAAATATCGAAAAAATAATACCGATTTTAAAAAAATTTCTCATATTTCAAGTGAAAATTTTCAAATTTTTAATAAAAAATAAATCACGTTGTAAATTAAAATTTATATATACGAGTATATATATATATATTATAAAAGATACATATATAATTTTAATTGGATTTCAAATATGAAAATAATGAAATAATGTTTTGAAATATATTTAAAAAAAAAAAAAAGTACAATTAATAAAATTGTAACTGTAAAAAACAAAAATTTTTTTTAATTTTGGATTACCATGCGTCGAATAACAACCACAAAAATAATAACGGTAGAGTTTTTGACGGTCGATAAATTTCATATAAATTTCACCAAAGGTATTTTTTATTTTTAAATATATTTTTTTATTTGATATTTATTTTTATATCAGTTCTTTTCATTTATTTAAATAAAATATTTATTTATTTTTATTAGTTTTGGATTTGTTTTTTTTTTAATATTTTTTTAATATTTTTTAAAACGAGGAAGAGTGTAGTAGAGTAGACTGTGTCAACTCTGGGATACCCGTATGACCGTAACATATACATTATATCATCCGGTTAATTACTTTTGGCAAAATTTCAAACATTCAGCTTTATTAGGTGTAGAGTAATGCTCATATAAAAGAAGGAGTTGTATGGCAGCTACTCGAACCCTTTGCAGTAGAGCAACCAAATTTTGCAGTAAATTTGGCCATTACACTAAACTATTTTTGGCAAAATTTCAGACACCCAGCTTTATTTGGTGTAGTGTAATCCTCATATAAATGAAGGAGTTGTATGGCAGCTACTCGAACCCTCAGCAGTAGACCAACTAAATTTTGCAGTAACTTTGGCCATTACACTAAACTATTTTTTGCAAAATTTCAGACTTCCAGCTTCATCAGGTGTAGTGTAAAGCTTATATAAAAGAAGGAGTTGTATGGCAGCTACTCGAACCCTCTGTAGTAGACCAACCAAATTTTGCAGTAACTTTGGCCATTACACTAAACTATTTTTTGCAAAATTTCAGACACGCAGCTTCAATAAATATAGAGTAATGCTCATATAAAATAAGAAGTTGTATGGCAGGTACTCGAACCCGTGGACCAAAATGGCTGGTTTTAAAACTCGATTCCGTTTTTTGCCTAAAAACGAATTTGTGAAAATTTCATAATCTTAGCTCCTTTACTTTTTGAGTTATCGTGATGATGACGGACGGACGGACATACATAGCTAATTCGATTTATTTTTCGATTCTGATCCGATCCATACACTTGAGTCTATATCTACCCCCCTCCTTCTCTGCGTCACAAACGTAATGGCAAATTTGTTATACCCTTGGACTATATAGTCATACGGGTATAAAAACAAAACGATTAAGAGTTTAGAATATATTGTGTCAACTCTAGGATACGCGCATAAAAGTAATATAAACATTATATAATCTGGATAGAAACTTTTCATTTAAAACGTCAAATTCACAATTTATTATGCTTCCTATACACGATGGACTGGGCTTTCAACTTGGTACGCGTACTTACGAAGTTGAATCATGTATGGGCAAGTTGAAAGACCATTTTGAAGTTTGAAAATCTGTTTAGAAAAAAATCAGAAAATTTTGATCTTTCGTGGGCGGAGTCTTTGTTTGCATTTTTGTTGCATCGCGTATAGGCAAGTCGAAAAACTGAAATATTATTTTCTTTTTTTTCGTTTTTTTGAATTTTTTTTATTTTTTGACACGAAAGAACGTTGCGATTTTCCGATTTGAAAAAATAATAAAACTATTATGTATTAAATAACAAATAATTAAATAAGTATTTAAATTAAATCTGTTAAAAATTCAAATTCAAAATTGTCAGGTACTGCTTAAATTTAACATATTTTTCAAAACAAAAAAAAAATAAACGATGGTTCGATGGTAGGTTGGGCAGTGTATGGTAAGGTTTGTAAACATGTCCGCTTACCAAGTTGAAAATCTTGTCCATTCATGTATGGGCTACATTAGAATTTGTATTAGAACCTCTTGCACTACATAGCAAACATATTTGAACCGACATTGGTCTCAGACGTGTTTATCTTTGATTAGATTCTTTGATTAAATTCATAGCTTTGCATAACAAACGTAAAAGCAACTTTAGTATAACATTTGACCTACTTACATATGGTTTTAAAAAAATGTCGCGATATTCAATTTTAGTTCAATGAATGTACATGGTATTATAGGTTATACCATAAGTATACCATATTTGAAATTAGATACAGTTTAATAAATATATTATTTAGTTTTGTAAAATAGATAAAATATATATATATATATTATATATGTATATAAAACACGTACTAAATAAGATGAAATTGTTTATTCACTAACACCTACGTGCTTTAAAAAAAAAAAAAAATAATACAAGCAGTTTTTGTGAAAATTGATTTTATTATTACTTTTGTGGTTCGTTTGCGATTGTTGAAATTGAAAGTGTGCTTTATATTGTATTGTTATCTCTTTCACTTTTTTATTGTTTTCTATGTGGTTTATTTTTTTATGGAATTTGGCAAATTTCTTTTTTATTTTTCATTTTAAAATTTATAAGCGATTAATTAATATGGAATATTTTTTTATTTAAAAATTTTATTAAAGTTATAGTTTTATATTTAGAGATAAATTAAATGATGATTAAATAGAATTTTTTTTTAATAATTTGGACCGGTTTAAAATAACGGGTTGATAACCTTTGAATTATTAGATACAAAATTGTAAATATTATGTAGGCCAGGTTAAGTTAAGTGAAAGGATATGAAAACTGTAATAAAAGAATTAGGAACAACAAGCTTCAAGTACAGTCTATCTCGATTTTTAGTAAAAATAGGAAGATTTAAATGAAGAAAGAACTAGTTTTGAAACAAGTTTTGTTCTGTTTATCATGATCAAGATTTTTAAGTAAATCGCATTATCTAAATCATAAATGGATTTGTTTAGAAATTATATCGCTTGCATATGCTTCTGCAAGTGATTGGGTGTGCTTTTAAGATGACGTCATTGCATTCTTGTATTTTATTTAGTATATTTTGGTGCGTCTTTTTTAGTACATCACAATTTCAAAGAATGAATAATGAAATGACTTTGGATATTTGGACCAGTGACGTCATAAAGTAAAGCTATGTGACAACGGAATAAGGTTGTTTTTAGATCAATAAAAATATACCTCAATATTTATGTATTGTATATGTTAATAGATTTGAATCCAATTGATTAAAATATTCCTACACTTTTTTTTTTTTGTTTTTGCGAGGGTTGTGGGAAGCATCGCCTGGCCCGCTCATTGTACGGGGTTCATCTGGGGAGTGTTGGACTTTAACCAACTGAAACCACCCCCCTTTTTTTAAAACTAAACTTGGTATGGACCTTAAATACATATGTATTTTTTGGTTTTTAGGTTTGGGATTAGAAGGAAATTAGGGTATTAGGGTTAGGATTACGATTTAGGAATTGGGATTATGATGGATAAAGGAATTAATTTAAAAGAAAGTCATGAAGATGGATGTTAATGTTCTTCTCCGGCACTTCTTAATTCTTTATAATCGTATTATAAATGAATGTAAGAAGCTGTGAATGAATGTGCTTGTTATAAAGTATGAAGGAAAACTACTTGCTTTTTATTACTTTAAAACTCATATGTATGTATGTTTATAGTTTCTTTTCTTCTGAAGTCCATACGTCCATTAACATTTCAATATAATAACAATTTCAGTTATAAAGAAAATAATATTAATTAGTGAATAATATTTTAATATACCATATCTTATTCTTAATATTGTGTGTAATTAACATTATCTAATTTATTACAGTGATCAAAGATTCTAATAATAGTTTTTTTTAACATTACTTAAATATTTGAATTTATAATTATCATTAATAGCAAATTACAAAATTAAAAGACTTTTAATTATTATATTTTAAAAAATTTGAAAGTTAATTTTTTTTTAAGTAACTTTCCCACAACCTATTTCTTAAAATCTATGGATATTTATTTCATATTAATAAATAGAAGCTGTAGAATACACTATACCACAGAGATGTTTTAGCTTCTTAATTTAAAATCATCTTTAATATTAATTTTAAAATTATTCAATCTTAATTTCTATATTTATGTTTCTAATCACTATCTAATGGAATCAATCAAAAAGCACTGAGAAAAAATCTTAATTGTGATTTTAATCCGTTAATACTGTATTTCTTTTTACAAGACTTTTACTTATATTGTTCAAATGTCAACTTCAAATGCACTAGTTTCTCTTGATAATTAAAAATTCTGCGAGCTTCCAATTAAAATCTAGCACTATTTTATTTAAAAATCTAATCCCAAAATTTTTTGGTAGGTACTAATAACGACCTGAAATAGTTTCGTTAACATTTCGGATTCTGTACGAAAAACTATTTTCAAATAAAATTTTTAGAGAAATGGAATTATAATTATATTTTTCAATTTTAAAGTTTTCCAAATGTAAATGAAATCTGCCTGAGTTCAAAATATTTTTAAAAATTTAAACCTAAGAGAAAATATTTACTCAAAATAACAAAACTATACGTACGTGATGTGTCTGATTGTAGTTCATTACACTTTACTAGTTGAAACATTTTTTAAATGTTAATCTTGATTATCGAGTATATTCTAATCCAGTTTAAAAGAGTGGTTTTAATTACAAGAGAAATTTAATGGATTATAAACAAAGTTGTTGTTAAATGTAATAACTATAAATAAGTATTGATATCTCAAAAAAAATATTTTTTAAAAGTTTTTTAATTCGAATTTTTTAATACAAGAAATCCATAAGCAGTGACTTTAGGAGGAATATTATGAAAGGAACTACATATATGTATAACGAATAATATACAAAGAATCATTCCTAACTAAGTCCTTTTTGCCCACCCTTTTCTTTTTTATGGGTTATAATATATAAAAAGGTCTTCATATATTTAATGTAATAATCAGTCAAACCAAGTTCAGTTTGTCTAAGTGCAAAAGAATAATATTAAATGATAAAATTAATTTAAGGACTTACTGAAAAAATTTAAAGAATTGTCTGATAGGTTGCAGCGGCTCTCATCGCTCAGCATCATGTTAGTGGTTAAACCATTTACTTAAAAACAAATTGGCAACCAAAAAGCAACGCTAAGGCGTGTTTCAACATCTCTGGGGATCGTGATTATAATCCAATAATGTTCATTGAAAATATTATTATTTATATATCAGTTTCTTGCTCATCTTTTACGATTACTTCTACATAAAATAAGTTCTTATGTGGCAGTAAAAAAGCAAAAGACAACCGCACTTATTTCTAAATAACTAGAGAAGACTTAACTAACTTAGTGAAATTTATTCTCAAAATAGTGTTGCTGTTTTTTAAGATTAGGCGGGAAATATTAAGATTTTTTCACTACAAACCTATCCTTTTCTTCCAGCATTCGTCCATAAAACACACTTTATTGTATGTTGGACATGGAAAGCTTCGAAAGCCCTCTATAGTATCTTGTAGCATTTTGAACCGAACCTTAAAATTGGGTCTTGAAAAAATAGGATTCTGGGATTATGAGATGAGAATAATTATATATATCAAGTTAATATATAAATATCAGTGGCGTCTCGTGAAAATTTACGCAGGGTGTGCAAAAATACTATAAAAGTTAAATTTATAAAAAAAAAAACAATTTAAGACATAATAGGATAATTAAAACAAAGAAAAAAAAATATGTTATTATGTATTTTCTTTTTTTTTTTAATTCTTAAAATATTCACAATTTTTTATATATTAAATTAATTCTTCTGGATTTTTTAGTGAACTGTTCAACAACTTGTTCAAAAAAGTCAAAGGCATGATTTTGTCTTAATTGAATCAAAAATTCTTTTTCAATGGCTAATAATGATAACGCGGAAAGCCTGTCATTCGACATAGTGCTTCTATTAAAAGTTTTAATCCTTTTTAGCGTTGAAAAACTCCTTTCAGTTGTTGCCGTTGTGGATGGAATTATCATTATTAGATGGCAAAGTTGTAAGGATTCTGAAAACGTTTCTTCTAATTTTGCAGATGTAATTGTATTGGCCATTTCAGTTACACTTTTACTTCTATAGCATTCGGAATTAAAAATTACTTTAAGCTCATTTTCTAACTTCAAATAATTAAATTTTGTAATACATCCATAGGTAGCTTTTAAAGAAGTTAATAAATCGTTAGGAAATTTATTTATAAATTCAGCAAATTTGTCACAATTCAATAACTGGATAAATTTTATGTTTGATAAATCGTGATACCGTATGTCTATTTCACTAATAATTTTATTAAATATATTGTCATACATTTTTTTTAAATAAAGTTTATCTTCCTTTCTTTTTTCTGGCAGAGTACCAAGTCCATACTCTTCAATAGTATTATTAAGAATTGCATCAAATTTATTATTATTATTTAGTTTTATTATATTTTCTTTGCAATTGGTTATTTCTTTTAAACAAGTATTTATATCTAATGACTTTTTTTGAAGGATACTATATAATACATCGGTAAAACAAAATATTTCACAAAAAATATTTAATAAAAATAAAGTTTTGAACTGTGACAAAAAATGTAAATATCCACGAGCTAAAACAGTAGTGTTTTCACCCCAATTATCTGGACTGTCAATAATTAAATTGAAAATTTCAATTAAATTTAGTCTCTCTTTTTGAACTAAAATTAAAAGTCGAGAGTTGTATGACCATTTTGTATTACATACGGAAGGAATCTTTTTATTTAAGGTATCTTGCAAAAGTTTATCACGTTTTGATGAAGTAGAAAAAAATGCGGCTAAACTACTCATAGTGGTGAGAAATTGCTTCGTTTCTTTCGTAGTTTGTATTGATTTAGATAGAACTAAATTTAGTATGTGCGCATTGCAATGAATATAAAGCGCTTGTTTATATACATTTTTTATTTGGGCCTGTACACCATTAATTTGGCCAGACATAACAGGTGCGCCGTCATAAACCTGAGCAACCAATTTTGGACCAATTTCTAATTCATTAATCAGATTTAAAATTACTTTGCTGATGCCATTTGCACTTTGGTCATTACTTACATCACAAAATTTAAAAAACCTCTCTATTGATTCACCATTTTTGTTTACATAACGTAATATACATGAAAGTTGAGCTTTTCGAGATATGTCTGTGGCCTCATCAAATTGTATAGCTACGAATTTTGTTTCGTGAAGTTCACTTTTTATACAATTTATCATAGTATTATTTATTGCTTCAATAATATCATTCTGGATCAATGCGGATGTACCCTTAAAAACAGTTGAATTATCCATAAAATTTTTAAAAGCTATATCAAAAGTTGCTGTATAATCACACAAATCTTTAAAATTGCCTTTAAAAAAATTGAGCTTTAAATTTTTAAAACCATAAAGTAATTTCTATAAAATTACCTTTGTTTAATGAATTTTCAGTTTCATCGTGACCTCTAAAAGGCAATTCATGTATAGCTAAGAAAACGGTTACATCCAATAATACTTCAAACGCTTTTCTATTTTTTTGCACTTCTACGTTAAAATTTTGTATAGCAGTTTTTCTTTGGTGATCAAACAAATACTCGATTCGAGATTCACCAAATGTATTTAAAGCAAGAGCATTTGTTATATGGCTTACTGAAAGTGCATGTTTTGGTATTTTTTCATGCACGTGATTTATGTCACTATAACCTGTGGAACTCCACACTGTATCTGTCTTATTTTTAAATATTATACAAGGCCAACAAAACAATTTATTTAATACCGTTGACCCAGTTAACCACTGATTATTTTTATATAAATCACTGTTAAATTTTCTCTCATACTCCTTACCATTTTTCCTATATACACTTTTTAAGTCATTTAAATCAGGAATGGGCCTACCATTTTCTATTATGGTCTTTTTTTCATCATAACTAAGACTACTAAATTTTTTTTGTTGAAGCATAAAAACTACATCGTTACACTGATTCATATTTTTTATTTTAATTTACAACAGTATAAAGTCCAAAATGTTTTCTAAATTCTAATTAATCTTTTTAAATTTTAATACTAATTATGAACTATTGGGTTTTATTATTTAAAACAAAAAAAGCTAAAAAAAAAACTGCTAATGATATTTTTAAGCATAAGTGCGAAAATGTGCGACTACATAAAATGCACACAATCGATTCGCTATATATAATTCTAATATTTTATAAAGAGAAATAAAAAAAAAACAAATATGGTTACTATAGTTATTGTCGTTATTATTTTTTTTTTGTTTTCATTTAATTTGAAAACAAAAATTTTTAATAATAAGAATTATTATATGTAAATATTGCATGGGAGAAGAGAATAGTATTACTACAACACAACACAACTATCAAGTGCGACGATACTTTTCTACTTTTCTATTTATTATTTTAGAACAGTATGGATTGGGAAAGAATAATATTTAATATATTGGAATATGGAAAAATGTGCGACTACATAAAATGCACACAATCGATTCGCTACAAATAATTCTAATATTTTATAAAGAGAATAAAAAAAACAAATATGGTTACTATAGTTATTGTCGTTATTATTTTTTTTTTCTTGTTTTCATTTAATTTTATCAAGTGCGACGAAACATTTCTACTTTTCAATTTATTATTTAAGAAGTATGGGAAAGAATAACATTTAGTGTATTGGAATTTGGAATATGAAAAAATGTGCGACTACACAAGATGCACACAATCATTGATAATACGAGTATTTGATTTTCCAATATTTTTTAAAACATTTTTTCAATTATACTACATACGTATTACATAAATAAATGAATATTAATACTTTACAACAAATGCGATGAAGTTTATATGAGGTACAAACAAATTAAAAATATAAAATTACATTGTATTTTTGGACAAATTAAAAAAAAAAAAAAAATTTTATTTTACGAATTATAAAATGATAATCTCCAATTTTGCTGGGTGTGCAATGCACACCTTGCACACCCAGAGAAAACGCCACTGATAAATATATATATATATATATATATATATAAATTCATATTTGTGTGCTGTCTTAGATCCCAAGATTATTGCCTTAATCTTTAATGCTTATAAGCATTTGTCAAAAAAACTGATTTGTTGTGACTAGAAACAAGATGTCATATATATGCACGTATATATATGTGTCATATAATTTATCAAACACATAATATGTCAATTTATTATATTCTTATTTAGTCTTTCCTCATTTTTAAAACTATAGAACATATATATTGTGTAAGTTTACGTAATAAGATTTTTACATATTTCTATAAATACATATCTTTTATATATATATTTTTAACAGGCGATCCTTTATCATATTCACGTGTATTTATTTTTTGAAGGAAAAAACAAAGACAACTAATTCAAATGTTGAACTGTAAACCATAAACAAATTTTTAAAATTCAAACATCCTTTGACATGAAAAGGACATTAAAAAAATTTCTTAAAACAATGTTTATTTTGGGTCTTTTAGGTTTTATATACTAGTATATATATGATATATAAATTTAAAGAAAATTTCCCGGCTCACAGTTTGAATTTATGATCTCACAAAAAAAAAATACTAACAGTTTTTTTACCGTTAGATTTTCATTTTATATTTATTTCCTTAGGTTTAAAAAATTCCTAAAAATATTTTATAACTGTTTTAACAATTGGAATATGATTTTTGGAAGGTATCGTTTTAATGGATTTTAGAATTGGATCCAAAATCAAAGCTATCAGCCTTTTCTAGAATATGGAAGCTATACATAGCTTTCATTAGATCTTTTAAAAACGAGATTTTCTAAAATGTGATTTTGTGAAGACAAGATTTACTAATCCAGATTTTGACCATAAACTTTAAGTATGTTTAAGCTTATGAGAAGTATTTAGTGAAATATTAAGTAAATTAATATTATATAAAGCTACTATTTTAATATGTTTTGAATTTTATAGGCTGATATTTTAGTAGACGATTATAGAATTGGCCCGTCAAGCAATGCACGAACTACCAGCTCTATTTTCAATTTTTCAACAATGGAAAGGAAATAATTTGTTATATCGGATTTGCGTAACTATAATGGCAACACTGCCATTTAAATTGATCGTGTGTACTATGTGTACTCAATTCTTCAAGTTTATTCCTACTTTTCTTTTAATACTTTTTGGAAACCTGATAGTGTGTACTCTAAACTATCATCAGTTCCGAAATGAATAGTATTAAACTTTGAAAATATTGATGGAAACCGGATACTCTATCAACAACAGCCACAATTGAATTAAACTTAATTTATTAGAAAGCAGGAAGCCCTTAAGTTAATATTTTAGAAGCGATCTTTGGTAGCGTTTTTAGATTAAGTGCAAATCGTAGGTCACTATTTGTAGACGCTAGAAAGCTTTAAATAAATTATGTATTAAATTCTTACTATAAATAGAAGTTGTAAATTTCAAATAAGGAATATTTTTAAACCAGAATTCTTCAAATTAAACTGAATTATGATAAATACCTTAATATCCTATTATTTTTTTCAAAAAATTTATATGAGTTAAAGTTTAGAAGGTTCACCACATAAAAATGAAATATTTATGTAATAAATTTTTAACTCCATAATAAAAAATTAAGCAATAAAGGTAATAATTTTCAATCATAGTATCTTGTAGTATAAAAGTATTGTACTTGGGTAAAGTAAAATATCAAACAATCATTGTAAGAAGTAAAAATCCACAGTTGAATTAGGTTTTAAAATAAAAGTTATATTTTGGTTCTAAAGAGAACACGTGTTCTTAAGAATAGATAAAATTTATGTACTTATTTCGTGTTTATAACGTAGGATTAAATAAATAACTGGTGAAAAAGGCTATACAAGGTTGAATCAAATTATTTAAACGTGTGGAAAATTAAATGAGTATAAAATGTATAAAAATATATATGTATATATTTTGATAAAATATTAAATTTTATTACCATTTCCGGTTTGAATAAATTTTTTTTTTAAAAAAAAACTTAAAAAAAAATATTTATGAATATTTAAAATTTTAGTTGGAAAATTTATTATTTAAGGAAAAGTGTATATGGAAAAAGGAAAATATTAGAAAGTGACAGTGAAATTTGTGTAAAAATCGAAAATTATTTGTGATGTTCTACCGATTAATTTATTTTTTAATGCAACATTTTAATGTTGCAGTTAAATTTAAAACAAGTTGAAAGTGAAAACTAAAAGTAATCCAATATTTGAAGGTCTTTTTTTATATAAAAAAACAAAACAGGTCTATTTAATTTTAATAGCCGGAATATTTGACGCATAAAAGATTTTAGATATTAATAAGATAATAATATACGTAGACATAAATATATATTTAGCATCACTCTTGAACCTGCTATTTAAACTTAAGTGTAGTAATTTGTTTTTATATATTTTTAATAACTTTTACTTGCAATTTTCTTTTAAATCTTATACTAGTTTTTATAATTTATTAGAAAATTTCCAGATCCTTATTCTATATATTATGTCTGATAACTTAATTTTACACTTTTATTTAAAAATGACTATAGCCAATACAAAAATTTTTTAATGAAACTTAACAAGCCTAATCTGGGCACAATTGTAATTTTTTTAATCTTAATAGATAATAATATACTAGGTATAATAACGGCTGGGTGGCACAGAGAGTATAGTGCCTGGGTTCGAATTCCAGTGAAAGTAAAAAAATCTTTTTTGGTTTTTGACCCGACTCAGATACCATTTGCCATTGGGTTCAAGTTAAAGAGTTAATCAATAATTAATAACTGTATATCTTTAATAAAACATACATTGATATAACAATATAAACAAATAATTTAGTTGAATAATATAACTCACAGATATAGAATACCATACAATACCATACAAATACAAAATATTACAATATAAACAAAAATAGAATTGTATCTTTTGAAAATTTAAAACGTTTTCTACATGTTATAAATCCTAGTACTATCTTATGTTTATATTGAATGTGGAATTTATTAAGATCAATTGTAATAACACGAATATAGCTCTTTTGCTAATACACTAACCTTATTATTTTACGGGGCTTTTTAATATTAACTACCACTTCGTAGTACTCAAAAATGAAGGCAGCTTTATTTTGAAACTTTACAGAAATCCTAGGTCTATTATATTGTCTGGTTTGAGTTGTAAACTCTCAGACCTATAAGTTTTGAAGAAAATGAAATAGAATATAAAAAATTTGTAATGCAGCTACTCAAAGTCATGATCCGATTTTAACCATAAGCAAACAGGGAGTCTAAAATTTTTTTCAAAAACAAGTTGAGATGAATTTGAAGACCTTAGCTCAGTTTCCGATCAAACCATGCACTTGAGTCTATATCTATCATAGTTTATAGCTATTCATTACCAACTGAGGAATAATTTTAATATACCTGTGACTGTTATAGTTATTGGGTCACTAGTGGGTATAAAAAGGTTTTCTATTTAAATTTTACACAGAAATATATGCTATATAAGATATCACAACCAGACAATCCGTAGAAGACTATGATCCAATTGAAAATTCCATATTTAAAATGAGTATTCTGTCTATTAAAGGAGATGCAGGATTTACATATTGATATTATTAATGTTGCATTACTTTTAACATGGAAGTTGGCTAATAACATAATGTGTAAAAAAACTAATATAAACTATAAAAGACAGTAGAGCGCTAAATAAGGCAATTTATCTCATGAAGTATAACCATCATTTAATAATTCCGAATAAGAATATTAAAAGTAGAATATAATATTTTTAATTTATAATTATATTAAACCATTTTGTAGGAAGGACAGATTTAGTTCTCGTTCAAAACGATTCACTAGGTTTTTTTATAAAAGTCAGTAATTTATTTGTCTTTTTTTTAGAGTTACCAATTGGGTTCCAATTCAGTTACAGTCAGTTTCTACAGGTTTAACTAAATTGTTTTAATTCTGAGTTCCATATTTTTTTTTTTTTTTTTTTTTACGAGAGAATGGAAAGCTCGAAAGCCACCCATTGAATCTGTGCGGTGTTTTTTGGGTAGTGTGCGATTTTAACTCACCAAAACCACACCCTTTTTGAGCCAAACTTTAGGAGGGAACATTTGATACAAATGGACAGTTTGGCTACAGGGATGGGGATATAGAAGGAATTGGGATTATGGTGGAGTTATTTGGGATTTCTGGATTATGGGGGATGGGGAAAATTGGATGGGATATTTAGAAGGAAGATGTTAATGTCATCTTAAATTTAGCTATATTCTGTTAAAGTTTTAGCTTTCAATTGTTTTCAATAAATCAATTAGTCATTATTAAATGTAAGTTGATGCAATTTATCAGTTCAACATCCAGTCGAAAACAAAGTTTAATAAAAACTTTTATTGATATGTAATTGAATTTTTTGAAAAATAAAAAAAATAAACATTTTTATATACTTATATAATTATTATTTCCCTCACCTTATTACTAATAACCAAAAAGGTGCAATAAAAGAAAACAAGAGAAATGTCCAATTACCAATTAAATGTAAAACTTTTACTTCCATATACAATAATATTTTTTGATTACTTTTCACACATTACTGAACATTTTTAAGCACTTTTAATAATTTTCCATTTCTTTTCTTTTTTTTTTTGCTTATATTTTAAAAGGTCGTTATTTTATACTTTGTTTGGCAATTGGTGTATACCAGTAATGGTTTGGTAAATAAAACAAAAATAACAACAACAACAAAAATTACACATATGGTATGTAGAAAATAACAAACAATAAAGACAAAAAGAATGAAAAGAAAACAGTTAATAATAATAATTTCACCTGACATTATAATCAGGTAATAACCAAACTATAAATTTTATTGATTCAAAAAAACTTTCGTAAAAAATACTCAAAAACAAAAAAACAAAAGTTTGTGTTATCTTTATTCATCTTTAAATGGAAAAACAAGGTCAGATATAGATATACAAATTTAAAGAAACATTTAAAAATTTTTTTTGTATATTTCTTTCTCTTTCTTTTTCATTTAATTTGCATATTTAAACAAAGGGAATTTGAAAATGCATTAAAATTAAAGTTTAATTTATTAATTTAAAGTAATCAGTGTTACCGTATTGAAAATTTAATTTAATTCAGGTATTATCGTACTTAATTTATTTTTAATAGCAATTTCATAAAGAGTATCAAGTCTAAGTTTTTTTCATTTTTTTAAGCGCTAACTGTTCAACTGTTGGAACCGGGGATCATATTATATTCGTGTTATTAGAATTGATCTTATTGAATTCCACATACAATTAAAACATAAAATAGTACCAGGCCTTATAACACGTAGAAACGTCTTAGACTTTCATTAGTTACAATTCTATTTTTTCTTTGTATTGTAATATTTTGTATTTGAGTTATATGGTATTCTATATCTGGGAGTTATATTATTCAATTCAATTATTTCTTTATATTTTGCGTTTGTTTATATTTGTTGTATTAATGTATTTTTTATTAAAGATATATAATTATTAATTATTGATTATGCTATTAATTTGAGCCCAATGGCGAATGGGGACCGAGTCGAGCCGAAAACCAAAAAAAATTTTTTTTCACTTTCACTAGGATTCGAATCCAGGATTCAAAAGGTCGGCACTCAACCACTGTGCCACCCAGCCGTTACCTATATATATATTAAGTTAACAAATCTATCTAACTAGTCAACAACCGCACCCTTCAATGGTATTGAGTCAACTGGCTTCACCTTATTGCGGATCGTTTCATTTCTCAACCCACCATGATTGTTGACTACTCTCATGTGAGAAGACAGCTGCTTTTATTAGCTATATAAATTTTTGAAAGTAAAATGTATACAATATTTAAATTTACCGTTATGTAAAACTCAATTTTTGCAAAATTTTTGGCACTATATCATCTGAACGGCCCCCCCTCGATTTCTATAAAAGCGCAATGTATAAATTGTTGTAACCAGGTATATTTTCATTTTAAAAACTGTAAAATACTACTGCTTTTATTGGCTCTCCATAAATATATCGCTTAAAGTTTCAGGTAAAATTAAAAGTTTTGGAAAATTTTTGGCCCCACATATCTTCTAAACGGCTTAACACATAAACTTGTCTTAAAAAAGACAAATTTTTCTAATGGTATATAAAACTTACTAATTAGTTGGGTAGTTTTAACAAAATTTGATAAAAAACTTTAGACCATTTCAGGAGACTATTTTAAAAACCGACGGAAATAAACATCATTTGCATAGTAATTTTTTGCAAATTTGGGTTTCCTTAATAACAAAAACATAATCGAGCTTATGGAATTGATTAGATATATCTATATGTTAAGAGATTAATTTATATCACTTTGATTTCCATTTTTAATAACAGCTATAAACTACAACCGGTTATTCCAAAAAACCTTTAAACTTGCTGTAAGTGTTTTAAGAACTGAACAGCAAATAAAAATGAAATAAATGAAAGTGGATTTATGTTTTAATTAAAATTTTTGCCGGTTTTAAAGTAAAATTTTTTTTTCAAATAGCAGAAAGACAAAAATGTTAAATTTTCAATAAATAATCACCAAATCAATACTCATTTTAGATTTGGAGATGATCCAATTATTGTTTAATCTCTGAATACCTGTTGTGGTATAATTAAGTGTATAAATTTAAGTGTTCAAAATTTCTCAGCTAATGCATCAGCAAAAACTTGACACTTTATCATGTTGTGTACATCTTCGACTATTTAAATAAATCATATAAAAATTTATCTACCAGATTCTAAGCATATTCTTATAAAATCCTTGTAGGTGCAGTGTCATAACTCCCAGGGGCATAAGACCTTTAGGTACACAAGACTCATTTAGTGAAACATAAGTCCCAAAGGGACCTTTGAATCACTTTAAAATATTTACGTGGGACATAACTCCCTTAAGTGAAGTTCCTTTACGCAGTTATGGCCAACTAAGTAAGTTATAATACCCTCTACTTATGTTCAATGACAGTTATTACATTATATTTCTGAAAATCTTTTCGGATTGTCAGGATTAGAGTATGATAATATAAAAATATATAAGTAAAATATTAGCTGTAGTACAATATGTATTTATACATTTGTCTATGCGGGATTCTATATTAGGAACCATATTAAATTTGGTTATAAAAAGACGCTTGACCCTTTTTCCACAGTATTTATGAATTCATGTATGCGAGACTTAGGCACAAATTCAGGATTGCCTTTATTTCAAAATAAAGTTTCAAAATGTAGATAATATGTAAAATTTTGGAAAAAAGCAATACCCTGATTTCGAATTTAACTCCAAATTTTTGTGCTAATTATTTTTGATATTATATTTCAAGTAAGTTTGTATATATTCATACCAGTCACTGATATTATATAATTAAAATTGATATTTGTTTTAATATTACTGATAACCGTTTGCCTGAGAACTGTATAAAAGAGTTATGGCTCACCTTTCTGAGCCAAAGCTCTAAGGACAATTAGCCTCCTAGGGAATTACGGCCCATTGCTATGAGTCTTAATTCCCATATGGGCTTATGTCCCACAAAATGAGTTATAAGTCCCTAAAGGTATTAGGACCCTGGGAGGTATGATCCTGCACCATCTTTGTAATAAAATGATGAAGTTGTCAAACACTAGTTCTATAAGAAAAGAAGTCAATATAAAATTGTTCGATTTTTTTGAGTACATTGGACAAATTATGGCTTTTTTATTTAAAATATTGTAATTAATAGAAACAAGTAACTGACATCATTGTTTTTTAATTTTGCGGCAATTTATAACAGAAATTAGAACATATTAATAATAATAATAATAAAATTTTTTAGCACTTAATAATATTTATCTCGCAATACTTTAAAAATTAAACATAATTTATAATAAAAGAAAATTCAAATAATCTTTTAAAAACTTGTGATAATTTTCCAGTTATTAAATAGAAAATAAATACGAGTATCTAATATCGTGTTTGCTTAAGTTTCAACCGACTCTAAATGTCACTGTATGCATCAATTTAAGTGAATATAAAAAAAAAAGATGTTTTTCAGATTATAAAACTTGTATGAATCTTTCAGATATAATTTTTTATGCCGGTTTTTCCTGAATTTTTTTTATATTTTTTAAATTTTATTTAATTATGTGTTAGTTTTTTTCTGCTACCGGTAAAAATGTTGCAACACATAAGACTTTTGATTTGTGATGTTCAAAAAATATAATATTGTTATATCGTGAGAATTATTTACATATACACATATATTTAATTTTAAATCTATATAATTTTCAGTTCTATGATTAAATTCAAGTCTGCAATTAATATAGGAATTAACCATATTAATTCAAAAATTTTTAGGTCATTGTTATGATGATGATAATCCCAATTTAATTGAAATCTATTAGTTCTTCCTTTCAAATGTAATTAAAATATGCATATTCATATATATACATATATTTTGTTCTTCGAAGACTATTAGAATTGCAGGTTTAATCATATTACATGTATTTCAAGTTGTATTTAGAATGTATTAAGGTTTTTAGAGCAAATCGAGAAGAGAACATGTCGTTCTAAAACTGGGTTCTATAGTAATCTCTTTTATCTTGAAGAATCTTTTAATTCATTTAAAATAATCTCAAAATTCGTGTTGAATTTCAAATTATTAAACTGGACTAATGCAATGCAAAAAATTACATAAATTGAAAGATTATATTAAGAGGCATATACATATTTTGTTAATCATCAGGCCTTGCGATTTGTTGTTCATCAAATTTACATATGTAATTGTGGTCCATCTAATTTGAAATATCATTTATTTTATTTATATTATACATTTTTATATTCGTATTTGATATATTCAGTCACCCACGGGATTTAATATGTAAAGTAATTATATTAATGAAGCTCCTTACGGTAGTGTGCAACTCGCCAAATACAATTTTTATTTTAATTTTTAAACACTTAAATCTTAACAATGCCGTGAATACAAGGCCTGCATAAAATATAAGAATTTCTAAAATTAATTGTAAAATATTTTCTGACAAGTCTTACTTTATTTACAGTAAAATTTTTATATTCCTTTTCCACTCTTTTAAGGAGCATGGGGCGTTCACCAAATTTGTTTAAACCAGACTTCAGTTTCTTTAATCGTAAAATTCACTAAACCGTTGATTACTCGGCTGTTGCTATTAAAAAAAAATGATTACACAAATGTTGGTTCGGTGCGCCATCTTTTATCTTGCACTAGAGTTATTTATATATATAGTATTAATAAATCTAATTTTATGGTAAGATATTATCTATTACGATATAATTATACAATTTTACGGTTTTTTTTTTCATTAGAAATTTTCTGACCGGGGCTTAAATCAAAAACCTTCCGCATGAAAGGCGACGTCTTTCCCACTACGGCATTGCTCAGATATTTTCTGTTAAGTAATCGCTGCAAAAAACTGGTATAATTTTAATTTATAGAATTTGTATGGCCTTTTACTTAAGAGCTTTACTTAGAACAATTTATGTATAAGTACGCGAATCCTATTCGGCTCCGGCTTTATTTAAATTATTGAAGTAAAAATTAAATACTAAAATAAAGGTACATATTAGTATTTTAAAAAATTTCTTTTTATATAAATAAAATATTTTCACCCTCCATTGAAAGCTGAGTAAAACTTGTAAAATTTACTTAAACTGATCTATTCATATTTTTATTTAATAAAATAAAATTTTTAAAGAAAATTGAATAATTAAAAAACTTTGTATATAAACGTATATTACGTGCATACCAGTTCGAAAAACTAAATAAACAAATATCTAAAGTAAATTAAATTTTTAACCCAATTTAAATAATGTTAAAAGCAAATGCAAAATCCATAGACAATTTATGCAAAATGACAGAAGATTGAAAGTGATTTAAAAATAGTAATATTTAAATTCAAATACCATGAAAAATTTGTAATTGACTGACTGAGGTGTGCTGGTTTTAAAAATTAAAAATGTATATTTCCTTAAAATTTCTCCCAAACATATAATTAAATGAAAGTGATAACATTGTAGGTATATGATTTATGTTCAAAACGGATATAGTGAGCTACTCTATGATTCATAGTGATTTTCCATCTAGGTTTTCACTAATAATTTACAAAATTTTAAAATGTTTAAAACAACTTTGAATCTCAATAATAAAAAGAAATTAAAAGTGGTTGTACCTGAAAAATTGTGGTTATTTTAATTTTGCATTCTGCTAACAGAATCTGAAGATTAAATTTAGTTTTTACTTTATCTTAAAATTTACTTGAAAATTTATTAAACACTACTGGGTGACACAGTAAATAAAGTGTCGATCTTTAATTCGAAAATTTCGAGTTGGAATCCCTGAAAATAGTTTTATTTGATTTTAAACTCGAATCAGCTGTTAGTTAACTTTTCTTAGTGATATTTATGTGCATAAATTAATATTATAATACGAGTATGCAAACAAATACAACATATATAAACTGATAATTTAGTTGAATAATATAATTCACAGATACTGAAATACCTTACATTTATATCTCACAAATTACCAAAATATCTTAAAATTCAAATATATAATTATAACAATAAATCTTAAAGGAGTAGAGTACCTTGGGAATAAAAAACAATAAATAACTAATAGAATATTGTATCTAATGAAAATCTAATACGTTTCTTCATTTTGTAAGACCTAGTTCTAACATGTGTTAATCGTATGTGAATTCGTGAATCCTAGTATGAAAATTTTAATATATTCAATTACTTCACTCTAAAACTTAATATAAATTATCAATATGAAAAACATAAGTTATAATATATTACCATTAGATTCTTTATTTAGCCCAGTATAACTCACAGATTCTGAAATATTTCAATTTATAGACTGTGATTGAATGAACACTTTAGGAGAAAAGTCTGAGTTATGTGTTACATCTTCTAATATATAAAGATGAAAATTCGTTTGTTTATCCAGGATTCACGTGAAAACCACTGGTCCGATTGTCACTAAATTTACAGGAATAATTCTGGTAGCCCGGAAGTGACATAGGCTATGTGGCAATTTTATAAGTCAACAGGTTGCCGCTCCAGAGCCGTTTTAAGCTTTTTCATTTTTTTGATGTCGAGTCAAAACGGTTGGACCGCTTCATTTGAAATTTTGCACTGTTGTTCCTCTTAGCTAATGAAATTAATTGTATAAAGTTGGTTGGAATATATTAAGCCATTTCGGCTCGGCAGATTTACAATAAACTTTTTGTTTCCGATTTTTGTCCAATTTTTTAGGTTGATTTTGAAATTTTAGTTAAGTTCGATTAACTGTTCCAACTTTAAGTATAATACAATCCTCGTATGCGAAAACCTTTATATACAAATTATCATGATAATTGACTGAGTAAGTTTGGAGCCAATTCGCTATAAAAAAACAAAAAAAAATTCCGGGCAACGCCAGGGGTATCTGCTAGTAATAAATAAGTTTAAATTAATAAAATTATATAATTATATAGTCAACATATTCTAATTAAATCCGACAGCTGATCTTAAAAAGATTCCCAAATAACCTTTTCAGAGGTTATCTGTACACATTTATTTGAAATGAAAAAATTTAATCAATTTTAACATTTACATAACTTTAATTAAACCAGATTATGCCACATAATACCATCATTATTAACATCCGCTTTTATAATTATTTTATTTAAATAAATAATGCAAAATATAAAAAAATAATTATTTTATTGTAAAAAATAACTATTGTATAATTAAGTTAAAATATTTAATATAAATAATAAATATTATTATTAACTAATTAACCATTTAAAGATGAAAAATATGTTGTTCCTATTTGTACAATTTGACAAGTAAGTCTAATTCCAAAGAAATTTTCTATCATTTCAAAATAAGAAAAATTTTTAAATACATAAGATTGATTTCAATTGCCATTTAAAGAGTGTCTTAATAGCATTATACATACCCGGATAATAAAATTATATATATAAAAATTTTTATGTTACCTAACTTAGAAATTTGTATCAGAAACCATTTAAATTATATTATATCTAGTCATATTAGTTACATAATTCTCTTTAGTTTAATATTAATTTGTATAATTAATAATTATAAAAAATTGTAGAACTTACGGATACATTTTATTTCTTACTAAATTTAATAATTAGTAATTAATAAACTATAATTCTTAATTTTAAATAATCTATAATAATACAGAACTTTACATACTTCTGAGCTACTTTCCTTATAAAACATGGTTATTCCAATTTTACAAATTGTTTTATATAAAAATATCATTTTTATTTCAAAATAGTAAAATATCTTATAAAATCTTACAAAAGGTAAAAAATAATCTTAGAACCATTAAAAAGTTCCATCTCGTGATGCTACTTAATTTTTATGTTAATTTTTATGACATTTCTAAGCGTATTTTTAAATGTTTATGTATTTAGTAGTATAATGGTAATAGTGTGCTAAAAATTTTATGTATATGCTAAATTTTTATCACATTTATAGCGGAATAATGAAAATTTTTTTATTGACATACATGTGTACATATATATTTTCATAGCGGGAGTCAAATATTTATAATTACATCTTTGACATATTTTAACGAAAATAACAGCTTTGTCTGTACTGTAATATTATTTTTAAAGGAACTGTTGAAAATAATAATATATATAATAATATATATGTATATATAAAAGTTGTTTTATTACATTAGAGGAAGATATTTTGGGTACTTATGATAAAAGTCATCCTAATAATTCGAATTTATTCCATAAGTTTATTACTCAGATAAAACATTTGTTTAAAGACAAACGTCCGCAAAAGTTACTTTTACGTTAGTGAGACTTACACCACCAAACTTCAGGATGTGACTTTTGGTTAAAATTGACATTTACTATCAATAACAATGGCTTACTGAGAGTAGTGTTTGGGCCACTCAGTTATGATTGAATTAGTGAATAAATTTTTTGTTTATGTATTTTCTTTTTGTTTTTCTTCAGAATTTAAGAATTTAAAAAACTTGGAAAATTTATGATGGAAAGAGTTAGCGCAGTATAAGGAACCAAAGTTCGTCAATTTTAATTGGATGTCAGCATTCGATTGTTTAGGAACAAAGGTCACATCGAAATTTTTTCCTTGTTTGATATGCACCTAGCGCTCCAAAAACTTCTATCTTTAGGCAACGTTCTCAGAGTTGGTGATGTCTAAGCAATATGCAGGATTCATTGGTTGATGAGTTAAAACCAAATGATGCACATTGCACCCAAAATCAAAGAATAATTGTCGAACATAAAATCCACCCTCTTAGATTAACAGTATGATTTGGAAAAACTTCAGAACGGATCATTAAACCATATTTTTCCGAAAACGACAAACAAGTTACGACTAATGAGAAAGGCATTCAATACCGGGCAATAATTTTACATTTTTTAAGACTTTAAGGTAGAGAAAAATTAAGAATTGTGGATCCAATAAGATGGAGTCAAAACTCACACAGTTCAACTATGGCTATCCTACTCGAAATTTTTGGGCAATCTAATAATATCGCGTTTTTCTGATTTTAACTGGCCTGTGCGTTCTTCCGATTGAAAGGCTCCCGATTTCTCTTTTGGGCTATCTGAAGGATAAAGTGCATTCCAATAAGCCAAGAACCATCCTACATCTTAAAGCTTATAGCCGAGAAGACCGAGAAGCTTGTAGCCGAGAAAGTGCTGGGAGCTGAAATTCTGAAAAAAATATGGAAAATGCTCTGGAAGGAGGGTGTCGAGTTGAAGCAAACAATATGCACCATTTAAAAGATACTATCTTCAAACAATAACGTGAACATTTCCAATCTATAAGATAAATTTTAATAATTGTCAACGTTAAATAAAATCAGAATTCATTAAACAAACCATAACGTTACTAATGTACCAAACGGAAATTGTACCAAATATTAAGAAGGAAGATATTAATGTTCTTCATTTAACTAGATCGAACGCATGTAGCTTTAGAAAATACACTTTAGATTGAATATCAGCCCCATTTATAATAAAGAGCTCCAAGTATACTAAATTTGAAGTCAATTAAGAGTAAAGTAACGAAAAAATCTATAAAAAGCTGTTGGGCCGTAATGGGTTAATAGAACGAGTTTCAATAATAAGTATATTGTATTGAAAGGGGAGGTCAACTTATAGTTGAAAATGAGAACTGTGGATTGATTTGTGAATTATGTCTTAAATAGTTATCCATAGTTATCCATTATTAACTAAATTAGGATTTAATAGCAAGACTAAATTATATAACAATGGAGTTAAGATCTATAAATAAAAATTATGGTTCTTTCACCTGTTGTTTCGTGCAAATTTTCTTTTATTTTTTAAAAACGTTTTATAAATTAATTTGTTACAAAATGTATACAATAACATAATTAACAATTATTTAAGCTCTTTGATGCACGTCTTTCAAATTTTTTAAATCAATTTGATTGAATTATTTGGACACGCTATTGTAAAATTTCCAAGTGATGTGAATGAACTTGAAAGTGTTTTTTTTTGTTAGTTTTGCATGTGATTAATGGATTGTTTTAATTATGGATCAGACAATAGAAAAAACAAAACAAGTGAGAGAAATTTTTTTTTTTAAATAAACAAATATTAGGAAATTGATCTTTGATTGGACAATATTAGAAATTGGGTTTTAAGTATTCATAGTAACAGGAAAAATAAGATTAATTATAGATAATGTTATTCATTTCATTAATAAGTATGTTTGGTTAAGTACTGGTTCGGGTTTATAACTAAGTAAATCAATGAACTTTTATATTAAAAAAATGATGGAAGAAATCAATTAAAAACATTTTTAAGTTTATTGGTTATATGTTTAAATCGATTTCTCATAACCTGTTTCCAGACTTCAATATTAGTTTTTAATCCAGTCCAGTGCACGTTGTTGCGCCTCTCAACGCCGGTTTAATTTCAGTTGATGTTATTGAAAAAAGTTAACACATAAACTATACATGGTGTAAATGTTAATTTAAAAATGTATTAAAGTATTTTTTTAGAAGATTTTTCTAGGATTCTACAAAATTTTTAATAAATTTATTAAATTTCACTTATTTCAAAAATTATTTATAGATGCACAGAAAAGTTAACTAAGTTGATATTATTTGTCAGAAACGCATCATCCTTAACTTCATTTTCAACGAGCACTACGTATAAGAAAATTTAAAGTTAATCATTCAAACTGTTTTAGAATAAATTACAAAATAATAATCTTCTCTCGAAGTTGTGCTGATATGGGTTAACAAATTTTAAGTCCGTTAATAGAGTCAACTCCATTGTCAAAGAGATCCTAGCTTTGAATGATTAACTTTAAATTTTCTTATACGTAGTGCTCATACTAAATTTGAAGTCAATAGGTCAAACTGTTTCCAATTTAGAATAAAGTAACAAAAAATCTAAAAAAAGCTGTTGGGCCGCAATGGGATAACGTAGCACGAAAAAAAAAAATTTGACACTTTCTTTTTGGCCAATGCAGTACTTCGCAAATTGGACGTAATGTACTTCCAATATTTTTTTTGACCTACAGTCGAGCCGACATAGGTTAACAAAACAAAGTTTGTCAATAGTGGCAACTAAGTTCTCCAGGAGCATCACGTAAAAGAAACTTGAAGTCAATCAGTCAAACCGTTTTAATTTTAGAACAAAAAATTTTAAAACCTTGCACCACAGCCTCAACTTGGCGGTCCGTCAGAACAAAATTTTTAGCCTAGGATTTCTCTTCGTACCTAAAAATACAAATTTTCATGATAATTGGATGAGCATTTTAGGAGTCTACTTGCTACATACCAACAAAAAAAAAAACGTACAAACTTTCGCATATATATAATATAGATTTTTAACCTTATGATTTTTTTAACATGAATTGGCTCAACAGTTATTAAATTTAAAACGAATATATAATATCTAAATAGGTAGTAGAGTATGTGAATTTGATATGAAATCGGTGTATGAGAATGTTAAATTCGATACAAGGTTTATAACCAATAAAATGTCTTAAATCATTCTGAAAGCTCTTCAAATTTAGTACAGCGGTTTGTTCCTGTTTCTTTTGTTAACTCTAAAATTTGGAATGAATTAGATTAGTGGCTGGGGTATTTGCAATTTCTAAAAATTTTAAAAGAATATGCAACTGATAAAGATAAAAAATTGCTACTTAAGTGGAAGGGTTTGTTGTCTTTCATATTTCTAAGATGAACTGAAGCGGTGGTTCGTGTAACTGCCATGCGGCTTCCAATATAAAAAAAACATTAATTGAAAACAGACTTGTAATACTAAGTAAAATGGTACTTAAGTACAGTTGTAATTATCAGTTAATTACTTTTGTAATTATTTTTTGATACTTAAGTATTTTCGATTAAGTATTTTTACTTAAGTACCAAAAAATACCTAAATATTAAAAATTTAATTATTTTCCAAGTATTCAATAATTTTTGCAAATATTTTCATTCATTAAAATTTCAATACACTATAATAAGAGTTTGTAATTGAGTTAATTAAAGATTCAATATTATATAGGTTTGATTTTCAATTTGTGTGAGATTGGATTCCAGTAGTTTCAGCTTCACAGAATTATGCAATTTTGAACTTAAATTCCTTAGAAGTAGGTACTCGTTTTATAGATTAATTTAAAAATTCCATTTATTTCAAAAGAGTTTCCATAAACTAAAAAAAAAAGTAAATATACGTTTTATAATTAAATAGAGAAAAATTTGAAAATCTAAAATACATACTACATTTGGTTTAAGAAAAACATTTTTATAAATCTTTTTTATTCATAATTTGTTTGATCCAAAAGTTAAAATTTGGTTCATTGGATGAAAGGATGATTTTCAATGATAAACTGATACGGATACCCTTGATAATATTATATTTAATGACATTAAAAAAAAAAATAAAGAATTTGAAAGTAACCTTGGGAATATGATTGAAAATCTGTTCTGTATTTAAAAGAACCTAAATTTTTATACCTTATATTTATAAAACACATGGTCTTAGATACAAATAAATTTAAACATTTTTTTACTTTGGAATTTAGAATTTTTTAAAAAATTTGTATTTGTTCGGTTGTTTTTTTATTAAAAATGCTGAAACATTTTCCTTAGGATGAAGGTTAAAATAAAAGAATTTAAGCTAAGATATGCTACATTTTTAAGGGAATAACGCAAAAAAAGTTAGACATCTCCAGATTCAGCTACAATTCATCTTGACTTCTAAACTACGCAGACTCGTCTTCGTTGACAGGGTCTTCGCTTTTAAATAACTTGAAAATACATACAAAATTTAACTCTAGAAAAAAAGAAGGTTTTACACCTCCCTTACAAATACGTATTATATAGATTCAGTTTTGATTTCAGATAACGGTAGAAGCTGTGTTCTAATATTTGTATTCGATTTTAAACCTATTTAAATCCTTTGATAACGTTTTCAGATTATATTTATAGGTTATATTTACTTCTTTAATACAAAGTTGAGCCAAAGTGTCAATAAAATCAAAGTACTTGGTTTTGCTTCAATAAAGTTTATTAGTTCATTCAGTCTGAATTCAGTTGAGGATTTGTAGAAAGTTTACAAAGGTTAATCTAGAAATAATTAGTTGTAACTAATTCTCCTAAATCACTAAAACCAATCATAATTTATGTGCAGAAAATACTAAAAAACTTTTTAATATACTCTTAATTTGATTTAAAAATTTCTAAAACAAAATTATTGCAATCAATTTTGGAATCAAGGTTTGAATATTGATTTTTTTTTCAAGGTTGGAATATTGTTTTTAACATAAACTTAGGTAGTTTTTTAAAATTTATCAATATTAAATAAACCTTTACAACTATATTACACATATGAGCAGCTGCATTTAGTCCTTTAAGAAATTTTTAAGTAAAAACATAATTTAAAAAAAATTAAACTATAAACTTAATTGCAATTAAAAAATGGAAGAAGATTTTCTAAATTTTCGGTTTTTCCATTTTTATCCATACATAAACTGTTATAAAAAAATCTTATTATAAACCTTCACCTTAAATAAATATAAGAAAACAAGCTGGATTTGTAAAAGTATACATATATTTGGTCACCTGCTGAGTCGTTTTTGCGTCAGATCGCTTCGAATCGATTCCCACCCTATATATAATGAGGCCATCTTAATAAATTTTATAATGTAGGTTACTAACGAAAGAAATGCAGAGATTAGAAATTAGGAAAATCAGACTAAATGATAGGATTCTGGAAGCTTCCAAGCAAGCCACGAGTTTTGACCAAGCTATCATAAAAAGCTATCTTAATAAAATTTATACTGTAGTTTACTAACGAAAGAAATGCAGGCAATGGATATGAGGGAAATCGGCCTAAGTGATAGGATACTGGAAGCTTCCGAACAAGGTAGCAAGGACTGGTATATCATTAAATCAGACACAATAGAATCTTCAAATTTTGTACACAAGTGCTATTTTCAGTTTTCCTTATGTGCCTTTATTAGGGATGATTCCATGGCCTAACAAACATATATTCAAAATTAATAAACATATGTTTATCGACTTCGAATTTTTAAGAAATATGTTTTTCTTATTTGTCTAAAATTTGGAATGGATTGAAGCATTTTAGGGTTCGGATATCTTCGGCACTTCTCCCATGACCTAACAAGCATATCATCGAAATTAGTAAACTTCAAGTTTGAAATAAGTTTGTTCTGTCCTGTTTCCATTATATTCCTGAAATTTTAACTGAATTGAAGTGGTGGATTGTGTAACTGTCACGTGCCCTCGAAAACCTAACCAAGCTATGTCCTAAATAACATAATTATGTGTTATAAAATTAAAAAACAAACTTTTTATATTTTCATTCAACATTAAACTTCTTCCCGAAAGAAACTAATAGATTAAGTTGAATTTTTCATTTGTACTGTATTACTAATTCCGTTGCATTGACTTACTGTTGTTTCATTACTCATTTTTAACTGATAATATACTGTTCATAAGTAAACTCAAAATAAATTAAAATTATTTGAACTATATTGACTTTGAACTATTAAAATTATTTTTATAAATATTTAATTTCATATGTTCCAAGGATTCAAACGTGCTTCTCCTTATTTGTTTTTACTCTTAATAATATGTGCACCTTTCTATTCAAGGAATTATCACTTATCAAATCTCTTTAATATTGTTGTTACTCCAAAACCTGTTTAAAAATCTTTTTTTAACATCCTTAACTTTTCCCCCACACATCGTATCTGCAGATAGACGACACGCATACCCATACTATATTAATTTAAAAAATACACAAATCCTGTTTTATTTAAAGGACTAGAACTCTGCCGTAGGAACTTTAAATTAATGGTGTATATAAACATAAAGGCATGTGTGTGTGTATATATATGTAACCATATGGAATCGAATAATTTGGATTCAGGATATAAAAAGTATAGCTATATATATCTACAAGATATAATAAAACCGAATACATACAGACATCCCAACCGATGAGTTCAATGTTTTAATATTAAATTTTAGCAAAACCGAAAATAAAAAACTTTAAGGTTATGTCTATACCAGAAATAAAAATATTTTCTATCTATTTCCATTTTATAATGCATATTTAAAAATTTTTTCTAACTTTTTGACTTAAAGTTTATTCCAAAAGTATAATGTGAATGTGTGATCATATGTACCACTAATCGCTAGTCGGCACCATGGTACTCAAAGAAAAGTTAAACAATAAATTTTACAATTTTAAAATTTTTTTGGGAAAGTTTCCACATGTGTAATTCGAAGATTCAAAGGTATGATAAAGATGGCAAAAAAATTTGGGTAAAAATGGTGTTGGTATATATAAAAGATACCACTCCTTAGGAATCCTCATGTACATATTTATATTTGATAGATACTTGAAAAAAGGAAATATGATAATTTATGATTGTCTGTGGTTTAGAATGGTCCAAATAATAATAAATATTATGTATATATATATTTTATTTATGTAAATAAATAGTATGTAGATATATATGTTAATAATATATAAGAACAGTAAAAGGAAAAGACAACAAATCGAACTTATTTTTTTTTTCAGGTAATAATTTAAATAGTATTATGGTGGTCTACTTTTTATTAAAGAAGCTTTTGTATTAATTTATTTTAGGATTTTAGTAAAAAAATAAAGTTTATTTACATAAGTAAGCTTACATAAATTTCAAAGGATAATACTACACTTTAGAATTGGAAATGCTGTGGAGTATATCTAGTTTTTTGTATTTTTTTTTAATTTCCAGCTCGACAGACACTTTTTCCATATAATTAGATTTTAATAAGCTTTTATGCGCATCCGAGAAGTTGTTCCTTTAATTTAATTTTTAAAATTTGGAAAGCTTAGAAATTCGAAAATTATAATAATTTAGTATCTTTGAAATAAAGTTAATATTCTGACATTATTTTAAGTCTAATAATTAAGAATAGGTCCACTTCCCCACTAAAATTTAGAACTAGGTTATTTGAATGAAAGATCAATACTGTAACCACCATGTTTTCTAGTCATTTTATTGATAGAATTGACAATTTGTAAGATAGTTTGGACAAATCAAGCTAATCACTATTTGATAATATTGTTTATTCTCACTGAACCTCTCTTCGTTTTGATTAAGTTAAAATGCTCTCTTCTATGTTCTAACAACCATCTCGAAACTTTATAAAATTTCAAAAAATAGCATTTCCCAAAATATTGCAAAGCCTTGAAATACTAAAATATGTTACCAATAAGAATTTTTTTTACTAGTTTAGTTCAGTGATATATCACCTTAAACACTCTGTTTATTTGACAGGAACAAAACTTCATTATATTTTTGGAAAAAACAAAATGAATTAATGATAAAAGCCAAATCTTAAATCACATTTTAAGATTTCAGTATAAGAGAACAAACAGTATTGAATATCAAATAATGAAATAGATTTGCAAAAATTAAAAATGTTTTCTATCTACTTTGTACTTAAGTTATAACTGATCACGTTTTTTTTTGCACATTTTCAAAAGATTTTGTGAAAATGTGTCGATATAGTTTCACTCTCTCTGTCTGTCCTTCTGTCTGTCCACCCATCCGTATGTTTACAAAACTTCTACACCGTTTGAAATAGAAAAAGGAAATTTTAATTGCTTGTAGAAATTCCAAAAGAAATAATATCATGGAAGAAATTTTTTCTGTAGCCCCATTCGTTACGAAGCTGTAATTCACCAAACGGTAACAGACAATTTATTTTAAAAGCTTCATAAATTTGTGAAATGTCATAATCATCATAAGTTTGCTTAGTTAAAATTTTGGAATCTTTCCCATTGAAGGACTATTAGGATTTAAAAATCTCCTAATTTTTATAAGTCAGTAACTTAGTCACCAGTGCATGTATTCTTAAAATTAAACTCAGTATGAAACACTATATAATTTTGAAAATGTACTTTTTTAAAAACTCTTGGTTTTTTTAATCACTTGTTTTTATTTTATTTTAATTAATTTACAAAATCAGATTTAGCTGTAACCAGCACCCATTCCTATTTTTTTGCATGATTTCACTCAAATTAATGAAGTGTAGTTTGACAACAGTTTCAACATGCTGATTAAATTACTGTAATTCAATACTTTCATTTTTTTTTTTTTGCGTATTCGTGTGCAAATTCAAAAGAGATAAAGTTGAAAAAATATTAAAAGATGTTCCAGTTTTTTATTTTTAAGTTTTTACATAAATTTTAGCAAATTTTTTTTGTATTTACAACATTTTTTTATATATTTTTTTGGTACTGAAGTACTTTCCACAATTTTCTTTTTAAATTTCAAATAATTTAAAGTTATTGGTTAATACATTGTATGTAACTATAAATGTACTTATAAAACACTTAAGAAATACATTAATTATGTATACACAATAATAAAATAATAATAATAATGTTAATATGAAAATTTTGAATTTGAATTTTTTTTGTGGTGATTTTATCGAAATTTTGAATTAGTGAAAGTCAATAAACTAGAAGATTGATTATCAATTTCGATGGCAGTACCTACTTTGTAGAATTGAAATGTTAACACCTGTTTATTAAAACTAAAAATAGATCACTTTTGATCAATATGATATGATATGTATAACAAGATTTGAAGTTTATAAAATCGAAAGTTAAAGATATCCTTTACTAAAGCAGGTTGTTACGACTTGTAATAAAGTCATAAATAATTTAAGAAAATTATGAAAATCTGTTAGTAATTGGTCATGTACTCAATTGCATTAAATTTTATAAATATTGTAATTACCAGTTAAATATTATGATTACTAACTAACATTTATAAATTGCTGCAGACTCGTTTCCATAAATTAAGCAGTTGTGTACGTCATTTCAATTTAAATACCAGGGTTAACTAATTCCCATAAAAAAACATGTTTGAAGAATTTCTTCAAAATGTACTTAGAAAATCAAAATAATTATGAATGTAAAGAGGAATTAAGTGTCAACAAAGGGACTTAAGAAGAAACTTATAAAAATTAAGCTTTTATAATCTTTTGTTTTCAATTGAATAATAACTGAAGGTGTGAAAAGTATTCCTTTGGAATAATTTAAAGAAATTAATATTTAATGTTAACTTGTTGAATATAGAAACAAATTTTTTATTACGTCATTGTAATAATTTAAGATGGCTGTATATTTAAGAGGTTTAAGTAGCAAAAAATTTTAGAAGAAAAACAAAAGTATTTGTTTGGAAAATATTTAAAATTTTTTAAAAATGCTTAAAACTCAGTTAAAAAAATTTCTAAACTTAATTACAAGAATTTAATATTTTGGTAGTTATGAAACAGTGACGAGGCGTCCATAGAAGCAAGCTTTAAATCCTGAACTAAAAAATTAAAATATTTAATTAAATTTTGAATGCACATTTTAAAATTCAATTTTTTACTTTATTTATTATTCTTTTAGTGCGATATTTAGTGTCGTCAAGATATTACTAGGTTATTACAGTATAACAATAAAACTCAATTTCGAGTGCAATAACCTAATGCGTAGGTAATGCGATAGGTTCGGGAACAGCCTAAGCATTTATATTGGGTTAAATTTCGTAAAATAAATTTATTTAGAAAATAAAGTTTGCTTCCCGATTAAAAATGTCAGGCCTCGTCACTGATAATAAAATATCATTTGACTTGGTATTTTGTTAGAAGCTGGTTATCCCTATTATTAGTATTGTAAACAATTGTTGGGTAATCAAATTTGCAATCAAATTTGCAACTTTTGTTTTTGATTTTTGTTATTGCTTTATATAGCGATATCATATATAAAATACCCAAGTTTTCACAAGGGGGCTTAGTAAGGACCCAGGGGTTTTTGTAAATATCTTCTAGATCCACACTGCTTTTGCTTTCTCATGTAAGAATATATTTTTCAATACCAATGGCTATTTCACGTAACAATTTTGCATCAATCGATTTTCTTGCAGATTATGTATCTACTTTAGTCCTTTTTTGAAAATCAGGAAAATTATTACCAGAAAGTCCGCCATAATAACAGATAAAGCCGCAAATCTTTGCTGTTATTGATTTTTTTTCAGAAAAGTGTACTGATCATCAGATAAATTTATTCTCAAAATTCTTCCAGCTCAATTTTAAAAATGTTCAATAAAGTATACATTATAAATTATAAATCACTTTTAAGGTTTAATTTTTCATAAAAAATACTCTCGTAACATAATTTATATTTTCATGAAACATAACAGTTTTATATAGATTATTTCTATGAAATTAAAAGGGCAATTCATCGATTTTTCGTCCTGGGAAATAAATTAAAAGAAAAATATTTTTATATAAATTTCCTATATCAATTTTACTATAAATTCATTTGAAATATATTTTTATAGGATGAGGTTCCATTCATTTTAAAACTTATTACTATAAAAGAAAAATTTATTTATGAGTTTACTATTTGTATAAAAATGAACGATTTTCATTGAAAATATAAAATGAAAATAATAATAATTGTATTATTTTTTTTTAGAACTATGTAGACTTTACATTAGAAGCCAAAAAATAATTTAATCAAAAATTTAAAAATTTTATCTAAAACGTTTCTGCTTCAAATAAATCGTATGCTCGGATTTTATTTAATGGAAAATCGTCCATTTGACATCTCCATCTCATCCGGTTTTCTGCTGCTGTTTTTGCATTTGCCCGCGTCTTCTGCTTCCTTGGAGGTTCCACTCCAAGGCCATACGGCTAATGTTGTTCTGAATTTTTTTTTAGCGTGTGACCTATCCACCTCCATTTTTTCTTTCTTAATTGCTTCAGTATGGGTTATTCTCCTGTAAGTCTCCATAGATCTTCGTTGCTTATTCTGCTGGGCCAGAATATTCTGCAGTTTATTCGCAGACAGTGAAGACTTGTAACTTTTGGACGGTGTTGTTGGATATCATCCATGTTTTGCTTCCATACATTATTACGGTCTTTACGCAAGCATTGAAGATCCTTACTTTTTTTTTCTTTGAGATTTGGGTGTTCCTCCATACTGGGTACAACCGTCCGAATGATGCCCTTCCTTTGCTAAGTCTTTTGTTGACATCTGCCTCCGCACCACCATCAGTAGTCATAATGCTACTGGGAAATTTACCACTTTGTAATAAAAGGGTTTTACTTATTGCTTTCACCTAAGTCCTCAGATGAAAGAAGGTGAACATGTTAACATCCAAACTGATTATGCAGAATAATGGCTAGCCAGTTAAGATAGGAAGTCTTAGAAGAAATTATTGACTTGAAAAACATTTAATAACGGAAGATGTAATCAGGGTCCTATTGCACCGCTTATTACTAATAAAATAATAATTTTTTTAAATGTGATTGATTTTTACTGAATCAAAATTCATTGATTTATCAAACAAATTATTAATTGATTATATTATGAGTGATAAGTTCTTGGTGCAATAGTTCCTAGTTCTAAAATAAATTAAAGCTTAAATTATATGAAAGAATATGGCAAAATTGGACGACAGTAATTTGAAATGATAAGTAGTTTTGCATAATGAAACAAAACTGTTCCAATGACATATTGATCACTTATCCTATTTCAACTTGATCCAATTTTGCTGCAACCTTACCTCGAAATTTGTTAAATTAGATTTTTTATTCGCAATATTTGTGTTTCCTTTTCCACTCTTTTTGGGGAAGTCTATTTTAACTTCAGTTGCCTTTAATCATTATATTTACTAAGCCGCTAATTACTCGGCTATTGTTTAAGATTTTAAGTGCAAATGTTAATTTGGTGCGCCATATATTATCTTACATAAGAGTTATTTATTTATTTTTATTAAATCTTATTGTTATATAAACTATTACGATATAATTATACAACTTTAGGAAACCAAGGCACTACGCCATTGATCAAATTCCCAATATTTAACCCAAACAATACTGTAATTATATCTCTAACCGATTTTTAATGTAAGTTTTCAAAAAATTTTGTAAAAATGTGCCTATATAGTTTCACTCTGTCCGTGCGTCCGTCCGTCCGTCCGTCCGTCCGTCTGTCTGTCTGTCCGTCCGTATGTTTACAAAAACTTTTACATCATTTGAAATAGAGAAAAGAAATTTTAACCACGAGTAGTATTACAAAAAAAACAATTCCCTAGAAGAATTTTTTTCTGTAGCCCCACCCGTTAGGGAGCTGCAGCCCCCCAAAATTGGGAAAAGCCCTATATTCAAATTGTTATTACAAGAGTTCTATTAGGTGTATTTTCAATCTGAAAACGGCAAAAGATAGCTGGTTTTATAGACTTTATAAATTTTTAAAAAATAAATGTTTAGGGTTGCCATACGGTACTAAAATTTACCATTATGCAAAACTCAATTTTTGCAAAATTTTTGGCCCTACATATTTTCTAAATGGTTTAAGCTAGGGTCATAAAATTTTAGGAGAGGTTAGATCCTTAGAAATTAGTAGGAGTCGGTTAACAAAATTTTTTTGTCACGTCCCCTGTTTAGCAGCTATGAGGGCTCGAAAATTGAAATTTTGCTATTTTTAAACACCTGCAACTTGAATACCTGTAAAAATTTTTTTTTGTTAATATACAAAATTTGAAGGTCCGGCATTATACTTTAACATATGTCAAAAGATTTTCTTAAATTTAAAAGGGGTTTTTTAAATTGAAGAAAGTGTCTCTCAGTTTTAACAATTTTTGCTTAAATAGTAAAATTCAAAGTAAAATGCCAATTTTTTGTGGAATTCACAATTTAATTACTAGAACCTAAAAAAGTTTTGGGAAGGGGAGTAGTGAGGATTAGATCCTTGAGAAATTGGGCAGTCTTCCCCATAGAGGGGCTATTAGGACCTAAAAATTAAAAAATTTACTGTTTTTATAAGTAAGTAGTAACTTAGTCACCAACGTATATATTTGGTTCCGATAAAATACTCAGTATGAAAAACTGTATTATTTTGAAAATGTGCTTTTTTAAAAACCCTTGGTTTTTTTCATCACTTGTTAATGTAAGTTTTCAATTAAACAAATTTTTCGAATGTATTTCAATCATAATTCATAACTATGCATAAAAATTTTAATAAAAGTAAATAATATTTTCAATATTTTTTTGTCATTCAGTGTACTGAAAAAAATAGAGCAAAATAAACTTATAACAGATATCTAAAATATATTTTTATGTTGGAAAAGTTTTCCAATTTGTTCACTTGTAACAGAAAACAAAAGTAATATTTTTTCCTATCAAAACTGTCATTTAACCTTGGTTAGTTCTTTATATGGTTGGTGGTGAATAGATGATGAAAATTACCTGTATATATATATATACAGATGATAACAAAATGAATTGTATTCGTTTTGAGATCTGACCTTAAAGGGTGAAAAAAACAAAGAAAAAAAAACACAGGAAACACTTCGGTTTTCTTGTTTTATTTAATAAAAAAAAAATGACAGAATTTAAAAAGGAAAAATAGGATTAAATGAATTTTATCCAGAAAATTATAGAATTTTATATTACTATATAAATTATATACGAAAAAGTTTTTAAATTTAAATTTTAATTTAAAGAATATAATAAAAATTGAAATTAAATTTGGTTCTTTTGGAAGGACTTAGATTAAATGCTAAAAATGATTTATCTGTAGATATGATGTTGTGTACTTTGAAACTAATAAGATAAGGATAATAAGGATAATATCGAATTAAATTTTTTACTTTAAATCTACAAATTGAAATAATATTTATCAAGGATGAAATTTAATTTATAGAGAAAGGAATCAATTCTAATCAATATTGTCAACAAAATTTTATAAAAATAATATTTTTTAAGCAAGATAATAATTTATTATGTATCTTTCATTATTTATAGATATTATTTTTTTAAATTTAATTATTAGAGAGAGATTTTGTGAAGGGTAAATAGAGTTTAAAATAAAAGTATTGCAAAAGTTAAGGTAACTTCACAATTTTTTTCTGTTAAAATAATAAATTTAACAGAAGTTATACTCTCTAAAGTTAGAATTTTGCATTAAAATTTTTTCTTTCTATTAACCTTAGTCCAGCAATTTATATACTAAACACTTTTAACTGCAAAAGATCTACCATAAATTTTTGGTACTACCATTAGAATTTAGAATTGAGAAAAAAGAAATTGAATGTACTCTGGAACCACGATTTATTGATTTGTTCTAAGGGTTTATTAAAATTGATAAGGAAACTTTAATAAAAATACTCTTTGAAAGTTCCTCTATAAGGTGGCACTAATATGTCAATTGATTTTCATCTTTCAGTACTTTAAAAAGTGAAAATTTGTATCCAGGAAAATGTATCAGATCAGCAAATTACACACAGTTCTTTACATTATATAACAAGCACCTATAAGATGTTTCAAAATGTTAGGGCTTAATTTTCGGGGAGCTGCCATAGAAAGGTTTCAATTCGATAATTTAATTAAGCTATGAGGTTAAAGCTAAAACTGAGCAAGTAAAAGACAAAGTTGGAAATTACTCGGACCAACTTCTAGGGTCGACCAATTTTTTTTTTTTTATTTCGTGTTATTTTTTTTTTTTGTTTTTATGGTTTTTTTAAATTTTTTTTTTAAATAATAGCATACCGGAATTAATTAATGGTTAATTTAGTGATGCAAAATAAAAATTTTTCAAATTTAGTATTCAAAGACGTATTCAAAGTTTCAAATTTAGTATTTCCTAATTGACTTCAAATTTTATTTACGTTACCCCATAACGATCATTGAGAATAGAAGGAATGAGCACCAAACATTAATAACGTAAAAACTGTTTTACTTTATTAAATATTAAATTTTATTTGAATATTAAATATTTATTAATATATCTAAAGTTTTTTGAACTTAATTGAGAAATTTGACTTTTTTATTAGTTATCAAATTTCGTACTAAAATTATTAAAAGTTCGAAAAAGCGTTAAGAATAACTTTTTAATTTCATTTATTATTTTTATATTTTTTGATTATACACAAAAACTTATTAAATATTTTAATTATTAAAAATTATTGTTATTAATGTTTTTCAAATATATATATATGTATATTTTTATCTTTCAGATTTAACACTAATGAGGGAGAAATTTTGCTAGTCTTAAAATATAAAAGAAACACACAGAAAAATTCATATTAAATATCTGAATATAATATGCGACTAGGAGAATTTTTCCAGCAACAGGTAATATAAGATTTAGAATTAAAAAAAAAACAAACTAAAACCTAAAAATTAAACTTGTGGTTATGGTTATTCATTATACCCGTGCATACATATATGACATCGGGTATATTAAAATTGCTCCTCCGTTTGTAAAGCATCGATCTAGACGAGCTAGATATAGTGTCAAGGGTACGTATCGGCTCAGAATCGAAAAACGAGTTGATCTAGCTATGTGCGTTTGTCCGTCCGTCCGTCTGTCCCTCCGTTCGTGTGTCAGCACGATAACTCAAAAACTAAAGGAGCTACAGTTTTGAAATTTGCACAAAATATTTTTCAATCAATTTCTAGGTTCCTTATTTTTTTTGGTTAAGATCGGGCCAAAACTTCGGGTAGCTCAAGAACAACTAACTTTTTTAACTCCAATATTTTCATATAAAAATTTGAAATTTTGCTATGCATCTTGTATTTAACATGAAATTATATGAATTTTGTATTTTTTTTGTTTTGTTTTTTTGTTTATTTTTTGTAGATAACGATTTCGAGTTAGAATTTCATATGATTTAAATGATGCGTAGTTTATTTAAGAAAAGCAAAAAAGAACACAAAGATTTTTTTTATGTAAATGGCTTATTGATATTGATAGATATAATCATTATGAATATGATGATTATTATCTATCATGATGATCATTATATGAAGCTTATTTTGCTTAAGTTTAATATATTCGTAAATTAAAAATTAATTAAAAGAGATAGAATTGAAAAATTAAAGCTAGAGTTTTGAAATTCACACAAAACATTTGTTGGACATTTTTGAGGTTCCCTATTCTTTTTTAAGACCAGACCAAGATTTCTGGGAGCTGCCACACAACTTATTTAAACCAATATGAATTTCTTCAAAAGTAATTATACCAGGAAGAAGAAAATTACACACATTTAGTTTTATAATGAATCAAGCAATTATATGAAGTTCCAAAATGTTACGGCCCAATTTTCGGGGGGCTGCCATACAACTTCTTTGCACCAATATGAATTTCTTGGAAACTGATTATACTACGAGGATGAAAATTACACACTGTTATAGTTATATAATGAAACGAGCACTTATATGTAATTTCAAAATGTTACGGCCCCATTTTCGGGCAGCTTCCATGCCAAGTTGTCAATTCGTTAACTGTGAATCTAATGAAGCTACGAGGTTAAAATTAAAGCAGGGCAGGTAAAGTAATAGGGCAAGTTAGTTGGCAAAGTTGGACATCACCCGGACCTACTTTTCGGGTTTTTTTTGTTTTTAAGCAAAAAATATGGTACCTATAATGAATTAAAAATTTAATTTTTTTTTTGTTGTTATTTTTTTTTTTAAGCACAACTTATGATAACAAGTTATATACTTTTTTATATTTTTTTTTGTAATATTTATAATAGCATAAGGGAAATAAATAACGGTTAGTGGGTCTGCACGGGTATCTAAAAGTTGACAAGGGCAACTATAATCTTCCTCGTTTTTTTAATAAATTTTTTAATTAACATTTTCACTTCATTAAATATTTACAACAAAAAATTCTTTTTATTTTTCTACCCAAATGACTATAGGTTAAATGGTATAATAAATTTGCAATTACGTTTGTGACGCAGAGAAGAAGTGATCGATCGAATCAGAATCGAAAAATAAATCGATTTAGCTATGTATGTCCGTCCGTCCGACCGTGGGCACGATAACTCAAAAAATAAAGGAGCTAGGATTTTGAAATTTTCACAAATTGGTTTTTTGCATTAGCCATCATCGCTATTGACGCTATTGAAATTCAGCCATTTTGGTCCACGAGTTCGTGTACTTGCTATACAACTTCTTTTTTTAAATGAGCATTTCTCTGTAATCATTCAAGCTGGGTGTCTGAAATTTTTCCAAAAATCGTTTAGTGTAATGGCCAAAGTTATAGCAAAATTTGGTTGGTCTACTGCACAGGGTTCGAGTAGCTGCCATATAACTCCTTCTTTTATATGAGCATTACACTACACTAATAAAGCTGTATGTTCGAAATTTTGCCAAAAGTAATTAACCGGATGATAAATGTTTATATTACGGTCATACGGGTATCCCAGAGTTGACGCAGTCTACTCTACTACAGTCTTCCTCGTTTTATAATAGAAAGCAATTATAATTAAATAAATTTAAAAAATTTTAATTAATTTTTAAGAACGTTTTAGGTATTAGTTTTTATTAGTATCCTGAATAATAAAAAATCAATAAAACTGTCTCAAGTTAATATCTTTTATGTTTTTTAATTAAGGTAAACATTTTTGTGGTTTTAATTAGATAAAAATTAACTGCAGTTGTATAAAACAAAAACTTTCTTTATAGTATGGGAATATTTCGTAAAAAAAACCAAAAGAATTAATTAAAATAATTGGCTTTATTCAGTTTCTTTTCTTTCCTCGAAAAATAATAAAATTCATTGAAAGTATATCTACTAATGATATTGACGTTTTTGCATGTATGTGTTTAAAGATAAGCTAGTACTGTATTGTAAACATTTTAAACAAGTAATGTAAGAAATTCAAGGGTTTTAAAAGAAGCATATTATCAAAATTAAACAATGTTACATAACATTCAAGTTACAGATTTTTTAAAAATTTTAAATTTTTAAGTTTTGCCTTCTTCTTATTGCCCCTAAATCGAGAGTCTATTAAGTTTTTTTAGAATATTTATACTTATTTTTTAAAGTCTAAGTTTTTTAGCTCTAGCTATTAGCCAGAAAGATAGAAAAGATAGAAAATAGTTTAGCATTAATTGAGATTTGCATAACAGTAAATAAAAGTAACATATGGCAAGCCCATACATTTGTGTTAAATATATTTTTATAAAAACAATTGTCGTTTGGCGTTCCAGATTGAAAATATTCCTAATAGAACTTTTATTATGAGAATTTAAATATAGACTCTTTTTAGACTTTGGGGGCTGAAGCTCCGTAATTGTCATGGCAGTCATTAATGAATCACCCGGTTTATTTGAGGCGTTTGTATCTAACGCAAGCTTAGATAGATTTGAATTCTAATTTCATGTTAAAATACTTAATTTTGAGAAAGGGTTGTATATATAAATTATTTATCAGAGGAAAACTTAAACCTGCAATTATTAATTTTAATCACACTTAATTATTTACAAAACGTTATAAGCCTGCACATGCGTTGTAAAAGGGGATTTTCGATATCAATGAAAATATTTCAAAGGAATAAATTCTAAAGGTCCAACAAAGAACTGCAAAATCGAATATGTTAACAAATAGAAGCAAACTGTGTTATGTATTTTAATTATTTTTATTACTATTAATAACTTGAAATTTTTGTTTTTTTATTCAGATTTTAACAGGAATTTTTTTTTCAATTTCTGTTGGAAAATTCATTTTGAAACAAAGCTGGTTTTTAGCACATTTTCAAAAAATTTTGTAAAAATGTGCCTATATAGTTTCATTCTATCCGTCCGTCCGACTGTCTGTCCGTCTATCTGTCCGTATGTTTACAAAAACTTTTACACCGTTTGAAATAGTGTTAAGAAATTTTAACCACGGGTAAATATTACGAAAAAAATAATTTCGTAGAAGAATTTTTTTCTGTAGCCCCACCCGTTACGGAGCTACAGCCCCAAAAGTTGAAAAAGCCCTATTTTAAATTGTAATAACAAGAGTTCTGTTGGGTATATTTTCAATCTGAAAATGGAAAAAGATAGAAGATCTTATAAGCTTTATAAATAATTAAGAGCAAATGTTTAGGGTTGCCATACGGTACTAAAATTTACAATTATGCAAAACTCAATTTTTGCAAAATTTTTGGCCTCACATATCTTCTAAACGGTACAAGCTAGGGTCTTGAAATTTTGGGAGAAGTTAGACCTTTAGAAATTAGTAGGAGTCAGTTAACAAAATTTTTTTGTCACGTCGCCTGTTTAGGAACTATAAGGGCTCGAAAATTTAAATTTTGCTATTTTTAAAAACCTATAGCTTGAAAACCTGTTAAAATTTTTTTTAGTAATATGGTAAATTGAAAGATATATGATTATGTTTCAACATGTGTTAAAAGTTTTTCTTAATATTAAAAGGTGCCGAAGTTACAGCTCCCGAAAATTTCAAAAAAGCCCTAAATTAAATTAGTATAACAATAGTTCTGCTAAATCTATTTGCAATCTAAAATCGGGAGAAGAGAGCTGCTTTTATGGGCTTGACAAAAATATAAAGTTAAAATGTATAGAGTTGCCATACGGTACTTAAATTTACCATTATGAAAAACTCAATTTTCGAAAAATTTTTGGCCCACATATCTTCTAAACGGTTCAAGCCAGGGTCTTGAAATTTTGGGAGAAGTTAGACCTTTAGAAATTAGTAGGAGTCAGTTAACAAAATTTTTTTGTCACGTCGCCTGTTTAGGAACTATAAGGGCTCGAAAATTTAAATTTTGCTATTTTTAAAAACCTATAGCTTAAAAACCTGTTAAAATTTTTTTTTACAAATATATAAATTTTACAGCTGCAGCATTATGTTTCAACATATATATGTTAAAGGTTTTTCTTAAATTTGAAAGGGTTTCTTTAAATTGAAGAAATTGTCTCTTAGTTTTAACTATTTTTACTTAGATAATAAAATTTTAGGTACAATTCCAAATTTTGGTGGAGTTCACAATTGATTTCTCCGAAAAAAATTGAAGGGTTAGAACAAGAGAGGGGCGGGCCGTTCCATCATAAGTTTGCTAAGCGAAAATTTGGGAACCTTCCCCATTGAAGGGCCACTAGGTCTTAAAAATTAAAACTTTTATGTTTATATAAAACAATAACTTATTCACCAGTGTAAATTTTTTTCAAAATTAAACGTTAACATTGAAGCTGCAACATTATTTTCCGCACTTATTAACCGGTTTCCTTGAGTGCATTGGGGTTATATTCTAAGTATTTCCCTATTAGTCATATAATTAATAAATTAATGAAATAACTAAATTAATATTATCATTTATTTTTATATATATTTGTATAAAAATAAATGATGAAATATTCTGTAAGAAACCGTATATAATTTAGAAAATGTGCTTTTTAAAAACCCTTGGTTTTTTTCCTTACTTGTTTATTTTAAAAATATTTCACTTTTAAAATGATATACCTACTCTTTTCATAACACATTTACATATTAGCTGATCTCTACAAGTGAAAAACAGCAAATAAATTGTGAAAAATTTTTCATTCTCTTGGCTTTTATGAGAAATTCATCGAAACCATGAACTAAAAGTAGAACTGTTGCATAGCAAAATAAATAGGGCTTTATTAAAAAATTTTATTGAATACCTTCAATAATCAATTTTGTGAAATTTCCATGTGAAAATTCCTGTTACTATTAGATTTAATTTAAGTAAAATAAAGATTTTGAATTTTGCGAAGTTGATTAGTGCAATAAAACAAGTAAAATATTAGTTTGAAACTTAGGAATTTTAATTAGAAAAAAAATTATGAAAGTGAAATAATATAAAAAATTAATTGAAAATAGAATTGAATTTGAATAGAGTACTTTATTTTTTGGTTTAATGGTTAACTGTTCAACCGTTTTGCTAATTAGCCTGTCTATACCGTCCATTGGTACATGTTGAAACAGGAGGTCATATTTTGTTCGTGCCATTAAAATTGATCTTGAATTCTATATACGAAACGAATGTGTCTTATAACATGTAGAAACGTCTTAGATTTTCAATAGATACAATTCTATTTGGTTGATATTATAATAATATTGCATTTAAGTTATATGGTATTATATGTCTGTGAGTTATATTATTCAATTAAATTATTTGTTTATATTGTTATTAGTTCTTCAAATAAGAGTACTCTAAAATGTTTTCTTTAAGGAAAGTTTCAAGTTCCTAACTCCAACCATTTAGGAGTTATTAGGGGTGTAAAAATTTACCAAAACTAAGTTATATATGCATTATCTAACAGAAGTATTTGAAGAATATTTCTTTTATTTTTTTAAAACGGTGTAATACGGTGTAACACGGAAAGAGTTAAACAATTTTTGTTTTTTTTTTCTTTCTCTTACTCTTTTTTGGACACAGGGCTTCCACATAGCATTTCCATCTTACTCTATTATTTGTCAACTTTTTTATTTGGGAACAATTATTCCAACTATTTTGTATTTCTTTTTTTAACGTTTCTTCGCCATATTATGCGGGAAACTCCGTTTTTCTTGTGGATTCCATTTGAGCGCTTGTCGGGTAATTGTTTGGTAGGTTTTCTTATGGTATGACCAATCCATCACCATTTTCGTCGTCTTAACTGCACTATCACAGGTTGCTCTTTTGTTATTTACCATAGTTCTTCATTACTGATTCTTCTAGGCTAAAAGATTTTGCAAATGGATCTTAAGCATTTGTTCAGAAATACCTGGATCTTATTAATATTTTTCTGATTTGTGTGCCAGATTTCACTGCCATATAGAGCGTTGATTTAATACATGCGTTGAATATCCTTAACTTGTCTTTCTTGATAAGTGAGGGGATCTCTATGTTTCCCATAACCTTGCGAATGTCGCTTAATTTGTTTTTACTATTTGCTATAGTTGGTTTTTTTTCTTGCATATCTCTGTGTGACTGAGCTAAGTGAGCTACGTCATCTTATTCTATCCTTGAATTTATTATTATAGCCAGGACTTTTTTTATGGTGTTTTGTATTGTTCTGACGCGCCAGTTTTCACATTCTTTTATGCCCCTCTTCTTTGGCAATTTAACTATAATGCTCTTTTTCCAAGAAAATGGTATTGTTTCACTGTTCCATACATCTTGTAGAATGGGTTGCAATACATCGGCTGCTATTCGGCAGTCGATTTTTACAAGCTCAGTCGCTACGCTTCTTAAGCTTCTTTATTGCTTCCACAATTTCTCTATGCGTTGGTGAGGTTTAACTGGGTGAGGAGTTTATCTTTAAATCGTCTTCGCTGCAATATTTTTTCCCGTGTATCGTCCGATATCCATTATTTCCATTCTTGCAACAGCGTATCTAATACATCTTCTACTGCTTCTCTATATACTTTTTGGATGATATGTATGTCAATTATGGATAAACTATGTAGGTACATTTATTTAAATATTTTTTGAAAATGTACTTGCAAAAATTCCAATTAAAAAATAATCAAGAAACCAGAAACTTTTTGGGAAACTGAAATAACTGCATAAACTCAATGAACTTTCAAAAGTATAATTTTGCACTAAGTCCGAGAAGATTTATAAATATATCTAAACGTATGTTAATAAAATCCTATGCTCCATTATTTATATTTTTTTTTTCTTCGTAAAAACATCACTTCTTTCCAATTTTTTATTAATGAAAATTTCATCACTTCCTCTCATCCATGACCTTTCAACAACTGAACACTTAATAACATTTTGAATTGATTACGTAGGTTTTTCCTAAAAAAACATTTTTCTATTTAAATTTTATTTTATATATTTTTTCTTTTTTATATTAAAGCTAATAATATTTATTAAATTTTTTTTTTCTTTCTATATTCCTTTAAACTGGACTTAACCTTGACATTGGTTAAAACAACTGTAAAAAAAAAACAAAAAACAATAACTAAACTCCTCTTTAAAAGGAAAAAAACCATAAGATATATTTCATGTCCAATAAGATATTAAAAAAGAATAGAAACAACAAAATTCTTACAACATTCTTTTTAAATCATTACGAATCTTGTAATTTTTTAGATGATCACTTTGATTCCATTTTATTATTCTTCTCTACGCCATTGAGAACATCATTACAAAAAAAAAAAAACGGACAAACCAACCCCAAAATTAGGCTAACATTTATGCCATAAAATATCAGAGTGTCAAAAAAAAATAAAACAACGAATTGAAAGGAGGAAATAGAAACACAGAGTAGCAAAAACAACTGAAAATACAAGAAAAAGCAACAATTTACAAAAAAAAAAAATCTTATGTCATTTCTATATAGCCTTTTAATATATGCAACATTGTAAATCTCTTTTTTTATAACTTCAACCTTTTTTTATACAACAGCAACAGTATCAACAAAAGATAAACTTGAAATTTCATTTACAAAATTATATTCATACTACAATTAAATTCACAGATATATATATATATATATTTAATAAACATAAAATAAAAAATATATACGTATATAATATACAAAAAAAAAAATGTGTTTTATAAAAAAACTATCACATCTAATGGATTTAAGATTACTTGTCCATCAAAAAAGCTCAACATCAATATCATTTTTAACATTACCACTTCTACAACATAACATTAAAACTATAACATTTTTAATAATATTAATGTTTTGTGCCACAACTATAACAGCAAATAATAGGATATCAAATCATATTTCAAATGATATAATAGAATATAATAATGATATAGATCTAAATAAAAAAAATATTAATAATAATTATTTTAAGATTAGAAATAGTCCAAGAATACTATCATATATAAATCCATTAAATGGTAATGTAAATCAACAACAACAACAACAGCAGCAGCAACAACATCCAAAACCACAACAACAACAGCAATATGATAATGAAAAATTTAGTCCATCATTATTTAATTATCATGATAATGGTTTTAGACCAATTCAACCGTATGGATTAGATCAAAATTATGTACAAAATGCCTTATTTACACCAGATGGTCATTTTAGAGTATTTGAAGATACAAGTATATCATCACCAACACCAACATTTGAAATACATAAAAAAGTACAACAACAACACGACCAACAACCAATAACACAATCACCACAATTAATTACAATTAAACCAGTATTTAATCCAAATGCATGGAAAGTGATTAATACAAATAATTATACAACAATTCCACCAACAATAATAACTACAACATTAACACCTTTAAGATCAACAACAGCGCCATCATTAAATGCGGAAGAATTAATTAAAGACAATCTCAATAAAAGACATGTCATAAATGATAATATTGAAAATAATAACAGTAAATTAGATAAAACAATTATTCACAATAATGCAAGAAATGAAACCATATATGAAACAATGAAACATAATGAAAATGAAACAGAACAGGAAATTGGTGCTGATCTTTTTCAAGAATTAATTAATTCAAAAGCTGCAGAAAATTTACAAAGTTATGTATTGAATATATTTCATGATGTTTTATCTAAAGATACATATGAACTTTTTTCTGGTGCAAGAATAGAAAGAAAAATTAAGAACGCAACAGCTGGTGAGACAGCAAATGTCAAAATTGACAAAATAGAGAAGAAAATTGGAATGGAATCAAGTTTGACATCTATTGCTACTATTCAAGGAAGATCATTACAATCTAAATCATTTGGTCAAAAAGTTTTTAGTGAATTACAAACGTTTATTAATGAACATTATTTGAATGTTAATGTACCAAGGGCTATGGAAACTGGAAGACTATTTATTTTTAAAGGTACGACTTTTTTTTGAAATTTTAATTGTTTTAAAAGAATATTCCAATTAAATTATTCTGGTGGATTATTTTAGCTAATACATTTTTTGTACTTATTAAATTTAACATTTTAAAATTTTTTTTACTTTTTAAATTTTTTCTTTTATTTTTTAGGATTAAAAAAACTGTTATGGCCACTGTTTATTGGTGTCCAAATAGCAAAATCAATTTTATTAGCTTTATTTTTACCAAGTATATTAGGATCATTGGGTAAAATTGTCGGAAAAGGTAAGTTCTATAAACTAATAGCATTATAAGATATTTTTATTTTAATTAACAAAAAATTTCATTTAAAACAAGGGTTAATACAGGTTAGTACTAGATAGAGTTAAAGAACAGAAATGCTAATATTTTACTATCTAGCACTTGAAAAGTTATCGTTCAGCCATTTGAACGAAACACCATATAAATTCATCCCGAAAATTTTTAATTTGTTTGAACTTATTTGCCATTGAACGGCGTAGATTGTCAGTGCTGCCAAAAGATATTTATTGTGTAGTAATGCTGAATAAATTAGTTTCCATTTTGTTTGACAGCTGTTAGAAACAAAAAAAAATTTTAATATATAATAATAACTGAAAAAGATGATCATTCACTTAATTCTAGCGTCACATTTAATTGACAGTTTACATTTACATAAATTAATTTTAAAGTGTTGCAATATGCAAGGAAAAAAAAATATGACAGAAAAATGCTTTTCCCTAAAAAGTAATTACTAAAAATATGCGTCGTGGTAATCAATGTTTGTAAATTTCTAGTAAGTGGTAGTCAAATATTTATCAAAAATGTGAAGGCGCAATGATATATTCTTAAGTTTCCTGAATATTTGATTGATAAAAATTAGATCTTTAAACTGATATGACCATATATGAGTAGCTCAGAACCAAAGTGGCCTAACCCTCTAAAACTTTGTTTTTGAATAAATCGTATAAGAATTTGATATAAAATCGGGCTGTGTAAAAGTATATTAAAACTTATACAGTATTAAAAGTTTAATTAACCAGTTTTAAAAAGTGTTCTCTTATTTCAAATTAAAAGAATTTAATGTATTGCAAACATAAATAATTCTTTACATACTCTATAAGAAGCTGTAACTCTTTAAGAAGTATTTAATTACATGATATTTAAAATGATTCTTGGCTATTAAAAGTTTTACTTAAGAAATGCTGCCCAAAAAAACTTCTTTTTAAAAGAATGGTCAGTATAATAATATGGTTTGGGATTCCTTTATACTTCAGAGATTATTTGAATACTTCTTCATACCTATCAAGAGAATTAAAACTTCTTTAAAATAATTTTTGGGTAATAAAAGAGAAACAAAATTTTCTTAAAATTGTGTATTTTAGAAAACTTTACTTTTGGTGTTGACTTCCTTACAAATTAGGAAGAAGCAGAATTCTTAAACAGAATACCATTCTAAAAAATTGTAAAAATTAAAAGATATTTAAAAGGGTTTTTTTAAAAGTTTTATAGTAAATAGAAGAATTTTGTAAAAAGTTTTTCACTTAGTAAAATTTGAAATAAAAACTTATAATTCTGAAAGATTTCATTCAAATCAGTACATTTACTGCAAGCCATGTATTTAAAGTAGAAACCTCACTCAATTTCTTGATGAATGGAGAATATGAAAAATTCTACGGTTAACGTTAAATATAACTACCTACTTTTGAACTTGTATTTAGAAAGGGAAATTTTATTTTAATCAGGGTTTTAATTATTGATGATATGGGGTCAGCCCTGAAATTCACCAAAAGTTTAATACTGTTTTTCGAAGTTTCATTCGTTTTTAGGGTTTTGTTGATTTAAAAAAAAAAATAATAAAGGAGGGATTCTGAAATGTTTCTTCCTTCAAAATACTTTTCAATTACATTAATCTTTAAGAAAGAATAATTCCCCTGTATTATTATTTAAATATTTATGAGATTTGATATCTAGGAAGAAATAAAGTCAATAAGGCATTATCAAATTCTTCTGCTTCTGTCAAATTAATTGGCTTAGATGATACAATTGAAAATTTGAAAAATGTAATTATTTAGGCAGGAAATTTGTCTAATTTATAAAATCTATTTGGTCCCTGGTACTCCGTATGTGGGTATCGAGAAGTCGAAATGAAATATTTTGAAGAAGCTAGTCCCCAATTCTACAATAGAAACTGAAAATTGAAAAAAGTTAAGATGAGTACCAAAAAATTCCACCTTAATTTACGAAGAATGCAAAGAAGCAGAGCTGATTAAAAAAAAACCAATTTAATGTGAAATAGGACCAAATTCACGTGAAAAGAATATATTCGGCCTTTATAATAAGCTATCTCCTACTAATCTTTTCTATAGGTGTCAGGTACATACTATATAAATAAAAAACTTAAATATCTTAATTAGCTATATTAGTGTTAAGATTATTGTATTTTTTAAGCAAGTCAATATTTGAAGGTGCCTCTCTGTTTATGGAATTCCAATTTTAAATTAAAAATTTTAAAAAAATAATAAAATGAATCTTCCATCATTCAATTAAGAGCCTAACAACCACATTTCAAATCACAAATTAATTTAAATATTATTTATATTTATTTTAGGACTTGTTCAGGTTTCAGGATTCAATCATCAATCAGAAGCAGTTAACGACCTTGATTTCAAGGATAATTCATTTAATATGATGAATGATGACAATAAATATACAGATGATTATTCGTATCCAAGGCCTGGTAAATAATCATTCAAATTGATTCTAATATTTACTTAATTTTATTTATTACTTTTGTTTTTTTACCAAAATCTATTATCAAATTGAAAAATTTTCTATTTTCTGAAAATTTCATTTTTCTTTAGTAAATATTTATTTTTTATATACAAGTGTATCATGTATATATATTCTTATATTTATTTTATTTTGTGTATTTTTGTAGAAGCATCGGAAAATCATTTTACAGCTCACCTGTATGAAAAAGCAACAAATAATATGAATAATGCACTATCTCGGTTTGGTTTTGGGGATCATAAAAAACCCCACACCAATAATCAAAACTTTATGTATATGAATACTGATTCGAAAAATTCAGGAGGAGGAGGAGGAGGAGGAGGAGGCGGTGGTTTAGGAATAACAACAAGCAAAAATTCATATAAAGATTTTTTGAAAGTGCCATCATCATCATTACTTCTATCCAATTATGATCCATTTTATAGTCCATTATTATCTAGAATAGATTCAGTTTTTGCACAATTGGGATTAGCAAAAGGACAAGATAGTTGTAAAGAAAAATTGGTGTGTTTAATGTATGCACATCCTGCTAAATATGCTCCATATAGTAATCTTGTATCAGCACAATTAAGTAGGTATGTATATATCGGTTTTTGGTGAAAAATTTAATTTCATATAGGTATTTAATTGAAAACTGTACAGGTAAACTATAATTCGTGTGTTTAAAAGTTTAGATATCAAATTATTTGTCATACCCAGATCTACGCTTTTAAAAATATAAAAAATGGAATCATTTCCATTAAAAAGGAGTGAAGTCACTTTATGACGTGGTGGTTAGATTTTGTTTTGAATTTTTAATTCTAAAGGTAAACTGTAATTCGTTCAATTTCCAAACATTTTCTGGGAAAAAATTTAATATAATACCTGCGCTTCCAAACTTTTGCAGGTGCTTATTAAATAATTTAAATAATTCGTAACTTTTTAAAATTTTTTTTAATAAAATTTATTAATTAAAAAACTTTATAAAACTGCTTGCAAATTAATGTATTCTCAACTATTTAAAATTTAATTAAAAATTTTAAAATAAGCTTGACAAACTTATATATATATTATAATATTGTAGCACTTGGAAAATAGATTCCTTGGGTGGATTGAATGATTTTAAAAAATGGTTCCCTAAAAAAATTATACTATATACCAGAGTACACAATTTCAAATCATATGTTCAAATCACAAATCATATGTTAAAAATATTTAACCATATCCATAGTTATTATATAAAGCATCTCCATTCGTTAATTGTCCTAATACGTAATTTTTCGAGAGCTTATAATTGCGTTAAGATACGTTGCTTCGCTTTCTTTTTAATAATCCTTATCATCATTTCGTTATTCGGCTTCCGTTTTCAATAATCAAATATCTTAAATTTAACTGGCGCACTCCTAGTAATGTCTCATTAGGATTAGTTGTATGTGGAATTCATTAAGATCCATTCTTATTATGAGAATAGAATATATTCGGAGTACTTTTCCGCCCGTAATGAATAAAGAACTTTGGGTAATGACGAGGCAAGAGCCGATATTGGTCCAAATTAGAAAAAAGAAGTGGATGTGGATTGGTAACATTCTAAGGCGGCCAAAAACATCAGTAGCAAGCCAAGCCCTAGATTGGAACTCGCAGAGTAGGAGAAATGTGGGAAGACCAAGAACAATCCTGGAGAAGATCAGTCCAGGGAGAATGTGACCTATCGGGAAAAACATGGTCCGAATAAAAGAGGTTAGCGCTAAACAGAGACAGTTGGAGAGGCTATATAGAAGCCCTATGTTCCCTAGGGGAATAATAAGGAAAAAAAAAAAAAACTTTTCCGGCCGTTTTGTCGTGCACCTATGATATAGACAAGCTTGTTACCATAACAGTTGAGCAGTTGGACCATCAAATTTTTTTTATTGCGGTTTTCAAATATAAAATATCTCATATTTTTAGCACATTTTCAAAAAACTTTGTAAAAATGTGCCTATATAGTTTCACTCTGTCCGTCCGTCCGTCCGTCTGCCTGTCTGTCCGTATGTTTACAAAAACTTTTACATCGTTTGAAATAGAGAAAAGAAATTTTAACCGCGAGTAGGTATTACAAAAAAAAATAATTTCGTAGAAGAATTTTTTTCTGTAGCCTCACCTGTTACGGAGCTGCAGCCCCCCAAAGTTGGGAAAAGCCCTATATTTAAATTGTTATAACAAGAGTTCTATTATTAAGTGTATTTTCAATTTAAAAACGGCAAAAGATAGCTGGTTTTATAAACTTTATAAATTTTTAAAAGACAAATATTTAGGGTTGCCATACGGTACTAAAATTTACCATTATGCAAAACTCAATTTTTGCAAAATTGTTGGCCCTACATATCTTCTAAACGGGTTAAACTACGGTCTTGAAATTTTGGGAGTAGTTAAATCCTTAGAAATAAGTAATAGTCGTTTAACAATTTTTTTTGTCACGTCCCCTGTATTGCAGCTATAAGGGTCCGAAAATTGAAATTTTGCTATTTTTAAACACCTGTAACTTGAATACCTGTTCAAATTTTTTTTTTTTGTGATTTACAAAATTCAAAGCTCTTTAATTATATTTCAATATGTGTCAAAGGTTTTTCTTAATTTTGAAGGATGGCGAAGCTGCAGGCCCCGCAAATTCCAAAAAAGCCCTATATTTAAATTGGTATAATAAGAGTTCTGTTAGGTTTATTTTCAATCGAAAAAAGGGAGAAGAGAGCTGCTTTTATTGGCTTTACAAATATATGTCGCATAAATGTATAGGGTTGTCATACGGTACTAAAATTTACCATTATATAAAACTCAATTTTTGCAAAATTTTTGGCCCCACATACCTTCTAAACGGGCTAAATTAGGGTCTTGAAATTTTGGGAGTAGTAAGATCCTTAGAAATAAGTAGAAGTCGGCTAACAAAATTTTTTTGTCACGTCCCCTGTTTAGCAGCTATAAGGGCTCGAAAATTGAAATTTTGCTATTTTTAAACACCTGCAAATTGTATACCTGTTCAAATTTTTTTTTGTTAATATACAAAATTTGAAGGTCAAACATTATACTTTAACATTATGTTAAAAGATTTTCTTAAATTTGAAAGCGGTTCTTTATATTGAAGAAAGTGTCTCTCAGTTTTAACCGGTTTTGCTTAAATAGTAAAATACTAAGTAAAATTACAAATTTTGGTATGATTTACAATTTAATTCCTTGAACCTAAAAAAGTTGTGGGAAGAAGAGTAGTGAGGATTATATCCTTGATAAATTGGGCAAGCTCCCCATAGAGGAGCTATTAGGACTTAAAAATTAAAAAATTTACTGTTTCTACAAGTAGTAACTTATTCACCAACGTATATACTTTTTAAATTAAACGTTGACATTGAAGTTTCAACATTATATTCCGATAAAATACTCAGTATGAAACACTATATTATTTTGAAAATGTTCTGTTTTAAAAACCCTTGGTTTTTTTCATCACTTGTTTAACTTAAATATTTATATCATAAAACATTTACCTAATATAAAAACTTTTCGTTTAATTAATCCATTTCCTTTTACTGTCCTATATATGCATAATATAATATATATAGATAGAATTTAATAAATCCCTTTTAATTTATGCAAAGCGTTCGGTCATTTTTGATTTTTTAGGATTTTACTTTCCTAAAAAAGCTTTCAAAATATTAATTATTTAATTAAATACAAATCCGTCTTTATTAGTTTTAGTATTGTTATAATATAAGTTCTAATACAATTTTTTTTGATTATATTTTCCAGAGAATTGAATGAACTTCGGAAACCTACAAGTGATAATGAAGAAATTTTACGTTTCTTTAAATATATGAAAGCGGCAAAAGAAGGTCAGGATGGTGTTAATTGTGAAAAAATGTATGAGATATGTAAAGAATATAAGGATTCAGATGATCCAGTCATGATAACAACATATAATGATATTAACAAATTAGTCCAAGCTAGAAAAATTTTAAGATAAAATTAAATATAAGTTAGTAGTTGACAGTAAAATTGTAGTGTATTAATTAGTTAGTAACTAAAATATTGTATGAGTGTGAGTATAAAAAAAAAGAAACAAACTATCTAAAAATAAATGATAGTATATTAATTTATTGAATATATAGATATATAGGAAAGTATTGATGTATATATACACATAAACGTACATATATTAATATTACTTAATGTATATAAATGCAAATTATGGAAATCGGTATATTTTTTTTTTTTAATTAAAAGATTGTTTTTTGCCAAAAACCTTTATTAGATTTATTTATTATTGTAGAGGTTTTCTTTTTTTTTAGTACGTTGTTAGTTAGAAATAGTTTTTTGTTTCATATTATTTTCTATCTCTTTCATTAGTTTTTCATATTAATCAACTTTTTCATGTGAATATTATTCACTTTAGGTGAAAATTTGTTTTTTGCTTTAAGTGAAGATTTTATTTAAAATTAATCTCTTATTTTCTTTACTGTATAACTTTAGTTAAAACGTTTGGCGTATGACAACTGTCAAAATGTACACACATAATGTAATCTATGCTAGGTACAAATATAAAGACAATTGAAATATGCAACGCGTCGTAACATCTTACCGCTTACGTTCTTATTTAGGGTAGGTAGTAAATGAAAAATTTTATTTGAAGAAGTTGTAATATTCTAAAAAAATGTATATTTATCATTTTTACTTTAACTGAAGGCATTTTTGCTTTAAGTGAATAATTTTTATTTTAAATGAAGATATTTTTTTTTTTGCATATGAAAGATATCTTTAAATGAAGACAATGACAATTTTTAACTTTAAGTGAAGAAGTTTTTATTTTTTTGTAAATGAAAATTTTTTACTTTAAGTTTCAAAAATTTTTATTTTAAATGAAGATTCCCAATTTTTTTCATTAATTTAGGTATATATACTTTACATATAACTCTAACATATATTTATTTATAATATATTGCCGTATTTTTACTAAAATTTTGATTTAAAATAATAATAACTTCACTCAAAATAACAATTACTCGAAATCTTCTTTTAAAATACAAAAAATTTCACTTAAAGTTAAAATTTTTCCTTTACATTAAAAATGCCTCTGAAAATGTTTCCACTTAAGGGTAAAATATGTTCAGTTAAAGTAAAAGTGGTATTTGTATTGTATAATTAGATATCTAATTAAATATTTTTCACTTAAAGGAGAAATATCTTCACTTAAAGTGGAAAAGGTATACAGATGTGGTTGTAAAAATATTTATAAAAGTTTAAATTGTGTCAACTGAAATTTTTTTAATATAATTTAAATAGTCGTATATAATATGCAAATTTGAATGAAATATACATGTTTATGTTTTATACACACATATATATATTTTTTTATATTTATTTCCTTTTAAAATAAACCTAATACTAATAAAAAGGATTTACATAGAATTTAAATTATAAAAATTGGGATACACAGGATAAAAATAAAAATAAAATAGGTAAAAAAAGCAATAATAACGGTAAAAGTAAGGTATGTATGTATTGCAAGGAAGAAAGGATACGTATAATAAATTTCAAAGCTTTGTAAATAAATTTGCATCACTTGTAAAAGAGTGATATTTAAATTTTTTAACTTAGTCTTTAGATGATATATCTACTTTTTTTTTTAAATTCAAATTTATAAACGTTTAACATCTAATAAAAGTTTAGATTTTTTTGTTTCAAGACATTTTGCAATCCATACACAATATATTGAATTTTAATTGATAAAATATTAGTTTTAGCAGTTCTTGATATTTTGTAGTTTGATTTTAGCTTCTGGCTTTAAAAAGTTCAGTTTTCAATTACAAAAAAAAATCCAATTTAATTAAAAATTGTAATTTCCAAAACCAAACAGAGAAGTATCAAAAATCCAAATAAAAGTTCAATATTAAACACACTATATAAACAATTTTGGAATTTTTACGTTTTTCATTAGAAAGAAACCCTTTTAACAAGTTTTTAAGAAAACCCTATTACAAAGTTACATAAAATTGTATAAGCATACAAAACGTTTTAACTTAAATTTTTGTAATTTGTTAGGGGAATGAAATTTGAATTGATTAAATATTTTCAATATTATAGCTCTTTAACGGAGATTATTTTTCATTTGGAGAAGGTTCTTAAACATCATTTATGAAAAAATTTTAAAGTTATTCGAGTCTTTATAGTTCAAATCTTAAGGCGCATTTATATTGAAGCTGCGATAGGTGATAAAAGCATCAATAAGAGCATAGCTTAGAAAATTATATCCATGATTTCAATAGAGTTGTTTATATTGGAGGATCTTATTAACCTACGATAAACAATATATGATTTTCTACGCTTTGTTCTTATCAACACACTTATCACTTATTGCAGCTCCAATATAAACGCACCTTTAAAGTGCTTTGAATTAAGAAGTGGCTAAAAATTTTACGACAGTAAATTTAATATTTAGGATTAATTTTTGTATATTCATAAAATATTCAAGAAACTTAAAAGTTTAACTTACAACCATTTAAAAGGTTGGCTTTTCTGACTTTGAGTCATTGTAGCTCTGCAGTGTGTAGACATATAAATTTTTTTAAGCTAATATTATACTATCTGTTTAATATTGCATTTGATAAAGTTTACCTTTTTTTTTAACGAATAGACAGACGATCGAATTATAACACTAATAAGCACTAATAACACTATAAATTCTCAATGTTAGAGAATCACAAGATCGTTTTAAACAATTTTATTCTACTGAGAATTTAAAACTTCCCTGCTTTCAAGATCTATAATTATAATTTATACATTCTAAAAACTTTTAAACTTAAATATTCTAAAGAGTGCATAAATTTGTAAAATAAAAAATAAAGAAGATGAAAATTATAATAATCAGCTTAAGTCTGAATAATAACACACTTATATTTTTTTTTTATTTTAATTATTTATATTATGTATATTATGTATGTACATGTATGCTGCAAGGTCTTATATATATTCATATAAAGAACTCTAAAAATATATATTTTTAACATAAGCAGGGTTGAAGAGGTTTTAAAAAATAGAATATACAAGATTTTAAGCGTCTAATTAATTAGGGAAACATAACGTAGAAATACGTTTCATAATGTGTTTTGGGTTGTATTTAATATTTAATTTTTTTTCTTGGGGTAAGGATGGTGAAAATCATGGAAAGACACTGTGCTTTATTTTAAAATATTAAAATTTCATATTGTCCTTTTGCCAAAGCGGTCTAACCGAAATAAAAGAAAGAAATTTATTTCAGCCTCTCTTTTGAACGCAAATACGCCCTGTAAAATTTAACGCAAATCGGAAAAAATTTTTTGGAAGCAAAAATAGATTAATATATTCCAACCAATTTTATACAACTAATTGCGTTAGTTAAGAGGACTGTTGGCAAAATTTAAGGTCAGTCGGTCAAACCCTCATTGTTCCAAATTTGAACTCATTCTGATCGTTAGAACTTGAAATTTCTCGGGAGCGGAGCATCTCGATCATGTTTTTAAACACCTGTAACTTGAATACCTGTCCAAATTTTTTTTTGGTAATATACAAAATTCAAAGCTCTATAATTATATTTCAACATGTGTCAAAGGTTTTTCTTAATTTTGAAGGGTGACGAAGCTACAGCCCCTGCAAATTCCAAAAAAGCCCTATATTTAAATTGATATAACAAGAGTTCTGACAGGTTTATTTTCAATTGAAAGACGGTCGAATCGAGCTTCTTTTATAGACTTTACAAAAATACTTCGCTTAAATGTTTAGAGTTGCCATACGGTACTAAAATTTACCACTGTGCAAAACTCAATTTTTGCAAAATTTTTGGCCCCACATATCCTTTAAACGGTTCAAGCTAGGATTTTGGGGCAAGTTAGATCTTCAGAAATTAGTAGGAGTCGGTTAACAAAATTTTTTTGTCAAGCCCCATGTTCAGGATCTATAAGGGCTCGAAAATTGAAATTTTGCTATTCTTAAACACCTGTAACTTCAATACCTGTTTAAATATTATTTCCTTAATATACAAAATTTAAAGGTCTAACATTATATTTTAACATATGTTTATGTTAAATGTTTATGTTTATCTTTTAAAAGGGGTTCTTTAAATTGAAGAAAGTGTCTCTCAGTTTTAACCATTTTTGCCTATATAGTAAAATTCTAAGAAAAATTCCAAATTTTGGCGGAATTCACAATTAAATTCCTAGAACCTAAAAAAGTTTGGGGGAAGGGGAGTAGTGAGCATTATATCCTTGAGAGATTTGGCAACCTTCCCCATAGAGGGGCTACTAGGACTTAAAAATTTTAGGTAAGGTAAGCAGTAACTTAGTCACCAACGTATATATTTCCTTAATTAAACGTTAATATTGAAGCTTCAACATTATATTCCGATAAAATACTTAGTATGAAACACTATATTATTTTGAAAATGTGCTTTTTTAAAAACCCTTGGTTTTTTTTCATCACTTGTTTAATCAAAATTTCAGTGTATCTTTAATGTCCAATATCGTTTTGATGAAATTAGTATTAAGTGGTAGGTCAATTGCCCCAGATCAAGTTCATAATGTAAAAATTTGTTATTAAACAAAATTTTTTTTATTGTAAAAAGTAAATATTTTTAATTTTAAAGTAAAAGTTTTTTAAAAGACTTTTTTTTACAAATTATGAAACTTTAACTCCAGATTTAATAATCTAATAATCAGAAATTTTAATTTTACAACTTAATAAATATTTCTAAGGTTATACTTCATAATCTGAATTGTTTTTTTAAATTTTTTTAATTTTAATATGTATAAAACCTAAAGTTATTTGTATAAAAATAAAAATTATTATTTTATTTAGTAAAAAATTCTAATATATCTCATATTATATATATAATACTTATTTAATATCTATTTTATTAAATAAATAGTTAAAAACCTTTGAGTTTGAAAATATTTTTTAAATTTAAAGTACCAAAATAAAATAAAAACCAACATATTATTAAACAGTTTTTTTTGAAAAATTCAAAAAGAATTAAATTAATTTTTGTTAGTTAATATTCATAAAAATTATTAAATCTGAAATTGTTCATATTTGTCCGTCCATTCGTTCGTTTGCATTTTTAAAAAACTTTTAAAACTATTGTTTTTAAATTTTAAAACAGATACACACAAAGTTCTACACATATAATAATTGAAATTCAAATGTTGAAAATTAAGTCCTACCGCGGCGCTGAATGAATTGGAAAAAGTCAGCTCTATTTGACATTTCTTACATTTTTCAAAAAATTGTTAGAAATTTGTCTCTTGTTCTAGAAAACCATTTTTTAATTTTTAAACAACAAATATTTTTAAATAATTTTATTACTCAAAATTAATTTTTGAACACTTCCATTTAATATTTGAAAAATTTGTTGCATATTTAAGACCCTTAATTTAAAAGTTGCATTCTCTTGACTTTAATAACACGTTTTCATACAAATATGAAAGGTTCCTTGATATTAAAAAAAAAAATACATTTGTAGCAATTATGAACTTTTGTATTTTTTTTAAGTCTTTTTTGAAAGCTTAAAGCATTCAAATAATTAAATATTTTATTTTAAATTTTACTTTTAAAAAACCTTTTCTACCACACTTTGAACATTTGTATAAGACTTAAAATATAATTGCATATTTTAATAAATAAAATTTTTACTTTATAACTATAGAAATATCTGAAACATATTTAAATTATAATATTTTTAAATAGATATTTTTGAAAATAAATTTAAATTTATATGAATGAAACCGCATTAAAAAAGAAATAAGGAAAAGTGTAGTAGATTAGACTGTGTCAACTCTGGGATACCCATATGATAGTAATATTGACATTATATCATCCGTTGAATTACTTTTGCCAAAATTTTAGTCAATCAATTTTATTAGGTATAAGGTAATGCTCATGTAAAAGCTGAAGTTGTATGATAGCTACTCGAACCCACTGTAGTAGGCAAGTACTCGAATCCGTGGAGCAAACTGGCTGGATTCAAATAGCGAGGATGGAACCAGAATTCTAACTCCGTCATTTTTGAGTTATCGTGAGGCGGACAGACGTACGGACAAGTGGACGGAAGGTCATACATAACTAGATTGATTTATATTTCGATTCTGATTCGATCCATACCTTTGAGTCTATATCTACCCCCCAAATTCTCTGCGTCACAAACGTAATGACAAATTTAGTATACCCTTTTGACCTATAGTCATACGACGGGTATAAAAACAAAGTAGCTTTCTAAGGTAACTTCTAAATGTTCTTTGAACTAAGCTTATATTACATTTTTCATATTTAAGAGTATTTGAAAATTATTTTAGAAACACATTTGTGTATAAATCGAATTTCATAAATTTTAAAATATTCTAAAGTTTATTATTGCAAATTTCATACCCCTATTTAAAATTTGATTTTATTCAGTTTGGATTGAGAAATTTATAAATTTAAAGAGCATTAACATTTCAAATTCAAAATAAAGCCAATTTTCATTTCAAAAAGTTGCAAGTTACAAATTAACTAAAGTCCAACATAAGACACGTTTTCTTCAGATCTAATTAAAAATTTAGAAATTTAATATTTTAATGGTGTTATAGTTAATAATTTAAAAGAATATCTTATTAGGAAAGAGATTGCAATTTAAAACGAATGCCCATTATAAAATTCTATAGGTATAGATTCTATATTTAATTCAGATGTTAAAAGATTTTTTTTAATTTGAAATTAATTTGCAAGAATACAAAAAAAGGGTTTAAAAACAAATTAATATTAAATTTCTATAAAAAAAATAAAAACGCCTTCTAGACACATTTTTACTTTTTAAAGAAGTTATTAATTAACCCATTTACTACTTATGGTTATTTAATTGAAATTATTTGACCTAAGTGAATATCGATGGAAACGAGCTTCTATTCTAGAAGATTCAGAATTGTTATTTGCTTCTCATATTCTATTTGGTTCCGGTCCCAATTTTTAACTGCAATAGCTCTAAAAAATCAACCTTCGGCACGTTTTTAATGTGTATGAATTTAACAATATTTGAAGGATAAGTATAGATTTCTTTCCTTCATAGTATCTTTCCAGGAATTTCCAGGTATATTTCCAGGAATTAATATTTATTCAGTTCTTTTAATTAGCTATTTACTTAGAAAATAAATACTAATGCCTAAGGGGGAGAATAATCACAATTTTTCGGAAATTTAAATTAATTTAAGGTTAGTAATTAAAATTAATTTAAATCGAAAAACAATAAGGCCTTAGGGTAAAAACAGTAATTTATATCAAAAATCAATATTGCCCAAGGGTTAAAACAGTGGTGAGTCACGTGATTTCACTTAAACTTTGTAAAATAAGTGATAGACACCGCTAATAAACGGTTTATTTAGTGGTTATGTATTATTAATACTATTTCATTCTCTTAAAGTGTTTTTAAATCACGTGCCATTACACTGCGTTTATCTTTAGTTGAAATTTTTTTTATTTTTAAATGATTTTCGAAAATTGATAACATGGTACCTTTTGGTACTAAATCGATAAGGTGATCGATATTAAAAAAACTTTACAAAAAAAATTTTTCAATTTTGTATAATATTAACTTCAAATTGTATTTGACTATTTGCAGTCTTTGCAGCATCGAATATTTACAACAAAGGCCCGGAAACCCTTTTTTGATATGTTAGTATCTTTCATTCCCAGACTTAATTGATAGATTACATAAGATCCATTATTTTATTTGAAAAACTAATCTAAATAAATTTTATGAAAATTCTAAAAATCAAAAAAAAATAGTAAACAGTAGCGAATGGGTTAATAAAAAATTTTGAGTTATTTTAAAAAAAATATTTGAGTGAAACAAAAATTAAAAATTAAAAAAAAAAGGATTAATTTTAAATTAAAAATCAATTAAGGATATAAAATTAAATATCCTTCGTAATAAAATATCTTTGTTCTTTTGTATCTTGTAGATTTTTTTTTTTAAATCAAAGGAAATGAATTTATTAAAGATTCCATTTTGTTAATTAGAAATTATTTACCTAATTGTAAAAAAATAAAAGAAAATTTTAACTTCAAAAAAAAAAAATAAGTAAAAAAAAATTTATGTAAAAATATTACAAAAAGTATCTTTAGATTTTTTATTAAAAATATAGGTAATTAAAGATACATTTTAAAATACATAAAAGAAAAAATAATAAACGGTTATTTACTTTAATTAATAATTAAGTTTATAAAACCGTTATATAGTAATTTGCAATCAAATACATAAACATTTAAGTTATAAGGTAAAAATTAGGATTTTCTTAAATTTGTTAAAAAGGTTCAAGTGAAACTGGTGACTAGTTTTAAAATTATTTAGTAAGTACTTGTTTTTTGGTTAAATATTTTAATTTTAAGTTTTTTTTTTTAGTTTTATTTTAAATTATTTTTTTTTTTTTATTAAAGTTTTTTATTTAATTCAATTTGATTTAATTTAATTTTTAATTTATTTATTTATTTATTTATTTGTTAATTTATTTTGTTATTAAATTATTTTAATTAAATTAATAATTAATTAATATTGAAAAAAAAATTTATGTCATTAAAAATTTAAGTGTGGGGGAAATAGAGAAAAAAAAAATTTACTATAAAAAGGTTATATTTGGTTGTTTTATTTATTTAATATTAGTTTTTGTTTTGTAAGGGTAGGTAGCTGAGTTATCGAAAGACGATAGGAAGACGTGAAACAAATTGAATTTCCTGTGACCGGATGGGGCCTTAACGCCAACAACTTTGGCTCTCTTTTCCTCAAACAATATGTTGAAAAATCTTAAGTACATTTTTTAGGTTTAAAAAAATTTTAATTATTAAACTAAATAGTTTTATGAAGGATATAGGTTGCATGGACAACGAAAGCTGGAATGTTCTAATTAGATTGCAGATTTTAACGATAAGGTACTATCTATATATATAAAAGCCAAAGTTTGTTTGTATGTTTGTTTGTTTGTTTGTTTGTATGTAGCGAATAGGCTCCTAAACTGCTCAGGTGATTTTCACAAAAATTTGTATGTAGTAGTTTTTGGGTATGGAAAGAAATCGTAAACTAAAAATTTTGCCCTAATAGACCGCCAAGTTGTGGGGCAAGTATTTTAACTTTTTTGTTCTAAAATGAAAATGGTTAGACCGATTGACTTCAAATTTTATATATAAGTACTGCTTTGGCTAAAAAGAAAGCCTGAAAAAAAATTTTGTTGAGTTCCGTTAATCCATTGCGGCCCAACAGCTTTATATAAGTTTTTTGATTAGTTTGCTCCAAATTAGAAACTGTTTGACAGGTTTTTTTCAAATTTTGTATACGTGCTCCGTTTTGAGAGTGGAGTTAACTCTATTAAAAGATTTGTAATTTGTTAACCCACGCCGGTCCGACGATTGTCCAAAAAAATTTGGGAAGTCAATTACGTCCAATTTTGGAAAGTAGTTAGTATTTCTTTGACTACAGAAAGTGTAAAAAATTACTACAGTAATCCTAGAAAAATCGTTTTAAAAAATTGCTTAAATACATTTTAAATTTAACATTTATACCCTGTGTAGGTTTTGTGTTAACTTTTTGTAGTAACATCAACATCATAAATTGAACCACCTTTGAGAGGCGCAGCAACGCGCACCGGGTATTAGCTAGTCTTATATACAATCTTATAATATCGAATGAACAGTTTTCTTGAAGGTCTTCATAGCCTTGCCATTTATTATTAAAATTCTTTAAAGGATAAAATGTAAGATTGAAAAACATGTTCTGAATTGGCATTTAAAAAATAATTGCTAATACATAATATGAAATTAATATTTTACCTCTAGAGCATTATCACTTATTTGAAAATATATTTGTAACATACAATGTTAGTTACAAGCCTTTCCATTATTGTATAAATAAATACAAATAATACAAAATTAAGCTTGATAAAATATTGAAACAATTATTTCCAATACTGCTTTTTAAATACATGAATATTGCTTCTTTAATCCTTCATTTTTTAAAAGTCTGTACATAGTGATAATATACTCGAATATGACACGATTATTAAGAAGGTTTTTACAAATAATGAGAAAAAGCAAGGGTTTTAAAAAAGCACATTTTCATAATTATATAAAGTTTAGGGTAAAAAAAAATACAAAAATCACAATAAATGTTTATATTATAATTTAGTTATTTCATCAATGTCAAGTCAAGAAACCTTTTATGGAGTATCGAACTGTAATGTTGGAGCTTCAATGCTAACGTTTAATTTTTGGAAATATTTACTACTATGACTATGGAACTGATTTATAAAAATGGGAAATTCTTAATTTTTAAGTCCTAATAGTTCTTCAATGTGAAAGTTTCTCAAATTTTCACTAAGCAAATTGATGATTATTCTCGAGGATCTAATATCACCTCCGCCGAAAGGATTCTAGGTTTTAAATTATGATTTGCACCAAAATTTTGAATTTTTCTTAGAATTTTATTATCTAAGCACAAATGGTTAAAAATATGAGACACTTTCGTCAATTTTAAGGACGTCCTTTAAATTTCTAAATAGAATCTTTAACATATATTGTAATATAATGTTGGGCTTTAAAATTTTCTATATATTACTTAAGAAAAATTTGAAATGGTATTTAGGTTACAGGTGCTTAAAAATATAGAAATTTGGATACTTTAAAGCCCCAAGCAGAGGGCGTGACAAAAAAAATTTAAATGACTCCTACTAACTTCTAGGATCTAACATCAAATTTCTAGCTTGTTTCGCCCAGAAGATATGTGAGACCAAAATTTTTAGTTTTGCATAACGGTATATTTTGGTATTTAGTATGCCAACACTACACATTTGTGCAATTGTAATATTAAAAATAAACCACATATAACTCTTGTTATAGAAATCTAAAAATGGGGCTTTTTCAATCTTTTGGGGGCTGCACCTGTGTTACTGATGCTACAGAAAAAAGTTTTTCCATGAAATATTTTTATTTAAAATACCCACCCTTAGTGATATATCTCCCCTCTATTTAAAACGGTGTAGAAATTTTTTGTAAACATACAGTTTTTTTCAAAATTTTTTGAAAATGTCCGAAAAACCAGAGAAATAAATGTTCAAAAATTTCTCATTTCGATCGCTTATCATAAATCACATAAAATCTCAAAGTATTTTTAGAGTATTTTTAAACACAATGCATACTATTTTATTACATATACATACATATTTAAAAATATCTAAAAAAATCTTAATTTTTTTAATCAAAACTATAAAATATTTTGCAGTAAAAATGTATATTTTTTGGATTCTGTATTAGTATTATAATAAAGACTCTAATACATACTCATGAAGTTACCCAGTCAGTTACTTCACAATTGAAAATAAAACCAGAATATTTGTTCATATATGTTGGGTTTTTGTAATAAATCTACAAAACTAGATAGATGGAATTAAAACTTAAATTTTTAGATCATTCGGTACAAATGAAAAACTTTCAGGTGAGAGAAGAGGCTAATCTTCTACACGTGCTATTTATATCTACTTCAATATAGTACAGAAAAATTATTCCAGGAGCAAAATCAACGAATATATGTCACAAAATAGATCTCCATAGCAACAAAATGTATGAATAATATTATAATACAATTACATTACAATTACACCATCCATATTAATAAGGAACTATGGAAATAGGAGAAGAAGACCTATGAAAAAGTATTTTTAATTACTAATTTTATTATTTGTATATTAGTCATACATTAATTTACAGCAATTTTTTTTTTTCAGCCTTAAGATACGAATTTAAATTCAATTTAATAATGAAAAAAAATTATAAAATGTTATTGAACGTGTCATCTAACTTTTGTCTGTGTTATGAAAATGTGACATTGTTACAAAACAAATATTTAATTACAATTTTGTTGGTTAATTGAAAAGATTGAAAATGGAAATAGAAAATGATGGGGGAAAAAAAAAATTTTGTATTGGGTTTCTTATAATTAATATTTTGATTTTAACAAAAATAATTATTATTTGTTGATCTTAGCACATACTCAAAAAAAAAATTATGAAAAAAATGTGCCTATATTGTTTCAGTTTGTCCGTCTGTCTAAATAAAAGTTCATCACAGTTTATAATAAAGTTATGAAATTTTACTTGACTATAGGTACTACTAAAATTTTGGTTTAATAGATTCAGGTCTTTCAAAGTTCTAAAAAGCTTTAAATTTAAATTAGAATAACAACTTTTTAGCTGTATCTTAAATTTGGAAACGACAAACGGCACCTGCTTTCATGTTGGACTAGCCACAGTGTAAGGGTTTTAGAAATAAGTATAAGTCATTTAAGAAAATATTTTTGTGTAACCCGCCATTTAGCAGAGGTAAAGTTTCGAAAACTGGAAATTCGGTATTTTTAAACATTTGAAACTTGAATACCGGATGTCCCCAAATTTTTTTCAATAGTAAGATTCTAAAATACATTCTAAGAAGCTGAAGCTGATTATTGGGAGTAGTAGTAAGGGTACCTGCCACATACCTCCATACACTTAAAAGCTTATCATAAAAATAAATTAAGTTATTATGAAATTGAAAATTAAGAACTTTAAAACTTGTTAAAAAACTGCTTTTTTGTGTCCCTGAAATTTTTGGGATCAATTGGAAAGGCGGTTTGGTTACTACATACACACTTCATAAAGTTTAAAAGCTATTCTTCGGAATTAATAAAGGCGGTTGCTTGAACGTTGCCAAATTTTCGAAATGTGCTTTTATAAAACCCTTGTTTTTTTTTCACTCCTTCTATTTATATTAAAATCAATATTTCATTTAATTATAATGTATACAAATTTCCGAGAATAAAAACAAATTTTGGTTTTATTGACTTGATTGATCAAGTAGTATCATGTGACAAAATAAACATACTGTCTCCGTTGTTTTTATTTTTTGCAATTAACTTTTTTACAAATAATAAAAATTTTTTTGAATTTTTATTTAATTATTATCGGCTATTTTATTTGTATGTATTTAGGCATTGTATATTTCTAACCAAGCCCATGAGTTTAGCAGTTACAACCACATACAAATGAATTTTTACACTTTCATAGAATAAAAAAATTGTCTTTGTATAGGTAATTTTAATTCCTGATCATTCAGTACTGAAGAGTTAGTAAATCACTACAGAAGTTCCGCCAAATTAATTAAATGACAATGTAGTACAGTTACTGTCTATATCACTCTCTTTTTATACTTAATAACTGTTACTTTATTCTTATAAATGTTACTATATTTAGTATTACTTTATATAGAGTGTTACTATATTCTATCATTAGTAATTAAATTTAATTGGAGTTAGAACTCAAAGGCGGAAGTTATTATTATTTAATTTATGTGTTCAAAATTTTTGAATAAGAAACAAATTACTTTAATAGCTAGGTGCCCATTTTGTTTGATTTTCCCAATAATTTTTAGCAAATAGTAAAATTAATATTAGTTTATTACTGAAACGGAGCTGAAAAAACTACTTATATTCACTACTGAAAAAGTAATGAAAAGATCTACTTCCATTCATCACTTAAAAAATGCTGGAAAACTGCTTCGATTCACCCATCACTGAAAAAGTCCTGAAAAACCACTTCCATTCACCCACCACTGAAAAAGTCCTCAAAAACTACTTCAATTCACCACTGAAAAAGTGCTGAAAAGATGTAGAAAAACTTTTAATGAATTAGAGCGAAACTGATGAATTTTTCCCCACCACTCATATTAAATTCAGTAGAAAAGAAATATTTCCATTCAGCATTGAATAAATGCTGAAAAACTACTTCGATTTAGTACTGAAAAAGTGCTGAAAAACTACTTTTATTCACCCACCACTAAAAAAATGCTGAAAAACTACTTCTATTCACCCACCACTGAAAAAATGCTGGAAAACTGCTTCCATTTACCCACCACAAGTGTTTAAGATATTATTTGAATATTGACAAACATTTAAAAATTTTTGATTTTGATTGTTTTGTCGTAAATATTTAATTAATTTTGTTCCCTTTCAGAAAATTTCGGAAAATTTTTAATAGTTCGGAAAACTTTTATCAATATTACAATGGCACTGTTGGAAAATCTAGGAAAATTTTTATTTTAAAAATAATATTATCTTTAGGATTTGGTGAATGGTGACCCAGGATTTTTTTTTTGTTTAACATTTTGGTATCCCTTATAAAAATAAATATTTAATATTTATATATATATATATATATACCTAAATGTTTTTTCATTTCAGAAATAGAAAGGATTTTTACATTTATTAATAAATAGGAATGGTATAAAAACGTTTTTTTCAACTTCAAGGAAAAAATTGAAATACGATAAGCATATGAAAATTAATATTTTATAAAAGTTCCAAAATATGGCATAGCAACACCATGGCACATGGCACATAAAAAAAATCTGAAATATATTTATTATTTAATCGTATTTTTTTTTAAATTTCAATTATTGGATTCTCTGGATTGTGGGAAGGACTTTATTTTATACTGCTTCATTTTTGACAATTTAAAATTGATTAAAAGTAAAAAAATTTATTTATAGATTTTTAATTCATTTATTGAAATTTATTAAGTACATGCAGATTGTGTTTTTAATTGATCTTCCATATCTATTAATTATATTCTGAACTATGAATGGGGTGACAGTCTAAACTGCCTTTAGGGCAACATTGTTATTTGTTGTGACAATTTTAGTGTGAAAGTATTTAAAATCTATTGGAAGTTTATAAGATTGTCGATCTCATGCTAAAAGAATGAAGGGCATTGTCATTAAGATTTCGTTGTCGTTTGATTCACATGAGCTTGTGTTCTATAACAACCCACATCCTTAATAATTCCAAAAAAAAATGAGTGCTTAAGCTGAAATTCGGGAAATCAGGAAAGCATATGTCAATTACTTACGTACAATATTTTTCTGGGCGAACGAATGGTTTTAGTTACGGACAGCAAGAAAACAATCGGGTTCCATTCTAAATGCTTCAGGCCGGAGAAAAAGGATCCTTCGCTTACCAGAGGCACAATGCCGCAAATCCGGTTAGTGGAATGGGAAAACCATTATATATTTAGGTGCAGGGTCATAACTCCCAAGGTCATAAGTCCCTTAGGGATTTATGACCCACTTGGTGGGACCCTTGGGATTTATGACCCACTTTGTGGGACGCTTGGGATTTATGACCCACTTAGTGGGACCCTAAGGATTTATGACTCACTTAGTGGGACATACTCATATCAGTGAGCCGTAAATCCCTAAGGGACTTATGACCATGAGAGTTATGATTCAGCGAGGTGGGTCATAACTCCGTTATACAGTTTTCAGCTTAAAAATTATTAGTAATATTTAAAAAAATACTAATTTTAATTATATAATATCAGTGACGGGTACACATTTTAGGGTTTAATTCGAAATCTGAGTATTCCCTTTTTCCAAAATTAAGAAAACAACCACAATTTTACAATTAAACTACATTTTGAAAGGCTATTTTAGCCTTTATTTATCTGATGATTTTTCAGGATTAAAAAGGTTAATCCTGATTTTCTAACCAAAGTCTCGCATTCATGAATTGAACTTTGATTTTTAACAAACCTAAATTAGGAAGCAATGTAGTATCTCGCATAGATAAATATATAAATACATATTGTTTTACATCTAATATATTGCACTTCAAAAGGGACTTATGTCCCACGAAAATACTTTAAAGTGGGTCATAAATTCCTTAAGGGTTTATGTCCTACTAAGTGAGGACCCTGGGAGTTCTGACACTGCACCTATATTTACCTATAAATGCCCATCACCGATAAAGTTTAGAAGAATAACTGTTAAAAGCCTTGAATTTAATTATCCAAATTATTTAACACTTAAGGAACATGTATTAATGATATGCTACATTTAAAGCTGCTAAATTTTTAATATAAGTCTTATGTATCTGATAATGGTTTGAGCGCATAATAGCTTTAAGTTAATAATAATTTAGTAAGGAACGCTTCTACTCGAAATGCTTACAAATGTCTGTCGTATGTTTGTTATTCATTTCAAAATTGAAATTCGAACAGATCTTCCAATATCCTTTTTAATAAATTACTTTTCAATATTAGATATTAAGAAAATTTAATTTTAATTTGATAGAAGACATTTAAAATATTTCTTATGAATTCTTTCGGATATGTGTTTTTGAAGTCTTTGAACTTTTTGATTAAAAATAAATTAAAATATATGTCATTACTCGTTAAATATTACAAAATTTTTTTTCACGAGAATTTGGTTGACTTTTTTACATAAAATTTGTGCATTTTCAAATGAATTTGGTTTTATTTCAAATTAATTTGATCGTCAACTTGCAAATTATAATTCAACATTTTTCAATCAATTTTATCCTTTTTTTTAAAATTTTTCCGTATCTAAAGATTCGAAAATTGAACTAACATGATTTGGAGAACCCAGTTCCTTCTTTCTGGAATTGAACTTAAATTTTTGAAGGCTATTTTTAAGGGTGGACATAAAAGTCAATTTTTTTTAAATTTCCTTGTTGTATTTAGGTTCCATTGGTATCAATGATATTTTTTTTTCCTTCTTTCCCTTCCTTAAGGAAGGGAATAAACCAAGTCAACTTAGACTAGGCTTAAGTTTCTTTTAATCGTTATATTCACTAAGTTCTTGATTATTCGGCTGTAATAGCTATGATTAGATTTGATTAGATTTATAATTAGATTATGAATACATAAATTTTAATTTCGTGCGCCATCTATTATCTGACACAAGAGCTATTTTAATATTTTTAATAAATCTTATTTTATATTACGATATGAATTATTACGATATAAATATACAATTTTACGATATTTTTTATTAGATATGATCTGAACGGGGTTTGAACCCGATAAATCATTGATTACCTTATTTCAAATATGTTGAACCGACTGCTGAATCCCAAAACCACATCTGATTAAAAAAACACCAGTTTTATGTTAAAATCTAGGATTATTGTAATTAAAAAAAAAAAACCAATTTATTTTAAAATAGACAAATTTCGTGTGAAAAAGGACAAATTTTATGTGAAATGAGTACATACACATTTTTACATTTAGTAATTCCATGTTTATTAAAAGTTCAAGGATATTTTGACCATATGAACATTGAAGGTGTGTAGAAAGCCAAAAAATAAGTCAAAATTTTGTCTATCTTTGTAAATTGATTTTTTTATGTCAACTTATGGTATTTTTGTTTGCATTCTCTAATATTTCATGCAATTGTGAATTTTTTTACTCATGTTCCATTTAATTTGAAACTGTAGTCCTTTCAAAGTCTATAGACCGTAATTGAAATGAACTATTTTGAAAGAGATTTATTTAATAGCCACCTATATTGTTTGTCTGGTTTTATGTTTTTTTCAAAAGATTTTGTAACATAAGATTCTTAAAAGGTTTTTCATAAAGGCAACAATGATATTCACAAGTAAAAACAAGCAATAACCTCTTAGAAGAAAATTACAAATTTGGAATAATGTGTAGACTCTTTGGAAAACAAATCATATGTTAAAACCGTCGGTCATTCACTTTTATAAAGTTTTAATACAAAAACTAAAATATAAAATTGAAGATAGAGGTGAAATAATTCTTTAAATGAAATTCAATTAAACCAATCAATGAACGAGCGGGTATTAAGCGTATTTATCATTGAATGTAACACTATTCAATATATTATAATAAAGCATCAATGAATGAATAACGTTTATGATTTCAATTTAAATGATTAATTATTAATAATAAATACAAATTTTATACTTTTTTTAATTTTAAAAAGCATTAAGTGGAACTATTAGACCTATAAGCTTTGAAAGACCTTAACCTTAATTATAGCACTAAAATAAATCCTACAACTATAAGATTTTGTGCAGTACTTTAGAGAAATAGAAGCATGTGATTGAATTGACACAAAATTTTTTTTCTGAACAAGTAAACAGGATGATTCCTTATTGAGTGTAAATTTTTAGACCCACAATATAGCCCCATACAACAGTTTTGTTACAATATTACTGCCAACAAATGGTATATCTGAAGGGACTTTATAATGAATGAATTAGTAGCAATTTTATTCTACTATTGGAACTTAGAACTGACATCATTATTTTTATTTTATTCAGGGGTCCGTTACTAACCGAAAATAAATGAAAAAGTTCCGAAAATAAAATTCCTTCCGCTTTTAAAATTTTTTCAAAAATAAAAAGTTCTTGTTTCTTGAGATCCAGTAGCCGGACTAACATAATTTAAAAAAAAAAGTAATCAATGGCTTTTGCATAGAACCTAAATAGAGCAAGAAAAATTGGAAAAGTTCGTCGAACAAATAGCTTTGAAAAAATATGGTCCGAATTTGGGATTATTCTTAATATTTTTCCTCTGAAAAAAACTTTATTTTTTATACCCGTATGACTTTAAGACAAAAGGGTATACTAAATTTGCTATTACTCGCAATATATATCGCTTTTAAAATTTTGTTCCACGGGTTCGACTAGGTGCCATACAACTTCTTGTTTTAAATAAGTCTCTATACCTAATAAACCTGGATGTCTGAAATTTTGTCAATAGTAGTTAACTTTAATGGCCAATTTCTGGAAAAAAGAAAGTGGAAGTGGAAGAGTTTCGAAGAGCTACTATTCAACTTATATATTTTTTCTTTTGGACGATATATGAATTTTTAACTGAATGATATAATATCGATATTACGGTCTAACGGGTATCCCAGAGTTGACACAGTCTACTCTATTACACTCTTCCTCGTTTTTTTAAAGTATTTATATATTTATAATATTAGAAGAGCATGAATTATTATCACTTAAAAAACCGAACGAAAATCTTGTTAAAATCTGTTAAATTGCAGTAAATTATAAATCCTCCTAAATATATGCAATATTTTTTTTTACTTTTAAAAGAAATTTCTTTTAAAAATTTTTTTATTTTTATTAGAGCTGTGACTTCACTACTAACAAATTTGAATTGGTGATTTTTTTGATTTTCATTGTAATTGTTGATCGTTGGAAATTGTTTGAAAAAAAATTACAAAAGTTTGACTTTCATTTTATTTATTTGTATTTTGTATTCAATCTCGTTAGAACGTTTTTAAAAAGAACGAATTTAACACTGTGAAAACTCACGACTTATTTAATATGCATATTTAATAATTTGAAACGTATAAGGAAAACTGTTTAATTTTTCATAAATCAAATTTTCGAATCTAATAATGGTAGGAAGTTATTCGTCTTTTTAGTATAACGTGCGCATTCACAGCTTTTTAATTGGATTTATAATAAAGAATATTATGTGAATGTGTTAGTATACGCACGAGGCCTTAAAAAGTAATGAGTACATCAATAATTTTAAACTTCCTTACTAGTTTCAGTTTTTTATTCCCTAACCACTTAAACTACTTCTACGTTTATTAAGAATGATGGGAATGGAATAAGCACCCCCGCATTTCTTTTGTAGTTCAAATTCTGTAAATTTTCAACAAATAAACAACTAGAATATAAAAATGCTGAATATATAAATGCTGCACGTTTTTATATGCATTCCGATTGAAAATTTATATGCATTCTGGAATTTAATTTCAAGGAATATCAAATGCATATACACATATATAAAAATACATACATATTCATACATATATTATTTTAAAATAAAATATTTGATTATCATAACAATCTTGTATGCAAAGGATGTTCAAGGAAGTGAAAACATTGAAAACTATTTTTTTATTTATCACGAATGTTTTCTTATTTATTAAATTTATTTCAGAGTAAAAAGTTAATATTAAATTTTCGGAAAATGCTGGTTGACATTTTTCTTAAAAATTTAAGATAAATGCAAAGTTTTCTTAGTATCAGAATTGGGTAATATAATTGCAACTTGACTGATTGTCATTCATTTAGTAATTTGATGTACAAAACCGTTTTTTTTTTTTGGAGTACTTTAATTTATTCAAAGAACTGAAATTGTGTTATTTTGAAAATTTTTTAAAAGTTTGTTTAATTTATATTTAATAAAAACTTTAAATTCGAACAAGGAATAGAAATGTTAGAGTTTATTTTGCTTATAAACATTGCATTAGTATTTTTCTTTTTAAGTTGGTACTCTCTGTTCAACTGCCAAATTTGGAGTGATTTAAGTGTCAGATACGAAACCCAAGTAACCGGTTTTTCTAGAATTTATATACCTGATGGAAAGAAATCCTGATGTTGAAACCTAATCCTAATTTTGAATTTTAGTTTTTTTTAATGCATTTATCGCGATTTTTTACTCTAAATGTAGTTCATTGACATAATGATCTTTCGAAAACATTCAAAATGTCAATATTGAAAAAATCACAACGTCAATTGACATTATGCATAAAATTATAAAAATTAAAAATGACATAAGTTTGACATCAAATTTTGTCGAACATTTGTCATTATTAAGCTTATGTCGTTCGAATTAATGACATGCCATCTGTCATTTTTTGTATCAAACTTTTGACAGTGAGAAGTCCTATAATTGAGAAGAAGACCTCTTCGTTGAAATATGTTAGGAATACGAAAAATATTTGAAATATTATATATTTATACATATAATTTATTTTAACGAATTCGACATACAAATCATGCATCAGGTACTTGGTCTTATATAAAAATATCTAAAACTTAGATAGACACTATTTGTTATATATTGTCATAATTTAATATTTCAATTGTAAGGTATTTCTGTATCTGTGAGTTAAAATATTCAATTAAATTATTTATTTATTTATATTGTTATATTAATGCATTTTTTATTAAAGATGACCGAATGGATTATTAATTACAAATAGATTATTTAAGTTTAAATTTATTATAAATAAATAATTAAAAATATTTAAAACTTCCGAATATTTTATAAAAGTTCCAGTTTGAGATAAAGATGTCAGATTCAATAAACAAAAGTAATTTACAATTGGATAAAAATATGAATTAAATCTTCATATGTTCATTTTGTTTCTTTTCTCTGTACCTATCTCTTTCTCACACTCTTTTAAATCATGAAAATTAAACGATCATGATTCACACTAGCCCGTTAACATTTTCATTTACAATAAATTTATCTTTTCACACACAATTATAAAAGGAAAAAAATATTAAAAAATTTTGTAATAAAATTTTTTTTTTAATTCTTTTTATTTAAAAACTTTTAATATTTTTCCAAGTCTTTTCCTTTGGTTTCTTTTAATTGTAATTTAACAATTGTAATTAAATTTCCCATTTCATTTCCGTGGTCTTAATTTATCATCCAATACAGTGAGAAAAAAATCCTATTCGGATGAAATTAAAATAAACAAACAACACATGCATATAAATTGTCATTTGTACAAATTACAAACAAACTGAAAAGTGCAAAAACCCCAAATACGTCATAAATAAACAACCGTTATATTTCAATTTTGCCCTTTACCTCATGCAAATGAAATATTAAAAAAATTTAAAAAAAAAATCAGCTTTTGTTATTTATGCTAAACAACACTTATCTATACCTTTAACTTACGTATTGTATCTTAAGATACATATATATATATTTTTTAAGTGGGTTAAAATCACCTTTACAAGGTAAACTTTATGAAGTGATTCAAAATAATAAATTAAAAAATTTTATTTCATTTTTTTGTTATGCGACTGGCATATTCTCATAATAATTATGGAAAAAGTTACATAATTTCTCTTTCGTTCAAAATGAAAAAGAAAATAAAATAAAAGCAAAAAACAATAATTCGAAAATGTCGTTGAAAGTGAATTAAACCTTGGATGTTAATTGTAAGTTTATGTATATTTGATATTGTTGTCTCTTTTTTTTACATTTAAAGAAAGAACATTATAAGTAGATACAGTTACGTAGGTCCGGGTTTTAATATAATTAAGAAAATAATTGGAAATAATAATATCAAATTTAAACCTTTCCTACAATTTTGAAATTTTATTAGGGTTTTTCCAATTATGGTTAATGCTGTTCTGAATGGCACTTACAGTGTATAAAGTTTACTACAAAGCTGGTTAAAAAATATTACAAAAGTAAAATAAACATAAAATGATTTGAAGCTTCTATGCTAGAAATTTGAAAAAATTTTTCTCTGGAAATTTATTTCAGTCATTTTTGATTTTTATATAAAATGGATATAATTAAATGAACTACAGCTCTTGGGATGAAGCCATTTTAGTTTTTTAAAACAGGTAGTCATTTGGCTTATAATAAAATATGTAATAATTTTGAAAAATATTATTATATAATACGATTTTTTTAGAAAAAGTACACAGAGATCGAAGATATAGGACTACAGATAACCACGAATATGGTAGATGACGTGATGCATATTACTAAAAGAATAATTGAAATCCATCATAACGCAAATATAAAAAAAAATTCAGGTATACTCAATCTCCTTTCCTACAATCTACTAAAATTGATCCAGACCAATTACACCTACATGCAAAATTTATCTACTACATAATTTTTACTACATTATCATTCTACCAAATTCCAAAAATTTTCGAAATTATTATACAATTCGAAATGTAACAAAAAATGGAGCTATCTATATTGGCAGCCTTGCTCTTACTTTTTAACTTGACAGATGCTTCAAAATTTGATTTGAAATTTTAAGCATTATATTACTTTTTATTTTTTTTAAAAAAATCCTTTTCAAAATCCAATCATTGAAAATTTACGTAAGTTTGTTAAAGCGTTTTTTTGCCCACTGAATAGCTGAGTAGCTCCGAGCGTAAATTTTTAAAAAGAATAACTGTTTAAAAATTGAAACCTTAAATTACAATATGAAAACTGCGGAAGTGGATAACGAAGAACTTCTTAGGTGAAATCCACTAAAAGTTGTTAAAAAAGTTGAATATGTATTAAAATAAAATATAATGTATGTGATATCAAATAATTTAAAATGGGTTTTTATTATTTTTGTTGTAAATAAAGCAGTAGAATTTACTACTTAAAAATTTCTTTTAACGGAAGCACTCATTGCATCTTAGGTATTTAGGTTAAGGATTTCTGATACCTCTATGTTTTCAAAGGGTGTTATACAAAGGAGAACTGAAAAGTTTCCACAATTTTTAATTTTTTGACATTTATACAATATTTTCTGACAGTTCATAGACAAACCCTTTTTAAAATCTTTAAATACTATTAATCTGTTAAGTGCTTTAAAATTGTACATTAACAACTTAATATGAAAGCTGAAAATTACTTTACACACTTTTAAAATTAATAAATAAATAAATAAATAAATAATTATTCAACAATTTGACCATGTCGATTTCTCAGAAATCAACATTACAACAAAAACCCAAACAAGAAAAAAAATTAAAATTGCATAATTTGTACCGCTTCAATTTTCATTTTTCTACGTAAAATTTAAAATTTAAATCTTAAATTTTTAACCAAAAAAAAAAATTACAAAATCTTTAAAGTACTTAAAGATACTAATGACATTCGGAATTACCACGTTTTGATGATTCATAGTGTGTGCTGCAAGACATTTAAAATTTTTAAAATTGTATTTTAAGGCTACAACACAGATTTAGAGTTTATCATTATTATTATGTTAATTTAAAATAGTGGTGGTTTATATTTTCTCATTTCCCCCAAACTTGACTTATTGAGTGAGTGATGGTTTGTTTTGATTTTATCTTCCTTTTCTTTTCAAACTTATGTTATTTTAATTTTTTAAATTTTTAATTTGTGTGTTTGAACGGTGTTTTATTGTGAATTGTTACGAATCGTATTAAATTTAAAAGTAATCAAAACAAAAAATAACATGAATTGGTAGATTGATCAATATGGTGCGCTTTTTGTTGTTGTTGTCGTCGTCGGAGAGATGCGATAATAAAATGGAAATGTGATGTGACAATATTGCAAAAAAAAAAAAATAAATAAATAAATTAAATAATAAACATTTTAAAAAATTCATTATTTTGTTATAAAATCGTTGTTATTTAATATTTTTGACACAGTTACTGACACAAAGTGTTACAGTGTAGATCAGTGTAATTTCGCGACATATTTTTTTTACCAAATAAAGGATAAACAAATAATTTGGTAAATATTATATAATAATAAAATTAATTTAGAAAAATCTATTGTGAATTTTTTAATAATTTTATTTTTGTTATATTGTGAATTGGTATATAATTTTTTAAAATTATTGTTTATTTATATTGTTAATAATATCTTTATGATATTTGTAAAAGATATTTTTTTAATCCTTATTAAAAACAAAAAATCTTATAATCCTTAAAATAATATCTGATAAATAAGGATTTAATACTGTGATAAAAGGATAACATATAATATTATTGTGAATTATGTGAATTAATATTCTGGAGCAATCAATTGAATTGAATTGAATCTTTTATAAATGTATATATATAGATATATATGTATTTGTTAAAATATAATAGGATATTTTAAGCCTATCCTTATGAAAGGACTATTTTTAAAAGTAATATTTGATTTCCTTATTTTATTTTGAGAATTGAAATATATATATGTATACATATATATTTAATCCTGTTTGAATGAAAAGATTACAATTAAATTATTCTTACCTTTTATAATAAAATTATAAATAAAAAAAATTATATTAAAATTCAATATATGAGTAAATGTGTGTGGGTATATTTTATAATATAAATTTGTAATTTTCAATAAAAAAAAAAAAAATAAACAGTAAAATGAGGTTAAAAAATAAAAAAAAGTAAATAAATATTTAATATAAAATTGCCTTAAAGAAATTAATACATATGTATATACATAAAGGTACTAAAATATAGAATTGGCCATTTTATTGACAAAAAAAGGATTTTTTTATTTACATTATGTATTAGGCATCCTGTTAATATATATATGTATATATATATGTAGATACAGTTATCGACTATTAGATAAAAATTATTTAATTTCAAATTTGAAAATATTCAAAGGATTCAAATTAAAAATTTTAAGATGAAACGGTTTGTTGGGTCTTCGTAATATGAGCTCAACATATTATTGAATAATTTGATATCCCTTTGAATGTTCCACCTAATTTTAACTTTAATCTTTCACGCAATCCATTCAGTCATCGTCGTACAGTTGGGTCACTGACCTTGTACTTGTTTTATAAATATTTTGTAGGGACTAACACCTGTTCTAAAGAAATCAAACAACTTATGCCTCTATTTAAGATTTTCCAACGGGAAACAAGGAGGGCTACAGATACTTATCCCTACACAGTTCAGCTAGCCTGATGGCGTTACACGTCATTTGGTAAATGGAAATTCTTTTGTCATGTGCTCATCACTTTAATGGAACGATATTTCACCAAATATGTTCCCCAAAGTTGATAATGTATATATGTACGATTTAGCCAAATTTCAGTAGAACAATCACATCTTTCTTCTAAATAACCCATTCAATTTTCCCCATCCTCTATAATCCAGAAATACCAAATAACTTCCACCATAATCCCAAATCCCTTCATATCCCCATTCCTGTAACCAAACTGTACATTTGTATCACAGGTTTCCTCCAAAAGTTTGGTTCAAAAAGGATGTGGTTTTTGTGTACTAAAGTTGCACACTATCCAAAGAAACACCGCACAGTTACAATGGCTGGCTTTTGAGCTTTCCATTACCTCGTTAAAAAAAAAAAAATATTACCAAAATAAATGCAATGTTTATATCCTCAATAATAGTTCTGAAACCCAGTTTGAAGGGTACAGTTGTGCTGATTTTTAGCGTATTTTTTTTTTGACGTTAAAATTCAAAATATTTTTTCAAATAGATTCAGCGCACTGAAGTGCGTATAATATCTGAAATTCCTTAATCTTTTCAATGATTCTTTTATTTTCAATGATTCAATTTAATATTTTATGACCCGCACGGAAATTTAACCTCCAGTTAATATACCAAATGCTTACCCACTATACCACAGGGGTCCTCATTGGTAAAATTAGTTTCTCCGTTTATAACGTTAGCCTTAAAACAATAGGATTATCAAATTTTTTTTTTTTCTTAAAATAAATTATAAACAATGTTTCTTTTTAAATGTCCACAACTGTAAAATTATATAAAACTTTTTTTAATTAAATTTGTAATATAATCATTTTGTGGTTGATAATATCTTGCAGATTGTTTTATATAAAATTTAAAGATACAAATTTCATTTTATTTGCTGTTAAATAAATACGTTGTAAAGTTCAATATTATAAGACTATCAATTAAAGTTTAAAGATTGTTTATATTTATTTATTTATTTTTTTTAATTGATAAGAAGTAATCTGTTTTTATTTAATGTTTTTATAAAAATGTAATAGAAATAATTATGTTTTACTTTTTGTTAAATGTTGGTTTTGAGCATAGTATAAGTATAGCCTTAGACTGCCCTTTACTGTCGAGCCTTTATGCTTTGTAGAATTAATATTTTAATTAATACATTGGGTTTTCTTTTAATTAAGCAATTTTGTTTTCATTCAACTTAAAGAAATAATGTTACTATTATAACTCTTTGCTATTCAAATTGAATTAATGCCTAATTTTTTACAATTATACCTTCAATCATTTTCTTAGAAAAATAATTTGTAAATTTCAAAAGACTTAAGTTTATCAGTTTTTATTTTTGATTTTATTTTTAAGATTTTAAATGAAAATATTATTTTTGACTTGTCAAAATATTCAGGCTAATCGTGAGTGTCAATCATCACAATTTCTGACAATTTTCAAAAAATTTTACTAACCATCGCCAGTGTCAAAATAATGTAGGAAAAATTTCATATCTATTGTGAATTTAATCAAATGTCATGTTATAATTTGGTATTGTAAAAGTTCAAATATGTAGTTTATGAAGTATTTAATTAATAGTTATTATACAGTTAACTGTTTCATTTTCAACTATTTAACACCTTTGAGCTATAAAATAATCTTTCAAAGTTTAACGTATTCTCTACTGAAGATATTTTATTATTTTAGACAAATTATTTTACTAAAAACAACAGGAAACAAAAAAATAATTTTTACTTCAAAATTAGTATATTATCTAAGTTTTATATTCAAATGAAACCCAAAGGAAATAAAATAATTATTTTTTGTAAATTTCAAAAACTTCAAATTATAACAATTCACAATAGTAAATTTGTATAATAAAATTCATCAGTAACTCTTCAAGATATGGTTTTTTGATAAACTTTATCAGTTATCACATTTGTGATAGTTGACACTCGAAATACGCCTTAATAACTGATATTGTAACAAAAATAACTTATTTTAATAATTATATATTTTTATTAAGTTTGAAAACAGTTTTAAACTTAATTCTTAAATACATTAAATTCAATAAAAAGTTTACTTTTGTTTTGTTATGCTTTCTATAAGTCCATACTTGGATATCATTATCAAGTTTAAATTTACAGTCTCTTTATTTTAAGTTATTAAACTCAGATCAATTACCTAATTGCACCAACTACTTGTCAAATAATTATTTTTTTCAAGATTAATTTCTGCAACTAATTGCAATTCAACACTTTTGTACATGGTATGATTTTATTAAAGAAGTAAATGTTGCTCAATACACAATCATCAGGTAACAAGTCAGTATTTTAAATTTAAGTTCAAAGTTAGTACAAATTAAATACTTTTTTTTCGAAAATGCTGTGTGCTTAAAATGGAATGAAAGTACTAAATTGTAAAAGTAATATTAATAAGAACACTATTTGTTAAAGAAAAAAATTGCCTATTTTTAGGATGAAAAATGATTTTTTTTAACAATTTAAATTTTTAAATTGTATTGTAGGTTAAAAAAAATTTTTTTTCTTGAATTGGAATATTTTTATTTAAAATATAATTTTTTGTGGTATCCATAATTTTACGTAAAAAATGTCTTTTGCATTGCATACCTTCAGATAAAAATTTTTATTAATTCTTTGTAATTTTTTCAACTTTTTATAAAAATTTTTTATAAAAAGCGGATTATTTTCAGATTCAAAATTATGTTTAATTAATTAGTTAACAAATATTATAAAAACCAAATATCCATAATATGTGCATGTCACAAAAAGTAATGAAATATTTCCGTTATTTCCTTTTATTTTTTTTACCTTAATTTTAATTTAAAAATATACTTTTTAATGAATTCGCCTTAACGTATGCAACAAGTGTATTATAAAAATTTCGAATAAAGTTTTTTTATGAATATTCTAATAGAGAAAGGTCGCATAAGCATAGCAGTATAGAGTGGGCAAAACAGAGTAGTATAGAGTGGGGACAAATCAATGCATATAACTTTATTTGATTTATATCAATATTTCATTTATATGCAATATAAAGAGATTATGATATTGCAATTTTTTAAAACCATTTGTTACTGATACCATCACAGTTTCGGATACGATTATTAGATTTAATCATTTATTTTATTAATTTATTTATTTTATACTATAATTAATTTAATCGTAAGGGGAATTTTAAATAATATTGCCCTATTCATTCATTTTACTTGGAAAAAATTAAGATCTGTGAGTAGATGCTTAAACCCATATTGCCCCAGTTGATACGCCAGGTACTTGGTGATTACTTTAATAGGTTTTTGATTTATTAAAGTATAAATAAGTAAACAAAAATGAATATAAATTTCCTTTTATTTATTTTACTTCTCAGTTTTATAGATGTCATTAACTTCATTTTAAATATTTTAAAACTCTTGTAAATTATATTTTTTTTAAATATATCAGTGGAACACTTTTTATTTTATTTTTGTGGTTTTTTTTTAATTAAGTAACGAAACTTAATTACGTATCTCTTAATAAATTATTAGTATCTTCAGTTTTTTTTCAATGATAAAATTTCTCCGTAAAATGTTCGATAATTAAATTATCCCTGATGGGAAACCTTATTAATAATGGTCATATTTAAAAAATTTTTTTAATTATTCTCTTAGATCGGACCAATTTTTATTTGTGAAACAAAGAAAAACTCTATTTTGATTTTATTAACATTTTCTTAGTTTCTTTACCCATATAACTATAAGTAAAAAGCGGTATACTAAATTTGCGGTTACGTTTTGACGCAGAGAAGGAGGGAGATAGACATAGACTCAAAGGTATGGATCGGATCAGAATCGAAAAGAAAATCGATTTAGCTATGCATGTCCGTCCGTCCGCCCATATATAACCGTCATCATTATTTAAATTCAGCCAGTTTGTTGCACAAGTTCGCACCTGCCATACTTCTTTTTTTATATGAGCATTACTCTACATCTAATATAGCTGGGTGTCCGAATTTTGTCAAAATTAGTTTAGTTTTATGACCCAAGTTTATGTAAAATTTGGTTGGTCTACTGCAGTGGGTTTAAGTAAAGTTGGTGTAGTTGAAGAGGCTCGATGCGCTGAGTTTCAATGTAAATTTTCTTTTGTACTCAAAGCCTTATAAGTTGTATATTTAATATTTGGCAAAAAGTTGTTAATTACTTTTAATGATATAATTTCTATATTACGGTTATAAGGGTATCCTACAGTGGTGACCCAGTCTTCTATACCACACTGTTCCTAGTTTTTTTTTTTTGAATTGACCAAATATTATTTATTAAAAAATGGTTATTATTTTCTTTCATTGCGGATTTTTATAATTTATACAAACACATGGGTTATTAATTATGTTGGTAATTGGTTAAGTAAAAGAATTGATTATTCTAGTATAATCGAATTAAAATTATAAATTTTGATGTGCTCACTTTTCTTGTATTTCTTTGTTCGACCTTTTAATTAAATTTCATTTATGACAAAAAATTATGAAATTATTTTTTATTTTTTTTTTATTTTCTATTTTTAGTTAACTTTAAGTATTTGATAATTTTAATAAAAAGTTATTGTAACAATTAGTTTTATGTCCATAACTGTAACAATTAAATTTTATGTTCTTAAGTAAATTTACAATAAAAGTTTAATTAGATTTTTGTTTTAATTAAAAGAGAGAACCCTTTCTGTTTTAACAATATGAAATTTTGATAAGGGTAATATTGTGCAAATAGAAAACGAAAGACAATGTAAGTATTAAAAAAAAAAGAGAAACCACAAGAAGAAACAAATAATTTTTTTTTTGATAACGTAATTTTAATTAGCACCGAAAAGAAATATTTATTTAAATTTTATTTTTCTATTTAAAGTTTGTTAAAAATTTAACAGTACTTAAGTTTACAAAGCATTTCAATAATTTATTAGAAATGATATTTTAACACATTTTTTATTAAATATAATTTCATTTAAGTTTGAAATTTCGATTTAATAAGAGTCCTATATGTTTCAGATTTACCACTTAGAATTTTTCCACATAGAATAGAATTTCAAAGCTTGACAGTTTTACAACTTCGACTATTCTGAAAGTTATGTCCAGTTTATCTTGAAAACCCAAAATTTGAGGTTAGATTTTTTAAAAATTTAGTTTTTCAAAAATCTGGATTTTAAAATCGCAAACCTCACTTTAAACATTTTTTTTTTGAAAAATTCACTACATTTCAATAATCGTAAAATCACAGTTATTAGCCATAATTTGAAAAATATAAATTTTGAAAATCGCATTTTAAAAACCGCATTCTAAAAAACGAAATTTTGCAAAACGCGATTTTGGAAAACTACATTTTTAACAAAATTTAATAACGAAGTGAATAACGAGAAGAATTTAATAAATACAGTGATTCTATATTCACTATAACATTTTTTAAATTAATTCAAATTTTAATTTGACTCTTTACTTGATTATAGTGCATTGATTATCAACAAATCATAATTTAATCAATAATTTTTTTCTGCATCAATTAATATAATTTTAATATTATATGTTTTTTTTTTTTGAAAATGCACACATGTAAACAATAGACATTTTAATTAAAAATTAATATATCAATTTTTTATTAATTAAATTTAATTAAAATTATAAAAACTGGTATTTGATTGATTTAAATAATATATTTACAATGTATCAACTCTAAATGTATACAATTAACCAGTTTAATTTCAATTATACATAATTAAATTACATCGACTAAATGCACTTTAAAACATTATCATTAAATTTTTGCAATTAAATTTCACTTTATTTGCTATATTAGTCCGGTTCAAGTGCTAATACAGAATAATAAAAATAAGTTTTAAAGAAAAGTTAAGCCATTTATAACAATTATATTATGTTCAAGGTATTTAAAGTATTCCAAAAATTTTTAAATCTTTAACACTTTAGGAAAGTGTTAATCTTTGTGTTAATTTCTTATAATTAAAAGTAATTTGGAGTGAAAATGTAATACTAATTAAACTTTTTAATAAGTTTATATCAAATGTTAAATTAATTTAAATAATAGTATTGTAAATTTCAAAACTTAATTGAAATATTAAATTTAATTATTATAATTTTTTTGTTTCATACACCGTTATCGCGGTTTCCATAGTAATAATTTGTAACACTAAACGTAACAATTAATTCAAAGAAATTATAAATAATTAAAAAAATAAAAAACGAGTACTTAATAAAAATATACTAAACACATTTTTATTGCAAATTTTTTTATTAAACATTGAATAGTAAAAAACCATGTTAATATTAACTTTAAAAAAATTTATCTAGTATATCTAGAAAAAACCCAGCTATAGAATTACGACATTTTAACTACCAGTTTACTACTTTTTGTATTCAATTACTCTTTATATTACTTTCTTTATTACAAATAACTGTAATTTTAATACGTTTTTTATTTAAAACTGACATTTTTATATTAATTTTTATTTTATATTCGCATAAAAGAAATTTTCCTGTGAATATTCATTATTTATTAAGTCGTTTTGTAAATGCTATGAAATTACCTAATTGTTAATTTTTTTTTGAAATGATATCATAAAATTCGTTATACACTTAATTACTTAATTTAATTTCAAAAAATGTGCTTGTGTTGTCAATATAGAAGAACTTTTTTTATATCTCATCTTCTTTCTTTTTCTCCTTTTGAATATTTTTGTAATTTTTTATTTTTTGCTTTTTTGACATTTAACTTTTTTGAGTTTAATTTTTCAATTTTTTTGTATTTCGCATGATTATTATTACTTATTATTATTTTGTCTTTGTCTTCAAAATTTGCATAGTTTGTCTCTCTCTTTATCATCATTCTTTCTTAATTAATAATTTAAATCAAAATGGTTTGAAAATAAGCTGATTAACTTATTAATTATTTAGTCTAGAACAATCAAAATTAATACTACACAACTTTGGTCTTTCAAAAATTTCATATTTGCCCCTTTAAATATGCAATTTATTTTGAAAGTATATTTTAATATAATTGCAAGAGAAGTTTAGTGTTTTTAATATCATAACGTATTCATATAATTGCAGTTTGTTAGTTTTTAAAATAATACCTTTCGTCTAAATGAAAATTATTCATATTTGCACCTGTAAATATGCAATTTATTTTCAAGGTATATTTTAATAAAATTGTAAGAGAAGCAAAGTGTTTCCAATATTAAAACGTATTCATATATACTATGTAAGTTTTTAAAATAATACTTTTAGTCTGAATTAAATTTATTTATATTTGCACCTGTAAATATGCAATTTATTTTAAATTATTTAATATATTTGCCAGAGAACACAAAGCTGTATGTTCACTTTATAAAATATAATTTAGCTTTCTGCGTTTTACTTTCAATATGGATTATTTAGTTAAAAAGGCAACAGCCAGATTTTAAATAATATAAAATAAGATTTTATAAAATTAATCTTTAATGTCAAGGTTTACTTTGCTTTTGTAAAAAAAAAACCATGATGGAAAATAAAAGAAATTAAAAATTTTTAAAACCACAAAAAAAGTGCAGTTTAAATTTCAATTATTATGAATGAAGTTATATCACGATGATTTATACAATTTAATTTTATAAAAATCCACCTAATAATAAGATACTATTACTTTTTAATATCAAACCAAAGAAATAAAAAACTTTTAATGAATTGATTAACAAATTTTAATTGCAAAATATACTTAAACCGCTTCAAAAATATAGTCAGGGGCTTCAAAGAGTCTAACTTTGTAATGTTAAGGTTATATTTAAGTGTTTAATTAATAGTTATCGAACTTACGAAGTAGTGTCCGTAATATCTAACTTAGAGTCCGATTATATTGGAGCTGTCATAAGTAATAAGAGCATCGATATGAGCATATAGCCTATGAAATCTATATACATGATTTAAATAGAGGTGTTTATATTGAACCATCGCTTTGATCATCGATAAACAATGTAGATTTTCTACGCTATGCTCTTATTGAGGCTCTTATCACTTATCGTAGCTCCAATATAACCTTAGAATGACAGTAATAATACCAGGCTTATAACATTTCAATATAAAATATTACAATTACAATTAAAGTGGCTTAATAATTATATAAATTTATTGTATTTTCTTGTTTTTTATAAGGTATATTTTTTTTTTATTTTTAAAATTAAACAATTAAATTTCTGAAGGAATACCACAAAACCATTTTTTTTTTGTAATATTTAAAGTTGAAATTATAATTTGTGGTGTTTTTACGTGATCCATCAGTGTGAAATCACGTTAATTTGTTAGTCATTTCATGTTTTAATTAACATTTTGATTTTTTACATGTTAATAACATTATTTTGATTTTATGTCAAAAAGCAATTAACCAATAAAATTTCATTTATATTTCACTATATTTTTTAATCAGTTTATAATGAAAATATTGAATTTTATCATTTTTTTTAAATTTTTGATGTTATGATGAATGTATTACAGTATATAATTAATTTACTAAACTATATACCTACTTAAAAATGTATTGATTAATTCGGAATAGAGAACGTTAAAGAGATTTTAACAAATAAAATTAAAAATGTATCATGCTATAAATATTTACCGAAATTAATTGTGAATAAAATTAATTATTTAGAATTAAAACAGCACATCTGACCGATAGCCCAGTGGTAAAGTGTTTCAATTTAAAAATCTCGGGTTCAAATCCTAGTCGTATCTTATTTACTCGTAATAAAAAAATATAGTGTATATTAAAATAATTTAATAATAAGTCCAAATGTCAAATAGGCAGAGTTTTATTATTATCAGGCGATAGCCATTGTAGCGTTGAAATAGCGTAGACAACTTTTGCTTTAATTTTTTATTTTTTCTATACTTAAATAAAATTTTCAGAATTTCATCTGTGAGTTATTAAAACTTCTTACTTTAGAAACGTACCTATTGTTGTTACTTTGAAGTTTGAGTAAATCTGTAAAAAATAAAATGTCATATTATTATATTGACAGGGGTGAACAAAAAAATTTTAATGATTACTTGTAAGGCTTTGAACAAAAAACAAAACCCTACTGTAATTATAGAAGATGAAAATACTAGTGTGATTTCAACTGCGATTTACTGATTACATAATTAGTTTTGTTTGAAGATCTCATCTATTCAAAATTTATTAAAATTTAAATTAAAATATATAATGCCATTTAGAAAGTGTCCCATTTCCACTTTAATTTTCTAGAACTATACTTAAATTATAGTACCTACTAATTGTTAAAAAATTTGTAACCTTATTTAAACGTAATTTTATTCTAAAACGTAACCAATTGTTAATTATTAAGTAGAAATAATACCTCTCATAATTATAAACCATTACGCTTTTAGAAAATATTTTATAACATAATAATATAATATTATATGTAATAAAATTTCTTTATGATATGAAATTAAAATGATTGTAAAATGATTACCAATTCATTCTTCGATTGTTTCTGATTAAAAATATTTAATTTTAATAATAACTCAATAAAAGAATTTATGGCCCTCAAAACATGTTCAACAATTTCAAAAAGTTAGACTTAGACTTTCTCTTTTTATAAAAATATTATTATATCTTAATTCATAAACCATATACCACACTATATTTAACCACTCCCGAATATTGCGATATACATATCTAGGTAAAAATAGATGTATTGTATATATATCTACTATTTTCCATAATTTTCTAAGTTTTTTTTACGCGTAAATACTGTTATGTAGAAAAATCCCAAAATCGTAGCAAAATATTTTTTTTTAAATAATTTTTATCCATAGTTTGCTTTAGACTTTAGATTTATTTGCCCATATAAATATATACTCATATATACTTACTCCATATAAGTACATATATACATTATATAAATTTATACAAATATTTAAAATAGGTACAATTTATACAAAAGAAAAACAAACCAAAACAACTTTGAAATATTATTTAAGTAATCTTTGTTTCCAAATATGAAGTACCATTATATTTTGTACCCACATAAATGGCTGCAACTTAATTTTATTGAAAATAAATCATAGTGTTTCAGTTCAGTTTCAGTTTAAAAAAAAAAAACATCAGATTAGTTGACACTTTCGTGCTCGCATGCTGAAATTGTGAAACATTAAAAACATTTTAAACAAAGAGACTATTAAACTTAAAGTGTTATTATGTAATTGATTTTTCGTTTTGATTGCAATGTTTCGATAACAATACAATACAAAATTAAACATTTTGTGCGAAATTAAGTGTTTAAGAATGAAGATTCGCGAAAAATTGAGTTATAAATCACTTTCATATTTCTATTACACCTTCATCCTGTAGAAGCTATTTATTAATTTGCTTATTATTACAAACTAAAATAACGCAGTCTTATGCCCCTCCACACCCTATTTATTAGCTGCAGTATTTAACTCGAAGAATAATCTTGGATACAATAATTTAATTTGAAGTGCTTATTAAAAATCGTGCACCGTTCGTTTAGCGCAAGTAAGTGACGGATTTATTAAAAAAGAATTACAAAAATTATGCTAAATTCTCCTGAATCAACACAAGCAGATATCAAAAATGTTATGTTTTCTTATTAGCAAATTATTTGACATTGACTTGCTCAGAGTTTTTTGTAAATGGTTAATATCTATGAATTTAACACTTCTGACCAAACGAAGAACCATTAATAAACAATTATGTTAAATAATTAGTAAAAAAATATGCTCTTTAAACCAACCGCTATTACAGCCAAAGCGTAATTTTATATTTCTTTCAAAAAATTTTTACTTACATATATGTAATTATTTTTATCAAAGCAAGGATAATATTTTTTTATTAGGTATACATAACTTTATCTAACGCTATTTATTTAAGAAAAAGTGACGCGTTACTGTGCTACCAGACGTTCGGTTAGACGCTCAATTTTACTTACTGGGAATCTTTAAAAGTTTGAACATTGTAATGTGTCTTGAATTAAAAAATTTTTAAACATGCAAATACCTAATATAAAAATATGTATGAAATTTGAGCTTAGGAAAAATTTACCAAATTTTAAATTTAATTAAGTGGGCAAACTTTAGCGTCGGATCAGAAAACTTTCAATTGCAAAGTTATAGCTTTGTATTTGTGTAACGAGTTTTATAATAAAATTTTTCGTACAATTTTTGCAAAAACCATAAAAATAACCTCATAATTGTCAGTTATAATATGTAGTTGTAATTTTTTTTTTTTTTGATGCTTTAATAAATAAACACGTCATTTAATGAAAAGAGTACCGCATTAGAAACACAAAAAAAAAAAACAAGAAAAAAAACTATAATAAAAATAACAAAACCAAAAAAAGCGTTGATAACTTTTTTTTTTCCATCTTTTAAAATTTCATTCATTTAAATCATGTCTAGTGTTTTGGACTTAAGGTTTGTGTTGCATTTTTTTCTTTAATTAATACACTTATACATATATTTAATTTTTCTATTTTTATTTTTTAATTCAATTTAATAAAAATCAAAAAATAAAAAAAAACAACAACAAAACGGTTGGAATAAAAAATTCAAGTTCAGTGTTAAGAAATTTTTTAAAAAAAATTTTCACTATTATATTGCGAATTTTTATATTAGCAGTCGATACCAATATTCAATAGTTAATATACAAAGACAGTGGTGTTAGTTTGTATGTGCAAAAATAATAAAAAAAAAAATAATAAAAAAAAAAGCATAATAATGTTCAGTTATAAATGTTAGTTGAACATAAATTGTTAGTATGTTAAATGTTACTTTTAAAGGATAGCGTTTTAATAAAACTAATAAAACTTGATTTTATTATACAAAAATTTAAAAATAAAAAAATCAAAACAAAATACTAAAGATTGTTTTCAACGACAATCTGCAGATGTACGTTCAGTTTTAATAATAAATAAAAATATTCGTTAGTGATGCTGCCATTGTAACTCTTAATTCGTAACGTAAGTCTAAAAACGTTTTAATACTAACATTTTTCTGAATGTCTTTGTTCGTCGTCGTCAAAGACGCTTCGTGACTGTTCGCGTTGGTTTTTAAAATCTTAAAAGTTGTGTTTATTTTTTATTTGTTTTGAGTTGTTTTGTTTTTAATTTTTTTTTTTTTTTTCTTTTTATTTTTTTTAAACGAAGTGAAATTTTACCAAATAGAAAAAATTGAAGAAAAATTTGAAATTCTTTGAATTTTAATCATAAATATCAAAATAAAAAAAAAAACCAAATAGAAAAATAAATATAAAATTATAAGAAATATTTATTGGATAAAAATGTAATATTTTCCAATCTAATCACCTTTATTTTGTTGTTGTTTTTTTTTTTTTTTTTGTTTTTTATAAATTCGAATATAATAGAAAGTGTGTCGGAATAATATTATGTATGTATGTAATAATGTTTATATGGTTGATTTATAATTGATGACAGTTTAAACTATCATCTCAGACATCAACCTATAAACCTGTCAAATAGATAATTACAAAATATTTATTAAAATAAAAAATAAAAAAAATAATTGCATTACTACAGTGTTGTGCTTTGTTTTATAGTATGTTAGTAATGATGTTTTAGCCTTTAATATGTTTATTAATTCTGTTGTCCATTTAAGAGAGAAACAAAATACATAAAAGTAAAAAACATAACAATGGTATTGACTTATAGAAAGTGAGAGTGAAACTTTTTTTTATAATTTGTTTACAAAGGTATGTCATAAGCAAATGGTGGCTATAATATGATTGTGTCAAACTGTTTTTTTTTCGAAAGAAAATAGTTTTAATAATGATAAAACTTTTAATAATTATTTATACTCAGGATTTTTATAGAATGTGCGAAACAACACTTATGTCTTGCCCACAATGACTGTAGCTATGACGCTGCAATGACATTTTTCAAGCACAATGCAAAGCGTTAAAAGCGTTACTTTTAATCATTATTAAATTTTTATTTTAAAATATAACTAATTTTTAAAATTTTTATAACTTTATACTTATTAATTTCAAGCTAATAAGTAATAAGTAATTAACCAAAAAATGGCTGACAAAACATAAACACTTAGCTGTCAAAGTAGTGTAGAAGTTAAAAGTTGAACAACTTTTGCGTTAATGCTGCGTTGAATCTTAGTTGTTACTTCTATTGTATGTGCCTTTGTATTAAATGCATATTACATATGTTATACTTTTGAAGTAGTATTTCAACTTGGTATGTTACACTTAGTTATGCTTAGGAGGTAAGGCTTTTACTTCAAAATTAAAAAGTTAACTCTTTCAATAATTCGCAGCGGTTGTCACAACACCAAAGAAATGTAATTTCACAGAGTTAAGCGCACAAAGTAATCCTACTGTATACCTACTGTTTGACAGTTAAATTCAATCTTCGATAATTTTTTGAAACAATATTATTTTGAAATGTTTTCATACATAAGTAAAAATTTTCTGTCAGTTTTTGAATCCCACTGTATACTTACTTAATTAGAATCTCAAAATCCCACCTGTACCATATATTATCATTTAAATTAAAAAAGTTTTATATAACTTTTTGCCAAACCATAGTTATTAATTCAAAATTGCTATTTGCTTATGACATACCTATTTATATTTACATATATCGTATTTATATTTTATTTTAGATGTTTATTAAAAAAGTAAATATAAAAATATTTAAAATTTCACTCCATTGTATTTGAAAGTTTAAAAAAAAAAACAACAAGAAGAAAAAGTTTAACACTTTTGATCTTATTCATTGATGATCAATTGTAAGCAGATGAAATTATTTATTATTATTATTGAACAGCTGAACATACATGTATATATAGAAATTATAATAAATATATATTTATGTTTTTTTCTTTGATTAATGTATGTATTTAAATTAAGCAAATTTGGTCCAGAGGGAGTTGAATAACATTGAAATGAAATTACTATGCTGTCAGTTTTTTAAAATAAAACAAAATAAAAACTTTAATTGAAGTTAGAGAAGCTTACAGTTGATTAATAAGAAGTAAAAGTGCTTTCTTTTTCGAATATTAAAAGCTTTTGACTTATTATGATTTTACATTACAAGCGGCAAATTATTCTAAAAAGATTCATTTTGAATTTTTGCAAGCTGTAGTATGGAACGTTATTAACAGAGGGAAACACATTTGAAGGAATCATGTTAAACATCTTAGCAGTTCTCTCAACAAATGAGTTTCCATAACCAGTTTTAAACCATTTGGGATTTCCACTGTGTAGAAATAAGCACTTGCTTAAGCAAAGTAATATTTTTTAATAAGCAAAATAATATTTTTTAGATTTTAGTTCTTTTAAATTTAGTACTTCACTTCAAAAACTTTTTATTCACTTCTGCTTCCTTAGTTAATTTGCTAGTACTAGTTAATACTTTCATACTACGCTAAAATTTTTTGCTAGCAACTAAAGGCCCCTTGTCAAATGAACATGTCAAAATATGAAAAATAATTTGGTTAAAACTTTTTCAAAATAAACATACAATTATTATGAAACTAAAGACACTATAATAAAATTACTGCATTATCATTGAATTGTATCTTAAGATATTTTATTTAAAAAGCGGATTTTATTTAAAAGTTCAGTACCTTGAAATTTAAATAAAAGAAAATAAAAATAAATAGAAAAAGTTTTAAAATTATCTTTAAATAATATCTTTTACCTTCTACGTGAAATATTGCACGTTGCATATTGAACCCAACCTTTTTTATATAACATGTACCTATATATTTACTATAATTTTAAAATTTGCTTTACTTTATACTGTTTTTAACGGTATTTATAACAGTATTTTTGGTATATTCATTAAATAAATATACCGTTATACAGCGTTGCACAGAATCACGAATCAATGAACAATTAAGAAAATGAAAGTGTTATATTTCACGTTTTTTTTTCTTTCAAAGTTTCGTAATTCTTTCTCTTGTTGCATTTATTTACATAATTTTACTTTCATTTTCATTTTAAAAAGATTTTGAATTAATAATACCTTCGTTACACTAAAAAATAGTACTTAAAATTTAAATTAATAATTAATTATTATTTATTATGCAAATTTTTTTTTATTTTCATTACAGAAATGGATTTGAAGAACAAATTCATCTGGATATTCCTATTAGTCGCATTTTTAACATTTAGATTATCAGATGGTGATGGTATACGATTACCAGATCAGTCACCGAATATAAATAATCAACAACAACAACAGCAACAACAACAACAACAAATACAACAAATACAACAACAACAACAAATTCCCCAAGTATTTTTACCACAACAAAATAATGTAATACAACAAGAGATCAATGGTATAACACCACCTTCAGCGGCTGCTATTGGTGAAGGTCGCCGGCAAGGTAAAGGTTTACTTGATCTTGTTGGATTGGGAACTGGACCAAATGTTGATCCATATGTTGCTAAAACAAATCAAAATTGTTTAAATGGTGATTTATCAGAATGTTTTAAGACACATGCTATCAGTAATTTTGATCAAATTTTCTTCAGAGATAATTACAAGTAAGTTGTTTATAAAACAAATTGTGGGATCTTAAAGGGCTCTAAATACTAAAAAACTAATCATGTTTTTAATTTTATTACAGATTAACAGAATTTGCAAGAGTTGTAAAATCTTCGGAAAATGAACAACGTTCATTATTTAATGAACCATTTGAATTTTCAACAGAACCAAGATCAAGTGATACTGAATGGGATCAATTAGTTAAATATGCATTAAGAAGAGCTGAAAAGTAAGTTAATTTTGTAATATTTTTTAAAATTTTTTTAAGTTTCTCGAAACTGATTTTAGTATTAATATAAAATATACCCAAGTGTTCTAAAGTTTATAGATATCGTTCTTAAATTTTTTATATAAAATCTTTATATTCCCACCACTTTTACGGCAACGTTTACAACTATACAAATTTCAAATATGACCACTTCAGAATACCTACACTGTATGCAAGTTTAATATGATCATATTTCTTTATTTAATTAAATTCTTTGGCACAACATATTTACATGTTATTATTTAAAAGTTTTAATATATAAACTTTATTTAGGATTGTTCTCGTCTTGACTTTCTCGTACAATATTCCGATTTAAAAATTATCCATTGTTTAAAAATTTAAAGAAATTTCGAACGCCTTTTTGTATTAGATTTTCTTTTGAAGGTGTTCAATTCTGACAATACCAATTCTGATTATCTAAAGAGAAAGTAAAACCTAATTTTTTGAAACAGAACGTTTATGGGGTTGTAACTACATCTATTTGGGACTCAGAACTCAAAAATTTTAATACTGTAGTATGATATAAATTCAAACACAAATATTCGTAAAAATGTTCGAAAAAATTTAAATTGTTCAATTCGAAAGGAACCGAAATTCTGAGGTTAAAAAATTTTCATATTAATTTATTTTTAAATTCCGAAACTTTCCGTACATTAATGTTCGTACGTGCATTTAATTAATCCATTTATTACCAACCGCTTATATGAAAAATAATAAGCGGTGATATTATTTTCGCACCAAAAATTGAAACGTAAGATTTTTGCATATTTACATTACTCCGGTGTGCACAAAGCCGTGTTTTTATTATGTTGTCCATCTGTGTGTATCTGTCTGTCTGTCTGTCGATGCACACATGTATAGTCTTAATGGCTGTATGAAAGGTTTTCAAATTTCATTTATTTTATTAAAGATTTTGTTGTTAATATCTTAAATTAATAAGCTTTTTGAGAAAAGCGGGTAAACCCAAGACGCGCACCTATCTAAGGTAATTTTAAGATTTTTTGAGAATATGACGTTAACCAAAAATAGTATAAAGACTTATTGCATAAAAGTTGATACACAAATAAAGAGTTACAACTTCGCCTTAGAAAGTTTTTTGATCTGACTACGTCTTTATTAAATTTAAAAAATTTTTTGTATCTATTCTAAGTCCAAATTAAAAAAAAACAAGTACATATTTTTACATTATTTGGATGCATAACAATTTTTAGATTTGCTCTGATGATGACGAATTGTTGATGACGCATATTGAAAAATTCGAATTGGAAAAAAATTAGCGTCCGATAGATAAAAATTTTTTGTGTGTATGTATTCGAACAATTCAAAAATCTTGTTGGAAATAATTATTGCTTTGGAGAGTTTCAATATTACAAATTAATAAAAACCATTAGATAAATTTATGTGAATCAAATAATTTATTAAAGTATAAAACGTTAGTATATTGGTTTGATAAAAATTATTACGTATGTAAGTCAAAGATCCTTTTAAGAAATTTCAATTGACGTTTTTCCTGTAATAGCGTTGGTACTGTGGCGGACACGTTTTTTATTCATTTGAGAATATTAAATTTTTTTGTTTTAAAAAAAAAGTTGTGCTTGATGTACGTAATCCCCAAAAAAATGTTGCAATATTAAAGTTTAAATATAGACTTTGTTTTTTTTGTAAAAATAGATTACATATTTAAGGATTTCTAGGGAAAAAAAGACATTTTTGACAGATGTGTAAAAGGGTTATTTTTATTTCGAAGGATAAGTTCAAAATACATAATATAGTGTTACTCTGTATTACTCCAGGGTTCTTGGAATGGAATAAAAAAATTTATTTGAAATAAATTTTTTTATTCCATTTTTTGGTATTTGAATTACAGGGAAATTTAATAGTGACTCCAAGATAAACAAATACAACTAAAAGTACTATTTAAGTTACATAAACTCTTTGTACTACACTAATTGCAATTCTTGTTTGCGAATGTATCAAATATTCAATGCTTACAATTGAAATAAAAATTCGTAATTCATTTTTATTTTTTCAAATAAACATTTAATTTGAGAGAAATGTTTTTACATATGCAAAATAAAACAAGGAAGATTTTATAATACCTCGAGTTGTAATGGAATTCAAAAATTTATGTACTCTATTCCAGCTACCTATCGAGTTTAACATAATATGTGTACGGCAGTTTTGTGTCCAATTTCTTAGAAAAGAGAGGGAAAAGCAACAATTGAGTGTAAAATTATATATCCAAGATATGAAAAACGTGTTGTTTACTTTTAATGTCTCTAAAATTATTTTTTTTTACAAATACCAGTATTTCGTCTACGACATGCAGACTTCTTCAGTTTTAGGTTAATCGAGTACCGAATCAATGTTTGGCAGAATGAAACAAATTTGTTTCAGTGACAGATGTTTCATTTCTTTCCGTTTCAGTTTGTCATTAAAAAAAACTCTGAAACAATTCATAAATCATAATGAAATTTCATATTATTATTATTTATCACATCCTTTCCCTCATCAACAATAGACTTTATTTTCCAATCTATAAGACTGAGTGGGGCGAAGTGGTACTTAAAAATTTACCAAAGTTCTACAAATTTTTCATAAATTCTCAAAAGAACTTATAATTACTTCATTTGATTTTCATCAATGTACACCTCTAAAATATTCTTATTTGCAGTAATTATGCGAATTTTAATGTTAAAAGTTTGACTTTTGATTAATTTTGTATAGGACTCTAACTGTAATTCTGTTATAAATTTGAATTGACTTCAACAGTTAACAAACTTTTTAAAACTTTCTAAAATCGTCAATTGCAAGTCCATTTTTTATTGAATTATTCTAATCAACTTACTATTCAGTAAATCTATTTGAAACAGCCTCCAAATATTTTAAAACCCAAACTCAATAATCAAATTTTCTTAAATAAAACTTAGGTAATCCAGCGTTTCAAAAAATAAAATATTTTTCACTTACTGATTAGCTAAGATAAAAATATCAAACATAATTGCATTATGTCATGGTAAACATTTTCCTAGAAAAAAAAAAAAATGTTAAATTAAAAATAACTTTTCACATAAAAGCAAAACTCTCACATAAATAATTTTGATAAAAAATTTCATGAAAACTGGTTTCATCCATCATAAAATCAAGATTCAAGATGAATTGCGAATGTTGAAAATTGCATGCTATTAAATTTTATTGTAGGCGAGGAATAATAATGAATAAAGTTTTTCCCTCATGAGATAAACGCGATGATGTTTTTAAAATTTGCTATGTAATACCACAAAAATGAAAAATACTGTAGCACTGTAAAAAAATTGAATTTAAATGTCAAAATTTCAAGTTGAAGTTGAAGTTTATAATTTGGATTTTAGTAAAAATTATTAAAATTTTTAAAATAAAAATTTAATCATGTAGGGTGTGCATTTCAAAGTTTAAAATTTTTCTTAACTTTAAACATCAAGATATTTAAAATGAATAGTAAACAACGTTGTAGTATTAATGAAGCACGTGTAGTAACATATATAGATATTTCTTAAATGTATATTTGCATCCGAATTCAAAATTTTTGAAAATATTTTTATACAACATTTTCAAAATACTTACGAGTATAATTTAATTTATTCAATTTAAAGATAATCTTCAAAATCATTCAAATCTTAAAGCTTTTTTAAAAGCTTTATTCATATTCTTTAAGTAAAAACACAATTCCGACCACCGACGAAATATTCGCGGCGAAAATTTTAAAACATATGGGTTCTTATATATTTGCACATAATTGTGACAGTTGTCGCCCAACCAAATATTCGTCGTCGTCGAACACGTTTGGCAAATTATAAATTTATAATTCTCTCTCTTACTTTATACGCTCTCCAATTTATAATTCTTCTATATAGTTTTTACGGAAGTAATTTTTTGATTGATTCTTATAAGTCACAGGAGATTTTCGTAAAATTTTACATAAAATACTAGAATTAGTCACAGTCTAATTAAAAATTTTTACAAGCCTCCTGATGGGTCCAGCAGTTTCATTTGATGAAACCCTGCTAAAAACTTATAATTTCATATTGACAAGTTTTTAATTTAGATTTTAACTTTCTGGGGGCCTCAGGTTAAAGTTTTACTGCCAGGTAATGTTCATAGACGGTATGGACTTCAACTTTTCATTAATTTGCTTATTTGACTACTTTGATCTCCAAATAATTTTTTTAATTTTAAATGTTTTAGACGCCAAATTTATAAGTTATAAAAATGTAATAAAATTATTTCTCTTTTCCCAAATTTAGATTCATTAAATCGGCAGCATTAGAAGTTGATATACCAACAGAATTAACAGAAGGTGGTCGTTTTGCACCACGGTTTATTGATGATATTGCTGGAGAAATTGATGTAATCGAAGACAAACATGCTCCATCATTTAGTAAGTGTTTTAAAAACTTTAATTATAACTTTTCATTACATTTCAAATAAAATTTAATTATATAATTAATAAATATTATTTTTTCTTTTCAAATTACAGAACGTCATCGTTTAAAGAAACTTTTTATTCCACTATTATTGGTATTGAAAATTTTCAAATTAAAACTTTTACTCTTTTTACCATTCATTTTGGGTTTGGTTGGATTGAAAAAAGTTTTAAGTATTGCTGCAATTGTTTTACCTGGACTGTTTGCATATTTTAAATTCTGTGCACCACAAAATAATTTTGGTCATATTGGTGGTGGCGGCGGTGGTCATGGTAGTTTTGGAAATATATTTTCATCTGGTCCATCAATACATCCATTCCAAGAATATTCAGCTGGTGGTATTGGCGGGGCAAATTATCATTCACATTATCATGGAAGTGGTAATCCTTATACCAGTTATAAAGAAGAACCGGCATTCTTTTCAAAACCATATACAGAATATTATAGTAAAAATTCAGGAGGAATTCAAGAACAACAACAACAACATCAACAAAATCAGGGTGGTTTTGTAGCTAGTGTTAATTTGAATGGAAATAATGGAGGTGGTATACGATTTGGTGATGATAATGCTGTTCATGCTCAAGATATTGCTTATCAAGGTTATTCTGAGTACAGAAATAAAAAACAAGAAGTTCGTTAACAAAAATTAACATAAGATAGAATGAGTAGAAAAAAAAATTTAATTTTTATAATGAATAGGAAAAGGCAGAGAAAGAGAGATTAAAAACAATATTTCTATATTGTTGTTTTTTATCCTTTCTTATACTGTTATATTTTATAATTTTAAATCGTTTTTGTTTTATTTTGGTAAATTCACCAAAAGACAGTGTAAATATATATTTGTATATTATAAAATGTATATTAAAATTATTCTTTAAAAGTTAGTCTTTAAAAGTACCATTATTTTCAATGTATAGAAACTTAATCTATATAATATCTTATAAATTTTTTAATGTAGAATTTAAGAACTTATTTATTATCTCGTTATTATTTTTTGTTGTATTTAGTGAGAAATTTAAAAAATTTAAAAAAAATTGTTATGAAAGAATAAAATAATAAAAAAAACTTTTAGAAAATTACACTTTAGATATATTTTTTTATTAAATATTAAAAAATTTTATTGTTGATTTATCAATTAAAAAATTTTACTTTTATAAATCTAAAACGAAATATTTTTTAAAAAAGCTTTTCAGTTAAAGAGGAATTTTACCAAGGGTAAAAAAATAGCTCAAAAGACCTCAGAATAATAACAGCCAAATATTGTATAGAAATATAGATATACTTTCAAATAAGAACTGCCGTCAACAAAGACTAATAAAAGGCAGAGATGGCATCCTACTCACCAACAACCAAGAACAATTAAATAGATGGAGAGAACACTTCCAAGAAACCAATACCCAAGATAGTGGGTGGGTGTACGAGGATGTACCGAACATGCCAACACATGAAGGCACATAAACAGCTGGGTGGCACAGTGGTTGAGTGCCGACTTTTCATGCGGAAGGGCCCGGGTTCGAATTCTAGTAAAAGTGAAAAAAACTTTTCTGGCTTTCGACTCGACTCAGCTACCATTCGCCATTGGGTTCAAATTAATGGCATAATCAATAATTAATAATTATAAATCTTTAATAAAAAATACTTTAATATAAAAATATAAATAAATGCCAAATATAAACAAATAATTTAATTAAATAATATAACTCGCAGATATAGAATACCATATAAGTAAAATATAAAATATTACAATATAAACAAAAATAGAATTGTATCTATTGAAAGTCTAAGACGTTTCTACATGTTATAAACCCTAGTACTATCTCATGTTTAAATTGTATGTGGAATTCAATAAGACCAATTCTAATAACACGAATATAATATTAACCCCTGTTCCAACATGTACCTATGGTATAGACAGGCTTATTAGCCTAACAGTTAAACAGTTAGCGCTTAAAAAAAAAAAAAAAAAAAAATAGTCGATCAATCAGTAAAATGGAACACCCCACTATATGCAACATTCATAGACTTTGAGCGTGTCTTTGACACAATTAAAAGAAACACAGAATTGAAGCAAAAATCATAGACATGATAAAAGCTTTATACAACAACGCAACAGTTGTATCGCATAATGCTAAGTTGAGCACTCCAATCACAACAACTATAGGAGTAAGGCAAGAATGTCCCTTATCGCCAATGCTCGATAAATGTATGAGAGACACAACAGCACTACTCAAAGGAATCAGATGGTAAGTCTCTCAGAAACTGCGAAACTTAACATAACTTATTTGTTTTTTTATATACTAATCCTTTTGCAGTTTGTTTCTAAATTATTTACCTCTTATATTATTATTTACCTCACAACCTTGTTTGCAAGTACGTGTTACGTAAGTCTGTATTGTAAATCTATAACAAATACATATTCCAAACCGTTCATGAATTTGCTAAATTCCAGAACTTATTGGTTTTATATGTAGCGCATTTACTTTTATGAAATAGTAGAAGGGATATAATTAGCTCGGCCTTCTCTTTTTTGAAATAACAGAATTTAATTCTATTTTCAGGCTGGCACTAACATTATTTTAAATCGGGCATTAAATCACATATTTGATATTTCGTTTTATAAAAGAATATCAGACTATAATCTTAATACTCCTCAATTTATTATTGTATTGTAAAAAACCTTTTATATAACTTTAAAACTTCATTAATTTTTCTAACTGCATAGCTTTATTTACAGCTAACAAATTTTTTTTTTTTTTTTTTTTGTATTAAACTTTTATTATTGCCTTTATTACATTCTTATTTTAACTTAGCCTATAAAAAGTTTATAAAAAATTGTCTTATTAGTAATTATTTTATTAACATTTAAATTAATATTTAATTTTTACGTTAATTGTTTTTCTAATTTATATTTTAATTTTCTTATTAGTTAGAGTAAAAACTCTATTTATTCCATTTTTTATGTAGTATTGTAAAAAATTATGGCGAAAAAAAATCAATATTGAATCTTACTTATTCTTAAAAAAAAACCTAACCTATTCCTTATTCTACTTAATCTATCTTAAAACTATACTAAGCCTAAACTAAAACCTAATTTGTAATTATAATACTTAATTATGTTAATTGTGGGTTAACCAACCACCAATATTCTTTTTTAATTTTTTTATCTTTATTAGTAATAGACATGTCGTATATCAAACTTTCTCCATTAATATTGCCCGGGTTATACTCTATTGCCTTGCATGTGGCCCGTCTACTATAGTTGTATAGTATGGGGACATGATCTTGGTTTTGGATATAACCATTTTTATCAAGAAAAATGAAATGCTCAGGGGCTATAAAACCCGTGAGCAAGGTTTTTCTTATGTACTCCTCATTGTTGTAGTATATATGTGATATAAGACCATTTTCTGGAGTGTTTTGTGCTCTCTCATAGTGTTTTCTGACAAGTTTTATAATAAAACCGTCAATTCTGTGTATGTTTGATGCCTTATACAAATATTTGTTTGAGTAGAAATGTTTGTAATCGGAGTCGGGCTTTTTATTTATATTAGTACAAATTCTTATGCACTTTCTTTCTAGCTTACGTAGTTTTTCCATTAAACTTGCGCTAATGTTGTACCATATGGGTACACCATACACAAGTGTTGGCCTAACTAATGTTTGATAGCATATTATTTTTACTCTATTACTTATATTTTTATTGTAAAAGAGTTTTTTTGCTGCCATAAAGGATTTATTTCCTTTTGAAATTGTGTATTTAATATGTTCGGAGTAGTTCAAATTACGATGTAGAAAAACTCCGAGGTATTTAACACTTTTTTTATTTGCAAGAGGTGAATTATCTGGTGATTTTATAATATAGCTTTTCCAATTTTTTTTTATATCTGAACTTGTTTTGTCAACCGTATTACGAAATAATATAGTTTCGCATTTGTTTAAGTTCACTTTTAATATCCAGATTTTGCAGTAGTCCAAAATGATATTAAACATTTTTTGCACTTTCGACTGTATGCTACTTACTGAGTCATTCGCAGAATAGACTATAATATCGTCAGCAAAAGCTAATGTGTAGGTATATCCTTTAACACGCTCTAATAAATTTAATAGATCTGCTATATACAGTGAAAAGAGGATTGGTGCGTTGACTGTTCCCTGTAGCAGACCGTTTTCAATACATCATCATCATCAGTAGCGCTACAGTCCTGTGTGGACCTTGGCTTCCTTCTCAATTCTTCTCCAGATATCTCTATCTCTCACAGCATCTCTCCAATTTCTGACTTCGATTGTGTTTAAGTCTTCATTCACATCGTCCAACCATCTTTTCCGTGGTCGCCCTCTAGCCCTTGTACCACTTAGTTGCCCATTTAATAATTTTTTTTGTATACGGTTGTCGTCCATTCTTTGTACATGGCCTATCCATCTAATTCTTTGCGATTTTATAAATTTCACAATGTCCGCATTATTAATTATATCATTCAGTTCTGCATTTGTTCTAATTCTATAATTATTTTCGTCTATTCTGATAGGTCCATAGATTTTTCTCAATATTTTTCTTTCAAATATTCTTAAGTCGTTTTCATCTTGCATCGTCATAGTCCAGCTTTCTGAACCATATGTCACAACAGGCCTTATAATAGATTTATATATTGTCATTTTCGCCTTCCTTGATAAGATTCTTGATCTTAACATTTTTGCATTAGCAAAATAACACTTGTATCCTGCTTGTATTTTTTCTTGAATGCAGGTGCTCGTTAGGTTATTGCTACTTATCTGGGCACCTAAGTAACAAAATTGCTTCACCCCTTCAAAATTATAGTCTCCTATTTGGAAATTTTGCCGGCTTCTACTTGTTTCCCTTCTGGACATTGTCATGAATTTAGTTTTATTTTCATTGATTTTAAGTCCTACTTTTTCAGCGTTCTGTTCTAAGATAATGAAATTCTCTATCAAATCATCTTCTCTTTTAGCAATCAGGGCTATGTCATCAGCGTATGCATTTATTTGTATCGATTTTGTCAAGATGGTTTTGTTTTTCTCGACACGTTCCATCACCGATTCCAATGTCATATTAAAAAGCAGCGTTGATAACGAGTCTCCTTGTCTTACTCCACTATTTATTATAAATTCTTCCGAGGTGTTATTATTTATACTGACTTTGGCTTTAGTATTTCTTAAGCTAAGTTGTACAAGTCTTATTAATTTATGTGGTACCCCAAATTTTTCTAATGCTTCGAAAATAGTGCTTCTATTTATTTTGTCAAATGCTTGCATGAAATCAATAAATATCATGTATAAATCAGTCTTGAATTCGTAGCATTTTTCCATAGCTTGTCTTACTGCAAATATAGAATCACAGGTTGAACGATTTGGTCGAAAGCCCGATTGGTACTCCCCTAGTCTTTCTTCTGCATATACATTGAGCCCTGCATGTAACATATTTGAAAATATCTTGTAGGCTACATTGAGTAGCGTTATTGGTCTATAGTTTTTACATGCTAATTTGTCGCCCTTCTTATAAACAGGGTTGATGATTCCGACATTCCAAGATGCTGGCATTACCTCATCTTCCCATACTTTAGTAATTAATTTATACATTTTTTCAAGTAGCTCTGAGCCACCATATTTGAAGAGTTCGGCTGTTATTGAATCTTCTCCTGGGGCTTTTCCATTATGCATTTTATCTATTGCATTTTTTACTTCCTCTCGAGAGGGTTTTGCAGTGAGCGGCTGTGCTGTTACGTAACTTACGTAGGTGTCATTATCTATATTTTGTTGTTCTCCATTCAGTACTTCCTTGAAGTATTCAGCCCATCTTCTGAGTACCTTGCTTTCTTCGCTTATTATCTCACCGTTTTCATCTTTGCAAATATTTATTCTAGGTTTGAAGGTCGAGTTTTGTGCTTTTAGTTCTCTGAAGAAGCTTTTGCTTTCGTTTTTAACACTATGCTCTTCTAATTCTTTGATTTTGTTTTCCATTGCTATTTTCTTCTTCTTTTTACACAACTTTTTCGCTGTCCGCCGTAGTTCTTCGTAATTTTTTACACTGATTCTAGTTTTTCTTTGTAGCATTACTTTCCTTGCCTCATTTTTTCTCCTAATTAAATCTTCACATTCTAGGTCATACCACTCGTTTCTTACAGTTTGTTTTAGGCCGATAGTTTCTTGCGCGGACTGGTGAATTGCCTTTTGTATCAGCTCCCATTTTTTGTTAACGTCACTAGTTTCTTCAGTTTCTTCGATATTATCTAATCTTCTGGACACATTTTCAATATATTGCTCTCTTGCTTCATTTTCTGTCAATTTTCCTACGTTCCATTTTTGTCCTCTTATACCGCGGTTTACTAGTATATTTGATATTCGTTGTCTTACTGTAGATTGCACCAGGAAATGGTCCGAGTCACAGTTTGGTCCTCGATAAGCCCTTACATCTATTATTGAAGATGCATGTTTTTTCGATACCAATATATGATCAATTTGATTTATTGTATTTCTACTTGGTGACGTCCATGTGCCTAGGTGGATCTTTTTGTGAGGAAAGCAGGTGCTCCTAATTATCAGGTTATTTGATGCTGCAAAGTTGCATAGTCTTCTCCCATTTTCACTACTTTCATCATGGAGAGTGTGCTGCCCAGCCACACAGCTAACAAAGCTTTCTTTGCCGATCTTGGCGTTGAAATCTCCTCCTAATATTACCATGTCATATTTAGGTATTCTATCGTACATTTTTTCTAATAGATCATAGAACATTTCTTTTTCAACGTCATCTTTTTCTTCAGTTGGCGCGTGTGCAGATATTACAGTAATGTTTTGAAATTTTCCTTTTATTCTAATCATGCATAGTCTATTGTTAACTGGCTCAAAACCTATTAAGCTTCTTTTTATTTTGTTGTTAATGATGAAGCCAGTGCCCAGTTGGCCAGCTGTTTCCTCAGATCCACTAAAGAATAGGGAGTAGTCTTTTTTTGTATGGCCCCTTTTCCCATGAATCTTACTTCTTGTAATGCTACTAGATCCATTTTAAATTTTAAAATTTCATTAGCTACTTCCATCATTTTGCCAGGTTGTAGCATTGTGCGTACATTCCAAGTTGATATTCTTAAATCGTTAAGCCTTATTCGTTGCCGTTTCCGTTGCCGTAAATTCTGTTTTGATATCCGAGGCGAATCTTCTGGTTGTCGAACAGTTGTTTTTTTTACAAGATTGGGCTGTTAACCCAATGCTTAACCCCATCTTTGGAGGGCCGTTGGGTTTGAAAAGTTGCTTCAGAGTTTGCTATATAATGCGTTGAAGTTCTCATAACTATGTTACGAGTTCAACTGCATTACATAACATTTTCCTACTTCCTGAGACGCCGATGTATGTGGCCATTCAGGTTACAACTATTCTTCCCTCCTCCTTTCTCAACCGGGCTTGGGACCGGCTACGGCGGAGTTTTCAATACAGCTAACAAATAAAAACAATTGATAACTTAAACGAAACTATTGCATACTTTCAGGGATTAAAATAAATTCGATTTAAATTATTGCATACTTTAAGGGACTTAAATAAATTTTATTTTATACTTGTAATTAGAAATAAACATTAGATTTAACAATGTAATTATATTACATTCCTAGGATCATAGTATATAATATACATACAGTATTTCTATAGTTTTTAACATAAACAAAAATAAATTTTTAAATTTTATCTGGTAAATTCAATTTGTACAACTATTTTATAGATTTTAATTCAACCACATTAAGATTATTCAACCACAAATACGAAATCAAAACATTTTCAATAGAATTATAATACATCTAAATAAAAATTATTGAATTTTATTATCATTTTATTTAAGTATTACAACATTGTTATTGAAATTATATATTCTATCTATAAAAGAAATGACGTCAGTACCTTAATAAAATCCTTTGAATAATATTTTGTATTTGAATGTGAATTGGTATAGAAACATATATGTATTATCTATCGTAAAGTTGAATAAGATGCACTTTACATGGTAAACGTACCCAGGATAAAAATTAAAAAAAAAAAAAATTTGAAATTAAGTCAGTCCAATGATTTTCATTTCTATGATGCTTTCAGTACTTTTGCAACTAGGTTAATGATAACACTAATACCAATACAACTCTATATACATATATTTTGAATTTTATTTAATATTACGGTTAATTTGATATGTTTAGGAGTACATGTAAATTGCGAATTATATGCAAATTTAATATACCTAGGAATAGGATGTAGGATATAGTATGTATGTGAAGGAGTATACAGTTATTTTTAAATACATTTGTTTGTATTATAATAAATTGTATACATTGAATGAGGATTATTTAAATTAAAATTAAATTAATTCAAAACTAATTTAATAAGTAGTTTTTAATGCTAAATATATTTTTAATACGTAGATAAAAGTTTATACAACCCTTTAGATTAGAATTAAATATTTAAATGTTTATTTTTATAGTTTTGAAATTTTTAGTTTTTTCGTAATAATCACTTTGTTTAATTAAATTTGAATTAACTGTTTATTTAAAAAAATTAAAATTATCTTTAAATTTAAGGATTTTCAATGAAATGGTATTTTTATAATCACTTAGAGTGCTTTCCAAATTGGACAAATTCAATAAAATAGGAACACATTTAACTCGTAAAGGAACTTTTAATAAATAACAATTTCCAATAAGTTTGTGCAATTGTATTATAGAATATCTGCAAAGATAATAGAGTTTTAGGTATAAATCCTTATTCAAATATACTTAATTGTCTTAATTGCTGGCAATCACATGTGTATGATATAATTATCATTGACTAAATGATATATAATTCCAAATCTTTCTTAATCTCTAAATTTCTCCAAAAACACTTTTTTCCGTTGTCTCAATTTTCAAAATTCAATTCTACATTTGTATTGAAATTCTATTCCTAATCTTTGATTTCAAACAGGTTATGTGTTCACTCCTGAAGATTCACTTGATATTTTTAATATTTGCCCTTTACTTTCGTGGATTGCATTGAAAAAAACTATAAATAAGGATTCAGATGTTTCATGTGAATCATTTTATAAGCGCATGATTTAAAATCGGGAATGGCAATCAGATGTTGCATTACGACAACATTTTCTTGTATTGCTCTTAGATAGCTTATTAAGGTTGAAGATCAAATATATTTTTGGTTAATAAGAAATTGTACTTTGTTTAAATTAAAAAAGTTCAATATTTTTTAATTTTTGAGATTCATAAAATAACTGACGGTGAATGAAATATTTCTTTTTCTCACGCATTTTGCACGCAATGCAATTGTAAATTACCTGTTGACCTACGATTGTATTGATGTTTTGAAAAGGTACTTATTTAGTTTTTTTTTTTAACAGTTTCAGTAAATTTACACTTGCATCAAAAGCTATAGGGAATCGTAATATAATAATTTCACTTTTAATAGAAATTTTTATATAAATAAATAATTTATTGAAATATTTAATTGTGTTTTCTTATTAAGTCTTAGAAGATCAATCAATTGTTTCTCAAGTGAAAGTTATATTAAGGGGCAGAAATTTATAATGAATATAAAAAATATTAAAAATTTAACGTGGGAATATATCCAAATATATCCACAATATCCAAATTTGGTATAGTTTTACTTTTATTAAAAATTTAATGTAGCTTAATTAGTTGTCTTGTTATTTATATTCAAAATCAAGTTAATAAACTTGATCCGGGATTTAGAAGTAAAAATATGTAAAGAATAACTACTCTTGTTAAAAAGCATTATAAACTAGGTAGTTTACTTTACTTTCCCATTTTCAATTGAAACCTTGAATCCTAAATGTTAATATTCAACCACCCAGTTTAATTAGCTTTGAGGATATTAAAATTGGTTTTAAAAATTCGTATATCGGAATACCAATTTGAATCAAAAACCATAGGAACCTCTAAACGGTTTTAAAAACTTCTTTTTATTTTAAAGGTCCTAGCTTCTTTTGTTTTTTGAGTTATATGTACTGACACAAAAATGCTAGAAGAGAAACACAAAGCGAGTCCCTTTGCTTCTCGATACTGATTCGATCCATACAATTCAATCTATATTTATCATCTCTAGATCGTTGCGTCCCAAACGCACACAGTAACGATAATAAACGAATTAACGATGTTGCAGGCTTTTTCTCCAACATTTTCAATTTTACTACTTAAAAAGCATTTCTATTTCCATAAACTACGTCGTCAAAAAGTGGCTTTCAAAGCAAATCGTTTCCTTATATTACGCGCCGTGAGAACTACTAAATGGAATTGAAGATTTAAAAAAAGCCAAAACCTTAAATTACTTTTTTTGAAAATAGTGCATCGTGAACCACTTTAGTTCAAAAGTAAGCATCATTTATTATTTTGTGTTTTAGTTTGTTTCGGAATAGCTTGATAGATTGAGTTTAAACTTTTTAGAAATTACCTTGTATATGAAAATTTACTTGCATGTTCTTTGAGTAACTTCTGCCATGCTCCAGCTCCTTGATTCATTGAAATTTTTTTTAAAAAATTGTTTTTAATTTCGCAGCTTAAGTTTGCAGGCAGTTGAAAATCAGTGATGAGGATATTCTAAAATGGCTAAGCTCTTATCCGTATATACTAACTATTCTTTTAAAAGAATTATAATATGTGAAATATCAAACTTTATTTATAACGGTATTTGCGGTATGGGCTTTATTATTGCACTTAAAAGAAAGATGTTAATTGAATATGTTTTTTGAAATACACTACTTATGTTTTGTTAATTATTAACTGTTTGATTTGCAGAAAATTTAACTTCTTTCACCAATTGATTTAAAATAGTAATTATTGGATCAAACTCTACAATTACCTTTTCAATCAATAAATGAGTCTAAAAATATTACTCTACAATTACCTCTTAATCAAATGAGCAGTATCCATCAATTAAATAATAAATCGCTGATTGTTAGTAGTAGAAGCAACAAATACTATCAAAGTTTTAAATTTTTTATTTAAAGTAATCAATTGATTACTTTATAAATCATATTTCTTCCAATGAATACTGTAACTATTAAAATGCAATAGGTACTGCAGCTTTATTTTTTATAAGAAAAAGTGAAAATATTGTTTTTTCCTTCCAAAATACATATATTGTATTTTTTATTTTCCAATTAATTTTAATTTTTTAATATTTAATTATTTGTTTTTTAAATAATATTATTTTAATTTAGAAATTGTTTTTATTTTATTTTTTTTTTCTAGCGGATATGCGTGAAAATTTTTTCATTTCCAAATGCATTCCATTCCAATTCAGGTTCTTTTAAAACTCAAAAGAAATCAAATACCTAATTATATGGAGTACTAAAATATTATAATTTAATTTTAAAAACAAAACAAGTAATGAAAAAATTCAAGGGTTTTTAACAAGCATATTTTCAAAATCAAAAATTATTCCGTAAAAGTAACCATTTGGAAGATATAAGAGATTAAAGTGTTTGGAAAAATTGAGTTTCGCATATAAGTGAATTATATATAAAGCTCATAAAATCGGCTGTTGTTTTCACACAAATAAATATTTTTAGAGTCGGAGACTGTTCACTGTCGAAAGCTATTTTTTGAAGCTGCTCCTTTTTGAATAAAACTTTAGGTTGCCACCAAAATTCTAATTTACAGCTTGGTTTCGAGGATAGGGATGTGAAAGACCTTTTGCAATTCATTTTGGAAATATAGGATTTGACAGATGGGGGAATTTAGATGGGATATTTGGAAGAAGATTTAATATGCCCCGAACTTGTGTTATAAAAATTTAAGTGCAGGACTTTTTCAAACTTTGGAGGACTCTAGCTCTTTAACGGACGGGCCTACAAAAAAAAGTGTACATACCTTCCCGTAAATAAAATTCAAGTACTTGATTCCCACAGGTGTACAACTTTTGTAAAGAACTTGACGGAAGGATGAGCAGACGGTCAGAGCTGATCGTCACAATTTTTTAAAATATTTTGAAAATTTGCTTAAAACTGAATTTCTGAATAAAATGAAAAAAACAATTTTCAATGTGACAATTTTCATTGGAATATTTTCTTTTTATTTTTTTTTTTTTATTATCTGATTAATGTTTCTTTTTATCATTTGTTTTTCTCATAGTTAATTTTTAATTCAAAAAAATCAACAACAGTTAATGTAATGTATCCCACTTGCACAAAAAGATACTTTTTAACTGAATGCAACTTGGAAAAATCCAAGAAAAAAAACAGAAAAAAATTATTCGTCAAAATCAGCAGAAAAAAAAACTAAGAAAATAAATGATTAAAGTAACGAATGAACGAAACGTTATGATATTAATCTTATTTTGTTTTTTTTATTCAATTTTAATGTAAAAAATTTTCCAACCTCTATAAATAGATACTAGTTTGATGTGAATATACTGAATTGTACCTCTTGCTCCAATCTTAAGATAGCAAAAAGAAAAATAAAAAGAAAATATTATAAAAATTCTTTCAGGTTATGGGATACTTTTAAAACGTGATATTATTTTGATTTAAAATTTTATGAAAAGGTATTTTTAACTCATTTCGAGGCGAGGTAGTTTCATATAATTAGAAATTTATAATCCATATAATATTTGGCCTTCACAATGTCTACAAAATCGAATAAGTTGTTAAGTATTCACTTTTAATTTTTGAAAATCATGTTCGTAGCAATTTGCATATTTATTATGTCTGTAATAAAATATGAATATTATCTCATTTAATCCATTAATTTAATTTAGTACAATTTAAATGGCATTGACAAAAATGACAAATAAGATGATTTTGACAAATGCAATTTAATTTTATTTGACAGAAATTGTGAAATTAATATAACATTAATACGCTGATAATTACAGTAGTATGGGATTTTTTAAAGGTTTCTCTATATTATTAATAATCTATGAAACCAAATTGATATAATCCAATTATTCAAAATCTTGATGAAGTTACTTTACCATCGTCTTATTTCTAATGTCTGTTACGGAGGATGCATCTATTTGAGAATCTAAACTTAAGTTACGGAGGATGCATCTATTTGAGAATCTATATAATATGAAATATTCTGTTAAGTGCTTATTCATATTAGATAGTTTCAAACTTGATTTAATTTTATTAATGCTTAACAATTATGGCAACAGATGAATGAACATTTTTATGTTGCCTTTTTTATAAATACTAGGAACAATTGCAAAAAGAGCCGTTGTAGAGAAGCTGAGTTTCACTTTTTTTGAATACATTAATTTTGCATATTGTTGCCTTTTTCCTCTCCACCTAGCGGAGGATAAAATAGTTAACATACAAACTGAAAAAATCATGTTGGCAGCATATTAATTGAAAAACTATTTAAAAACAATTAAAGTAGGCTTCGATTTTCGGTTAAAAAATAATAATTAAATAAATAAATAAATAGTTTTTAATTTGCACAGACATTTTGTACTAATAATTAAAATTGTTTTGAATTTTTTTCATATATTTCTTGGTTCTCTTTTTTTTTTTATCATCAATCATCATAATCAATTATGTTAAAAAAAAAAAAAATAATTTTTATGATACAAATCGAATAATGAAATATCAATGAATAAATGTATATGAGAATAAAATTTCCTTAAAAATTTCTTTAAAAAGTCTTCAAATTCCCTCCTTGTGTAATTATTATATAGTACAGGCGACTAATTGACAAGTGTCTGACAATTTTATTTTAAATAAAAGCTTTATTTAAGCCCAAGGCCACACGGGCAAAAAATTCTAAAAAAAATTAAGTACTGCGCGGTTGAAATAAATATATTTTAAAAAGAATAACAGTTTAATGCGATTTAAGGCTATTTAATTTAGCCTTTTTGACGAAATAGAATTTGCGGTGTCAACAAGTGTATAGCAACATATGATATTTTAAAAAATACATTTGCGATTATTTTATATCCTCGAATTTTTCATAAAAGATTTTACTTACTACTTTTAAAAAATTTTCCTTTGTAATTTGAATGCCTTTACGGATTTTTTTCTAAATTAATTTAAGTCCTACCAACTGTAATTTGTCAATTTTATGATATTTATACTATGATGAAATAAATAAAAAACTAATTTATGGTAAATCGATTCCAGCTTTTAAATGCATTCTTAAAACTTATATTATATGATTGATATTTTTCAATCTTCGGTAAAATTTGAGATTTTGATGGCTGGGTTTTATTTTACCAACAACTATTCACTAATAAAATAATGAAAAAATAATATTTTTTTATAAATTCTTGATTTGAACCATTTTTGACAACAAAACAATGAAATTTCGAGAGTCAAATAGAATCATTTATCAAAAATAATATTGGCCTCTACTATGACATTCAACTATCATCTTGACAGTTGTAAAGTTTTAAAGTTGTAATGTTGAACAAATTGTAAATTGATTTTTCAACTACCAACCGTTAGTCAAAACTACTATGACGCAATACAATTTAGTTGTCCGTTGTCAATTATTAATTCAATGAAAAAATTTAATTGTTAGATTTAAAAAAAATTTTTGAGCAGAAAAAATGTAAGTTAAATGAAAGTAAATATTTAATTGTTTTAAGGACGAAAATAGTTTCCATGTAGGAAAATTTAGAAATTGCCAGACTTGCCTGCTCCTCTTATTTTTGATTATCTAATTCCAAATAATTCAATAAATCTCTAATGTTTCTCTTAGTTATGCTCATCTGCTTTGTAGAGTCTTCTTCTGAATCGTCGTCAGTAACCAAATATCAATTAACTGGTGCTTTTATTCTTATATTAACTTTTAATTTAAAAAAGTAAATATTACCAAAATAATTGACCAAATTCACAATAGAAAATAAATTATCAATATTTTCAAATTACATATCACAATACTAAGTTTTTTGAAAGTTGATAAAAGTTTTTAACTATTAACTAATTGATAGTTGACCATCATAATAGGGGCTATTATTTAATTATTAATAAGACGTTATGGTGGGATAGAACCCTGTATTAATTAACCCTGTATTAATAAATTAAATTTATCCAAAAAATGATAAAAAAATCCGAGGATTCCTTTTAGTTTATTTAACACTTATTTCAAAAAATTATACTTTTCCAAAATTTTAAACAGTAGTACAGGCAGGGTTAATTCAAAAATTGTTTAATCATTAATTTAAAATCAAGTTAAACAACATTTTACCAGCATTATAATAATAAAAAAAAAAAAACATAAAACCTCATGCATTTTCTTTTTTTTTTTTTTTTTATTTTAGGAATTTCTTTACCATTAAATTGTTAAATTTCAATTTCAACAACGAATGTATCTTTCTAATGTACTTTAAGATACAAAAAAAAAAACCAAAAAAAAAAACTAAAGAATAAAAATTTTTTAAAGATGCATTATTTTATATCAAAAAAGCAAAATAGCAAAAAAAACACAACAAACATGTTTCAAAAAAAATTTCCTATTTTGTTACATATTCAATGCCATCTTTAGTCTCGGGAAAATTTAATCAAAACAAGAACAACAACAACAATAAAAAGATAAGAAAATTCAAAGTGAAAATATGAATAAAAAAAAAAAACAACCAACACACAATAACAACATTTTTCAAGCAAGGATTGGTTAGTTTTTCATGGTGAAAATCCATATAAACGATAAACATAGAATCAAATGTTTCATTAGATTTTTTAATATCACCATGTGCTCATCATCATCCCTAACGCCTCCGAAAAAAGTTGTTTAACAAAAGCTAAAAATAAAAAAAAAAAAATCCAAATTGTTAGTGTTCGAAAGTGTTGTTTGAAGGTTTTTATTTAAATTATTACACAAAAAAATACATGTTTTCATTTCTTACATTTAATTTTGGATTTAATTAATTAATTAATAAAAAAAAAAAAAAAAATTAATTAAAAATATAATTATATTAATTATACATAAATAAACAGACACATAGTCAATAAATTAACAATTGTAGAAAATAAAACTTTCTAAGAATTTTAAAATTCAAAAATGTTCAAATATATTAAATTTTATTTGTGACACCTACGAACTTAAAATTAAAAAAAAAAAATTAATACAAAAATTAAAATTTTATTTAATAATTTTATTATTATCAATAGTTTATTGTGAATTTCGAAAAAATTTAAAAAATAAAATTAAATAAAATAAAATAGAAAAATATTTAAAAAAAAAATTAATTTAAAATGAAACTTTTAATATTATTAATAACTATATCTTTCATTGGTTATTCAATTGCCAATCCTGCAATTAGTTCAAATGATAATACGGTAAGAATATAATAATTTTATTTATTTATAAAAATTTTTTTTTAATTAATAATTAAAATAATTTGTGTGCTAATTAAAACGAAGAACATATAAATGGATATACTCTATTAAATATATACGATTAATAATATTAATTAATATTTTAAAATAAGAAGATTGAGTGCAACAACATATAGAAATTTTAAAATAACCTAAAAGAATCTCAAAAAAATTTAATATTAATAATTAAATTAATTTAATCAAATTAATTAGTATATTGAAAAACATTTAAATGAAACATATATATAATTAATAATAATCATACTAATTAATATAACTGAGTATTTAATAAATTTCAATTTATTTCAAATTAACTATTTTAAATATTATACATTTCATTTATTTAATAAATTTTACAATTGATACATTTAATTATTATTTAATTACCATCTTATTTTATTAATAATAATATAATTATTAATCGAATTTTATATTTATTAATTTATTTTTTTATTTAATCAATCAAAAACGAAAAATCCTGATAATTAATTATTTGGAGTAAATTTTTTTTTTAAATTAACTCGTACAAATGTACACAATTTTAATTATTTATTTATTAATTATTAATTAATTTAATGAAAATCATCTTTAATTTAATAAAAAATTATCTTTTGACTTATATTATAATTTATATACAATTAAATTATTAATCAATATTAATTTCACATATTTAAATTATTTTTTTATTCAAAGTATTAATATTGGACTTTTTTAATATTCGTAAATATAATTTAAAATATATTTTAATATTATTATAGTAACTATGGTAACTTAATTTTTCATATCATAATGATTTCTCAAAAAAATTGATTTTTCATTATCTATTGTGAATGCTTTGCTATTAATATTGAAATTTTTGTAATAAACTAAGAAAATAATTTAATAGATAAATTTTTAATATTAATTATTTAGGATTTTTAAATTTATTAAAAATTTAAATGTATTAAAATTTAGATTTCTAGTTAAAATATAAGCTTTAATCAATAATAACCAGTTTTTTAAAAAGCATTTATTTGCGCACTCAAGTTTTTAAATAAATATTTATTATAAAATATAAAATTTACTAATACTATTTGAAATATATCAGTTTATTATCTAAAATGTGTATATGTTTAAAGCTCTAATAAAATTTATTTAATATTGTGTGACATTGTAAGCTGACCCTATAAGATAACGTGGTTACCTGAGCTTTTAATTCATTATCTTCTAGCTTAAAATGATAGTCATGGCAGTCAATGGGTTAAAAGAGATTTTAATGACTATTTAAAAATTTGAATTAAAAGCTGACTGAAAATATTTAGATAAACTGTAAAATAAACTGTGAATATTAATGTATTTATAAATAGTATACTTTTGCTGGGAATTCTTTAAGTTAAGTACACATTATGAGCTCTCTAATTAATAATATCTCCAGCTGCCATTCACTGTTACATTCAAAATAATGGAATAACAATATAAATAATGATTCTCTGTCATTATAAAAAATATATTTGACATCATTATTATAAACAAATTCTTAATATAAAAAAAAATAATTTAAATTGAATAATATAACTCACATATATAGAAATACAACTTAACTCAAAAGGTACTACAATAGATACCTCAAATAGTATCTCATGTATTAATTGTATGTGGAATTGAATAAAATAATATGCCAATATATTCCGTTCTGTTCTAACATGTTTCTATGTTGTGAAGGTACTACAGAATAAACAGCTGTGTTAGCCTGGCCTGTTAATAATTCACAATAAAATTGCTTACAGTAAAATATAAATATAAAATAAAAACTATCCGGATACCATTTTTCATTTTTCATTGTACACTATCTGGTATAAAAAAATTATTAAATGTATAAAAGTATTTGTATTTCATTAGTAAATCACTAAATACAAATATTAATTGTATATAATGAATACATCCTGTCTAGAAAAATAAAATTATTTTATAGATCTAGCTAGATTATTAAATATATTGTTATATCTTTATAAATTATTAGACTTTAATTAATTGTATATTTTTTCTGTAAATCATTTTTCCATAAATAATACCAAACTAAGTTATTGTTATTAACCACCATACTTTACTTTTTTTTTCAATCTTTTGTTTTAAAATAGAAATTATAACTTTCATTTCAAGTGAATAAAAATGGTTAGAAATTATTAGACAAGTAAATACGAGTATTATGTACAAAGTTGTGACTTAAGATTTTTAATTCGATTTTAATACATCACAATATAATTTAGAAATTAATTTATATTAATTAATTCATTTAATTTTCTATGAATTTATATAGGCTTTAAATTTTTAAAGTAAAAGTTAATGTTGTACAGTATAATTGTAAGATTTATTTTGAATTTAATCAATTAATTAAATTGCTCAATTTTTTAATATTTAATGTAGATAAAAAAAAATCAATTAATATCAATTAATTCTGAATAACAAGATTAATTCATTTTAAAGAAGTCTCCTAACATAAGTCTTGTCTTTTAGTTGGGTAGGTACAGTCAATGATTGAATTATTGAAATCACTTTCCGCTTTAAACAACTTTAAATTGTTAGATTTTTTTAAAAACATTTTAAAATTTTTAAAAAATGGGAAAGTTCGCTGAATATAATAATTCTACTAGAATAAATACCAAGTTCAGAGTTAGTTTTCTGTTTCCTTAACTGTTCTTTTATGATCAATTTAGAAATAAAACTGGAATTTTAGCTCTATCATGCAATGAGAGTAAAAAAAGAATTTTCAGAAGACATCCCCAGAAATTGTTTTTTTTATGTGCTAAAAGTGTACCTGCTCGTCTAAGCCTGCTTATACTAAAGACACATATTGAAACAAAAAGAGGGTTGCTGAAAGGTGCTGGATACATTAGAATTTTATACCTTATTGAGAACAGTTCATAGTAATTGTAAAGTATGTAAAGGGAGTAGATACAGCTCCAAGTGTGTGAATCGGATCAGAATATAAAAATTAGTGCATTTTGCTATGTTTGTTGTTTCGTCTGTCCGTTTCTGATTTTCCTAATTTATTTTTATAGAAAAGTCACCTTTCCTTTTTTTTTTTTTTGACGGTACTTCTTCACTGTGATAGGTTAAATAGCCTGACTATATATGTGCATGTCGGAACAGGGGAGATATATTCATATATTAGAACTGATCAAATGAATTCCACATACAATTTAAACATGAGACAGTACTACGCCTTATAATATGTTGAAATGTCTTAGATTTTCAATAAATGCAGTTCTATTTTTGTTTATATTGTAATATTTTGTATTTGAGTTATATGGTATTTTATATCAGTGAGTTATATTATTCAATTAAAATATTTGTTTATATATTGCATTTGATTATGTTGTTGTATTTAAGTATTTTTTTATTAAAGATATATAATTTTTAATTATTGATTAAGCCATTAATTTGAACCCAAAGGCGAATGGGAGCTGAGTCGAGTTGAAAACCAGATAAAAGTTTTTTCACTTTCAATGGCATTCGAATCCTCTCTCATTAAAGGTCGGCACTCTAACCACTGTGCAATACAGTTAATGAAGTAGAAAGTAGTAAATGAGCCCAATTCATACGACTGATTCGGAGCTGCCGATGACTACTTTTCTTTTTGTATGTAAGCAGGACCCTGCATTTAAGAAATCTGAAATCTGCATCTGAAATTTTGTCAAAAGGAGTTAAGTTTAATGTCTAAGGTACAGAGATACTGTTTACATTAGGTGATACATTTTGTAATTAGTTCGAGTAGATGTTTTAGAGTTAGCATAGTCTATTCTACTCTCTACTTCGTTAATAATAGAATTCATCTTTATGAAATCTGCGTACAACTTCTATATAATAGTGGTATGTACAGACATGAGGCTTAGAAGTAAAAATATGCAGTAATATTTTATATTAAGTGTTGTTAGCATGTTAAGCCATTTGTTATTTCGGAACTAACAATGGCTAAAAGATTTACAATTTTTGCTTTAAGATTCGATTAGTTCCTTTATACCTTAGCTTATCCAAAATATTGAATTAGATATTAAATACTTCATTAAGTGCTTAAATATATTTTGAATTAGATTAGAGTTTACCCCGAAAGACATGTGGCATTTCTTTGCATCCTCTGAGACTGAAAAAATATGGCTATTCCGAGAAAGTTATTTATTGGTTTAGATACGTAGCTTGTTAAGAATTACTCTATAGTTCAATAATTTATAGTTCAATAAGTAGTTATGCAATGTACCAGAAGTTATTAAAATTACAAATGAACATATCTTCTGACATACATACATTTTTTTTAAAAAACAATTAATTTTCAATTATTCTATTCTCAGTCGGAGGAAAAAACATGCTTTAATGCTATTCGGAAGTGAACTACATATTCATTCCATATATTTAAACTTGTTTCAGTTTAAAAGAACTGCTTTAGTCTATCTATTTGAAAAATGCTGCAAGCATCTTTTATTAACAATCACTATATAGAATACAGGTCAGTTTAATAATAATAAACGCCTTCCAATCATCTGTGCGACATAAATTGATCATAGTAATCATCTGCAACATAAATTATGATAATATTAATCATCTGCAACAAAAATTGATAATGTAGTAATCATTTGCAATATAAAGCGATAATATCAAAATGGGAAAATTAAAATACAAAACATTTAATTGGGTCAAAAAAACACACAATATATGAAAATAAAAGACTTTAGAACTTGTTCTTTGTCTTAATCAAGTTGGGAAAATGTAGATGTGGTATGTTTTAAAAAATTTTAACATTTGCTTTAAATTAAACTAGTTCTGATTTTCTCTATTCTTCTCTATTAAAAGATATTTTGATACTTGCATTTTTTATATAAGTACTCTCTGATGGTGTCTACTGATTGCAATCACTTGAATAATTTATGTACTTTTCTACCCAATTAAATCTAGATTTATATATTATGTATATTGAATATAATATAAGCAATTATAGAAATATTTAGGAAGTATTTTCTCCTAAAGGTGAATATTTAAGAAAATTATGACAAAATGGAAATTAAAAAGAAAAATCGTATGAAAAAAAAAACATGTTATAGGACATTCCAAGTCAATCATTTTATTTAATTGTACTGTATAGAATGTACTCGATAATTTGGTACAAAATGAGGTCAATATTTAAGGTGCTACCAGTGCTACCTTGGTATTTGCTTTCTTTATAAATTTTATAATTATTAAATATAAATTTTATTAGTTTAGAAATTTGAGAATTATTTTAATTGAATGTGCAATAGAATTACAAAGTGCAAAATGTTGTGCATTTAAAAGTGCATCAAAGTGTTAATTGTTTTTTAAGAGTTTAGAACTCTGAATGGTAATTCTAAATTTTCATGTACTATATTTCATATTAAGACAGTTTTAAAATTTATTTCAATAATAATTAATGGTTGTTATTTGAGATATGCCCAATCACTTGGAAGTCAAAAAAAAAGGAAAATAGTTTTAAACTTTATATACAAAAGCAACCTAATTTAGAAATATGGTCATTGCATTGGCATGGATACAGCGGTTTAAAGAAAAAAAAAATTTCCTAATTTATCAATATTGTTAAACCAACATCACTTTCAGAATTAGTTTATTTATTTAATTAATTATTAGTAGTAATAGACAATAGTTGCCTGATGTTATAATAGTTATTTGTCTATTTGAAATTTGGACTTCTTATTTAACTTTTATTATATACACAATATTTTATTATTAGATATGATCAGATCAGGGTTTGAATCCGAAACTTTTCGATTAAAAAGTCACTACTTTAACCACTGAGCTTTCGGTCAGATAAAGTTTCAACTTGGTGGCACAATGGTTGAATTCCGACCTTTTATGCGAAAGGCCCGGGTTCAAATCCTAGTGAAAGTGAAACAACTTTCCTGGTTTTCGACTCCGCTCAGCTACCATTCGCTATTGGGTTCAAATTAATGACATAATCAATAATTAATAATTATATATCTTTAATAACAAACACATTAATAGGAATTCAATAAAACACAAAACTTCCTTGAAAAGAATTATACCTTAAAAACTTGTTGATTTTGAAACTAATTTACGCATTTAGTTGTAGCTAAAAGGATTAAACGGTAGGTAACATGACTCTTATAGTAAACATTTTAAATTTTGTAAAATTTATTAAACAAAGTTAAAAATTAAATATTCCAATAATATTTAATATTTTTCGACGAAATCTGTAATTAATTATTCTATAAAAAAAATCTTGAAAGGTTCTGTGAAATTGAAAAACTTGTAAAATTTTATATTTAAGTACTTAATTAATTAAATGGAAATTGTAATCAGTTAATTGAATGAAAACTGGATGTGTAACGGTTAAAATTTACAAAAAAGTTTATTGTAGAGAAATTCATAATAATAAAAAAAATGTTCTACTGATTTTTCACATATTAAAACTTCCAGTAAACCGAAAATACTAATTGGAAAACAAAATACAATAATATTAAATGCAGTATGACAAAAGTCCCGGAGTCCCTCAAGAACTTATGATTCAAAAAATAACCTAAAAGTATAATGTAAAACAATGAGTATTTATATATTTGACTTTGATAGATTCCATATTTGGAACGATATTAAAGCTGGTTACAAAATCAAAGTTGTTCTTTTTCCAGACGATGCCCCAACGGGTTAATCGAACTTAACAAAAAATTCCTCAAGTTCAGCCTCTCTTTTGAACTGGAAATACACCCTGTGAAATTGGACAAAAATTTCTTGGAAGGCAGTTAATATATTTCAAACAACTTTATGCAGCAAATTCCGTTAGCTAAAAGCTAACACATTTAGCGAGCATTTTTTTTTGTTTTAAAAATTTTTTGTTTCCGATTTGTATCCAATTTTACAGGATGTTTTTGCTGTACAAAAGCAAGACTGAAAGAAATTCATGTTGAATTCGATTAACCTGTTCGGGCAGGAGGACGCTTTGATGTTTTTGTCAATATAAAGAACGGCTTCGCAATTGGGCCATATTGGGCCAGACTTTAGGAGGGTCCCCGACATAAAATATTGAGAAATTAGAATACAAAACACATTACACAAGAAGAAAATCTTCTACAATCCATATAGGACTAAATTCTACGTTTTATCATAATAGATTAAACATGAAGAATTCATTTTTCATAAATTTTTTAAGCAAAACAGAATGGATCGATATATTGTGACATTGTGAGTACAATCAAAACATCGTCATGATTTTACAACTTCAATGAACTGAATATTGTAATAAATATAAAAATAAATTTTTTAAAATGTTTAATAACATCAGATATTCTTTAGTCTAAAGATTTCTGTGCAAACTTAAAAATTCAATAAATTTAAATTCTAAATGACTGATTCCATTCATTCAAGAATTTTATATAGGATTCTAAAATAAATTTTCTATTTAAAATATCCATAAAACAGAAAATATTTATGTAGTCTGTACGAATGCAGTTCTAAAGTTCTAAGGGTGCTCTAAATTTGCCATTACGTTTTCGAACAGCTGTCATAAAACTTTAATTTTTTATATTTCTTATTCTAGGATCTATTCTAACTAATTTGTGCATCTTAAATTTTGACAAAGGAAGTTAAGTAAACTTTTCGCATCCTTATACATATTAAAATCCTTCGAGTATCCCACATTTGGTACAGTCTATACTCTTCGTTCTTCCCTATATTATTCAAATTGTAGATTGTTAGAATATCTATTGTATATGAAAGCTCTTTCGATTTTTCTAACCTTTTTGTCTAGTAATATTAGAGCTTCGGGTCGAAAAGCCTATGTGTTAGGATGACACATGCTATCCCCCCAATATCAAAACAACACAAAGCTATATAGATATGTATATAATTTCAATCCAGAATGTTTCACTCTATTTTTATGAAGATTTCGAGTACATTTGAAATGCCCTCCAATTTTTCTATATATAGTGTTAATTTGTATAATTTCCGTAACTAAGAAGGCTAACATTCTAGGAACTTTTTGATTAATTCGATATGGCATATGAAATCTGAAGAAAGAGAAAGTTTTTAAAATTAATAGAAATAAAAAAGGTTAGTAGAATACGGAACATATAATATTGATGAAAAATAGCTATAATAAAAACTTAAAACCTGTACAGATTATATTTAAATTCCATTCTATTTTGTGATTTTTTTAATTTTAAAATTTAAAATAAAAATTAAGTGAACTAGTTCCGTTTTCTACTTTATACTTACATAAGCACGCGTATATTTTTATGTAAATAAATAATAAATTATTGATTTTATTTGAACTACTCTACATATAAATTCTATTATTAAAGTTAAAATCTAGAACATAAAATTCATTATAGGCGTTGACTTACTGATTACTGTCGTCGTGGTTATATTGAATCCAGTGGTTAAATTGAAACTGTGTATAACGTATAACAAATACCAAAACATTAAATAAAATTTAAAGCATAAAATTTAAAAAAATACTAAAATTCCCAAAGCAAAGTATAGGATAAGTCTAAACATTATTTCTTTACTTTCTGCTACAGAAATTATGCATGCAGCATGATGATATGAACTGGTTTTTGATTAAAAATTTACATGAATCACAAAACATGACCTGGTTCGTTAGTTTTTTATTGTTTTATTTTTTTTTTTTGCATTTTTTATGGTTGATGGAGAAATTTCCACAAGTTTTTTCCACAACTCAAATGTTATCCTTCGGAAAATATAAAATGAATTCAATAGAAAATGATTTTCTTTTATCGCGCGAAAAAGCATTGTAATAGAAGAATTCAATGTTTCGATTTTGATGAATTTCGAAATTTGAGTTTCTTTAATTTTGAAGGATTCGAATTCGGAAATTCTACAGTGTAGTAATACAGAGTCCTTTTGTAAGGCCAAAGTGCAGGGTTTTATTGAACTAATTTAAAAGAGTTACTGATGCCCATGCTAATATGTGAGAGTAGCATTAAAGATATTGGATAATTCCCATGGACATAAAATAATCTGTCCGTCCGTCCGTCCCCACGATAACTCAAAATATAAAGTAGGTAGTTTTTTGAAATTTACACAAATTCGTTTTTATGCAATTGTCGTCATCACTATCGAAATCCAGCCAGTTTTCTGTGAATTTCAAATTTTGAATAAAAGGAAGTTAGTGTAGTGCAAGAGGTTCGAAGAGCTGCCTTTCAACTTATATTTTCTTTTGGATGATATATGACGTTATGTCGATATTACGAAGTTGACACAGTCTACTCTACTGAACTCTTCCTCGCTTAATAGCAACTAAAGCTTTTGTTGTAAAATTGGTTTTTTCTATCACTTTTGTAGCTTTAATATTATGACGACTGGCACCCAAGACCCCCCCTAAACAAATTAATGGTTACTCTGGTTTTGTATCCAACTCAAAAACTTTTCGAACTGCTTTTCATATATAATATATGTCTTCAACAAAGCATTTAATTGGGGAACTTTTTTTTTAGAACTTTTAAGAACCTCCAGTACTCGTAGTTTACTAAAAGCAGTAATTTTCGCATTTTAAGTGACACTTATTTTTGAATTACATTCAGATTACCTAGATCGGTAATTTATTACTGACATTACCTTGGAATTTTCAAATATCTTATCTGAAAAGTCAAGTACAGAATATTTTTGAGTCATATTCATTGGAAATACAATTTTTTGCATAATATGCATATATTAAAATGGAGTAAGATTTCACATTCATTTCAATGTCAGAAATTCTTTTAAAAAAATCAATATTTATAAAAATTTCCAAATGCATATCTAATATTTTGTTAAGTTTAAATGTAAATTTATAAACAAAGTAATAAAATTTAAATTTTTGAAAAACAGGCACATGTTACAAAAAAAAAATATTTGAACAATTGTGAAAACATACTCCCATTTTTTGACTTTTATTATTGAAATAAGAAATGACCGCATATCACATATCGAATATTTCAATTTATTCTATCAGTTCAATATGAAGTATTAAATTTCTTTTGATTTGCAAAAAGTGTGAAAAAAACAATACAAACTTTTATAGTTTGATGTAAAATGGAAGAAATTATTTTTATTTCTTCGATGTTTCTGAATAATTGGAATTATTTTGTAAATGTTACATTAAAGTCAATTATAAAAACGATGACAGTTCATATAAACCTGGAAAAATATGATTTTGCAAAATAAACAATTTTTTTTAAAGATTTGGCAGTCTCTTGTAAACCTTACACTGAAATCAAAAAATCCGGTACATTATTGAGACCAAAATTGGTTTCAGTTAATAATAAATAAACTTAGATTAAAATAGGGTAATAAAAACTTAATATTAGATTTTTATCGTTCAGTGGCAACTATATTTAAACAAGTAATGAAAAAAACCAAGGGTTTTTAAAATAGCACATTTTCAAAACTATATTGTGTGTCATACTGAGTATAAAGAATACAAAATATGTATAAAAATATTATAATATTATAGTTTAGTTATATCATCAATTCATTAATAATTTTGGGTAATATTCAAATCAATACCTAAAATATAATTCCAATGTACTCAAGAAAACCTGTTAACAAGTGTCAAAATATAATATTGAAGCTAAGTTGACCAAATTACTAATTTATAAAATGGGAAGTTTTAATTTTTAAATCCTTATAGCCCTCCAATGAGGATGGCTTCAAAATTTTTACTAAGCAAATTTTTGTTGAAATTCTGTGAATCTAACCCTACCTCCCGCCTTCCAAAATTTTTTGGTTTTGAATTTTGGAATTAAATTGTGTTTTCCATCAACATTTGAAGAATTTTATTATCTAAAAAAAAATGGTTAAAACTAAAAGAGACATTTTGAAAATATACATTATAGAACTCTTGAAATAACTTTTTAAATATAGAGCTTTTTCCGACTTTGAGGAAGAAGTAGCCCCACTTACACACACATAAATTTCTAAGCTAGCCGTAGTTAAAAACGGACAGACGGACAGAGTTAAACTATATAGACACATTTTGTTAAAATTTTTATGAAATGTGCTAAAAAATCTGCAGCCCTCCATAAAATTGAACAATTTACTGAACAGTTTTATCTATCGCTTCAGTTTAAATGGTATAGCGGTTTTTAATTGACATTTTGTTATGTATTATATGTATTATATATACATATGTATTTATATTTTTAAGTTGAAAATTTTTGTTTGCAACAAATTATTAGAGTTTTTGGAAATGAATTTTTTCCATGAAAAATTTAAAATTTAAATTAGATAAAAAATAAAAAAATTATAAGATTAAATAATTAAAAAAATTTGATTAATTTCAGAAATTTTAATTTAAATAAAAATTTAATGAATAGAAATAGTATTATTGCAATGTTTTTCAAACATACAAAGCCAATAACCCTCTATTTGACACAAATAGTTATAAAATAAAAATATACGAAATGTCGTACGAAATTAAATGTCACATAATTTTTCTGCAAAACGTTCACGACAGTCATGCAGTGTTAAATGCAAGGCAGCTGCGATTAAGTATGTCGCTTTATTTTCAGTTTTTGGTAATTCAAAAACACTAACAATTTAGATTGTTTTAATAACACTTTCATTTTTATAACCATTTTATTATATAACAAATTACATATTTACATAGTTATTATTATTATAAATATACATATTTATTATATCATTTTATTATTTATTATTATTTTATTTATTAGTTTGACTACTTATTACTTTAAAATCTTAAAATTCTTTACCCCATTTTGTAAATATTTCAAAAATGTGTAAACTTTTTGTTTTTGCACAATGTAACGGCAAAAACGTAGGGTCGCCTAAATATATGCAATAAATATGTTTTCAATTATTCTAGTACAATTTTTTTCGTGGAAACTTAATATTTTCTATTTATTGGCTTTCTAATTTTATTAATTAATAAAATAATGATTCTTTGTTAGTTTCATTTTTAATTAAATATTTTAATACCGGTTTTAATCATATAAAAAAAGGTTCAATACCGTTAATAGAATTAATATTATTACAATAACAATAATATAATTAAAACTTTTTTGAAAAAAATATATATAATATAAAAATAGCAAACATTACCATTAAAATATTTAATTATGATACAAAATGTAATTAACACAATTACTAAAAAAAAATATTTTTAACATTCATTGAGGGTTTCTTTTAATTAAAAAATAAAATAATTAATCTTAGATTACATCATCGGTTTTATATTTTCTCTGTTTAGAGGGAATCCTTGAAAGTTTTTTTTTTATCAAAAATTAATTATTACCGTTATTGCCGAATATTTTATTTCTATATCAAAATTTCCAATTTGTCGGTATGCATGTATTATGTATATAAAAGCATCTTTAAATATTGAGTATACTTAGCTAAAAATTGCCTTGAAATAGCGATAAAATTCATAATTTAGTAAAGATTCTCAATTTAAAGCTATTCCCGACTTTTAAGATTCCTTACTTTTGAGACCACCTCACCGATGGGCTTTTCCTATAACACCGCTTTCCTTATATTTCATATTTATATATCGTAGGAAATTTTAATATACCAAAATTTATTAACACATCAAAATATGTAATTTTTAAAAAACATTTTATCATATTAACATTCTCTTTATATGAATAAAGAATGTTAACCTTGAAATTAAAATTAATTAAGAGAATTAACGTCCATTAAGGTGTATGTATCTTAAGAATTATATAAAATTTTAACAGAGTTCAAAGGAAAAGTTTATGTCAGGATAATTAAAGTGAAATGTTGCCCTTGGGTAATTTCTTCTAAAAATTTTGAATTGCCGTGTTTATTCCCATATTTAGATCATTTTCCTTATTTATATCATACATTTTTTATAATTAATGTAAAGATTATCAACTGCCTGACACAGTGGTTAGAAATGCAATCATTCATTCGAGCAGCTACCGTTCGAATTATAGCACTTCATTCGAATTTAAAAACTTTCATTTGACTAATGACTATAAGCATAATACGTGGTAACTAGTACAAAATATAAAAAAAATTATTGAATTTAAAATATATAACTCACAGACATAAAAATAACTTTTAGCTAAATTAAAATTTGTAACAATAAGTCAGTTTTAATATTAAAAATAATTTTCCACCCATTGAAACTGTGCGGTATTTCGTTGGTTAGTGTGCGACTTTAACGCACCAAAACCACACCCTTTTTGAATCAAACTTTAGGAAGGAACCTGTAATGCACAGTTTGGTTACAGGGATGGGATGTGAAAGGATTTTAGGATTGTGGGAAATTATTTAGAATTTAGGATTAATACAAAAATACACAAACAAAGTATAATTAATTTAAAATTGATGTTATTAATACTGAAAACAGTAAAATGGAAAAAACGCAGCCAAATATCGATACAAATGTCAAAAGTCATTGAGATTAAATGTAATTTTTGAAAAATTTTTATTTAACCTAGAATAATAACCTGTTGATAATTTTGTATTAAAATTTTTGGAATTTGACTGATGAAATTTGATGTAATGAAATTTGATGTAATGAAATGTTGCAATACTTAATAAGATGACCCAATACTTGCGTCGCTTCTAACGTCGCTTTGAAGTCTACGTTGAATTCTTTCATTTAAATGAATTTGACCAAATAGAAAATCGAAAATAGAAGCGCCGGACGAAGTGACGCTATAGTAGATAAATTTTCTATTTTTACTCGCGTTAAATACTTTGTTTATTTAATAATTTATTTATTTGAAGATAAACAATTAAAACGCAAAATTAACTTGCACTTGGTCTTTATTTTGTTTGGAATTCGACGCTAGCAGCAACGCTTAAAGTAACGCTAGAAGCTACTTCAGTATGTAACAGTTTAGTGAATGCGGTACAAGTACAAGTTCTTATGACTTTTATTTTTTGAGAACTTTTAATGCTTTAAAAACAGTTTTAAAGTAACGTAAAATAAAAAAATATAATTGAAATTAAGTGATCTGAAAGACCTGATACAAAAAACAACTCATGTTCTCTAGCCTTAATTCACTACAAAAAAATTATTTAAAAAAATAAGTATATTTTATCAATATCAAATACAATATGTATAAAATATATAGGAAATCAAAAGTATCGACAAAATTTTTCAAGTTTTATCAATACAATATTTTGTTGACATTAAACTTTTCTCTCCCAAAAAAAAAAAAAAAGGGTCTTATTGAAAGTTTTTACTGTTATCCTTATCAATAACAAACACAAAAACAACAAAAAAAACTTTCTTTATTTGTACACATTTTTATTAGAAAAGTTTTTTTAAATGTCTCAGCTATGACAAAATCAAGTTCATGACAGTAATAAATTTTTTTTTTTTTTTGTGTATGTATGTGTTTATTTCTTTCTCTTGCCTTCAAATCTTCTTTATATTTGTCTCTCTCTTTTCTTCGATTATTTTTTAGTTAAGAATGAAAGATATCTTTAGTTTATCAATGAAATTCTAATCAAAATTTGAATTTTCAATTCAAACCCATCCGAAACTATTAGTGTTCCGATAATTTACAGCAAAGCTATAAAAAAAAACAAAACTTTCTTGAGGTAAATACAAAATGGTATCGAAATTGGTTTGGGACAGATTTTGATTAGATACGATTCTTTTTTAGTTCATCATTAGATGGTGTTTATCAAATCACTTTTGTGTACATATAGGCGTTAAACATTTACACGTCATAATAATGAAAAAGTTTTAACGCTTTGATCAAGGAAAAAAAAGGGATTCTTAAATTGAATCAAATTAAATTTTTATAAGAAAAGATATATTGTATTTAAATTTTTTCTTTTAACCTTTTCATCATGGTGTAGTATAGGATGCTATTAGAAATCAATTTCATGAAAATTTTAAATAAGAAATTGAATTTTTAACACTTTTTGGGGTTTGAATCATTTCACCTTTATCATGTGTATCCCACCTTACTAATAAAAAATGTAAGAAATAAATAAAGCTGTTTTTGGATAAGATTAAAAGTTTTTCAATTAATTCGAAAAAAAAATAAGGTAAAAAATTCGAAGAAGGTGTTTTTTATTTATATGTAGGTATTGAATTTTATATCAATATATTATTTAAGGAAGCAATGTCTCTGTATACTAAAGGCCCAGGGGCAGAATTTTTTTCCGAAATTTACGCGAAGTCTATCGTTATCTATTTGTGAACAATATATTCTCAAAAATCACAAAAAAAATCACAAAATATTCTCAAATAATTAGATTGTAAAAAGTTCAAAGTTCATTTATATGACATTTGAATACGTAGAGAAACTGAAAAAGTTAAAAGTTGAAATATTTTTTTAATGACTACGTAATGGCGGATTATGGTTGCGTCTATTGTAGAAACTTTCATATAATTCAATACATTTAACCTAGTTTGATAGATAGCTCCGTGTAGAGAGCGAAACGAGAGTGTTCAATAAATCAAATAAATTAAAAATTATGAATGAAAATGTTATTATTTTTTAATATAATTTTCAGAAATGTATAAAATATTATAATTTTTTTAAAATATATTTCATAATTAAAATATTACTGCACACAAATAAGAACCGGCGATTTGAAAAACTCCCGTAAGGCTTGTGTATAAAAACGAACAAATTTTGAAGTTACTCTCTGAACATTGAGGCCTTTAGTAAATTAAGGCATTGAAAAAAGTTATTGATATATTTAAAGATTTTGGGATTCAAAAGATTAACTTTGATGTAATTAATTTGATTTAAAATATAAAAAGTTGATTAAGCAATGAAGTTAGTTTTTAAAAATCTGCTAATTTAATAGTTGAAATTTATTTTTAATTTTTATTAGAACAGTATTACTTTTGTAGAAATAATAATAAGAGATCGTGCAACACTAATATAATAACTCATAATTAATAATTTTTTTAAATATTATTTTTTTTCACAGGTACATACAGTCAACCGACATCTTCAATTAGAAGAAGGATTTATTCGGAAATTGAATGTAAAATGTAGTCAACGTGATAATCATTCATGTATGATGCTGAAATTGATTGTTTATATGAATAGAATATTTAAAAAATCATCAATTGATGTTAATGAAAATTTAAAAGTTACCCAAACTAGGTATGAATTATATAAAAGTAATTATGTAAAATAAATTAGTAGTTTTTTTTATGAAATAAATAGATTAAAAGATCACGCTTCTCAGTTTCCAAGATTTTCCACATTTACCAATGCTTTTAGATTTTCTGAAAAAATTCAATTAAACGAGTAATGAAAAAAGCCAAGGATTTTTTAAAAAAAGTTCATTTCCATAATAAGATTTGTGTAAAGAGTATATTTAAAAATAGTTTGTAATCATTTATTTTGAAACAGAGGTACTTGTATTATAAATCATCCTAGTGTTACCTCAATTATCACACCACTCGGCCATCGTCCTACAGTTTGGTCACTTATCTAGTTTTATAAATATATTGAAGGTCCTAACATCTGTTCTCAAGAAATTAAAGAATTTATTCCTTCATTAAAGATTTTCCAACGAGAAACAAGAAGGTCAAAATATGCTCATCCTTGCACAGCTGAGCTAACCAGACGGCGTAACACGGCTTATGAAAATTCTTTCTCATGCGTTCATCACGTTGATGAATATATAAAGATTTATTTAAGTTTAAGTTCTAAAAAAAATTTTTAGTTTAAGACCTTTTAAATCTCTTAAACATAGGATCATACTAAAGAATTTTCTTAAAAAACTAGTACTTATTTTTTGTAGATCTAACTTTCAAAATTTCAAGCTCCTAACGCAAATCGATTGATTTGGATTACATATATTTATAAAACTTATTAGAACAGCTACCGATTAACACTTTCGATGTAACACTTTTAATGTCTAAATTCAGTTCATATAACATGAATTCTCTTAAGTTCATGTCTCTGGTTCAAAAATTAGCTTTTAAATTTGTATTTTGCGAATATATTTTATGTAACCAAAACTCCAGTGTTACCAAAACTCACTGTATTCAAATTAGCTATCATTCTAATTGCCTAAATATACAAAATCTTACTACGAGTAGATACTATTATTTAAAAAAAATTTAATTTCCCCAAAACAACATTATTAATTTTCTTTTTATTATTATCATTTCTTCTTTAGAGAACCAAACATTGCTGATGAAAATGAAGAAGATGATGAAATGCTTGCCAGATCAATGGAAAATAGTGATAATGATGCATTAGGTATTATAATTGGTGAAAAAATATGGCGATTTATACGTAGTCGAGAATTACGTTATCGTGTAGCCGATAATGCCGATTTGATTGTAACAACCGAACCAAAAGGTAATCTACATCTTGGTCTATCAATTAGTCCAATTCGAGCAGTTGAAGAAGGTCGTGGTAAAATGAAACATTATATGCCGTTAATAGCAATGATGATGGCAAAAATGGGCATGATAACAGCATTATTCTTAAAAGGTTTAATATTATTAACTGGAAAAGCATTAATTGTATCAAAATTAGCCTTACTGTTGGCTGTTATAATTGGTCTAAAGAAATTATTAAGTAAAAAACATGTTACGTATGAAGTTGTTGCACATCCACATCAACAGCATCATGAACCACATCATGATAGTTATAGTACTGGTTGGGGACGAGCACTTGATGGTTTTGTAGATGGTTTAGCACAATTACCATCAAAAATGTTAGATTCACATGAAATGGCATATGGTGGACAAAAACCTGAATAGCTTTAGTCCAAAAAGTTTTTTGGAATTGAAATTTAATTTTTAGTAAAAGTGAAGTTCAGAAATTGAATTGCAATAAAAAATGCATTTTATATATTAAGAAAATGAAATAAAGAAATCAATTTTTATTTATTTTTTTATTTTTTAACCAAATTTTTAAACATTGTTGTATTTTTTGTTTTTTTTGTTTTGTTAAATTGTATATTAATTTATTTATTTATTTATTTATTGTATGTGTTAATTATTGAGATTTTCTTAAAATTTAAGAAAATAAAAAATTAATGCAATTATGATATTTTTTTTTTTTAATTTAAAATATTTATTTCTTATTTATTAAATGTTTAGTTTTAAGTTTTACATAATTTATTACTTTGAATTTTATTTATATTTATTTATTTATTAATATGTTATGCAAAAAAATACTTATTATATTATTATTTTTATTAATTTGATTTTTAATTTTATTTTTATAAAATGATTTAATTTTTTATTTTATTTTAATTTAATTAAATTATTTCGATATTTTCAATATATTATATATATTTGTTACATATGTACAAAAGCGTTCTTATATCATATTAATTTTTTTTTAATTTTGTGTATTTTTATATTAAATAAATTTTAAATAATTATTTTTTATTAGTTATAATATTTATTATATTTTTTTGAAAATTTTATTATATTTAATTAATTATCTATTAATTTATATTTATTTTTTTAATTTTATTTATTTTATTTATTTTTTCATTATTATTTTTCATTTGTAAACTAATTTTCTAATTACTTGATATTTATATCTGTGACATATAAACTCTAATTTAAATTGCAGCTTTCTATTTCTCTTCTTTAGTATTTTATTCTCTCTATTTTCTCTTACAATACTATTTACACATATTTTAATTATTTTATTTAATATATTTCTTTAAGACTCTTTTAATATTTTAATTTATCATTTAATTAATATATGTTATTATTATTTTATTAATTTTTATAATTTAATTAATCTTGTAATAAGTTTTAAAGAAAAAGCAATAAAAATTATTAAAAATGGTATTAAATAAAAAAATGTGCAAAAATCATTGTTGTCATGTTATGGTATGATAAGTTTGTTATAATTAAATATTCAAATTGTTTTAAAATAAAAACCAAGGAAAAAAGTAAAGTATAAACACAAAAAATGTACAATAAGTCAATTAAGTAATTATTATTAATATTTTAATCAATATTAATTGTAGAAAAAGGTAATCTAAATAAAGAGACAAAGAAAAAAAACAGATATATTTAATTTTTTTAATTGTATATTTTATTTATATTAATTTTATTTTTAAATGATTTCAGCCTTACAATCATTACTATAACTAAATTTTGTTTTTTTTTTATAAATTTCTTAAAATTCTATTAATAATTTAATAAATAAATAAATAAAATATTCGGTAATTTAAATAGAATAAATAAACATTAATAAGAATAAATTAATTAAAAATAAATATTATTAAAAATATATATTGAGGTAAATACAATTATTTAGCTTTGGTTCCCTGAGTTGATGGTAGAGAATTTGATGTTGGTGGGCGACGAACACCTTAAAATAAAATTATACAAAAAATATAAATATTTTAATTGATCATGAGAATTTTGTAAATGATTGTAAATGAACAGATCAGAAATTCAAGAAAGACAGACAGATACAAAAGTTTATAGTAATAAGATGAAATGTATGATAATAAAGGATAGCCAAGTATTAAAATATTTGAAACAGTCACAGCCTTCAGAAGTTTGAGAATTAATTTAGAGAATTTTTTAAAACTATTCAATTAACACTTAATGAGATCTGCCAGTTTTCAATCATGGGGACATTTTTCAAATATTTCTTACCAGTCCATTGATCTTTTCTTTTAATATGCGGTCCATTAATAACTCCACCACCATTTAATGATGTCAATGGATAATATTGTGGATGTGATGCATTTGATTGAATTGCATAAATAACATGATGACTAGAACCAGCACCTGTATGTTGTTGTATTGGTTGTGGTTGATGAGATTGTTGTGGTGCTATAGCTATATTAGAATTTGCAACAATATGCTGTTGCGGACTATATGATAAATGGGATTGATATTGTTCTTCAATAGCATCTGGTATTTGGGCAGCATGTATTGCTCCATAATCCATCATATTATATGATGTTAAGGGTGGGGGAAAATGTTGTGGATACATCATTCTAAATTAGTTGAAAAAGTTTTTATTTATTTTTTTGTTTTATTTACTTAATTTTATGTATGTATATATATATATATATATATTTATAATTTGTTTCAGTTTTTTTTGTTTATTTTAATTTATAATTAACAAATAAAAAAAAAAATTAAATAAAATTAAATATTTCTTAAATATTATTTATAACATAAAAATAAAATAAAATTAAAATACGAATACAATATTAAATTATTAATTAAACAATAAATAACATTAATAATAATTTGTTTTTTTTTTTTTTTAATATTTAGTTTTTTTATTTATTGCTATTTTATTTATTGTTTTAAAATATTTCCTAATGATGCATACTTATGTGAATTATCCATAAAATTCTTTATGACAATTGATGAAGCAACTAAAAATGCTAATTTTGATACTAGTATTGCTTTTATTGCTAATAATGTAACTGCTTTAACTGCAAGCATTGTCCATCCAAAAGTATTAGCTGCCAAATACATTGGAATCAAGATTTGAAGATGTTTTTTACCCTTACGACTTACTTTGTGTCGTCTTCCAAGGTCTTTTTCTACATTTTTAGATAGAAAAATTATTAAAATTGTTGATTTTGTAGGATTTATTAAATGAATTATATATATTAAAATAGACTTGCATTTAGTTAAGTCGGAAAAAATAAGGGGTTTCAAACCAATCGGATACGTAATTATTAATTTAATAAAAGAATTTTCCATATCAATATTTTTTGTATGGAATCCATGAAATCCAATAATTTTTTTTTTTTTTGAATTACAAAGTTTTTTAAGTAGATAGTAATTCATAGATTAGTAATTTTATTTATTTATATACAATCCCCTACCATATACAATATGACAAGCGACTGAATCAGCCTTTCCTTTTCAAATGTGACATATATATTGATATTAATTTAAAATTATATTTTTGTAGTGTCAGATAAGTTTACAGATATAAAAGACTACATAAATAAACACGTCGCCACTGGCCACTGGTACTTTAATTTGCATTTCAATTTCCTTGGTTTTTTAATAAATTAGGTTCACTCTTATTTTTACCACTTAACCGCATGGTCAAATTTAGCAAATTAAAAAAAAAAATATGGTGGTTTAATTAATATTAAAATAGAGTTTAATTAAGAAAAGATTAATTGATGTGATTTGACACAATATTATACATTTATATACATCTTTTTAGAAAGCATATTATGAATCAATTATCAAAAAAATTATTATACTATTTTTACTATAATTGAACACATTTTTACTTTAAGTGAAAACATTTTTACTTTAAATGATAAATTTTTCTTTTAATTGAGAGCACTTTTAAGTGATTAAATATTTCTTTTTAAATGAAGGCATCTTTCTTTTAAACGAAAAGTTTTTACTTTAAGTGCAGACATTTTTACTTTAATTCAAAACATTTTTACTTTAAATGAAGAATTTTTCTTTTAATTGAGAGCACTTTTATTGATTACATATTTCTTTTTAAATGAAGTCATATTTCTTTTAAATGAAGTGTTTTTACTTTAAGTGCAAATATTTTCATTTTAAATGAAGATTTTATTAGTTTACTTAAATGTATAACTGTAATATAATATATTTTAATATTTATATATTTAATATTATATAAATTTTTTTCTCAAATTACTGGAATAAACAATTTCAAATTAAAGTATGTTTTCACTTAAAATAAAAATTTCTCCAAATCTTCTTTTAAAATAAAAATATCTTCACTTAAAGTAAAAAGTCTTTATTTGACATAAAAATTTCCTCAAATATAAAAAATTTTCACTTAAAAAACAAATATCTTCCCTTAAGGTTAAAATGTCTTCAGGTAGAGTACAAATGTTACATTAAAAATTTTATATGTACATATATATACATATCTTAAAGCCAAAATCGAGTAAAAATTATTTGATCTAATTTCTAAAAATTTAAAACGATTTTTCAAAATACACATTAGTAAAATGAAACATGTGATTATTAGTTACAATTGAATTATTAATAAAATCAAAATAAATATTATTATTTTAGTATATGTAGGTAATTAGTTATTTTAATTTGATATGTTCAAAGCGAAAGCGATTCAAAACAAAACCGAACAATTTGAACCAAATACAAAATATAGGTTAGAAAATTCAATTAATGAACTGATTTTATATTTTTCAAATCGTTTTTATAAAATCATATCATTTTGTTTTGATAATTTTGCAAAATTTAATTTACTCTGAATTGCTTTGAATTAATCTAAGCCATGTATTTTATACAATTTTATTAGTTTGTTAATTTATTATATTTTTTAAACCTTATATATTTAATATATACATTTTTTGAAGTTAACTTTAAATTAATTTTAATGAATTATTAGTCAAAGTATTATGATATTTATAAATTTAATATACTACACTCTTAAAACTATAGAGTTATGATTATTAATTCTATGTTAGAACGGAGGGCTTAATTTAATCTAAAATAACTAATTTAAAAATTTAGTATTAATTTGAACTATTAATTAATTTGTTTAATACCCTCTTAAAGTTTTCACAATTTTTTTAATTAATTGAATATTTTATAAAATAATTAATATACCCTTACATTAGTTCAAAAAAATTAATAACACAATAATTTATTAATATATATATATATACAAATTATTTGATAATTATTAATTAGTTAGTAATTAATTTTTAAAAATTAGTTTTTAATATTTATTTACAAAATATGACTTTAAAAGTTAACTGAAAAGAAAGAACTAAAGAATTAATATTAATATTAATATAAATATAAAAATAAATAAATAATACAATATAAATGTAAAAGAGAGCATGTCGATACAGCAGGTATAATGATATGTAATTAAATGAACATTTAAAAAAAAAAATTAAAATGAAACTAAACTCTTAACTTTAACTTTAACCATAACCATAAATTGAATTCTTTTTTGAAAATTAATTCTGATGTTATAATTAGCTGAAATATATGAAACAAAAGAATTAAAAAAAAACTTTTAACTTAAAATTTTTAACAAATTCCAAAAAAAAGGGGGAGGAGGTTTGTTATTAGGATTTAGTAAATTAAAATAGCTTTTTAACTAATTCAGTAACTACTTATGAAAAATTCAAATTATTCAGGTCAATTTTTTAAAATAGATTTCAAATCTACTACAAAATCAAATAAAGAATAGATATTCTAACCTTGTGCTGTTTGATTCCATGATTGTCTTTTTCCAAGTAAACTTATTTCCATAAATTCTGAATTATCATCAGATCTTTTAACATCTAATACAACTGGTCCTAATGGTATACGTACAGAATTTTCATTAAAAAATTCTGTAAATGTTGATGTTGAACGTCCTTGTTCTCCATCTCCATTTTTATTATTATTATTATAATTTTTATTTATATTTATATTTAAATTATAATCATCTGATGTTGGATTTATTGATTTATTGATAGATTTTTGTTGTAATTTTTTTGATGTTTTTTCAATACTAAATAATTCAAAATTAATATTTTCACCATTTTCATAATTTTTAATAATATTTTTTGCAATTGATTGTATACAACTTGAATTATTTGCACAATCCCATGTTAAATTTTTTATAATATCTGTTGCTGTTGTAGATGCAGCAGCAGCAGATGATGATGCAGAAGATGATGATGCAGATGAAGAAGATGATGATGACAAATATGAATTATCCATAATATTTTTATTAATATTATTATTATTATTATTATTATAATTATTACTATTATCATGATTATAATATTTATTTAAATTATATTTATCATAATTATCATTTTGAACACTATTTTTATTTAAATTCATTTTAAATTCTTTTCCAACAGCAATTTTAGAAGTTATTAAATTAAAAATAAATAAATATAATATTTTTTTATAATTTTTAATCATTTTTTTTTTTTTGAAAATTTTTTTTTAATTTATTTTTGAATTTATTTTCAATTTATTTTAGTAGTAATTATTAAAAGTTATTTTATAATAAATTATTAATAATTTATATTATTATTTATTTTTTAATTTATTATATTTTATATAAAATGTTAAAATTTAATTTTGATAAAATTTTATTCAAAAATTTTAAAACTTTTTTTTTTTTTTTTTTTTTTTTTAAAACATTAACAATGTAGAATTGGAAAACAACTAATTACCTTAAACTGTTAACGCTTGGTTTTATTGTTTTAAAATTTCTATATAATTTCTATATATTTCCATTTATGGATGTTTATATATATATATAAATATATATGTTAAATATGTATATTATTAATTATATGAATAAATTTATAGATTTATATAAAAAGAAAAAAAAAAAAAAAATTAATGATTCTATGGTTTATGGTATTAATCCCCCACCATTTTTTATTAAAACCACACACAACATTTTATAAAATGATTTTTTATATATAAGATGTTTTAGTTTTTGTTTTTTTCTTCAAATTTCAATTAAATTTATATACAAACATACATATATAGACTATATATAATATAGTGCATTTATGTACAAATTATAAACATAAATATGTTGTACATGCATGAAAAAATTCAATTTATACAAGATCACAGCTTCTTAAAATGTAATTTATCCAATTGTTTTTTGTTTTTTTTTTTTTTTTTTTTCTGAATTTTCCGAGGGTGGGTGGAAAGTATCGAAAGTTACGAAGAGGAGTGAGTTGCAGAGAAGATCATAAGATATTGTCTTGTAAGTTTAGTATTTATAAGATTACAGTTAGCGTTCTCACAGATTGATAACAATGAATCATTTATATGAGAAAAACTTTTAATTGAATCTTATAACTCACAGATATTTTTTTTTAATTTTCTAAAATTAATGAAAATCTACATTACAAGTTACTTTAATTGCTTTCTGTATGGTAGAATTTTTTTAAGGACTAATGGAAAGAATTGAGAGTGATCCAGAATTGCTGTTTGGGATTAATTTGGGTAAATTGCGACTTACACCACATTCGAATGTGTTTTAAATAGAAATGCATTAGATTGTTTAATTTTTAGAATCGAGATTAGAAAAGGAACTTGAGGCAACAAATTGGGAATTATGGAATAAGTTGGATATAGAAAAGTGTTAAAAAATTAAATACCTTTGAATTACTTTGATATTACTCTTAATATCTATAAAACTTGTTTAATAACCTACTGAACAACTTATACAGTAATATAATATTGAAAAACTTTAAAATGCGATTATATACGTAGTACCAAAAATAATCTTAAGTGCATAGTACTACAGATGGTTTTAGTAGTACGTAGTACTAAAAAATCACTTCCGATTATTTGCCTAACTCCAATATTTCCATTGCTTTGAATATATTCCAATTCAAATATAAGTTTGAGAATATCTGTTTTTCTTTTAACTATTTATAATGAATTTATCAGAAATGATTTTATTTTAAAATAATGATGAAAAAAAAAATCTATAGATAAATTGTAACAAAACGATAACACGCATCTTAATAAAACATTTAGTGTTTTTTTTTTTTTTCCAACATCAGATCTAATTTTCTTTTTTCTTTCTTTTTTCATAGAGTTTTTCTTTTAAATCAATGTCGTATCTGAAATAAAAGATGCACATGAAATTATAATTAAAAAAAATTTTTCCAACAATAAAATGAAAACAACAATTTTCACAAAAGAAAATCTTACTATTTTTTTTTTTACAAAGTTTTCCAACATATATTTGCAATACACGTTGATTTTCTAAAAAAAAAAAAAAAAAATAAAAAAATGTTTTGGTTGTGGTGCATCCGATATTCCGATATTTATCAATTTCTTTAGTTTTATCGGTTAGTAGACATATAGTTGGTAATCAGAGAACAAGTACAAAGTCTTATTTTGATTGTTTACTCAAATCAATAAAATTTATATATATATATATATATATATATATATATATACAACAACCGCAACAAGATTCAAGAAAATAAATTATTCAATTTTAATACGAATAGATACATGATATGTACAAGATATGGAATATAAACTTAAAAAAAAACTAATTTTCACTTACACTGTAACTTAAACTAAAACATTTTGAATTTCTATTTCGTGCCTTCCATATATAGGTATTATATGATATTTTGATATTTTTAATAAAATTTATAAAATGTACAAGATTTTAGCATAGTGATATGATTTTTATATAATATTAAAAATAATTATAGGATTAAAAAATTTTAATAATATGTAATATTGTATTATTTTAACGGGAGCATAAGTTGTTGAACTAATTTATTTATTTTATTCAATCCTCATTTTGGTAGCGTATCAAAATTTCGCGAATCAAAATCTCGTGAACCAAAATCTTGTGCTTTGATAAATCTCGAGTTTCATCACTTTTTACGGAATATGTGTATATATTATTTAGGGTTGAATTCATAGGCAGGAATTCAACCCTAAATTACTCCGCTTTTTCCAGAATATTTATATATTCATATATATAAACGTGGTTTTGAAGTTTGATTCAAAATCAGTGTTACAAGTCTTTAACAAAATATATATGTAATAAGTGACGTTTGTTTTGAAATTTTAAAACTCGAGATTTTGACACACGAGATTTTAAAAAATCAGATTTTGAAACGCTAAATTTTGAAGCACGAGATTTTAAAACATGAAATTTTAAAACGCTAGATTTTGAAACACGAGATTTTTTAACGCGAGATTTTGTACCCAAACCCCTAATTTGTAAATTAAAGAATGTAATTGATTAATTATAATTTCATAGAAATTCAATGTGTCTGTCATGCAATACATTTTCTTCTATTTTATTAATCCAAAGTTAAATATGTTTAACTTGGTAAACTAGTTCAATTTTTATTAACAAAGTAAATTTTATTCTTTGAAAAAAGTTTGACGTTTTTGAATTAGTTTTTTCAAACAGTTTATATGTGTACTTCAAATTAGTTTTTTCAAACATGGTTGTGTACTTCAAATTTTTGCATTAATCGATTAGTTTTTTTTTAAAGAATCGATGTTTTTTGTATTCGCATAATTTTTTAATAAGTTGCAATTTTTTTACAAACATTAAAATTTTTAAAACATTTGAAATAAAAACATAATTGCCTATTCACACTACGGGTCTATAACATCAGCGTTAACTTGTTATAAAGGTGTTATTATAATCTGTAACTAGAAATATCGTATGAAAAAAATGTGTCAAGTATATGATAATAACTCGTTATTCAGTATCACATGTAATTTTTTAATGTTGTGTACTTAAATGTTTTGCTATAATCAATTTTTTTTCGATTTATTAAAGTTTTTTTTAGATCGTCATATCGCTTGAAGGATTTGTCATGTCTTGAATGATTTTTTTATCATTTTCATTAAATCATAAATATTTTTTTTTTGTTTTTGGAATCCACTATGATTTGTAAATAAAATTTTGTCTATAAACAAACAAAAACGTCAAGCAAAACTTTTTTATTAAAATGTCAAATTTTCGTAGTGTGAATACAAAATTTTATAACATGTTATACCACCGCTATAACCTGTAATATACTCGTAGTGTGAATAGGATATTAAATAAACCAGTTATAAATATTACCTAGTTGTGTTTTATGAGCACGAATTTTTAAAACTAGTTTTATTCCAAATAAATACCCATAGTATAAAAAAAGTTCTCAAATTTTGCACATTTTAATAAAAATAAAAATTGCATACTTATAGGTGCACTTGGAAATAAGTTAATGGGTTTTGTATAATTGTGTTTGCATATTAACATTACTAGAGTATGATGACACATTATTTCAATTTTATTATTGCAATAACGTTGGAAATATTTACTTAAAATTGTTTAACTTACAAAAGAAAAATTGTTTTTTAATTATATTTAATTTTAGTTTACAAGATGTACTCTAAAGAACTCGGATTTTTCTACAAAGTATTATAACACTTTTATATTTCAAATTATAGTGTTTTATAAATCACAATTTAGTTATTTTAATAGTTTCATAAGAGTTAAAAGTAATTATTTTTTAATTACAGATCAAAAGTATTATGCTTATTATGTAATACTAACAGTATTCGTATATATTAGATACTTAAACTTTTAATTGTGCATTGATATTTAAACTTTGTAAAAGAAACTAATGCAAAATATTTTGATCTTAATTAAATAAATCCAGGCCTGGTAATATTCGGATAATAAATAAAGAACCGAGTGTTAGGTATTGGCTTCTTTAGGCTTCTATTTATTCAATACTGATTGAATATTATCTTACACTACTTCTTTAACACTCTTCCATTGTAATTAAAAATTTTAAATAGTAGTTACTGGGATTCTTACATGTAAAATATTTTAAAAGATTCTTTAATTGCCTTGGTCGAATTATTTTACGTTATTCATTCAATAAAAATATTTGCTGTGTTTAACTTTTATACACTTTCTCTAATTATATTCACGCAGTATTCATCTATATTATTTTAAATATCTATGCTAACACATCCATACTAATGTATAGTTAGCATATTTATTATTCAAATTTAAATAATTTTTAAATACTTATTAAGTTATTTAAACATTTTAATTATTCTTTAATGTTTCGTGATGCTTTTACATGCAAAATTCGAAAAGAAATTTTGAAAATTGGTAAAATTTTAAAATTTTATTTTCTAAAAGTTAAACAGTCATGCAAAGTTTAGTTAAAATATTATATGCTAATTTAATTTTAAACAATTATTAAAACTACAATTTGTAAAGATAAAATACATCCAAGTATTCAACAATGATTAGGTACTGAAAAGCTTTGTTTATATTATAAAAACTCAAGAGAACATATTGAATTACACTATTAATAAATATTAAACACATATTTCTAACAATTTATAAAAATTTGTCAAATTGTACTTACCCATAATTTGATAATTGTTTCTATTCCCCTGTTCCATTCAGCTGTTACTTGTTGTAAACAAAAGTGATTTGAGCTGTCATTAGCTCCTTCGATCAAACTACAATTTGCTGCTCTGAAAAAAATCATCGCTTGAACACTGTGATATTTAATAACATTAACAAGTTGATAAAATATCCAGATGTTTTTTAAATTTAAAGTGCTGTGTGTTATTTGCTATTGTGATATGTTATATAAATGATCTGCATTAATCTGACTTCTTCTTCTTATAATTCATTTAATAAAAACCACAATTTAATAAATCTTTAAATAATTTAAAAAATATATTTAATAAATTAAAATTAATATAAACTTTAAATGAAACTTACAAGATACAATTTTCTCTTCAAACTACCCTTTTTAAATTTTGACAGCTCAAATAAAATACGGCAATTCTTATGACATTTGACTTAATATCCAAAGTATGCAAACCAATCAAAAGCATAGTAACAAATTGATGAATTGTCATTTCATTACTTTACTTTTCAATGATATGAAATTGTGATAATAATAATATAAAATATCAAAATTTAAAAATTCTTTGTTATGTCAAATAAAATAATAATTCTGAATTAAAAATATTTGTTTACATTTTTTATAAATGTCATATGTCAAAATCAATTGACAAAGTTTCATTTGGTTTTCATATTTACTTCGTTCACTTGTCCCATTCCTTTACGTTCGTTCAATTTCTTTTATGAGGTAAAGAACAGTCAATGAAGTTAATTCTTCATTGGTATGCCCTCACCTTTACGGGACAAGAGAAACGTCACTGTTATATTTTGTTTTTTTTTTGTAAACTTGGAACTGAAATCTAATAAAAAATTAATTAAAACTTATTTTCATTAATTTTCATTAATTTCTAAATTTATTCAATTTCATTTTTAATTAATTATTTTTACACAATTTTTTAATAAATACAAATTAATTTTAATAAATACAAACTAATATTACATAATTCTAGGGACAATAAATAAATAAATAAATAAATAAATAATACAAATCAACAAATAAATTATTTAATAATTTTTTTTTATAATAATTTGGTTTCTTAAATTTTTTTTTTAAGTTTAAAAAGAAAATATCGATTTTGAATAAATTAATTAAGGATTAATATTAATTAATATATATATTTAAATAAGAAAACTTTAAAAGTTAATAATGACTTTAGAATTTACTAAATAAATCAACCATTTTTTATTTTAAAATTTTGACTGAGAATTTCATTTTTTTATTTTTGGTATACGTACGGTGTTGATACAGAAGATTTTGTAAAATAATTATAAAGTGGTGAAGGTGATCGACTAGTTGGTACATCTGAAAATTTAATTATATTATTTAATTTAATTTTTTAAAGAATTGATTAAATTATAACATACTTGACCAATGATCACTTCGTTTAATTTTTGGTACATTTCCATTACCATTAATTGATTGTACAGATAAAAGTTGTTGTTGTTGTTGTTGCTGTTGAGTTCCATTTGCTTGTAATGCATGTGCAACATGATTTGTTTCAGCAGCAGCCATACTTTCAAGAGCTTGATGATTAGCTAAATGTAAATTTAAAAATTCTTCAGCACCAGGCATTGAATGTGCTTGTAAACCATAATCCATACTGTATGGCATCAAATATGGATGATGATGTGGGAATAACATTCTAATAATAATAATAATAATACAATTTATAATTTATAATATTATGTATTAATATAAATTGTTTTAAAATTTATTTACTTTTGTTGTGCTGAATCCATCATTTTTTTAGCAACAATACCAGCAGCAATTAAAAATGCTAATTTTGAAACAAGTAAAGCTTTAATTGTTAAAACACCAACTGCTTTAACAGCTAATAAAGTCCAACCAAATGCATTTGCTGCCAAATACATTGGAATATATACTTGAAGATGTTTTTTATCTTTATGGCCATGACGTTTTTTTAAAAAACCTCCACCACGACGTGCTGAAATTATGGAAGACATTTATATATATAATTGTATGTATGGTAAATGTATATATTAATGGTAAAATGTTTTTATTTAAAATGAGTTTTGATTATTAAACATAAGTAAATATAAATTAAAATAAATATTTAGAATAATCATTCTCAAATAAACTTGTATTTTAAATTGTTCGGATTATTTTGTAAGAAATAATTTTTTAATTAATTGTTTGTATGAAATTATTCAATAGAAAAATGTCCTTCTTTTCAAGAACTTGTTTTGTTCGAAACTTTTGGATTTCAAGTCCCAGTATCATGATTACCAAGTACTTTTTCATGGTGCTTGATAGAAATTGCGTTATACTCCCTCTTAGTCCGAATAAAATTATTAATTCTTGATTGATAGAAGTTGTCAAACTAACCGTCTGTATGGTAACAGTCCGCATTTAATAACGCACATAAACCGACTGATAGACCTTTTTTTAAATTACAATAAATTGAGTATCTTAATTGTAACTTTTGAAACTAACTTTTTAGTAGGGGATTTAAATATAATTTCCAAGATGTTTTCCAGAAAAAATATAATTAATATAAAATAAAATATATAATTTCGAAATATATTTTTTAATTAAAAAAATATTTAAAATCTTTTTTAAAACTTAAAATTAAAATATGAAATATTTTTTCAATTTAGAAAAGTGATCATTATTTTACCACATTTATATATAAATAAAAATTATGTTACAGAATAATATCTCAAATTTAACTAGTAGATTTCGAGTGGTACAAAACCCAGTTCAATCTACTAGATATATTGTGAATTTATACCATTTAAATACACAATTACAAAATATAATTTCAATTTAAATACTGAAACTAGAGAGATTACAAGAGTCGAAAGTAAATTAGCAAGATCTAAAATTAAAATAAATAACTAATTTTTAAATTACTGAGCTATTTTTCAGACCCAAGTCGAGGCTTCCAAACTTATTTACCTAAAAATTAGGCTAATGAACCGGTACCATAAAGTTAAAAGTTGAAATTAGATACCGGTACTTTGTATCAGTAATAGGCACTTTTATTAAAAATTCCCATTAAAATTGCTTGGAGTTCTGCATTAATTTAATATGCAGACTACTTGTGAATTTCTTTTTAATTGTAGGTGTTAATTGTTTTTAAAAAATAAAATATATGCTTATATTATTTATTAATAACCTTTTTTTTAAAAAGTAATTTTTTATTTTAAATAAAATAATTCTTTTTACAAAAAATTATTTTGTAAAATTCAAATGTTTTTGATTATAAATTTATTGTAGCATAATAAAACAACTCAAGTAAATAAACACGTATATTTAAATAGAAGAAATTGTATCTTTAAAAGAACTTAAAATAGATATTATTATTTTAATTTTTATCTAATATAGTAAAAGATATAGTATTTGTTATTTTTAAATGTAGTTTTTATGTAAAAGGGTTTTATTTTTCAAAAGCTTTGTCTTGTCTTATCTTACATTTGAAGATTCTATCATTCTTATGTAATACTATTTAAAAACAAGATACTATATTATAATTTATAAATATTATACATTAAAAATAGATACAATATTAGATATACTTTTATTGTTGAATATTAAAAAATCATTTTTTATGTAAATAATACTGCAAATGGGTTGTAATATATAGTACTCTAGTATATCATAATAAATTATATAAATTGTTGTAAACTATTTCAAATTGTAATAAATAATGTATTTTTAATTGTATAAATTTAAATTAAAATATGATAGTACTTTTTTTATACTTAAAAGAACCTATGAAATTGAGGTTAGATCAGAAAACAAATATAACTTTAAAATGTAGAATAAGGTAAAAATACTTGATATTAAACTTTTACTAAATAAAGTATTTATTAAAAATTTATTTTATTAATTATTTATATCATCCCAAAAGTATACTTCATACATTTTCAATGAATATCTCCGGTATTATAAACGAAAAACATGAAATATTGAATCGACTAAATTTACTTTTGAATATAAAAAAATAGGACTCCTAATTTAATAAGTAAATACAAGGGATAAGGGAAATCGCTTGATATCAAAATAGAAGCCTACTTTATTAATATCATTGTATTATTAATCTAACCTTGTTCTGTATTATCATTACTTGATTTTTTTAATAATGCTAATTCCATATAATCTGGATTATCATCAGAACGTTGAATACTGAATACCATTGGTCCAATTGGTACTTTAATAGCATTTCCTTCAATAAATTCTTGTATTGATGATAATGAACGTCCTTTTGTATCCTTATGTTCATTATTTTTTTTATTATTATTATTATTTTTATTATTATTATTATTGTCATTATTATCATCATTATTATTTAAATTTGTATTTAATCCAGTTGTTGCTGTTGTTGTTGTTAATTTTTCAACACTAAATAATCCAAAATCAATATTTGCACCATTTTCATAATTATTAATTAAATTTTTAGCAATTGATTGTATACATGTTGAATTATTTGCACAATCCCATGATAAATTATTAAAAATTGATGTAGATTTTGAATCATTATTATTATCATTATTATTATTATTTAAATTTTGATCACTATTATTAGTATTATCATTATTTATATCATTATTATATTTATTTTTATTAAAATTTTTAATATCCTTACATATTGAATTATTAATTAAAAGGATAATTATAAGGATATAAATATATTTCATTGAATATTTCAACATTTTTAAAAAACTATTTATTTGTTTTTTGTTTTTGTTTTTATTTTCTGTTTTTATTTTATTTTTTTTTTTGGTATTACACTTTTAATAACACTTTTATAATGTGTATTTGTATATTTTTTCACAGTTAGTTTTTTTTTTGAATTTTTTGTAAGTAATTTTATAAATTAAATAAAATTTTAAAATATTAAATTAATTTATATATTTATTGATTTAAGGTTTATGTTTTTTTGATTTTATATTATTTAATGATTAAAGATCTAGAATCGAATTATAACTAATTAAAATGAACTATTGCCGTCCGGTTTTATTGTTTTAAGTTTACTCTCATAATTATGTTAATATATGAAAGTATTTTTTTTTAAATTTTTAATTTAATAATTTTCTAATTAAATTTCATTAAAAAAAACAAATATTTTACTTAAAATACTAAAATAAATGTCCTCCCCTCCATTTAAAAAATAAAAAAAACAAAATTGCATTCAATTTTTTTGTTTTACCTTAATCATGATTATTAATTATTATATATACACACATATTTACATATTTATATATATATATATATATATGATATTATAATGTACTTAATTTTCATTAATATTTGTTTTTGGTTTCTAATATTTAATCTCTAGATACAATACAACAAAAAAAAAAATGAAAAGCAAATGTATTCAAGGTGCATTCATTAGAAACATCATCAGGGTTAGCACGCATCTTTTGTGCTCATCAAATTCTTATAATTTTAAAAAAAAAAACCCAAAACAACAAAAACAACAACTGCAACAGCAACACTATTTATTGATAATATAAAATTATGAAGATGGAATATTGCAACTTAAGCATGAAATATGATATACTATCATACTATCTATAATATAAAGTTTATATAAATTCACTTTAGAAGTCATGAAAGCAAATCTTGATATTGTTTTCACTTCTTAACCAAAACCAAATTCATTAAATGCCTGCATGATGGTCTGGCTGGACTAATATCTGAAAAAAAACAACAAAAACAAGAACAAAAACAAATACAATTTCTTTTTCATTAATAAGTTTAAAAAAAAACACCAAAGATATTATTAAATTAAAAAATCAAAGAATAGAAAATGATGTATGCATGCATGTTCAAATTAAATTTAATATTATGTGATCAAAACATTTGAAATTTAAATCTGAAAAAACGTCTTAAAAGAAAATCCAATGATTTTTAAAAATATAACTTGTTTTTATCAAGCGGTTTAAAACACTTACTTATTGTAAGTAACTTTGTATATCCAATGTAATTTTTAAAATCCCTTTAAACATTACAACTCATAAGGAACTAACTACTTAGTTTATCTAATCAATCATTACTTTTCAGATTTTCTTCAGTTATTTTTAGTTGAAATATTGTTATATGAAAAAATAAGTTTAACCCTTTAACAACCAAAGTATTAAATTTGTATCTGAAGAGAAATATTATATTGGTTAATTTTGTCTACATTGATGTGAAATAACAATTGCAACATTCTTAATATTTCAAATAACTTTAATTAAATATGGAAATCATTGTTAAAATACTGATGGGTTAATTAAAATGTATAAGCACATATTAACCTTTTAACTTGCGACTTGTTAATAGCTCAATTCAACATGTTATCAATACCTTAGTTTGATTTTGAATTTGGAAAATGGTTGGGATATCTTACAGAAACCAAAGGATCTAGACTATATCGATAATATATGTATGCTACTGCATAAGTTCTACAATATACAACACAAAACAGAACAACTCCAGCAAGCATAATTTAAAGTCGAGCTTAAAATCAATATAGAGAAAACAAAGGGCATAAAAATAATTAACCCTAATACAATCAGCATTTGGTATAATAATTAACCCTAAATAGCTAGGATTAGGATACCTAAATAATGTGTAATATTACCATCCATTTGTGGCACCCAACAATAGATGACTATAATTAGCACAAGTCAAAAGTTCCAATCATTGAAAAAATTATAATGGAAAGCAAAAAACACAAAACTTCTTCCTTATGTATCACATAATCCCTTATGAATGAAATCGTACCTATCAATACAAAATGGCTTCCGTTATGAATCATATGGTAGGCCTTGTAAAATGGCTCATCGAATGACCATATGATTCATCGAATGCTAACTCTTTCCCTAAGAGAAAAATAATCTAGACTACGAGAAATCGATTTTATTAGAGAAATTGCAATTAATTCAAAATGGATATAAGACTTTAATTGTAGAAGGATTGATTGAAAAAAATATAAATCAGACGTGACCCCTCGCCAGCGAGTGTCAATTGGATTCGACAATAAGCTAAGCTATAAACTAAGTAGTAGATTAAGAAAATTTACAATTGACTTCAATAGAAATCTACCCACTTTAATTAAGAGTCAATAGGCCACACTTTAAAGAAAAGTCAAAAAAAGATATATGGGAGCCTATAAGGTAGATAAAAGCATGTTCAACCTAACAGAATCCGGTGCCGAACAACATCAGTTGAATTAGCTGAACATCAATTGAGAGTAGTAGATAACAATGAAGGGGTCAATTTAATGTCATATGCATTATCAAAATAAATAAAAATAGATCGTTATAATTTTCAGCACAAATTGATTAATTTGTATTTAAAAAGGCCAGATGATAGTAGCTTTAAACACAATATATTAATTTTTATTATACCCGTATGACTATATAGTCCAAGGGTATAATAAATTTGCCATTACGTTTGTGACGCAGAGAAGGAGGGGGGGTAGATATAGACTCAAGTGTATGGATCGGATCAGAATCGAAAAATAAATCGATTTAGCTATGTATGTCCGTCCGTCCGTCTGTCCGTCTGTCCGTCCGTCTGTCCGTCCGTCCATCCGTCATCACGATAACTCAAAAAGTAAAGGAGCTAGGATTATGAAATTTTCACAAATTCGTTTTTATGCAAAAAACGGAATCGAGTTTGAAATTCAGCCATTTTGGTCCACGGGTTCGACTACCTGCCATACAACTTATAATTTTATATGAGCATTACTCTATACCTATGGAAGCTGCGTGTCTGAAATTTTGCCAAAAGTAGTTTAGTATAATGGCCAAAGTTACTGCAAAATTTGGTTGGTCTACTGCAGAGGGTTCGAGTAGCTGCCATACAACTCCTTCTTTTATATGAGCTTTACACTACACCTGATGAAGCTGGGTGTCTGAAATTTTGCAAAAAATAGTTTAGTGTAATGGCCAAAGTTACTGCAAAATTTAGTTGGTCTACTGCTGAGGGTTCGAGTAGCTGCCATACAACTCCTTTTTTTATATGAGGATTACACTACACCAAAGGAAGCTGGGTGTCTAAAATTTTGCCAAAAATAGTTTAGTGTAATGGCCAAAGTTACTGCAAAATTTGGTTGGTCTACTGCAAAGGGTTCTAGTTGCTGCCATACAACTCCTTCTTTTATATGAGCATTACTCTACACCTAATAAAGCTGAATGTTTGAAATTTTGCCAAAAGTAATTAACCGGATGATATAATGTATATGTTACGGTCATACGGGTATCCCAGAGTTGACACAGTCTACTCTACTACACTCTTCCTCGTTATACCCGTATGACTATATAGTCCAAGGGTATAATAAATTTGCCATTACGTTTGTGACGCAGAGAAGGAGGGGGGGTAGATATAGACTCAAGTGTATGGATCGGATCAGAATCGAAAAATAAATCGATTTAGCTATGTATGTCCGTCCGTCCGTCCGTCCGTCCGTCCGTCCGTCCGTCCGTCCGTCCGTCTGTCCGTCCGTCCGTCATCACGATAACTCAAAAAGTAAAGGAGCTAGGATTATGAAATTTTCACAAATTCGTTTTTATGCAAAAAACGGAATCGAGTTTGAAATTCAGCCATTTTGGTCCACGGGTTCGAGTACCTGCCATACAACTTCTAATTTTATATGAGCATTACTCTATACCTATGGAAGCTGCGTGTGTGAAATTTTGCCAAAAGTAGTTTAGTATAATGGCCAAACTTACTGCAAAATTTGGTTGGTCTACTGCAGAGGGTTCGAGTAGCTGCCATACAACTCCTTCTTTTATATGAGCTTTACACTACACCTGATGAAGCTGGGTGTCTGAAATTTTGCAAAAAATAGTTTAGTGTAATGGCCAAAGTTACTGCAAAATTTAGTTGGTCTACTGCTGAGGGTTCGAGTAGCTGCCATACAACTCCTTTTTTATATGAGGATTACACTACACCTGATGAAGCTGGGTGTCTGAAATTTTGCAAAAAATAGTTTAGTGTAATGGCCAAAGTTACTGCAAAATTTAGTTGGTCTACTGCTGAGGGTTCGAGTAGCTGCCATACAACTCCTTCTTTTATATGAGCATTACTCTACACCTAATAAAGCTGAATGTTTGAAATTTTGCCAAAAGTAATTAATGTTTATAATAATAATGATATAATGTTTATATAACGGTCATACGGGTATCCCAGAGTTGACACAGTCTACTCTACTACACTCTTCCTCGTTTTTTTATAATTTTTTAAAATAAGAAAATTAAATACCAACTAAAAGGTTAATAAAATTACAATTAACTCTTTCGAATTTTCTATTTTCCTTTAATCTACCAATTATATGAATTCTTCTATAAAACATCAAAGCAATTCATTGACATTTTTAAAAACTACTACAAAAAAAATAATTTAAAAGTCACTCTAAGTTTAGTGGAAAAGTTTATTGAACTTCTTTTTTGTTTTATAAAAAAAATAATAACAAAAATAACATTTATTATACCCGTATGACTATATAGTCAAAGGGTATAATAAATTTGCTTATACCCGTATGACTATATAGTCAAAGGGTATAATAAATTTGCCATTACGTTTGTGACGCAGAGAAGGAGGGGGGGTAGATATAGACTCAAGTGTATGGATCGGATCAGAATCGAAAAATAAATCGATTTAGCTATGTATGTCCGTCCGTCCGTCCGTCCGTCCGTCATCACGATAACTCAAAAAGTAAAGGAGCTAGGATTATGAAATTTTCACAAATTCGTTTTTATGCAAAAAACGGAATCGAGTTTTAAATTCAGCCATTTTGGTTCACGGGTTCGAGTACCTGCCATACAACTTCTAATTTAATATGAGCATTACTCTATACCTATGGAAGCTGCGAGTCTGAAATTTTGCCAAAAGAAGTTTAGTATAATGTCCAAAGTTACTGCAAAATTTGGTTGGTCTACTGCAGAGGGTTCGAGTAGCTGTTATACAACTCCTTCTTTTATATGAGCTTTACACTACACTTGATGAAGCTGGGTGTCTGAAATTTTGCAAAAAATAGTTTGGTGTAATGGCCAAAGTTACTGCAAAATTTAGTTGGTCTACTGCTGAGGGTTCGAGTGGCTGCGATACAACTCCTTCTTTTATATGAGCTTTACACTACACCTGATGAATCTGGGTGTCTGAAATTTTGCAAAAAATAGTTTAGTGTAATGGCCAAAGTTACTGCAAAATTTAGTTGTTCTACTGCTGAGGGTTCGAGTAGCTGCCATACAACTCCTTCTTTGATATGAGGATTACACTACACCAAATGAAGCTGGGTGTCTGAAATTTTGCCAAAAATAGTTTAGTGTAATGGCCAAAGTTACTGCAAAATTTGGTTGGTCTACTGCAAAGGGTTCGAGTAGCTGCCATACAACTCCTTATTTTGTATGAGCATTACTCTACACCTAATAAAGCTGAATGTTTGAAATTTTGCCAAAAGTAATTAACCGGATGATATAATGTATATGTTACGGTCATACGGGTATCCCAGAGTTGACACAGTCTACTCTACTAAACTCTTCCTTGTTTTTACTTGTCATTAAGGTTAAAATGTTGAAAATTATATAAAATTACAGTATCGACTGTTATTACTCTGTAATAGACTTGTATAGATTTCGTTTAATTTAAAGAAAACTGACTTATCACGATGTTTATATTTATATATATATATATTAGATTATAACAATATATAAACTGATGATGTTGCATAACTGAAGAGGAAGAGAGATAGAATATAAATAATAACTTCTATAAGATTTTATAAACAATGAGTCTTAAAATAATAAACAATATTTTTGAGTTGTTTTGAGTTACTCGTAACTGATTAGTGTTATTTAAGGAGTCACTACTTCAATTAAAAATTTTTTTTTTCAAAGCGTTCTTGGATGTTAAATTAATAGTGTAATTAAACTTACTTTCTTTATAATTGCGACTAAATTTGTTTAATGCATACAATAATTTTTCAGTCTTTAAAGAAAAACAAGTGATGATAAAAAACCAAGGGTTTTTATAAAAGCACATTTTCAAAATAATATAGTGTTTCATACTAAATATTTTATCGGAATATAATGTTCAAGCTTTAATATTAACGTTTAAGGAAATATATACGTTTGTGACTAAGTTACTGCTTACTTATAATAACAGTAAATTTTTTATGTTAAAGTTCTAATAGCCCTTCAATGGGGAAGGTTGCCAAATTTCTCAAGGACCACACTTCATCTAACCCCCTCCCCCTCCCTCACCATTTTTGTAGTTTCTAGGAATTGAACCAAAATTTGGAATTTTACTTAGAATTTTATTATCTAAGCAAAAATGGGTAAAACAGAGAGACACTTTCTTCAATTTAAGGAACCGCTTTTAAATTTAAGAAAAACTTTTAACATATGTTAAGATATAATTTTGGACCTTCAAATTTTATCTAACTTCTAAAAAAAAAAAATCTAACTTCTCCCAAAATTTCAAGACCCTAGCTTGAACCGTTTAAGAGATATGTGGGAGCAAAAATTTTGCAAAAATTGAGTTTTGTGTGATGTTAAATTTTAGTACGTATGGCAACCCTAAACATTTTTTAAGCCTTTCAAAAATTTATAAAGTTTATGAAACCAGTTATCGTTTGCCGTTTTCAGATTGAAAATATATCCAACAGAACTCTTGTTATAACCATTTAAATATAGGGCTTTTTTCAAATTTGGGGGGCTGTAGCCCCGTAACAGGTGGGGCTACAGAAAAAAATTCTTGAACGAAATTATTTTTTTTGCAAAACCTACCCATGATTAAAATTTCTTTACTCTATTTCAAACGGTGTAAAAGTTTTTGTAAACATACGGACGGACGCACGGACAGAATGAAGCTATATAGGCACATTTTTACAAAATTTTTTGAAAATGTGCTAAAAAGACAAACAATTGTCAATTATCACATGGTATTTTATCCAAAATATTTTTTCAAAATAAAGAGGCTTAAAAGAATGTTCTTCTTAAGGAAAAAACAATTCAATTTCATTAAGACGAACAAACTTTAAATATATATTTTTCCCTTTAGAAGAAGGAGTTATGGCTTAAGTTCAAGATTATTTTTTAATGCATGATTTTCTTTTTTAGGACTTGCTTTAGTTTTTATAGAAGGTCGCAAAAAAGTTCTATCTTGGTAATCAGAAGTCGGGCCAGTGTAATTTAAAAATTTTAGTCCCTATTGTATGAGGAATAAAGAAATAGATAGGAATTTCTAAGTATTATGTAAAAACATTTCTAAGTATTCTGTTTCGTATTTTGAAGGAATATATATCAAATAGTTGAATTCCACAGTAGTTGGATTTACAACATCTGATCCGGATGACCCAGGACGAGTTCCCGTAAACGAACTGATTTTTTTTTTAATTTTAACTTTAATCTATGGTTAAAAAACAAAGAGGTGCTCTGTTGGAGTATAGAACATTTTAATATGCTTAAAAAAAGTAATTAAAATATTTTAAGTTCCCCTTATATCTAAAACAAACTTTATTAAGTTGTAACAAATACTTAGTTCCCCTAACAAAAAGTGCATGATATTTTAAAAATAATTATATCTTGTTTGGATTTTTTTTTGGCACTGTAATTTTGCACACATCTGTAAAACCAAAATATATTAAGGATTACTCTCTATATTTATGTCTAATGACTTCGAATACAATACAATAGAATAAAAGCAAAGATTTTATTTTACATAAATATTTACACAAATATATTTATCTAAACCAATAGTTTCAATTCAAAATTAAATAAAATTAAATTAACCAAGATAAATAAACACAATTAGAGATGTATTATAAACCGATTAATAAATAAATAATTGTTTAGTGATCCATTACAAATCCATTAAGCAATTATTAATATAGAATATTTGATTTATTTTTCAATAAATAATGTATTTAAATATTTAATATAAAACAAATGGGGATAATAGTTACGTACATTTTACATTGCATTGTATTAAATACACAATTTATTATTGTATTATTTTATATTTTATTTGATTATAGTGTTTGTACAACGAATTTTGTAAATGTCATGTGGAAAAACAAATAAATCTGGAAATTGTAAAACTTGAAACGGATATTCTTAACAGGATTTTAATACAAAAGGCATAAAATTTAATCCTTAAATCCCTCATAATAATTTTTTCCACGTATACAAGTACTACTACAAAACACTTAAAAAGGCAGAAGTTACCATCATTCTAAATCCAGATATTAATAAAACTCTGATTTAGTAACTTAAATCGTTTTTAACTACTTTTCAGTATTATTCATATTTTGGAACTCTAAGAACTCTAAGAACAGTATAATGACGTTGATTGTAACCACGAAAGTCAAAATCAGACGCCTTCATTGGCTCGGTCACGTCGAGCGAATGTCAACCGATGTTCCAGTCAAGAGAATATTTGAAGCCAGACCTCAAGGGAAACGACGCCGAGGAACACCGAATCTCCGTTGGGGAGATGAGACATCGGCAGATTTAAAAAAACTGCATATCGCCAATTGGAAGAGATCTGCGCAAAACTGAGAGAAGTGGAAGGGGATATTACATCAGGCCCAGAACCTTCATGGTTTGTAGTGCCTAACAAGTAAGTAAGTAAGTAAAGCAATATCACGTTTTCATTTTTTCACATTTTTTTACGGATCTCTTAGAAAAGTTTAAAAATGATAGGACCGTGTACCCATAGTAAAGTAATTAAAATTATTTAATGAACCGTAAGTTTTTGATATTTATTAAATTTCTAGGACATGTTAAGAGAAGTAAAAGTTTCAAGTTAATTAGAAAAATTCCTAATATTGATATAATCCTCAAATACACACTATCTTAAAAGGTGTAATGCAAACATTAAAAAGGTTTTTCACAAGAGACGTAATCTTTATGGAACACCTTGTATAAAATAGATGTTTAAAAATGTAAAACTTTATTTAATATTATTTAAAAATATTTTCAGAGATTAGAAATCCAAATTTCCAACAGAAGGAATTTGTAATTATAGGTTGTATAACAAGATTCATTTATTACATTTTTCATCTCATAAAACTGTCTCATAATTGCTTTAGACAAAATTAATGTAATTCGAACTTAAATTAAATTTACTTAATATCTAAACGTTAATTTAATCCTATAATTCAATAAACAAAATATTGTCTGTAAATCATTTAAAAATGTACAATAAAAATCATGCTCTGTCCATCACAAACCAACCGCTATTACATTAAAAACATAACATTAAATTTCTTTCTAAGGCTTTTTACTTAAATACCTACGTTATAATTTTTATCAAAGCAATTTATATTTAAATTTTTAGCACATAAATATTATGTTAATAATTTCCAACAACATTCTTGAAAGATTCCAATACATATACACACAAAAATTTTACTTTTTATCAGTTAGATGTTTTACAATGCCAATTTTGGTGACCAACTGCAAATCTAAATACATGCAAATAACATAAAAATTTTTACTTAGAAAAAATTCCCCAAATTTTTTTTAAATTTAATTAAGTGGAATGCAAAGTTCGTCGAATCAAAAAACTTTGTACGGTAACTCTTTGTTTGTGTAACACCTTGTTTATAATAAACTTTTTCGAACTATTTTTAGTTTTCGAATTATTCACGAAAAAACCTTAAAAAATTATCCTGGAGAAGTGCTCCTTGGAATTACCCGATATTCTTCAAAATCTTATCGATTCAAGATATTATCATCAAAACTTACATTTGAAATTTACATTGAAAATTTGAAAGCATTCCGCTAGGCCGCTTATGCCCATACAAATAGGCCCATACAAATAGACACGCACACAGTCTGACATCACAAAAATCACATTTTTTGGTATTCTGCGCACTAGAATAACGCATATATGCAAAACTATAATGCTTAAATTTTTTGTGTGAAAACAGAACCTATCGCTTATTATATTTTATATAAGCGGTTGGTAAAAATAGGACGAAAAATTATCAATAAGATAAAATTTAATCGAAAATCAAAGATTGCTTTAATATATTTTTTAATTTTTAAAATTTTACTAGTATATATAACATATAATATTCCATAATTCTTCGACATTTTTAATTTCGCTACAGTATGGGTGGAGAAAAAAAATTTAATTTAACAGCATAGCGTGTAAAATTTCTCACTATAATGAAATTTCATTGCATTATTTTTAATCTAAACGATCAATTTATATTTATTAAATATTTTTTTTTTTCATTTATAATTTTAATTAATTCCAATTAGTAGAAAATAATCATCACGCGTAAATTTAATTGAAATTAAATTAAATAGTTTCGTTTTTTATAAATATATAATTTTTTTTTTTAAGTTTGTTATAGAAATAACAAAATTAGGTGTCTATAGATTGACTTAATGATTGCACATTTACTCGATTATTTTGTGGTAAAATATTTAATTTCAAATTAAAAAAAAATTAACAATATATTATTAAATTATTAATTAATTATTAATAAGAGAAATTTCAATTTAAAAAATATAATAGGTATACATATAAAATTTTATAAAATAATATTTATGAGTTTTAAAAATGTAATAAATCCTAAAGAAGATGTTTATCTTTTAACATATCAATTAAATATATTATTATTAATTAATAATTAAACACTAATTTTGAATTAATTAAAAAGTGAAAGTGTCATTAATATAAATTAATTTAAGTATTTAATGTGGAACAATTTACTATGATGCTTGTTAAAATCACTTCGAATAGATAGTGGTTTATAAGCAATAGGGATCTCTGAATCCTAAATTACAAATTCTAAAATGGCATATTATACATTTTTAAATTGTCATTACAATTCCCCGAAAACATATAACGGTCTCAGTAGTTGATGGTTTTAAAATATTGCATTATTATTTATTATATGTAATATTACAAAGTAATTTTATTACAACGGAAGCAACACATAACAAAGCAACACACATAAAAAAGTTTAAAAACTAATAAGTTTAAAAATATCTCAAGCTTAATAACGTGTAACATATAAAAAGATATTAATGATTTCTTCGCAAGTGATCATATTCTTTCTTCTTGCACGCGTTTAGTCCATAAAATAATAATAAATAAAGATGTAAATTGTGCTTTATTGCCTTTATAAAAATATATATTATGTATTAGTATTATGTACTTTAAAATTAAACTAATATATTATATTTCTTTTTCTATTCAATAATTATTTTATACTGCCTATCTGGATCTTATCATACATTAAAATATTATGTAAAAGTAAATTGCCGAAATGAGAGACAGTTCCTTTTTCTGTTAACCTTAGTCCAGCAATTTACTTTTATATTAAAACACCTTTAAATGCAAAAGATCTGCCATCAATTTTTGGTTTTTGAAAATTTTCAATATTTTAAGCTTAAAAGTTTTCAAGTATTAAGAGAAATGTTGCTTATACCAGCAATTACTTTTTTATTAAAACAGTAACAAATTCCCAAAGCTACCATAAATTTTTTATTTTCTACAATTTGGAAGACTAGTTTTACTTAAATAAAGACAGTTCTAAAGCTCAAAAGTATATATTGAAAAAAATATTTTTTATTTTTTTATTTTATTTTATACTTTTTAGTTTTATTTCAATTTATTTATACTTAAATATTTTGATAATTTCCAAGTTGGATCCAATTCATTAATAGTAAAATTTGAAAGTGTAAAATAATAATAAAGAATAGAAAGTGTAGCTATGTGTGCATTTGTACCATTCAAATCTATATAATAATTACACAAGAAGTGAATTTAAAAACTTTTTAAGGGAATTTTTAAGGAAATTTTATTTTCATCTGCATTTATTCATTGATATTTCAGACTAAGAAGACCAAAAAATATACGAAAAAAATTCAAAACGAGTACAAAGTTTGTGCAAATTAAAAATTATTTTTTTTTTTATTTTTAACCGAAAACTTAAGACTATTTTGATTGCTTTTGAATACTTATTTTTTAAATTAATATTTTGTCATCATAAATTTTTCAGTTTGTATTTAAAACATTTATTTTAAGGAAAGATCTATTCAAAAATTATCTATAAATCAGTACTGGATACAAATGTTCACAATTAACTATTATACATAATATTTTGTAAATTTATTAAAAAAGGTTTAATTATTAATTTTTTTTTTTGTTTAATTTATTAAACAAGGTCAAACATTTAAAAAGATAAGTCTTTTTATTTTACAAACATGCTTTGCTCATGGGCAATTGGATACTGTAACTTCTCGAGCAACTAATTCTGCCAATTTAAAAATTTGATCAGGACCTGGAAAAAAAAACAAACCTCGGAATGAAGAATGACTGAAAATTTAGTTTATAAGGTTTTAAAGTTCTTTTGTAACACTTTTATATTCATTAATTAGGCTTTTAAAATAACATAGAAGAAGACTTACTGAGGGAAAAAACGCACCTTTTGTTCTTTCGCTATAAGGTGAGTAAAAGTACAGCAAAATGGAAAATTAATGTATTTAAAAAAATTAAATTCAGCGACTCTACAATGACTCTTTGTGCAATTGCACAGGGTTTTTCTAGTTTAGATAATTGAATAATAATTCCGAAACATAACAAAAAATATCTGGGAGAAAAATAGCAGTTGCAACAGTTTTCTATTATTGCGAGAGTTTTGATAACAGGATTATTAAACATATTAAATACCAACAGGGTTATTAAACTCTGATTATTAGATTCGGATAAATAAATATTATATTTAACTGATTGACATCCAAACGATTTTGACACTTTAAAACTTTAATAACCTTAACTTAAGTGTAATTCACTATATGCAGAGTCGTATAAACTATCCCAGGTCAAAACTTCTTTTAGGATGTTATAACTCAGTTTATGAAACCCAAGCTGATGAGTCATAATTTTCAAAAGGGCACCAAGAACGATAATTCTTAAGGGATTTTTGACCAATCGAGCTATGACAGGCCACGAGCTTTTAACCATTCCATAGGCCATCCAGAGGCCACTCTATGAACCCGCGAAGCAATTGCTTTAGTTTTTTAATAAAAACCTTTCACAGAATCGTTCTAAAATTTGTACTTTTAGATTCTTTTATTAGCACGTACCATAATTAAAACAAATATTCAATTTTATTTTCATTAAAATTTCTCAATATTGGCATCAGCATATTCTTATTTGTCGCTTTTATTTTAATTAATCACGTTTACTACAACTACTACTATTTATATTGACATAGGATTTCCTCTATTAATTTCAAATAGAAATCAATTCTTTAATCTGAAATTGAAAAATTATATTTAAATCGGAAAATTAAATCCGGTTACTAAAGCAAAACAAAACTTTAAAAAAAAAAACCAAAAAATTAAAACAAATGAATTAAAGAAAATCGAATCGAATTGTTGTTCGTTCACATAAGTACAATTAATAATATGTATATACTGCTGGACCCTCAACTGAATTACTTTCACTATCAATGTTTGATACAATTATTGTACTAATGCTATTGTTTTTTTAATATATATATATATTTTCTTTTTTTCCATGTAACCTTTCTTTTGTGTGTTATTTTATTTTTTTTGCTTTCTATCTCTTTTCATTTATTTCTCTTTAATCGTTTTTCCATTATTTCCATTATTTGCCACCAGAGATTGCCTCATATGGTAATATAGATATATATATATATATATATATACTAAATGATTATGGTTAATTTCAAGTTTTTCTTTTATTGTCTTCCGTTAAACTTAGTACACAATCAATTGAATGTCAAGTTTGTTGAGTCAAGTCAAGTAGTTTTATTTAACCTCACATTTTTCTGTTATAAACGTGTTTTTTTTTCACCGTTATCTTTTGTTTTAACTATATTGTTGTTTTTAAAAGCGACTTTTTTTACCTGTATTTTTTCATGGCCGATCGACCGATCGATGTTAATAATAATACATATTAAAAGGAATTTCTATAACTATCTATATAAATACTAAATATAGAAAAATCGGGATAGTGGAAATAGATAGAATTGTCCAAAAAATACACAACAGACTATTAATGGTAAAAAAATTCGTATTACAACAAGACAACAACGGTACTATTAAGAAAATTGAAAATAAAAAGAAAATTTCAAATCAATATAGTAATGAAAAGAAAAATGAAAAATCTATTTTCTCTTTTTCTATTGCCATTTTTAAAATGATTTTGAATCAATACACTGAGTGAAAGAGATAGAAATTAATGAAATAATAAGTAATTGAAAAAACTAAGTGTTTTTAAGGTAGCACATTGTTAGTTTTTTCAGATCTAACTGTATCTGAAAACTCAAGTTCTTAACTCAAAGCATTTTAGAGATCAAAAATTTAGTAAACAATGAGTTTCACATAACGGTGAATTAAAGTACCGTATAAAAACCCTTTACATTTGTGATACATGTATTTGAAAATCTTATGAAAACAGCTATCATTTGACGTTTCAAGATTGAAAATATTCCTTATTATAGAACTTTTGTTGAAACAATTTGATCTAGAAATCTGACCGATAGCTCAGTGGTAAAATGGCGGCTTTTCTATCGAAAAGTCTCGGGTTCAAACCCTGGTCGGAACACATCAAATATAAAAATATAGTATATATTAAAATTATTTATTAAGAAGTCCAAATGTACAATAGGGAAAGGATTATTTTTAAAGGGCAATATTTACTATTGTCTGGTATTACAATTAAATAAATTGACTTTAGAGGCTATATGCCCGTAACGAGTCAGTCTATAGTCCCGTAACGGGTGAGGATATAGAAAAATGTTCTAACTTAAATTAATTTAGTGGTAAAACAGTTGTTAATATTCGTTATATGCGCAGGTTTTAAATTCCCAATTTTCAATTTTTTAAAAGTTTTTTAAAAATGTGGAAGGACGGCCGACTACAGACTAAAACAGTGAAACTATATATATTTAAAGCACATTTTTTTCAAACTTTTTAAAATCACAGTAAAAAGTGAATGAGGGCCTTATTGAATTTAAAGTAAAATAAAAAATAAATAAGAATATTTTTACTATTGCCTATGTTAGTTACTTCTATAAACAACCATTCAACTTTAACAGATTCCAGTATATACGAGTACATGTAATACTGAACTAAATTTTTGTTTAAGTGAATTGGTATTTTATAGTATAGAAAGAGTGAAAAATTATAACAAAATATAAAATTAGATTAACACTTTCGCTATTTTTCACTGATTTTCATATAATATTAAATATAATATAACCAAGTCAATTAATATATTGTTGCCGAGGTTTTTCCACTTGACGGCGTAATATTTTTTTTCTTTTTTAATTTTTCTTATTTTTCGTATTTATTTGTTTTTCACTTTGATTTTCCTTTTAACATTTATAGCGTTGTAAAACAGTTATAATGTTGTTTTTCTTAACATGTCTTAAAATGAAATGAATGAAAATTATTTGATGTTCATGACTTTTATATTCACAATGTGAATCAATATAATGATGATATTGATGAAGTTCATATTGTTTTTGACTTTTAAGTTTTTAGAATGAATTACATACATAGTAGTAAGTTTTTATACGTAGGGTTTTTTTTTTGTATTTGTAAGAACACAATTTTGACACAAAAGAAATGTGATAGGTATAATAGGTATATAATTTTTTTATTGTGACATTTATTTATTTTTTATTTGATTTTTTCGTATGGTTTTTGACAATTAGCTTATCATGTAAATTAAGTAGTAGGTAGGTATTTGTTTAATTCCAGGTGATAAAAATTTGTTTAATAATTTTTATGAACTGGATAATGTTTTGTGATCCAAAATCGATTAAATTAATAAATAATATGATTATGCAGTTTTGTATTTTTAAATCTTTTAACACGCTAAATAAATGCGATTATATTAGTTTTAAGATTCAGAGTCAAAGTAGTAGAAACTACATATGTAACATTATTCGCTAACGATACAGCCATATTATCAGTAAGATTAAATATCGACGAGTTCAAAAGAAAGTTACAAAGAATATTTCACAAAAAAATCGTAATAAATGTATCTAAGTCGCGTAAACTTCAGTAATTAAAAATAGTAAATCAGTCAAAAATCAATTTAAATAATGTAGACACAACGATCGAATGCTAGGAATGACACTAGATGTCAAGCTAAAATAGAAAGAACATATTAAAAAGAAAAAATTAGATCGAATATAAATATAGAGAAAATTACTCCTCCTAGATCGTACAAGGCTTTCAATTTATAATAAAGTGTTAGTTTAAAATCAAATAATGAAAACTATGTGGTTGTATTCAGTTCACCTTTGGGGCTGTGCCAAGGAAAAGTATTTAAGCAAAATACAAGTCTTTCAAAATACAGTTTTAGGCGACATAGTTAATGTTCCCTGGTATGTCTGAAATTACGGTTTATATAAAGACTTAAATGTCCCTAAAGTTGTAGATGAAATAAAAAATTATTCTAAAAATCATGAAGGATATTGTTTAGAAAGACACATAAATGTTAAAACGGTTTACATTCTCCAAAAGAGGTACTATAAGGGAGCCTGAGAGAACCAGAACTCTATTTAGCAATTCTATATAGGTTTCCTACAAACTAAAACAATGTGATAGAAAAAAATTAATGGTTAGTCTGGTATCTCTAGTGTTAATGTGTTATTTCTCTTATAACATATGTTTTTTAGAGTTAGAATAACGATGTGAACTAGAAACAGGAGCAAAGGTAGTTGACAGTACTCTTAACAATATTCTTATATATATATATATAAGAATTAATCTAACTGAATTCCACATACAGTATGTGTTACCGCGCTGTAAAAATATACCAAAGCAATTTTATAATTAACTAAATTATTCCCAAAATCTTCAAAAATTTTTATGATCATAAATATCATAAAACTCATTTGGGCTTGATTTATAATTCGAGTCACCCATGCATTTCAATATTGAATACCATAAAAATAAAATAATATTTTCAAAAAAAATTCTTTTACTGCATAATATAAGTCTATTATCGTTTGACTATTATCACATTTATCGAATAACATAATAGAATGAAATATTTATTCCATTTTAATATAAAATTTATTGTATTTTTTTTATTTCCTAAACATTTTCTCTAAGTTGTTAACATTTTTTTTATTGATCATACCATATAATAAATTTCCGTTTCCGGTGGAATGTCGATTAGTTCAATTCTTAAACTTTCTAAATTTTCATTAACTTTTCTTTAGATATATATATATATATATAGAAAATCAATATAAAAAAGTTGATTAAAATTACAAAATTATAAAAGAAATACAAAAACAACATTGTTAATTAGTTTAATTCATTAATTTCTATTTAATACATTTATTGAAAAAGCGTGTGCTATAATCAAAGTTAAAAAAAAAATGAAACAAATTAAATAGAAATGACTTTCTATAGTGAATATTTTTTCTATATTTTAATTTCATTTCTATTTTCCATATCTTATTTTCGGTGTAACAATTACCCATAAAGGTGTAAAAATTCAATTACTATATAAATATATATTTTTTTGATGTCATTCTGTCTCTTTTTATCACATGTAGGTATATTTTTAAGGTTTTATTTAATCAAATACCATAATTCAAGAACTTTAATTAAATTTTTATTCAATTGTTAGTTGGTTGTCACTTTCGATACCACTCTTAAGTATTTGAAAATTTTAAATTACTATACTTTGGGTTAAATTACTTTTTAAAATCTTAAAATCAAATTTAGGAATTCCAATTAAAAAGAAAAAAAAAGTTTTAAAATATAAAAATTTGTGTAATTTCTAGAATAGATTCATAGCGCGGAATAATTACGGCTTACCTGCATTGTGATTTGAAAAATCCCTAGTCTTTAGTATAATGAAGTTCATAATTCATTCTTTATAACTGTATAGGTACTGTACGTTTTACTACATCGATTAAATAGAAGCAATTTGACACATGCAATTTGAACATCGAATGTAATATGATCTTTTACAAGGTATGCAAAAATCAAATTATATAAGTTAAGCGGTCAAATTATGCAAAACCAACGCAATTATACAAAACGCCGTTTAAGTAAATCATCAATTTCATCAAACAAACCTTTTTATTAAAGATTAAAATTTTTATCATATTGATTAATTTTGGGTCAGACCTTTTCCCAAAATTAATCAATCACATATGATTTTAAAAACTTTTCTAACTTTTATTAATAGAAATTAATTAAACAAAGGATAGGAGGAATTAATTTGACGCACAAATGGGATTGAATTTAGATTTAAATGTAAAAATAAACTTTTAGTTTAATTTTAAGCTATAAATTAAGTATAATACGTAATATAATTATGTAAATCAATATCTTTCACTAAAAATTTATTTTACAAATAAAAATTTTCTATGTATTGTATTTTAAGCAGTTTAAATCTAGGGTTATGTGTAATATTTTGTGTAAAAATTTTTTAGATATCGCACTAATATTCACTTCTGTAAATATTGAGGTTGCAGTTCCCCAATCGGCAAACAAACCACTTTTTTTTTTGCTGGCACTTCTACGTGTTAACTGTACAGGTATGTACATGTCAGAACAGGTGGAAATATTATATTCATATTATTAGAACTGAACAAATGAATTTCACAAAAAATTTAGAAATGAGATTTTTCAGTAGATACAGTTCTATTTTGTTTATATTGTAATAATTTTGTATTACAGTTACATGGTATTCTATATCTGTGAGTTATATTATTCATTTAAATTATTTGTTTATATTTTGTATTTGTAATCAAATAATATAAATTATAATTTCAAAATTACAATAATTAAATTTTCAATAATTAGTTTCATTAATTTTAATTTTTATTATTGTTGTTTGTTTAGGAGGATAGTGTGTGTCATAATAACACGTGGGCATTAATTAAGAATTATTGTTATTGGACTTGAAAATCCCTTTAATTAAAAATATTCAATAATCCAAGTTAACCAAAAGTTAATCACAGATCGAAGAGAAATCGATATTAAATTAGAAAAAATTTTTTGCATTTGACAAATGAAAACGATTTTTCGCAAAATAAAAACAAAAACAACTATACGTACTTCAATTTACTTAATCAAATTGTATCAGATGTAATATTGAAAGAAAGAGAAAGAAAAGTCAAATATAATTTTATATAGTAATCTAAAAAAACAAATAACATATATACCTATATAATGAAATGTTTATATATGCGGAAATATTTCTGGTCTGATTCTGTTAAATAAAAAAAAAAAAAACAAAACTAAGGAAATCAAAAAAAAAAAAAAACTAGTAAAGATCATTAAAAAGTTGTTGTTAAAAAAGAAATGTCGATCAACATTCTATTTGTATGTCCACCATTTATAAAAAAATGTTCATTCAATTATCTTTAAGCCATTCAAGAAATTCATATCCCTTAGGACAGTAATTTAAGTGCAAATCTCATTAATGAAAAAATTTATTTTCTTAACCCTGCATTACTGCTTTCAGGGTTGAGTGATTTCATTTTAAGATTATATTTATAATAATCTGACAGATATTTACTATAGGGTTAAAATTTTATGAAACTTGAAGTAAAATATTTTCAGTGAAAGTACGAGAAAAGGAAATTGTAAAAGAGCTCTGTGTCGGTTGCTCCCGACTGCAGCATAATAGTTCTGGTTTGTTTTGGTTTCTCTTAGTAAGTAGTTAATGCCGCTTGCTCTATTGAAGTTAAGTAAATTATGGCTACACTTAAATAATTCCAATGTAAAATTAGAGGACCTTAAAATATTCATTACTACATATGAAAAACAGCTAAAGTTTTTATAGAAGCTCAATTTAAAAATTTAAAAATATTCCATAAAAAGTTTTGGAGGAGCTGATCACAATCCTGTATCAGGCAATTGCTTAAATGAAGGATCAATAAATGTTGCTCGTTTAGTGAGCTATCACAATAAACTGAAAAGTCATAACTTACAAGTGTTAGTGTGTTGGCAAAATGATGCTACTCTAGTATTCAAAAACTAAAAAATAAAATTAGTAATATTAATAACCAACTATTTTAACAAATCTAAAAATAGTATATGTTAACAAAAAGAGAACAAACATTAAAAACCCATGCCAACATCACTGAATCGAGCATTACAAACACAAGTTAAATTACAACTGCTACTTCAGACATACAATGTACGAGAATATCTCATGCTTGCATAAGACGTGGCTCTTAATGTTAATTTGTTAACGTTAGTATCAAAGAGGTTAGGCCTTAAGTTAGTTTGATTTAACATACGCTAAATTGGCCCAAATTTGCAGTAGATTGTAAAACGGTGTAAGACGTTAAAAAGCTCAACCGACCTTACATTATTCAAATTTTCCCTAAACCTCATTTGTTCACGAATAGCAAGTGAATTAATTACAACGCAAATAATTTGCTGAACAAATATTATATCTGCCACCAGACGGCGTTACTAAATTTAGTTCATATTAATAAGTTGAAGTCTAACTTCATAGGAACGAGGTCGTATATTGGATCAGCCCAAACAAGATCGCGCAGAGCGAAAACGAAGAATTGTTTCAATACGTGAAATTTCTATATACATATATTCAAGTAAAGGATTTACATAAGTAACGAAGAAATGTTTTGTGAAATAGGGATCAGAAAACTATTTTGGCCAACGCATAATAAATTCAAAAGTTAAGTTAGCTTTATTAAAATTCAAAATTTGTGATTTTTTAAATCAAAACTACTACCAAAGATCAGTCCCAAATCAGAAGCACGATTCGTGAATAAAAAATCTTGCTACTTTTTTAACCTGCCCAAATATTTTCCTTCAATACTTAAGCAATTCTTTTTTCATGTTATAGCCTTTAACAACAATTGAAGCTTCCAAATGTAATAGTTATAAGAAATTTTTATTTTACAAAATTTGTTTAGTAAGACTTTCCTTTTAATTTAAATTGGAGATATCAAATGTTTCAGTGGTCAAATGGACAAACAAATTGAAAAAAATTAGAAATTTATTAAAAATTTTTTTTTTTTTTAAATATTTAAAATATTCTTACTAATACAATAGGAATAACTTATATCTAGCTTCTAAATAATCTTTCAAATATATAATTTTCTAAAATTACATTTCACTGTCCGATTCTAGACATTTAAAATTACTATCAATAAAAATTTTTACCACATCCTATTAAAATTAATAGGAGAATTATGGATTGCGTTTCTATCAATCAATTCTTTATATTTTAAACATTTTTTAATAACGACTTCAAAAATTCATGACATTTAAATGACCCTTGAGATTCAAAATAATTACAGGGTGTTTTCGAATAATGTTACTTCGAACACATTTATTTCACAATACAGGTAACCCTCGATTAACGCGGCACTTGAATTGCGCGGTTTCGGTTTTACGCGGAAATATATTTGCAACTTATTTTAAATTACGCGGGTAAAAAATTCGGTTTTACGCGGAAATTTTTTTTTATGCGTAATTTTTTTTACGTATATGTACATACTTTTTTTTTGGTTTCAAAAAAAATATAAAGGGGAATACCCCGTTACGAAGTGTACATAAGAAAATCGAAATGTATATCATTTTTGTGCTAGTTTTTGTTGAATAAAGTGTTAAAAATTAATTAAAGGGTTTTAAAAAGAATTGAATAAAAATTTATTACATAAACTTAGTAAAGACAGTATAGATAATTTTTTACATAAGAATAAAGTGTTAAAAACATTTTTTAAAAGACAGATGAAAGTTCTGATTAATTTTTTTTATTTTGCAATATTTTTTTTGTTTCTATTCTTGTATCTTTCTTTTTATTTTTGGATATAATTTGCAATGAATATTTCTGTTTATTTTATAATATGATATTTTTTTATTATTATTTTGTTTTATATAATAAAAGCTTATTTAAAAACAAAAATTGTTTTAAAACCAATAACCCAATTTTGTATGGATTTCTTGTCTCGATTAACACGGTTTCGTTTTACGCGCTGTTTTTTAGGAACCAATCTACCGCGTTAATCGAGGGTTACCTGTACATCGTCGCGCGTATCATTTAGAGTAGGTATAGTTTTTGTGGCATGGTAAATTGATGGATATAATGATTTCTAAAATCGGGTTACTTTCAAATGCTTGTATCTCATTTCCCTGTATTTTCATTTGCCTAAATTTCAAATATAGGGTAAGCCTTTTTATTGTATAAAAATAAAGTCTTGATTATACAAAAATATATTATAATATAAATATTCTGGAAAAAGCGTATAACTCTGATTTCGACTCTAAAATTCCTCCTCTTTCTTGCATACACATATAGATATAAATAAATATTCTGGGAAAGGAAGCAATCCTGGTTTTGAATCCAACTCTAAAATGTATCCTAATTCACAATCGCACATATACATATGTATATAAATATTCTGGAAAAAGTGTATAGCCCTGCTTTTGAATCCAACTCCAAAAATCTCTACTACTTCTTTACATAATTTCACTTTTAGGTAACGCAAATAATTTGGAAAAAGCGAATACACTAATTTGGAAACCAACTCTTAAATAACCAGCAATTCAGATAAATATATATAAAGCATATTAAGCATGCTTTTGAATCCAACTCAAACATTTTTGTGTTTATCAGATATGGGACTAGTGTGTTAAATTATCAGTTAAATTAATAAGACCTTAGCTTATTTTTAAAAGTTAAAATAATTCTGCAAAATACAGGCAAATGGTACTATGGGCAAACGAAATACAAGCTTAAGATACGCTCCTCTAAAATCTCATTTTATATTGAACCAATATTTGAGATCAGATTAGAATTAATACTAGATTTAAAATTCACAAAAAAATATTTTGAAATTGCAGTCCATTTATCAACTTACATTCTACTACACCCTAACAACATTATGTATAAAAGTTGTGTCCAGTTCAGTTTTGCGAATTTCAATATAATAAAAAAATTTCATACTAATTAAATTTGTTGAAACATTTTCAGATTTCTGTGGTTTTATTTGTGCAACAAAACTTCAAAACAAGTGATATGAAGTGCAACATGTATATACAAGTTAAATTTAATGAAAATTGAGATAAAGAGAAAAACACCAATTAAAGTAAAAAAAAAATTCATGATCAAAGTCAAGAGCGTGTCAAATACAAATGTGTGAATGTAATTTTAGTTATTTTATTTTTTATTTTTTAATTTTTAATTTTTTTTTAATGTAAATCAGAGTAAATTGGATGAAAAATAACTACTTAAGCTGATTTACTTTTAGTAAAAGTAATAACCATAATAAATATACCAATTAGAAAATACAAAAAAAAATATATTTTATGGTAAAAATAACAAATGGAAAGGTGTTGTTTTACTTATTTTGTAGTTTAATTGTTCAATCGAATATGGAAATTTTAATTTTATTTTTTTTTTTTAATTTGTAAAACTTTTTTTTAAATCTTTAAACATAATATTGTGTACAAGAAAATGAACTTCTACAGAGAAATTTTTTCAGAGAAAATTTTTAATAATGACTTTTTAAATTAAAATATGTTTTATCTTAAATTGAGTTTTACATTGAGTCAAACTAATTCTATATAGTTAAATTATTTTTTTTTTAATACAATTTAATAACTTGTTTGAAACTGATTAGGCGTTTATTTTGACAAAGCTAAAAAAAAACTTTCTTCTTAAAATTTGCTATTCTTTCGTTCTAATTTTTTAACATAACATAACATATTAACATATTTTTTAACATATTACATAAAATATCTTGCAAATTTATTAATATTGTTTTGTTTTTTAAGAAGGACAGTAAACAGCTTTGAAAGCCAAATATTGCAGTAATACCTATCTATTTTTTAAACATATTTTAGAATCAAAATGTAAAGCTTGGTTAAAAGAATATAGGTATAAAATATTTTGGGAGTTGCATTTCGGAAATTTTAGGATTCTCGAATTATGGGATGAAATTAGATTGAATATTTAAAAAAACAGATTTTGTTAAATTAAACTAAGTTTTATACAATTGATGGAAATTATGAGAGTGAAAGTTAACTTCAACCGCTTACCACATTAAATTGAAGAGCGTACATAATAAAAAAAAAAATTATTCGCCCTAAAATATGCAATTAAAGGCAAAATAAAATTTTAAGGGAAATCTATGAATTAATTTGAAATTAGTTTTGTTAGGCTTTTTTCTATTGTAAAATTAAATAAAATAAAATAAAAAAAAATCTACAAAGGGTAAAGTAATAACGGAAAACATTAAACTAATATGCATTATAGGGGCCTCGGTGGTGCAGTGGGTAAGCATTTGGCTTATTAACCGAGGGGGTCCGGGTTCGATTCCCGGTCAGGTCATACAATATTGAATTAAAAAAAAAAAAAATTATTGAAAAATAATTTTTCTTTACGAATCCCCATGGTGACCAAATATAATATAAATATACAAATATATAATATAAACAAAATAAAATAATATAGTAGTTATAAATAAATAGAAAGTATTTAATAAGGGGTGCACAACGGGCCGCAAGGCCTAGGTGTAAGGGAGACTTGCTTTCCCCCCCGTCTAAACAACAACAACAACAATATGCATTATTATTCATTATCATATTATATATATATGATAAGTAAAATAATACTTTTTCTACTTTTTTTATGGCACAACAGTTCGTTGTCGAACCTTGGCCACCTCCATTTTGGGCAACAGTTATCCAATTTTGATCTTGGAGCCATTATACAGCATCTAACTCGTCGGCAGCAATACATCGATTTCTTGGCTTCTCTACTGGTCTTTTTCTATCTATTTTCTCATTCAAAACTTTCTTTGGAATGCGGGATTCTGACCTACGTTGCATGTGACGGCCCACCTAAAGCGTTGTAGTTTAATGTTTGTCACAAAATACATTGTATAGGTTTGTGTCGCGTCGCATTCTAGATTTGTCTCTGGTCGATAATTGGTCCGATAATTTTACGCATTATTTTTTTTCTCGAAACGTAAAGGTAGGTTTGCCGTCGCTTGGGTAATCGTCCATGTTTCACTTCCGTAACAAAACACCGGTCTGATAGATTATACAGCTCAAGTTTACATATTCTACTCATTCCTCGAGATCTTATTATCTTCAAAACAGAATAGTATGCATTGTTTGCTTTTTCTATTCTTCGAGTTACTTCTGATGTTTCATCGTTTACACTTGTTAACTCGGATCCTAGATAAACAAAACTTTTTACTACTTCGACGTTGTCTTCACCAAAAGTAATATTTTGCTTTGCTCTCTGATTATGTCTGGATACCACTAACATTTTTGTCTTATCAATGTTTATCCTCAGAACCAGCTCTACAGCTGCTTTTCCAAGTGGATATAGCTGGATATATATCTCTAAAAGTAAATAAAATAATTACAATCAAAAATTTTATCATTCGTCGCATACATAACCATCATATACAAAGGTAGTAAAACCATTGAGGAATCTGCATTAATCTGCCATGCATTGTATGAAAACTTCGACTACATATCAAACATTTAAAGTGTAAAGTTGTTTAATTTTAAGATTTTGTAAAATCCATATTGAAAATTGGTTATTATTTTGACAAATTTTTTTAATAAATTAATTTAAAATTAATATTAGATAAAATCTATAATTGTAACAAGTTGCAAACTAACTGTATTAAATATTAAAATATAAAAAGTTATATTTATAATGTCAACCATATTATACATATTTAATGTAAAAATTATTTTTAAGCTTTGTTTTTGAATTATAAAAATGGAATAAAATCAAAAATAAATCTCAGAACTGGATTTAAATTTAAAACATAATGTATCAATTAAGAAAAAATTAAATTCTTTTATTCTTTATTTTATAATTGTTCTGTAACACATTCAATAATTTTGTTTTTTACTTTTGGTGGCATTTCTGCGCTTGGTTTACTCTAGACTTTTATCAAATTGAGTTTTCTTTGTGTCATAAAAATTATGTTTTTGCAACATTTTTTATTTATACAAAGAAATTTTTTACTACCAATTATTTTTTTGAGTTATTTTATTTAAAATTTTTTTATACTTCAATTGTAATTTTTTAAATTCAACCAAGGTATTGTTGTCTTGAAAGGTGTGTGGGAGGTACCTGAACCACCACTTCAATACAACCCAAACACCCATGTACCAAATATCAGGTTAATGTATTTATTAATGCCGAAGAAAGGCTTTTAAGTTTTGTAGGTTTCTAAGAAGTACTCGAATTATCAATCCAATATATATCCAACTTAAAGAACACAAGTGAAACAGGAAGAAACACCCTTCTATCAAATTTTAAGGTTCTATCCCTGGTCCCAGGGGTATGCTCGTTTGCCCTTAGCTCGATCGCAACCTTCTAGAATTTGGACACATGGTCCGATCTCCGGTCATGGTCCATTTACAATATCGTGTTTACAGACATCGCTATAAATCGATTTTTTCAAATCGGGTGTGAGAGATTTGTCATTAAATTCTGACGAAACAAATGGTGCGCTTAAATTAGAGCTGGCGATAAGTTATAACAGTGTCAATAAGAGTATAGCGTTGAAAATTATATATTGTTTATCGTTGATCAAAGCGATGCTCCAATTTAAACACTTCTATTAAAATCATGTATATAATTTTGTACACTATGCTCTTGTCTTATCACTTATCGCAGCTTCAATAATAATGCACTCTAAGTACGTCGTTGACACTTACAAATAATTTTTTCAAAATTCTCGATTTTAAAAAACAGTTCTTCAAAGTATATTAAATCCAATTTATAAACGATACTTTTATATCTCTATTAGTTCATTAATTAGTATCCACCAAGAAAATCAATCAGTAGCTAAATTGTTATACTAATAAAGTTACCAGATACTGCTAACAATGTCATTAGGTACTGTGTAGTTATAATGTCACTCAGTTAATAATTAATATAAAATGTTGGTAATTAAAAAACTTTTATTTTTCAGCCTGTTATTAATATTTTTTCTAGATTTATTATACAATTAAATTTATTACTGATCTTATTTATTACTTCAACTTTTGTTTTTATTTCCCCCTTTTATTTTTATTATATCTACAATCATTATTTCACTTCTTTATGTTTTATTTAATTGTATACACTACTATTGAGGGCTGCTCTGATATCATTTCATTAAAATAAAACTCAGTCTGTCAATTTGAATTTCTTTTAATATATTTTTAACATATCATTTATATTTCCTCTGAGAATTCTTTAACTTTGTTCCCCTATATGTTACATGGAGCGCAACAATTACTACAATGTGATGTCTATCATGATTTAAATAAGAATTTTTTCTTTTAATATGCAAAATCAAAATTAGTTCACTCAACTTAAGCTTGAAACAAAATCAAAAACAAATAAAAAGAAATGAAAAGAGAAAGATAGATGAATGGAAAAAGATAGAAGAAGAAAACGAATATTGAATGAAAACGATCAAATATTGAAAAGAAAGGGCACATATCAAAATAAAATTACAATTACTTTGTTATATTAATTGATTTGTTTTTTGTTTTTCATTTTTAAGGCTTTCTTTACTAACCCTTTATTATTTTATTGAGTTTTTATAGATGTCGCCATTTTAGTTATATGATCACGGCGCTGTCAATGTCAATTGTCTACTAGTACAATATGTCATAATTTCTCAACTTAGAATTTTTTTAAATTTTATTTTAAGTTTACCATTTGTCATTTAAAAAGAAAAATATTCTAAAATTTGACGCCGCAAGGGGTTAATGATTAAAAAATTAAAAAGGTGTTTCAGCATGCACTTATAGTACTTAAAGCCTTGTTAACTTAATATCTAGCACATAAAAATTTAAATATGAATATGTGGATTGGTTTATATATTTCTAAATAGGTTGGTGACTAAATCCATAAAAAATAAAATCTATAATGACTTTTGACAAAAAATAAAAATCAACAAGGGCTAACATACTGAATAAACAAGTGATGAAAAAAAACCAAGGGTTTTTAAAAAAGCACATTTTCAAAATTATATTGTATTATATACTGAGTTAAACTTTGGAAATATTTACTTGGAAATAGTTGCTACTGACTTATAAAATTTACTGCTAACAGTAAATTTTTTATTTAAAAGTTGTTATAGCCCTTCAATGGGGAAGGTTGCCAAATTTCTCAAGAATCTAACTTCAACTCACCCCCCCCACCTCATCCTCTAGTTTTTTAGGTTCTAGGAATTAAATTGTAAATTACACAAAAATTTGGAATTTTACTTAGAATTTTATTATCTGAGCAAAAATGGGTAAAACTAAGAGACACTTTCTTCAATTTAAGGAACCCCTTTTAAATTTAAGAAAAACCTTTAACATATGTTAAAATATAATGTTGGACCTTTAAATTTTGTATATTAATAAAAAAAAAATTGGACAGGTATTCAAGTTACAGGTGCTTAAAAATAGCATAATTTCAATTTTCGGGCCCTTATAGCTCCTAAACAGGGGGCTTGACAAAATTTTGTTAACTGACTCCTACTATTTTTTTAGGATCTAACTTCTCCCAAAATTTCAAGATCCTAGCTTGAACCGTTTAGAAGATATGTGGGGCCAAAAATTTTGCAAAAATTGAGTTTTATATAATGCTAAATTTTAGTACCGTATAGCAATCCTATACATTTAAGCGACATATTTTTGTAAAGTCTATAAAAGCAGCTCTCTAATACCGTTTTTCGATTGAAAATAAACCTAACAGAACTTTTGTTATATCAATTTAAATATAGGGCTTTTTTGGAATTTTCAGGGGCTGTAACTTCGTCACCCTTCAAAATTAAGAAAAACCTTTGACACATGTTGAAATATAATTATAGAGCTTTGAATTTTGTCTATCACTAAAAAAAAATTTGGACAGGTATTCAAGTTACAGGTGTTTAAAAATAGCAAAATTTCAATTTTCGAGCCCTTATAGCTCCTAAATAGGGGGCTTGACAAAAAAATTTTGTTAACCGACTCCTACTAATTTCTAGGTATCTAACTTGTCCCAAAATTTCAAGACCATAGCTTGAACCGTTCAGAAGATATGTGTGACCAAAAATTTTGCGAAAATTGAGTTTTGCGTAATGTTAAATTTTAGTACCGTATGGCAACCCTAAACATTTGTCTTTTAAAAATTTATAAAGTTTATGAAAACAGCTATCATTTGCCGTTTTCAGATTGAAAATATATGTAACAGAACTCTTGTTATAACAATTTAAATATAGGGCTTTTTCCAACTTTGGGGGGCTGTAGCCCCGTAACAGGTGGGGCTACAGAAAAAAATTCTTCTACGAAATTATTTTTTTTCCAAAAACTACCCATGGTTAAAATTTCTTTTCTCTATTTCAAACGGTGTAAAAGTTTTTGTAAACATACGGACGGACGGACAGAGTGAAGCTATATAGGCACATTTTTACAAAATTTTTTGAAAATGTGCTAAAAACATGATTACGCCCTTTTCCAGAATGTTATCGGAAAAGGGCATTATATTACTTCTAATCGCAATATATTTTTTTTAATACAGTTTCTAGTCTTGTCACAATTTGAATTTATGGCTTTTTAGCACATTTTCAAAAAATTTTGTAAAAATGTGCCTATATAGTTTCACTCTGTCCGTCCGTCCGTCCGTCCGTCCGTCCGTCCGTCTGTCTGTCCGTCTGTCCGTATGTTTACAAAAACTTTTACATCGTTTGAAATAGAGTAAAGAAATTTTAACCATGGGTAGTTTTCGCAAAAAAAATAATTTCGTAGAAGAATTTTTTTCTGTAACCCCACCTGTTACGGGGCTATAGCCCCCCAAAGTTGGAAAAAGCCCTATATTTAAATTGCTATAACAAGAGTTTTGTTAGATATATTTTCAATCTGAAAACGGCAAACGATAGCTGGTTTCATAAACTTTATAAATATTTAATAGACAAATATTTAGGGTTGCCATACGGTACCAAAATTTAACATTACACAAAACTCAATTTTTGCAAAATTTTTAGCCACACATATCTTCTGAACGGTTCAAGGTAGGGTCTTGAAATTTTGGAGGAAGTTAGATACTAAGAAACTAGTAGGAGTCGGTTAACAAAATTTTTTTGCCAAGCCCCCTATTTAGGAGCTATAAGGGCTCGAAAATTGAAATTTTGCTATTTTTAAACACCTGTAACTTAAATACCTGTCCAAATTTTTTTTTAGTGATATACAAAATTCAAAGCTCTATAATTATATTTCAACATGTGTCAAAGGTTTTTCTTAATTTTGAAGGGTGACAAAGCTACAGCCCCTGCAAATTCCAAAAAAGCCCTATATTTAAATTGATATAACAAGAGTTCTGTTAGGTTTATTTTCAATAAAAAAACGGTAGAAGAGAGCTGCTTTTATAGGTTTTACAAAAATATGTCGCTTAAATTTATAGGGTTGCCATACGGTACTAAAATTTAGCATTATATAAAACTCAATTTTTGCAAAATTTTTGGTCCCATATATCTCCTAAACGGTTTAAGATAGGATCCTGAAATTTTGGGAGAAGTTAGATCCTCAAATATTAGTAGGAGCCGGTTAATAAAATTTTTTTGTCAAGCCCCCTGTTTAGGAGCTATAAGGGCTCGAAAATTTAAATTTTGCTATTTTTAAGCACCTGTAACTTGAATACCTGTCCAATTTTTTTTTTTATAATATACAAAATTTAAAGGCCCAACATTATATTTTAACATATATTAAAGGTTTTTCTTAAATTTAAAAGCGGTTCCTTAAATTGAAGAAAGTGTCTCTCAGTTTTACTTATTTTTTCTTGGATTGTATAATTCTAAGTAAAATTCAAAATTTTTGTGGAATTCAAAATTTAATTCCTAGAACCTAACAAAATGAAGGGGGACGGAGGGGGGAGGGGGAGTTAGATGAAGTTAGATCCTTGAGAAACTTTGCAACCTTCCCCATTGAAGGGCTATAACAACTTTAAATTAAAAACTTTACTGTTAGCAGTAAATTTTATAAGTAAGCAGTAACTATTTCCAAGTAAATATTTCCAAAGTTAAACTCAGTATTTAATACAATATAAATTTGAAAATGTGCTTTTTTAAAAACCCTTGGTTTTTTTTCATCACTTGTTTATTTATGGATTTCGGTTTGTGGATTTAGTCACCAACCCTCTTAAATCAATTTTTGAACAAGCAATTCAAAATGCTTAAAATGGTATGGTAACCTATGACTTTTCCTTATCGCATTTATTAAAAATTTTGTTATGAGTCTAACTTTTTTTTATCTCATTCATTGTTATACAATCATTGTAAAGGCATGCATGCAACAGTTTAGTACCCTATTAATAACATAAGTTTGGAAAAATTTCAGTTTAAAAACTACCTTTTTAACTTTAAATTAGAAAATTGTTTTATACAATTACTATTGCAAAAATTTGTCCATGTTTAAATGGTCCTTAGCATATTTAAAAAAAATTTTGTAAAAAATGTGTTATTTTGTCGGTTTGTCTATCTGACTGGTTATTTACAAAAATTTCTAAGTCTTTTGATGTATAGGTAAAGGAAAAAATATTTACAACATTTTTTTGTAATACTATCCGTTAACAAGCTTCACTATTCCATAGTTCGAAAGAGCCTTAAATTTAAAATTTAACAGTTGTCTATAGCAGCATATTTTATTATTTATTTATTTATGTGCACATACAATGTAATTTGTGAGTGAATCTGCTTTTCCTTTTCAGGTTTGGCAGTTAAATTTATTTTATATTATGATATAAACTATTATGATATCAATTATAAATTATATTTTTTTATTAGATATGATCTGACCAGGATTTGAACCCGAAACTTTTCGATTGAAAAGCCGTCACTTTAACCACTGATCTATTTGTCAGATCAGCACAGTTTAAATTTGAAATAATATAACATAAGTTAAACTTGAAAGCTCTTAAGACAGCCTCTTTTACAAGTATATATAAAATAAACATTTAAGTGTTACCATACAGTATTTAAATTTAGTTTTATGTTGAATTCAACTTTTGAAAAATTTTAGACCCATTTATTTTCCAAACGGTTTCAGTTAGTGGACCTTGAAATCTAAGAAGAGTTAAATTCTTGGAAGTAAAATATGAGTCATTTAATAGTTTTTATTTGCTGTCCGCTATTAAGGAGCTCTAAGATGTCAAAATTTTCAAATTCGATATTTTTAAAAATAATTAACCAATTTTTTTTTGGAATTAATATACAAATATTAAAGCTTCAACATTATATTTTACAGGTTTTTTATTCATAATAAAAGGACTTCCTTTAAATTGAAGCAACGGCATTTTGATTTTTGACAATTTAACAAACTTATTCAATAATACTTTAAAAAAAAATTCTATAAAATTATTACAAATCTATTTTTCAATATACTCTTTGTCAAAAACTTACTATGGAGCATTCTTTAATTTTAAAAATGTGCTTTTTCAAAAACCTTTTATTTTTATAAACCGTTTTTATAAACATTTTTTTACATTACTTGTTTAATTAAATCCTTAGTTGTGGGTACTTATATTCCCATAATATACTAAATACTTGTGACAGTGTTAAAAAAAAAAAAAAACAAACAAAAAAATAAAAATATGAAAATTTCATTACAGTTATTATTAAGTTCTTTTGATTGGGTACTTTTTTTTTTCAAGTACTTTTTTTTTTTAACTAGAATTTCGCTTTAAAAAAGCGAAAACCATTAAAATTATTACATATATATATATATATATATATATATATATATATATTATATACATATATTTATTTCCATTAAAATGATTTTTCACTCAGTTTATAATTTAGTAGGTTTTTCCGTATTGTTAAAAAAAAAAAACGGTTGTTTTGTGATTTTACTCTAGTATTGGTTTTATATGTACTAATATTTAACTAAATGGTGTATACTTATCCGCCTTTCAATTTAAAAATTTTTTTTTCCTTTTATGTTTTGTTTTTTTTATATATTTTTTTTTTTTTTGAACTTGTTAAAAGATTTTTTTTTGCTTTTTTTTCTCTTTGAAACCTTTCTTTTAATACTTTTGTTACATATTATTAGTTTGTTTGTTTGTTGGTTTTTGTTTTTTTTTAAAAGGTTCATACAAAGTTTTTTAAGTACTCGTGTACATGTACGAGTACATTATATAGAAAATATATTATATAGAAAAGAATTTAAATGGTATATAATGTATAGCATGTATTCTTTATGTAACATTTAGCAAAAAAAAAAAAAAAATTAAAATATAATTTACAATGTTGATCAAAAAAAAAAATGGCAATTTATTAATATATGGATGGATACACACTATTAGATTTTTACTTTTAGTACTTTTTTTTTTTGTACTTTTGTACTTTTTTTTTTTGTACTTTTGTACTTTTTTTTTTGAGTATCTAGAGTAAAGTAATCTAAAGTAAAGTAACTATGATTGACTGATTACCTTTTTGATTTTATACGGTCTAATTTCCTTTTCTAAATCCAAAACCGTGTAAGCAGTCAACAAAGTAGTAGTTGTAAAATTATAAATAAAAAAAAACAAAAATAAAAAAAAAAAAAAAGAATAAGAGTATTGAATAAGTGAAAAAAAAGGAAGGAAAAATGCAAATAATAAGAGCGACACTAGTAAAACCAAAAACTAAAGTACTTATATATTTTGTTTTTATTACCTTTATTAGATAGGTTTTATTTTTTTTTTTAATTTCTTTCTATTTTAAATTTTTTTTTTTTGTACTTTTTGTACTTTTGCACTTTTTTTTTTGGACATTATTGTATCTATAAATTCTAGTGAACTACTAGGTATTACTATCAGTTTGTACTTGAACTTTGTTTAATATTGAGGTTTTTCCGAATTTTAAAATTAAATTACTTAAAAAAAAAAAAACCTATTTATTTTTAATTCGTATATATTGTAACGGAAAACGGTTCGGTTTTAAGTAAAAAAAGGAACGAAATATTTAAAAGAGTATCGTATACGAAGGATATTTATTAAAATACCGTTATATATATCATAATATATATATATAGCAATACATTACCAAACAAAAAAAAAAATAAATAAATATTTAAAAAAAAAAAAAAAATGTACATATTACGGAAATCCTTTTTAATCCTTTCAATTTTAATCGTTTTAATATCAAATAATCGTGTTAAAGGTATTAAATCCATAAGTGGTGGTGATTGTAATGGTAATGAATCAAGTGTTTTATGTCACGGATCACGTTTAATACGTAGTGTTGTTAAATCCCTTAGGGATAATAATACACCATTACAAATTATACCAGGATTAGAAATTGTGTATGTTGAACCACAACATCATACAACAGTTATTGGGAAATCATTTGATGGACATTCAAATTCAATTGATAATGATAATCAATTTGATCATGATACAAATGATATTGATGGTTCTAGTCACAAAGTGGATGATAGTACAGTATTTGGACGTATTACAAAATATTTACGTAGTCATGAATTAAAAGTTAAATTTTCGGATTTAATTGAAAAAAATGATTTTAAAGAAACATTTATTGGATTTTTAAAAACATTTGATGATGGAAAAGAAGTCAGTGGTGAGTATTTTAGTTTTTGGTTTTTACTTTAATATTATGGTATGAGTATTTGGTGGAATTGGTATTGGACTCGTAATTTAAGGTTTTATAATATATGAGTACCAAGTTGATTAAATCCATAATGGATTTGATGGTTTATATATATGGATGTTCGAAAATCCGATTTGATCTGAACTAATTTAACATTTAAATTTTTCTCAAAGTTTGATTTGATAACTGATTTTATATGAGATTTGCATTTTGGATAGAAATTGAATTTTATTAATATCTACAATTCTATTGTTATTTCCTTTTTAATAATAGTTTGGATTTTAGATTTAAAACTTTCTAATTCTTTAATTTGATTTCCAGTCTAATCAATATTGAATCCAAATACAGACTCAATCAGTATAATATTAAATTTTATTGGATAATTTTTAAATAATAGAAAAAAAATTCCTTTGCAAACATTTTATAAAATATTTAAATATTCATTTAATTATACCTAGTAATTTTATTTTAGTTAGAAAATATCTAGATATTTTATATTTAAAATAAATTCAGATTCTATCTATAAAATACTAATTCGAATCAAGTACTTTATTTCAATTTGTGCAAATAAAAAGTAAATAGTACCTAGTAGTAAATAGAACTTTTTTTTAAAATACATAAACTCATAAATCTTATAAAATTCCATTTAATTATTATTTGTTAGTAATGAATATTTGAAATAAAACTTTTTTTTTAATAAGTAACGACTCTAATGTTGTATTTTCTATAATTGCACAAAAAGAAGATTACATACAAATTTTGTATGTGATGCATCCGGAAGAAATATTTTTAAAAAAAAATATGTAAAATACATTTTACAAGATCCAGGAAGGTAAAATTCAAAAATTTATAAAACCAGTGGAGCTTTAAGAAAGATTCTCCCCTTTTAAAATATAAAAATATGAAACACATACAATGGTTTCCTGAACGCAGGAGTCCATATAAAATATGCTTTTGTTATAAATAAAACTAATTTGAAGACATAGATTAAAAATTCCACCCTAATTCAGAAATCAGAATATTACAATTGCCATTTTTTATTTGCATTTACAACCCTAAGTTTAAAAAATATTTTTAAGATAAATTTCGCTCTAACCTAACTTTTTATTGTTTTTTTTTTTTTTTAATAATTCACTGTATCAGAGTTATCAGAGCAGTACCTTATAATTAATATAAAATTATATAATTAAAACTAATTTTCATTTCCATTTCGGAAAATTCATTCTTATATACTATTTATATTCTATATGTATTTATATATTTACAGAGGGAAGAAAAAAAGATAAGGGTATGGGTGCTGTTATGATAATGGGTTTAATGATGGCCAAAATGATGGCAGCATTAGGATTAGGTGGTATTGGAGCACTTGCAATGAAAGCATTAGGTGTATCAATGATGGCATTAATGTTAGCTGGTATTGTTGGATTAAAAAGTTTAACACATGGCGGCGGACATGAAGAAAGTGGTCATCATGTACAATATATAACAGCACATGAAGGACATCATCGTAGAAGACGTAATCTTCATCATCATAATTTATTAAATATGAATGATGATATTACATCAACAAGTGAAATGCCATTACCATATCGTGGTTGGTATAATTCAAATGAAGAATTATCAACACCAACATCAGTAATTGGAAAATCTACAAGAAGAAGAAGATAAAGATAATAATATTTTATTTTATATATCTATATATTTATTATATTAATTTATTATATATTGTATTTATTTATTTAAAAAATGAAAAGAAAAGATATTTAAGTACTTTTTTTTTATAGTGCATTTGTTTATTATATAATATTTTTAATTAGTAATTATATTTATTTAATTTATTAAAATATTTATTTTTTAAAGATATTGTTAAAAAAAAAAAAAATAAAATTTTATTTTTTGTATAAAATTAAATTAATTTTATTAAGGAAACTGGTTTGTGGCTGTTGGATGTTTCTACGTGAGTTGATGGAAAGCATCGAAAGCCACTAAGAATCACTGTACGGGCTTTATGTGGTTAGTGTTAAACTAGAACCAATTAAATCTACCCTAAAATCTACCCAAAATTAGAAAGGAATTAGTTTTAATCGGTTGTCCATAGCACAATGACAAACATAAATCACTGCTGTTTTAAAACCTATGGTACAGCTTAGAAATCTGTGATAGTATGAATATTTTAATTTTTCGTTCTTTCTTTCAAATATTAAATATAAGTTGGAAGCAGGGTAATTTTACAATATGAATAAATCTGGTCACTTACCCTGCTCTATAGATATCAAGTGAGGACGAACATCTGTTCTAAGGAAATAAAACAATTAATGCCCCCAAGGCAAGTGAAACAAGAAATGCAACGGATGCTTTTTCGTTATACATATGTCGAGATTGTGAAACGAAATTCCGTCCAATAAGTTTCCTAAAGTTGGTAATTCATATGTATACGAAATAATTCAGGAAGAATATTGAAATCTTTTTCTTCAATGTCTCTCCAAATTTTCCCCATCATCCATTATCTCCAAATAACCTTCCCACAATCCCAAAATCATTCCAAATTCTCATCCCGGTAACCAAACTGTTCATTTGTATCACAGATTCCTTCCCTAAAGTTTGGTTCAAAAAGGGTGTGATTTAGGTGCGCTAAAGTAGCACACTACCCAAAAAACACCGCACAATTTCAATGGGTGGCTTTCGAGCGTTCTATTCTCTTCTAAAACAAAAAAAAAAACAAAAAAAAATTCTTCAAGGAGTTTCCTTTAACCTTTTCTATCCAGCAAGGAAATTGATTTTCATGCTGATTTTGTTAAAAGTGTGTTGACAACATTGAGCACTTTTTTGTAATGAATTAACTATATTTAATATTTTTAGTTCACCTACTGTTAAGAATTTTATTCCAGCACAAAAAAAAAAAAATATATTAACAACAAAATTCTTTTTTTTTTTAAATTCAGATTTATTGTAGAAATGTTAGGGATATACTGTTAAATTCTTTAACAATAGAAAATTCAATTTAAAATGTAAATAATGGGAATGTCATATTAGGATCAATGTAAGCAGTTTCGTAAATAAAACGAAGGAGTATAGGACTTTCCCAAAGCTTCTATATCGTACTCTATTATGAGCCAGTTGCTTAATTTCTGCCCATCCTTTTTTAAAGCTTTCAATTTCCTTTGCAACTGATCTTGTCCAAATTATTTGTCGGCTTCCGCTACATCTCTTATTTTCCCTGCGAATTCCAACGTTTTTTTTGTTGGTTTTCGAAATGCACGGATGGGGATTGGGAGAAAATTCAATTTTAAATGTAAATAATAGAATACAGGGTGTCCAAGACTCAAGTACGCGCACTACACTCATTGATTGGGGGCATTAAAACAAAAAAAAATTGTAATGGAGGAGGGGGTCTATTGTGGACCCTTTTCGAGATATGAGGGATTAAAGATTTAAGGAGACTTTTCATAAAAAAAATCAATAACTTTTGAACAGCTCCTGTAGAGAGATAAAAAAAAATCTATTTTGTAGAGTAAGTTGTCAGCTTTAATTTTTGTCTACTAATAATTCCCATATACTCAACAGTTAGAAAGTTATGAAGGTTCAAAATGATTTAAAACTTCTTATAAAATATTAATGAAAAACTAAATAGATAAAAAAAAATTTCATAATTTTTCTGTTTTAACCGATTGAAAATAACACACTTTTCTATTCTTCATATCAAAAATGGTTAGAGATAGAGAAAAAGTTATTATGTACTAATTATAGGGCTTGAAATGTTGTCTTGAAATATGCTATAAAAAGTACCCCAAATACAGTGTGCTTCAAAAGGAAATAGAGTTTGAAACATAATTTTTCATTTTAAATCATTTTGAACCTTCATAACTTTGTAAAAGTTGGGTATATGGGGATTATTAGTACACAAAAATTAAAGCTGACAACTTACTCTACAAAATGGATTTTTTTTTTATCTCTCTACAGGAGCTGTTCAAAAGTTATTGATTTTTTTATGAAAAGTCTCCTTAAATCTTTAATCCCTCATATCTCGAAAAGGGTCCACAATAGACCCCTCCCTCCAGTACAATTTTTTGTTTGTTTAAATGCCGCCAATCACTGAGTGTAGTGCGCGTATTTGACGGACACCCTGTATATTTATTCTAAAACAATTACAGATCTAAGACTACTTAATATCTTGGTGAATTCAAAAGGTTAAGTATTAAAATCACGTCCAATCATTATTAAATTTTTCACAATGACAATTCAATAAAATAGCGAGTTTATTTGACAGTTTCAACTGACATATAGTTTTACCATTAAAGGTACCTTTTTTCAAACGGTTCTTTGAAAATTTTAGGTACATGATTAAGTAACAGTAAATACTTAAAAAAGTGTAAGTTTTACTATTTTAAATTAATTTGCATTAGTAAAATCTTGTTTGAATACCTCAATATAAGCTTGATTATGAATTACAATTAGTTTAATTACATTACTATGTTATTTTAATCAATTCTACTTAATATTAATGTGTGTATTTAATATTTATTGGAATATTTATGTGACCGTTTTAAATATGATTCATAATTAAACTATAATTTGCTTAAAAATTATTTTTTAAAAACTTATTATATATGAATATTTTCTTAGTTTTTTTTTGTAGAACAATTCATCTATAATTGAAATTCCTAAAAGGCTAATTGAAATTAAAAATTTTACTGAAAACAAATCCAGGATTGTGAAAGGGTTTTGTAACGTCAATACTGACAACTTGAAGTAATATTAACATTTCATACCACAATATTTAAATTAATAGTTCTGCTAATATTATAACTAAATGAGAATATTACATACTTACTTACTGGATCCTGAAATGTTTTCTTCTGGTTTCTTCAACGTGTGTCCGTTGCATCGCCATTTTCTCTCTCGGATCTCGATTTCAATCATCTTTTTGTTCGTTTTTTGCCGCAGCTGTGTGTCAACTATACTCTTAAGATGTAGCTTAGACAACGATGTTTATACGTCTGCAACTTTTTGGTGCTATTGGTGGTCACCTTGCCATATAGAAGTACTGACTTGACGTTTGTTTCAAGTGTTCCAAACGCAGCTCTAGCTATATTTTATTCTGCTGTCAACATCAACTTCCGCCGTCTCAATTTGATGTCACCATGCTTACTAAATAATTAAACTACTCTACTTCTTTAATTTGGCTCTCTTCCAGTATAATTTGCTGATGTTTTGATTGTTCTGTACGCATGCTTTTAGTCTTAGACCAGCTCATTTGCCATATGTGTTAAAGTTTTGGCATATTTTCAGACCACTGGTTCATTGGTTCAGACCACTTCTTGTGTGTGCCATGAAAACTACATCATCAGCATAATCTAAGAAGCTTAAATGTTTTCCTATTCGCCAATGAATGCCATACCTCTCATCTACGCCCACGGTTGCGGTTAAGATTCGTCCATCACAACCAAAAATAATATAGGCGACAGTATACAGCCTTTCCTTACACTCTGCTGCATCTCAAACGAATCAGTCAACTGTCCATTGTGTTAGGCTTGACACCTTTCATTTTCGTAGGATTCCTTAATATTGGCAATAATTTTCTCGGGAATACCCCAGCTACTAAGAGCTGTCCATATATACTCGCGGTTTACATGATCAAAAGCTTTCTCGAAGTCTACGATCTTGAGTTGTAGCGGCGACCCGAACTTTGTTGATTGTTCGAGTATTATTGGCATGAGAATATAACTTTTAAATATCATATTATGTGGCTTAGTTTTGAAAATTTATTTGACAGTTACCAGAAGACGTTCACAGATTTTAATCAAAACAAGGAAGAGTGTAGTAGAGTAGACTGTGCCAACTCTGGGATACCCGTATGGCCGTAATATAAACATTATATCATCCGGTTAATTACTTTTGGCAAAATTTCAAACCTATTTCTTTATTAGGTGTAGTGTAACGCTCATATAAAAGAAGGAGTTGTATGGCAGCTAGTCGAACCCACTGCAGTAGACAAACCAAATTTTGCAATAACTTTGGCCATTACACTAAACTATTTTTGGCAAAATTTCAGACACCCAGCTTAGGTGTAGTGTAATGCTCATATAAAAGAAGGAGTTGTATGGCAGGTCGAACGCGTGGGCAAAAATGGCTGGATTTCAATAGCGATGGCGGCTATTGCGTAAAAACGAATTTGCGAAAATTTCAAAATCCTAGCTCCTTCATTTTTTGAGTCATCGTGGTGACGGACGGACAGACGGGCGAACGGGATACATAGCTAAATCGATTTATTTTTCGATTCTGATCCGATCCATACACTTGAGTCTCTATCTACCCCCCCCCCCCTCCCCCCCTGCTTCACTGCGTCACAAACGTAATGGGAAATTTATTATACCCTTTGATAAATAGTCATACGGGTATAAAAACCTTACAAATGGTTAAAGAAGTATAGGAATTCAATATTTTTCAAATTTTACAAAAAAAACTCTTTTTTATTTTCCGACAAAAAATCTTTGATTTTTCAAATTACAATGACAACTCCAAAAAAAATTACATTTTTTAAGATGGTGTTTACAACAACATTGTATTCTCTTATGTTAAGTACGGGTTTACACATAGAATAATTTTCATCAAATAAAATTTGATTTATTTGTTGGAATAGAATACCGTTCATGCAGGTAGTTATATATAAATGCTATTGATATAACTGAATATTTTAAATTTCAATAGAAATTGTAATGCAATACTTTTAAAATAAATTTAACATAAGGTAAATTTTATTTTAAAAAAAAATTAAAAAATGATTTTCTTTTGAACTTTTCAGTACTTGTTTGGAATCAATCACTAGAACCTGAAACACACTTTTTAGCAAATAAGATTTATTTACCCTTAAGGTCAACAAAATTTAACTAGTAAAACTCCACCAAAATATTTTCTTTGCTATTGAAATTCATCTTTGATAAAAGTCGCATTGATTCTTTTTATAGTGCACAATATTTATACCCGTGCTTACATATATGAACATCGGGTATATTAAAATTACTCCTCCGTTTGTAACGCATCGAATTATACGAGCTAGATATAGTTTCAAGGGTACGTATCGAATCAGCATCGAAAAGTGAATCGATCTAGCTATGTGTGTCCGTCCGTCCGTCCATCCGTCAGCACGATAACTCAAACACTATAAGAGCTAGAGTTCTGGAACTTTCATAAAGTAATTTTTAGACAATTTGTAGGCTCCCTATTGTTTTTGGTTAAAATCGGACAAGTGTTTTTGCCATACAAATTTCTGCCATCTGCCTACAAAGGTAGCTGCCATACAAATATTTCGGAATTATATGAATATTTTCAAAATTAATAACTAAATAGAAACCAAATATAAAAACAAACAAAATGTATTTATATTAATAATCAGTTCATGGTGTAGTGGTTAGGACTTGTTACTTGTAGCCAAAATGTCTTGGTTCGAATTCAGGCTAAGGAAAATTTTTTTTTTTTTTTAAATTCATTTTTTGTTATCTTTTTTCTTTTTAATGAAATATATGTATTTATTTTATGTATGAAAAATATTATTGTATAGAAAATTTGACAGAAAACTCTCATTTATATAAAAATTATTAATTTTTTTTAATATTTTTATAAAAAAATTCAAAAAGTTATTTAAAACAAACAATTGATACCATAGCAACTATAATAATTTAAAAAAAAAATTAGGATGAACAAAAAGTCGATGGCTTACTGGTTAGGACGTTGACCTTTCGATTGAAAAGTGTGGGTTCGAATCTCGTTTAGAGCATATTTTTTTTTAAATTCATCTTTTTTTTTAATTCATTTTTTTTTTATTCATTTTTTTTGTAATTATATATAAAAAAACAAATATTTTGAATTTTCTGTCAAACAGTTCAATTGCAATATATGAAAATCTTATTTATTTAATACACGCACGGGCATCTAAAAGTTGACAAGGGCAACTATAATCTTCCTCGTTTTTATACAGATTCATGCATAAAAAAATAAAAAATACTTTGAAAGAATAAAAGATTTTTGAAAATATGCTAAGGCAAACGGTATTAAAATAATCAATATTTCTTTTTATCTTTGAGATGTAACAAAACAAGTGATGATAAAAACCAAGGGTTTTTAAAAAAGCACATTTTCAAAATTATATAGTGTTCCATACTGAATATTTTACCGAAATGTAATGTTCGAGCTTCAAATTTTTTGTTAACCGACTCGTATTAATTTCTAAGGATCTCACTTCTCCCGAAATTCTAAGATTCTAGCTTAAACCGTGTAGAAGATATGTCGGGCAAAAAATTTTGTAAAAATTGAGTTTTGCATAATGGTAAATTTTAGTACCGTATGGCAAACCTATACATTTGACATTTAAAAATTTAAAAAGCTTATAAAAACAACTTCCTTTTACAGTTTTCAAATTTAAAATACACTTTAATTGTTGTTATAACAATTTAAATATAAGGCTTTACGGACTTTGGGGAGCTGTAGCTCCTTAACGGGTGGGGCTACAGAAAAAGTTCTTCTATGAAATTATTTTTTTTGCAATAACTATGTATGGTTAAAATTTCTTTACTCTATTTCAAACGATGTAAAAGTTTTTGTAAACATACGGACGGACAGAGTGAAGCTACATAGGCACATTTTTACCAAATTTTTTGAAAATGTACTTTAAATGAAAGAAAATGTTTAAATAAATCAATAGTAGTAGAGTACCGTTTGCTATATGCATTGAAAGTTGCATGATTGCATAAAGTTTAGTATTGAAAAATCGTTTATGCAAAGTACTATAATTTATTAAAAGTATTATATAAAGACTTTAATATTTATAAAATAAGATGCATTGATGTAAGTTGCTTTTAGGATTCAATTTTATTACGTATTGTTCATATTTATTTAAATTTAAATTTACCTTGTAGAACACTTTCAAAAATTAAAAAAAAATTTTTTTCCAGATCTTTACGAAACTGCTATAAAATTTAAAATAACACAATAACGAATAATCATAAAAATTAAATGAAAATTTTTTATGCTGTAGCCCCATCCTTTACGGAGCCTTATGAAATTTTAATTTACTGTTTAAAAACCAATCAATTTCGATAATAAAGAAATTTTTAAAGAAAGATTTTAAATACAAAGAATTTATGCAAGTTCAGAACTATGTTGTAAATTATCATGTGAAAAGACGGTGGATGGTAGAACGGACACACATAACTGAATTGACTCAGTTTTAGATTTTGATTTGATTAATTGATTTTACATGAGTCTAGATCTCTCTTATCTTATTTAAGTACAAAGTCACAAATGTAATGGTACATTTAATAAACTATTAGAGCTAAGTTCGAACGAGAACAAAATTTTAACTTTCAAACTCAACTACATTAAAATGATAAAAAAAAGCTAATGATAATTATTTAAAAAAAAAATTATGCACCCTGTAGCAAAAAAATTTAACAGTAATTTATTATAAAATGAGTTTAAATATTACATTTATGATTGCTTGTTATTTTTGCTTAATACAAAGAAATCGTTTTAAATCATTTATTAATTTTTTGTAAACAATTTTTTATCAAATAAAAATTAAATTTAAAAATAATTAATGTTTTTTAAATTTATTATTCCTATCATAATAATCTATCATCATAATAATATTGGTAGTTTATTTTCTTGTACCAAAATTTATTTTTAAACTGTAAATATTGACATTGTATTAACAATAAATTTGTATTCAAAACCGATAAAATAGCCTTTAAAATAAAATTATAAAATTTTCTCTGAACATTAATCAAATTAAACCACCCACCTTAATTAAACGATTTTATTTATTTTATGATTATATATATTTATATATAAAATTTATATATAAAAATAAAAAAAATATGCTGTATTTATACAGAACCAACCGCTATTGCCTGACAGTTTTCCTGTAATGGCGATTTGTATAAATTATCACCCCGATTCTTGAAGGCTCATCACTTCATACAAAGCGCTTCTCAACGCGTCTCCTTTAAAAAAATTTATCACGTCTGGTTTGTAAAGTTGGTATAGACATTACAATTGTTTTTTTACTTTTGAGTTTTTGTTGTTGTCAAAATTTATAAACATAAATATGTATGAGCTTTTTTTATCTGTATGATTCTTTTGAATATAAAAAAACATTAATACAGAATTTTAGAAGATGCATAAGAAATAGTCCAAGTCCTTTTGAATTGCCTACATTTTAAGAATGTTGAACTACTTAAATTTTTATTATGTACCTTTAATTTTGCAAATTAATAAGTTTAATCAACAGTAACTGAAATTAAAATTTATGAAATTCTTTTTTTTTTTTTTTAAACGTATGAAAGTTTTCAGGTATGCATATATGCATATATTAAAAATATACTAATTTTTTTCCAAAGAGCACTTTTGAGCCTTCAAGAATAGCCAATCATCACTTTTGTAATTCTGATCGTAAGCTACGCTTTCAAGAATCAGGTATATATAAAATATAATTTATTTGAGATAAATTAACTCTTTTCTGTGTTAAAAATATCCAACAAAATTTTTGAAAGATTCCAGTACATAATAAACAAAATTTTTTTATCTATTAGAAGTGCAATTTTTTCCAATTTAAATTTTTGCAATGTTTCATTAACAATGCGTCATCATCAGATTACTTCCAAAAATTTTTATGCATCCAAATAATGTTAAAATATGTACATACCAAATTTAGACTTAGATAAAAGTACATACCTGAAAGTCCAATAATATGTGTATTTTAAAATTTCCGCGTAAAAAACAAATGTTTTCATTTTTCAAAAAATTAAATTGAATTGTGTTTTTTTAAATCGCGTTATTTCCAATTCCACCGCGTAAAGAGAAAATAGAATAATTTTTTCAAATCGCACTGTTTCAAACTCGCGTTAAAAATAAATAAGGTGTATTTTATATTTAATCGCTCCGCCATATGAAACATATAAATATCTAATATAAATTAAAAATAGCTCTTCAATAAAAATTAACAGAAAAGACTCTCACAGTCAAACAAAACATTGAATTTTTTAAATTAAATATTAAATTAAATTAAAATACATCAATACGTTGCTTACTTTGTTTGATTATTTTGATTTCTTTGTACATTTAGTCAAATTTCATAAGAAAAATACTGTATTTCAATACAGCTGTCAAAATTTTCAAAAAGTAGAAAGTTGATCTAATGCAATGGTAATGTAATATATGTATTTGATATTTACATATATTTGAACATATGTAAATATGCCTCGAGCAAGTATGTAAATAGAATTTAAATTGTATGAAGTATTTTTACAAAGTAAAATAAATTGAGATAGATGGTAACTCTAATGTTAAAAATATTGCTTTAAATGTCATAGTTGGCAGAACATATATTTAAGTCAGCCATATTGAATTGTTAGACAAAATTGTAAAAATTAAAGTTGTTAAAATTTTTATGAGCTCAATAAAGAAATAAAAAAAAAAAAAAGTAATATATTTGATTACAGCTGTCAAAATTTTCGAAAAAAAAGTAAAGGAAGCTAATTACTAGGCCTGGGACATTTACTCTAATTAAACTGACAATGTTGATTTTGCAGGAGATAAAATCTCCCGGAAAATCTTGACTTGTTTATTGACACATTGAAAACTCTCGTTAACCTTCCTACTATTTTCCCATACAAAACAAGAAATAATTCTTCTGAAATTGATGGTAACTCTTTTTGTAGTTTAATTTCGGACACATTCCAATTAAATTTTCCAATTAAAATTTGTAAATTCCAGAATGTTTCTCACCAATTCTACAAACTACAAAATACTGAAACTAAACATAAAATGACCTTGAGAATAAATGAATGAATAGAATAAGAAAAACTAATAAATTAAATGGAAAACAAATAAAACTTCAAAATATGCTATAATTATTTATTAAAAACAAATTTACAAATGTAAATCAGGGCATTAAGAAAAACAACAAAAGAAAGTGAGAGCAAAAAAAATAAAAGAATTAAAATTTATATTGTTCTAAAAGTGGTGGATTATTACAGATTAAAACTATAAAAACGTCAAACAAAAGTAGTTTCTCCAATTTTTTTGTTTTTATTATTTTAAATTCAAAAAAAAATAATAAAACATTAATAATAAATACAATAAAAAAAAGTAAATTGGATATAAAAATATATTATTATTAAAATATTAAATCATGATAAATGTAATGTGTATGCACTTGTTTTAACCAGTTACCGGTTGAATGAATTAAATATATTGCGAATTGGTCAGCGACCGACCTACTGTACCCATTTTTTTTTGTTTTTTTCATATTTCTTTCATAAATTTTCATTATTAAACAAAAAGAGTTCAGTGCAATTTGCTTAATTTTTTTTTAACTGGGGTTTAATTAACTGAAAATTAAAAAAACAAAAAAAAAAAAAATTTAAATAGCATGCTACTTGAAAAATGCATTCTTGCATATATCATTTTGTGAACTTTATTTTTATATCAATCTATCTCTCTTCTACAGTCTTTTCTCAAAGTGATTTTCTTGTAAATCACTTTTCAATAAGAAAAATCATAAAATAAAAAGACCAAAACAAAATGAAAATGACCGGTTTTAGTTCATTCTTTCATCTTAATCATTTCATTCAATTTTTTTTTTATTCGTTTATTGCATGCTATATTTTTAATATCAGCAATACCATAAAAGAACAAACTATATTTTAATTCGATTTAATTTCAACTGTCTGTTTGTTCGTTTTAACTTATACTAGTTTTATTTGGTTTTTTAGATATTGGATTTTCCACTTCTATAAGGAGGATATTTTGGTAATTATTATATTATTGATTAAACCGCCCGTCTTGCTGTGACAGTTTGAAATAATGTCCCAATTAAATGAGAAAGGCCATAAATTAAATTCACAAAAAAAATTTAAATATTTCTCCCTAGCTTCCCTAGTTTTCCAAAAATCCCAATTTCTTAAGTTTCCTTTCCCAATTCCCAAATTTTAAACCATACCGTAAATTTGTATCAAACGCCTCATATCCTAAATTTTGGTTTTAAAAGAGTGTGATTTTATTAAGTTGCAGACTATCCAAAGAAATTACTTACAGTTTTTTGATGCTCTCAATGACGCTCGTAGAAAAAAACAACTTTATTAAACTACATTATATGCTTTTTTAAGGATAGGGTTATATTATGCTTCTTGATTTCTTAAGGGTATTATTTCATTTTTTGCGTATTTTCTTGTATTTTATGAAATATGAAACAAAGGCACAAAATGATATCTTAAAACAGTAAAATAATTCTAGTTCAGAATCTCATAATTAAAAATCTATTTCCCGGAATTTACTCATTTCAGAACTTACTTAGGTTCCGCCGCTATAGTTATTTTCCATAGATTTAGTAAATAAATTAAAACCACTCTTAATAATTTCTATTTCTGTATCAAAAACAAAGTGTTTAAATTAATATTGGGAAGAAACAAAATAAAACTCCGCCGTAGCCTGTCCCAAGCCCATTGAGAAAGAAGGAAGGAAAAAAAGTTGCAAACCGAATGACCACATTCATCGGCGTCTCAGGAATTAGACAAATGTTATATAATGCAGTTGAAATTGTAACATAGTTATGAGAACTTCAACGAATTATATAACAAATTATGAAGCAACAAACTCGACGGCTCTCAAAAGATGAGGGTTTGGCATATGGTTAACCCTATCCAGTAAACACTATTGTTACAAAACCTAAATCAGGGTCGGTCACATACAACTTTTGTCAGATTCCTGCATTTCAAATAAGTTATTGAATAGGAAAATAGATAGAAAAAGACCAGTAAGGAAGCCGAGAAATTGGTGGATTGATTCCGTCGAGTTAGACGCAAAATTGGATAACTGCTGCCCAAGATCGAGTGAAATGGAAGAGAATGATTAGGAGGCCAAGATTCGACAACACACTGTAGAGAAGAAACCAAATAATTTAAGAGCTCGGCGCGTAAGCAATATAATAACAGCCGGAATTATTGCGGCGTTATTTAGCATACCAATTTTTTAGATTTATTTTACCAAGTTATTTTCCCCCCCGCTTAATTTTATTCTTGGCAGCGCTATTTTATTTCTACCCCATTTCTTTAAATAATTAGTCATTGGGATAATAAAGACTTTTATGGCCCGTATTTAATCACACTCAATCAGAGTTTCAGCAATTTATTTAGCAAGGACTTGGGGGGACTTTCAGAGGAGTCTTTTTTGTTTCAATTTCCTTTGATGATGAAACGGTTTCTAAAGCGACAACTGTAATATGAAAAAAACTACCGCAATTCTAATTATGACATAATATTTAACAAATTGTGCTTAATATAGTGTATAAATGATTTTTCATCTTATTTTACATATTATAAAATTAAATTATTATATGGTGGAATGATCAGCAGTACCATACTAAAAAAAAAACCATATTTTAAATAAGAAGACTAAAACTGCTACCAATTTGGGTGAATTTTCTTATGAATAAACAAATTTTCAAAATAAAAGAAAAAACAAAGAATAAAACTTAAAAGATTTGTTTATTTTATCAGATAAAGTGGACTTTTAAAAGCCAGTTTTAAAAATTGTTTTTCATTTAAATTTTGTAAAACTCTACTTTTGGATCTTTTCGTTTTTTTTTTATTATCGTTTCATTTCACTAATAATTCACTTAATTTAAACTGTATTAAGAATAAATAAGAAGAAAATAAATATAATAAAAAAAACTTTCACCGCATTTATATCTTTAAGATACAAAATAGAAGTGGTATAAAATTGTAGCATGCGATACAAGTTTTTTGTTGTTTTTTTTTTTCATTTCAAAAACTTGTTACTGATATTTAAATGCTTATTCGTTTTAATTTTTTTTTTATATAAATATGGTGATAATTAAATATTTTAACGCATTCCAAATATCTTGGAGTAATGTTTCAAGTTCATTTCTAAAAAATAATTAAAAAAATAACATAAGCAACAAAGTATAAAAAAACAAATTGGCATAAACTTATAATGAATAGAAATTTCTTGAAAAGAATTTTCTTAATAACACTTCTAAAATTTATGGATAAGTTGATTTAAAAGATTTAAATTCAAGTTATTAATTGTACCGTGGTGTTAAATTGATATTAATAATTTTTAATTTATAACCAATTTACCCTGTATAAGAATTTGTTTTTAATTGCTTAAAGATGATTAGAATAAAAAAGTGCTTATTCCAGAAGTTTTTAAACTAATTAATTGTAAGTTCTTAAAAGCTAGTTAAGTACAAATATTGGGAGCGGTACGAAATCTTGACATTTTTACACTCGCTCTTTAAAATCTCGCTTTATTAAGAATTTTAAAGTTGGATACAAAACTAGATCTATCAGCTTTTTCCAGAATAAAACAAAAAGAGATTTTCTTAAACGTGAGATTAAAAATGTCGAAATTTCGTACTAGACCCATAAATATTAAGTAGAGTTATCTCTTCAATAATTGGTTATGACAAATTAAAAAGTCAATTTCTATAATATGATAATTGTTTTGAAAAGGCCCCTCAATTAAAATGATTTTCAAATAGATTGCCTAGACTAGAAGTTGAGAATTTTTATTAGAAATTATGATTTTAGTTAAAATTTAAAAAATTGACAAAAAAAATCGGTTAATAGCTGAAGAAAAGAAAAAAAGAACCCACAGTATTTTTTTACAACTTGCTACAATCTTTAAAAATCGTTTAACAATCGTTTAAAAATTAGGAAGCATGTCCCAAACCTGCATGTCAAAATCAACCTTTCAAGGACTAACAAGCAGTTAAGGAAGTTTTAAGAGTTCGATTCAAAAGCATAATTATTCGTCTGAAAATTAATTAATTAAAAATAAATTGGCCCACCCAAAAAGTTTGTCCGAGTGATGTCCAACCCTCACAAATGAGTTGGCCTATTTTTTATCTGCCCAGTTTTAATTTTAACCTCGTAGTTATCGAATTAAGAACTTTGTGTGACACCTTTCCGAAAATGGGGCTGTAACATTTTGAAACTTCATATAGGTGCTTCATCTATTATAAAAGTAACCGTGTGTAATTTTTCGATGCTGATCCGATACGTCCGATTGACACTAGATCTAGCTCGTTTAGATCAATTCCTAACAAACGGAGGAGCAATTTAAATATTCCCGATGTCATATATGTATGCACGGGTATAAACATATTTTGCAATCAGCGTTTTAAACCTAGTACAGAATGTAAATCAGATTGTGCATTTTTAGGAGGAATTTGAGAATCCGATTCGAAACAGAGTTGCCGCTTTTTCTAAAATATTTATTTTATATGTGAGATTCTGAATTAGTGGAGATAAATTTTTGTATGAAATAAGTTTTCCTAATTCACATATAATTCATTTGATTTGATTTTAGTATTGAATCCAAAATCTAGCCTCTAATATCAAAATTATCCTAGTTTTCAAAATATTTCAATTATTTAAACTATCACAATACGTGTGTCGGTATCTGAAATTTATTTTCAAACAAAGATTGATATGAAATATAAATTACTTTAGTTCAACACTTTTGTTATTAAAGCATTTCAAGTTTTCACATTTCTCTAAAACTTCTTTTTTTCTTAACTTAAGATTATTTTATTATTTTTTTAACTTCAAAGACCTTTCAGAGATTTTGTTCATCCTATATTTCCAACAGTTTTCAACAACTTAGATTATATAATATTCTTTTTAGTTTTTCAAGAATCGATATTTTTTCGATTAATAATAAAATTTTTATAAGTTTTGTATCCATTTAGAAACTTGTCATTTTTCTTTCTACAGCAAACAAAAGGGAAAAATTGAAAGAAAAGTTTTTCTAACAAAATAATATCAGAAAAAGTTTTACTTTTTAACTTTAATCGTTTTTAAACAAAGCATCCATTTGTAGATTATTAATTTTTATAGTTGCTGTCAAAATTTTATTTGTTTAAAATTGCTAAACACTCAAAATATGAATAGGATGTTAAGAACAGTTGGAAACTTAATTTTAACTCTATTATACAAAATGTTTCACATCATTTTAATTTCAGAAGTAATCGTCAGCACCTAGGCTGTAGGCACTTGTACTATGTTGAACCATTTAAATAAAAGATTTTAAACTTTTAAAAATGACATTATTATTTTGCTTTATTATATTATTTTTGAGAATATTTAATTAAAATTTTACTATTAATAAAATAGTTACTAATTACGTTTTTTTATTATTAGTTATTTTACTACTGTATAGAAGATGATCAATTTTGGCTGGTTTTTTTATAATTTCTACTATAACTTGCATCATCATCCTAAAAGTATGCTAAAAATTTTCTATTAATAGAAACTTATTTCCAACATTCTTTTATTTATATAACCATAAAAACTATCCCAAACCTTATGCAACAACATCTAATAAAATTTTTTAATAAAATTAATTTTTATAGAATTTTCTCTTATTATTTAAATTGCATACATTTGGGAGAAAAAAAAAAACAAATCTATGTTGCAAACTAAAAACAGCCAGGAGCACAAAAAGTAAAGTTTTGTGCTTTATAATACCAGCTGAATACAAAAATAAAATTCCAATTAAAAATTCAGCAAAAAATGCAATTAAAAAGTACACATTGCTTTTAATGATACAAAAAATTAATTAGAGAAAAACTTTAAAGTTTGTAAAAAACAAATTAAACTTTTAGAAATATTTACACTATCATTTCCATTTTTCACATGTAAGCAGGTTGTCTGTTTTCAATCTTTTATAATTTAAAATTTTTAAAATTACAATTAACGTTTAATGTATATATATATTATATAATATATACGTTACTTTTATACATTTGAACTCTCCTTTGATGTAATTCTCATCAATTCCGTCTGTAGAAACCGGAAATTTTTAGTTTTGGAAAAATGAAGATAATTAAGGACTAACATCATCTTATCATGTGTGCGACCTTAAACGTGTAAAAAGAAAAGTTTTTAAACATTAAATAGAAATTCCACTATGATCAACAATTTTATTAGTTAAATAAATTTTTTGTACCTTTATTTTATAAATTTTTAAAATGTAACGGTATATATGCTTCATAACGGTATATGCTTCTATATTAATTTGCTGGAATCTGTGTTTATATAGGTATATTATTTATTCTGTAGTTCATTATATCATATATTATATAAAGTTATAAGCATTGTATGGTGTAGAGGGTGGATGTAAAAAATGGCTTTTTACTGACTTCGGATGTAAAAAAATGAGACTAATGTTCAAACCAAGTTCGAATTCAAAAAAAAATATTTTTAATTATATTTTGCATATTTATATTAAAGTTTGTAATATTTGTTTAAAGTTTCTTTGAAAATTGGTAACTTTAAAATTTAATAAAACACACCACTTTGAGAGTGTTAAATCCCATTAATCAAAATAATTTAAATAAAATTTTTAATTAAAACAAACTTAAATAATCGGGTTTTTTGTTTTTAACAGGCACCTCTACGTGCGAACTGTTCACTGTTATTGGCTAGTACTACGTCTTATAACATGTATAGAAATAGCTTAGATTTTTAATAGATGCAGTTCAATTTTATTTATATTGTAATAATTTTGTATTTGAGTTATATGATGTTTATATGGAGTTATGTGGTGTTATTCAATTAATTTATTTGTTTATATTTTGTATTTGTTTATATTGTGACATTAATCTATTTTTTATTAAAAATATATAATTATTAATTATTGATTAAGCCATTAATTTGAACCCAATGGTAGCTGAGTCGAGGGAAAAGTAGATAAAAGTTATTCACCTTTAACTCCAACCACTATGCCGAAAAGGTGATGAAAAAAAAAATTGAGTGCGAATGCTTACTCATATTTTTTGAGTAAATCCCCAGTTTAAGGTGAGTAAAAAAAAATTATTCCACTCAAAATATTTGACATTTAAAAGAACTGTCAATTTTGGTGTGTCTAAAAAGATGTAGAATTGGTTAGCACTAAATAATAGTTGAGGGTGCTTATTAGAACACTCTACATTTGAAATTGAAGCAACAAAACTATAATTATAATTAAAAGTATGATTATATTTAAAAAAAAAACTAAATAAAAATAAACAAAAAGGAGAGAACTTACAATTTTTGGATGAAACTGTTTAAGAAATTGTACAAGAATTGAAACAACTGAAATAAAAAGCAAGTAAAGAAACAATTAGTCAGTGTAACCGACTTAGAAATACCTTACATCTATTTGGTTCAAATTTAATGAGAAGTTCATAAGTCATTTTAAAACCATATAAGCTTTTATTAGTTTGATCGTCAGACATAGCTAACCAAATATACTAAATAAAATTTTGTAATTATTTTATCTATTCACAAATGTTAAAAATCCTTACTAATTTATGAATTTAAAAATTTCAAAAAACAAAAAAACTTGAAATAAATTTTGAATACAATTTAGTACTTCAATTTTTTTAAAAGAAATAAATTCTTAGTATATGTACCTATTAGAAAACCTTATAAATCCACAATATGCAATGAATGCATTTCTAAAATAAAATGAAAATTTTAGAACTTTTCATATAATTCATTTAAATACAAAAATAAATTTTACATATAAGCAGGAAGTACCTTTGAACACAACTTAAGTATCGTACACAACATTATATATTACCTATGATAATAATTCAATAAAATATATGATATAATAAAAATTAAAAAAATTTTTTGTCGTTATTAAAAATAACGATATATTTGTTTTCAATTTATAAAAAATATAATACTATATCATATGTTTTATAGTAAAATTCTTAGCCTTTTAAAAATATAAAGTGTTAAATAAGAACGAAAATAAGAAATAGTGTATCAAATTTGAAGTTTCTATTTTTATTAATTTCCAAGTTAAGCTTTTTAATTTTGGGATTTTTTAGGAGGCACCTGAACCACCAATACAATCTAAATTTCGTGGACACAAAGGAAATAGGAAAAAACACCATAATGCCAAATTTAAAGGTTCTGTATTTATTTCAAGTCACTATCTTTATTAATTTCGAATATATTCTTTATGGTCTTGGGAGTAGTGGGGGAGATCACGCTGATCACAAATGTATATACTTTTCCATGCCTGACTCGCTTCCTTTAGGTGATTGCAAACACCATACCAAAGTTAATATACACTTTTCCTATTTCATAGGTTTAGGATATAAAAATTTATTTTAGAAGAATAAGATTTTGTTGAACTTTTACAGATGCATACAAGTTTAACGGATAAAATCCAAACACCGGCTTAGACAACACAATTACTTTGGCCGTGGTAAAATCTTAGGTCACCAAAAAATTATAAAAATTTCCATTTTCTCAATTTTTATGTTTGCCCCAACACGACTTCCTTAATAATCATTTTCAACCAAATTGGTTAATTATCAAAATTAAATTTTCTCCAATTTTATCTCCAAAAATTGTATCTCCAAAATGCCTAAATCTAATGTTTGAAATATTTTTTTTAAATTATATACTAGGTATATTGAATTAAGATTTCAATTTAAAATCACGAATTAAATTGAGTTTTATTTTTACAAATTAGAATTTAAACTAGCACATATTCATAAATTAATATCAATCATTGTTATTTTTCGTAATATTTATAATTAACACCCAAAAAAAATTTTACACAGCAGATACAAGTGTATATAAAATCATCAAACAACATAGTGTCAGCAATGCTTCAGGGTGGTTCACCAAAATTTTTATTTGATGTTTTTATTACTTATTTTATTATTAAATTTTTTTTTTCTCCTAACCAATTTTTTTTTTTTTTTTTTTTTTGTACTTGACCACCTGTATTCGCACCTATTTTATTAAGAGATTAATAGTTAAAACGTAAAGATAGTGAAAAAAAAATTTCTATTAATTGAATTGAAGGAAATTACTTATCAACATTTTTTTTACTATGATAATAAGTATGAAGTTTTAAAGATTTTATTTTTTTTATTTTTTTTTTTATGTACAACATTTAATTTAAGTTTTTTTTTTATTTTTTTTGTTTTTTTTTTTTGTTGTTTTTATTATTAACACACCAAAATATAAAGAAACTTACCTTTAGGCCATCATCATAACGGATGCTCTATACACTTTCACGGAACTAATTAGATTTAAATGGATGATTATTTTATTTTAGAGATTTAATATAAAAAAAAAAAAATTTTTTTTTTTTTGATTTTCTTTCTCTTTCTATCTTTCGAATATTTTCATATTTATCTTCTAATTTATTTCACTACTTTAAATTGGATTTTTGAAATTCATAAACAGAAAAAAAAACCAAAAAAAAAAAAAGTTTTATCGAAAGTGAAATTTATACTTTAATATTTAAAAATATATAACAATACAAATAATAGTGGCGGATATATCTATAAATATCTTATTGGTAGGTCTCATAAAAAGGCACCTATATATAGATAGATTAAGGTGTAGAGATAAAAAAAAACAAGTGATGAAAAAAATCAGGGGTTTAAAACTCTACATTTGAAAAACTATACACAATGTTGTATACCTAGTTTGGAGTAAAAAATATATACAGCGTGTTTCCTTATTAAGTTTACTGCATAGTTACTTATGAGTAGGAACATTTTTTTTGCAAAGACTAAGCTGGGCTTCTCCTAGTTTTCAAGAAATTGGGGCTTAAATGATATTTCAATATTTTTCTTAGTTTTTATAATTTTACTCTTAATTCTGTTTCTAGACTTGTTATGCAAATTCTGCACCAAACAAGCACCTACTCAATTTTCTCTCTTTTACAGTTTCAAAATTTTTTTTGAAAAATTCACATTTACGTTATGATGTTACATGAAAAAGTTTCGAAAATTTTATAACACAAAATTCATTTACTCATAAGTACCTATTTGGTATATAACAGTGCACTTAATTAGGCAACACCCTGTATAAAAATAAATAGATAATAATATAATAGTATATTTATTTCATAAATTCGTTATTAAATATGAATAGTAATTAAATTCATACTTAAATTAAAAGGCTAATGAAACCTGGTAGCATATTTCGGAATATAATATTAGATCTTCAGTGTTAACATTTAACCTTGGAATTATATATGTACACATAAGTCTAAGTTACTAATTTTTAAGAATAGGAAATTTTTAATTTTTAAATCCTAATTGCCCTTGAATAGGAAAACTTTCTCATCAAACTTCTTCTTGATTTCAAAAGCAACAACTGCCTTTTCCCCATCTACAGCCTATTGAAATTCATAAAATTAAATTGTTAATTGTTGCTTAAAATTTCTAAATTAATTAAAATCCTTTTTAGCACATTTTCAAAAAATTTTGTAAAAATGTGCCTATATAGCTTCACTCTGTCCGTCCGTCCGTCCGTCCGTATGTTTACAAAAACTTTTACATCGTTTGAAATAGAGAAAAGAAATTTTAACCATGGGTAGGTTTTGCAAAAAAAATAATTTCGTAGAAGAATTTTTTTCTGTAGCCCCACCTGTTACGGGGCTACAGCCCCCCAAAATTGGAAAAAGCCCTATATTTAAATTGTTATAACAAGAGTTCTGTTACATATATTTTCAATCTGAAAACGGCTAATGATAGCTGGTTTCATAAACTTTATAAATTTTTACAAAACAAATGTTTAGGGTTGCCATACGGTACTAAAATTTAACATTACGAAAAACTCAATTTTCGCAAAATTTTTGGCCACACATATCTTCTGAACGGTTCAAGCTAGGGTCTTGAAATTTTGGGACAAGTTAGATACTTAGAAATTAGTAGGAGTCGGTTAACAAAATTTTTTTGTCAAGCCCCCTATTTAGGAGCTATAAGGGCTCGAAAATTGAAATTTTGCTATTTTTAAACACCTGTAACTTGAATACCTGTCCAAATTTTTTTTTAGTGATAGACAAAATTCAAAGCCCTATAATTATATTTCAACATGTGTCAAAGGATTTTCTTAATTTTGAAGGGTGACGAAGTTACAGCCCCTGAAAATTCCAAAAAAGCCCTATATTTAAATTGATATAACAAGGGTTCTGTTAGGTTTATTTTCAATCAAAAAACGGTATTAGAGAGCTGCTTTTATAGACTTTACAAAAATATGTCGTTTAAATGTATAGGGTTGCCATACGGTACTAAAATTCACCATTATATAAAACTAAATTTTTGCAAAATTTTTAGCCCCACATATCTTCTAAACGGTTCAAGCTACGATCTTGAAATTTTGGGAGAAGTTAGATCCTGAAAAAATAGTAGTAGTCAGTTAACAAAATTTTTTTGTAAAGCCCCCTGTTTAGGAGCTATAAGGGCCCGAAAAATGAAATTATGCTATTTTTAAGCACCTGTAACTTGAATACCTGTCCAATTTTTTTTTTATTAATATACTAAATTTAAAGGTCCAGCATTATATTTTAACATATGTTAAAGGTTTTTCTTAAATTTAAAAGGGGTTCCTTAAATTGAAGAAAGTGTCTCTCAGTTTTACACATTTTTGCTTAGATAATAAAATTCTAATAAAATTCCAAATTTTTGTGTAATTCACAATTTAATTCCTAGAACCTAAAAAATTAGACGATGAAGGGGGGGGGGGGGAGCTGAAGTTAGATTCTTGAGAAATTTGGCAACCTTCCCCATTGAAGGGCTATAACAACTTTTAAATAAAAAATTTACTGTTAGCAGTAAGTTTTATAAGTCAGTAGTAACTATTTCCAAGTAAATATTTCCAAAGTTAAACTCAGCATGTAATACAATATAATTTTGAAAATGTGCTTTTTTAAAAACCCTTGGTTTTTTTTCATCACTTGTTTTTCTTAAATTTCTAGTTTCTAAGTTAAGCCGTTTAGAAGATACGAAAAGTCAAAATTTTTTATAAATTGAGTTTCGAAAAGATGGCTAATTGAAGTAACCATGGCAACCCTATATATTTAAAGCTTATATAAGCATCTGTCATTTACCCAGATTGAAAATATACCTTAAAGGACTCTTTTTATAACAATTTAAATATACAGCTTTTTCGGACTTTGGGGGACTGTAGCTGCATAAAGAGTGGGGCTTTGAAGAAAATCTCTGGAAATTCATTTTTTTCTTTATCTTTCTAAGTCTTTATTTCAAACGGTGTAAAAATTTAACAGACATAAGGACGGACAAAGTTAAAATATGTAAATAAATTTTATTTAAAATTTTTCAAAAATTTGCTAAAAATTTTATGAAAAAATGACACTTTATGTATAGAAGGCCGAATATTAATGTACGTTTGGATGTATCTGATAATGCTTCTATGACTTTTTTTTGGTACTTTCTTATCTTTTCTTCTAGTGATTTTATATTTTTTGGGATCTAAAAATAACATAATATGAATTTGATCAAATCGATAGATATTTATAAATTAAGATAAAAACAAAAACTTTAAAATTTTTAATTTTCTTAAATTATGAAGTTTTTGTGTTTTTTTTTGATTTTTACATCATAGTTTTCTAAAATTAAATCTTTAAAACACAAAATAGGTAAACAAGTAAGTTTGATGAAAGTTTTCACTTTATTGTAATGACTTGTTAAAAACTTATTCAAAAAAATATACAAAAGTTATTTTGATAATTAAATAAATTTGTAATTTATATGATAATTTAAAAATTAAAAACTTATTATAAGATTTGAAAAAAATGTCTTTTATGTTAGGCTTAGAATTTAAGTTTCTTTTATTTTAAAACAATAAATTTAGTGAATTATTGAATTATTTTGAGTTTGTTAATTTTAAAAAAACTTTTTTAAATATTAAAATATTAGTTATCAAGCATATTTCCTTATATACAATATACCTAACATATGTGGTTACAGTTATATATTTTTTTTTGTTTTTTTTTTACCAAGGGAGTGGAGCATACGACTTCTCCTAAGCATCTGTACCTAACTCTTTTTGTACAAGCACCTTACGTAATTGTTATGAAGATTGCTGCTGTTTCACTTTTTTTCACCTCGGTATTTTTTTCGAGGGTTTGTTCTTTGGCAATCCAGTCGCTTTTCTAAGCGCATTCCCCATCCAGCTGTATTTCCATTTACTAATCACTACCTTTATACATTGTTACTTCATAAAATTTCAAAGTTCTTGGATTGATAGTGTATATGGATTGATAAATCTTTGATAGATATATAGTTAGCAGAACTCTATTCGGAAGTAATTGTAGTTTTTGGATAACTTTTTGCGATGGTATCCATGTTGCATTGCTAGACAACAAGACTGGCTTGAAACATGCTTCGAAGATCCTAAGTTTAGTCGGCCAGTTAGTTTGGATTTATATTTTATAGAACGCTTTAATGAAATATATAGTTTCGGGGTATTAATTAATATAAAAATTGTAAAGCTATACCAGTTAAGTGAAAGATCTTAACGTACCTATCTTATTCTGTTAAATTTTTTGAAATATGTAGTAGCATATTTTTCAAATAATTGCCCAATATTACATTAAAGAAAGATACATTCCTTTTAGAAATCAGTTGTATTTGTTAATCAACTTATAGAACAGGACTGATACTAGAATAGGTTCTGCTCTGCTATGGTTCATTAATATAAAATCAAACAATCAATAGCATTTAATCCATTATTAAAAACAAAAAAATAAAAGAATCACACTATAATGAAATAAAATTTATTTAAACACCCTATGATAACTCTAAAATTCAATTCGAATACGTTTTATTATAAGTTATTATATTTTTCGAAAGTTTTAAAATAAATAAAAGCAGACTGTCAAAACGAATTTAATATAATAAAATAATACTTTCATTTATATTTTTAATTTCAAAAAATGTCATTCCAAGCAAAATATTTATATTTTATTAAAATATAAATACTTTTATTATGAAAATTAAATTAAAACTTTAAGTTTTAAGTAGAATTTTTGTTTTGAAAGTTTTATTGAATTAATTAAAAGTAAATTTTCGTTTTTAAATAATTTTGTTTTTTTGTTTTTGAAATTCCAGGTCAAATATTAAAATAAAAAGTTTTATATTTTAAATAGCAGATTGTAATTTGATATTTTCTGAATTTAAACTTAATGTCAAATAATTTCAGAAAACGTCAAATAATAAAACAATATTTCTTTTTAATAAATTATAATTAATTAAATAAATTCCAATTTGTTTAATAGACTTTGCGACGTCGTGTTTTAAAATTTATATAAACTATTTGAAAAATATATATTCTTTGGGGAAGTCACCCCACCCCTTGTTTTTATAATTAAAAATTAAATAAAAGTCAAATCAAATAATGTATTTTTTGGTTTAAGGTTCATCCTTGCATAAATAGTTTTTTATAATTTTAATTTTTTTAATTTTCGAAACTTTATAGCTGTATAATTTTTTATGCTTGATCGATATTTTGAAGTGTGAATAAAACTTAGAGTGAACTTTGTTGAGTGAAGTGAATGTGAAAGATTTTACTCAAAGTTGCTTCTGTCACTCAAACTAATTTTCATAATTAGTATTTATATATAATTAAGTATGTTTTGGAGATATTTTTTTTGTTGTCCTTATTGCACCTTAATCCATCTGTCTTTATTTGGAGCAGTTATTTTTGCTTCCGCCCATGTTTTTCTAGTTCAAGTTATTTTTTCTAATATCATTCGCTCTCGATGTTATTGGGACTGCTTCGTCTTCGGGCTTATGGGTTTCAATCTAGTGCTTCCTTTGCTATAGCTTCTTGCTGCTTCCTAAGTCTTTGATCTATCAGTTTCCACTTTTTTATTTTGATCTTTTGCCCGATCGGTTCTACTTATGTAAGCTTCCATACGTCATTGTTACTTATTGCGTATTCGGTCAGTATATTCTGCATATGATTCTTAGACACTTGTTAATGAAGCCTATAGTTTCTGTGAATGTTGGTCATAACAAACCAGGTTTCACTTCCATATGTTAAGATAGTATTTAAAAGGGTTCTGAATACTCTCTAATTTGTACCCCTGAACATTTGTGTGTTGTCCCATATTGGTTGTAAGCGACCGAACATTGGCAAGTTTTGCAGATATAAATGAGTTTATTTCATTCTATAAAATTATATATGAAAATATTTTATGAAATTCGATAAAAATTAAAGCCACAACGGCCATGAAAATTTCTACTGATTATATTAATTACAAACACATTGGCACATTATTATGTGTTTAAATCACAAAATATGGCTAGACTATTTAACTTAAAAAAGTAGGTAAAAGTTAGATGTATAGTTCAATAATAAATAATAATGTAGTTCAGACTATTTGAAAACCTTCATATGCAATAAAAATATTTACTTTAAATTATTTTTAAAAACTAATAGCCTATCTACAACAAACGCTCTCGTTTCGCTCTCTACTCATAGCTGTCCATCAAACTAAGTTAAATGTATTGAATTATATGAAAGTGTCTACAAGAGACACACCCCTGACGTAGCCATTACACAGCGATTGTAAAACTTGTTTAACTTTTAACTTTTCGCTTTTTCTACATATTCCAATGGCAAATAATTGAACTTTGAAAAATTTCTTTTATTGAAAAATAAAAAAATATCTTGTCAGAATAAAAAATTTAGTGAAATTATTAATTTATTTTCCCTATCTAGGGTTAAATAATATCAGAGCATTATTCAAAATAGCTATAATATAAACCTTAATAATGGAATAAATATAATTTAAGGAATATTTTTTAATTCATGAAATTTGTAAACAGAACGAGCGAAACGAGAGTGTCATTGATAATTTCAGCTATGATAATTATCAATGGCTTAGATAGGCTACAGCTATGATAGTATTTAAATATTTGTTCCCTACATTATTTTAAATTAAATTCATTCAGAACTAGTAATAAAATTTTAAATTGAAAAAAATAGTGGGTATAAAAGAATTTAATTATGTAATTAAATATTGTTGTATTACAAATACAAAAAGTGTAATTTTATAGTAATTAACTGTAATTTAATTCGATATTCTTTTATAGATCGATATCAAATCAATGAATCGTCGATATTCTTTTATAACGAATTAATTCATTATTTTTCTTTATAATTTTACGTAAGGTTAACGTTTGATAATTAATTCTCTACTCTTCTTTATTTATTTTCAACTTAAAAAACCTTTACAAATTATTTAATTTTCGGAAACTTAATAAAAATACAGAATTTCTGTAAAAATACAGAATTTATTTCGAAAAATTTCGGTTTAAAAATTTATGTTAAAAAACATATTTCAAAAAAACATGGAATTTATATCAATTATACTCTACAATATCGATTGATTCAAAAGATGCAAAGTATTTTATTGTAAATTTCCGGAAATTAATTAAATCTCTGATTTTCATTTTAATTCTGGAACAAGTATTTTATGAAGGACATAATACTTTGTATTATTTGTTTCCGCTTCAAATATAACCAAATTTTGTATTCATGTCCTCGTAATTGTATCATTTTCTACTTATCTCCTGTTTTTATTTTTATTTGTCTATCCTTCAAAAAAAAGGACACCAATTTGTATTAATATAATTGTTACATTCCTTTTATTTGTTTTAATTTTTTTTTTTTTTTCATCCTTTTCTGTTTGTTATTTTCTTTTGTATACTGTTTCATTGCCACTTGTTCCTTAAACAATTTCGTTTCCCTAATTGTTTTACAATTTAGTTTATTGAGGAATGAACTTAATTTGATTTAATGAATAAATTTGTATTTGAGTTTTTTGGTCTCAATTTATTTAAATAGAATTTAATAGGGATACTTAAATTCTATTTAACTTAATAGGGATTTTTATTTGGTTTTTTTTTTAAATAAAGTTTTACAGAACATTTAATGTTAGAATTTAGTTTCAATCGCACATGAAGCTATATAAATTTAGCACTTAGATAAATTGATTTAATACTTTTTTGGCAATTTTTCAAGAAGTTCTTAAGCGGTTTGTTTTTTTTAGCTAATACCAGTTTAATTTAAGTCGATGTTACTACAAAAATTTAAAACAAAAACTACACATGCTATAAATGTTAAATTTAAAATGTGTTAAAGTAATTTTTAAAACGATTTTTCTAGGATTATTGTAGTAATTTTTTCCATTTTCTGTAATTCAAAGAAGTACAAACTCCTTCCCAAAATTGGACGTAATTTACTTCCTAAAATTTTTTTTGATTAATTGTAGGATTGACATATGTTACCAAACACCAAGCCTGTAAATTGACTCAACTCCATTTTCAAGGGGCTTCACACACACAAGTTAACCGGTCCAACCATTTCTAATTTAGAGTTAAGTAACGAAAAAATGGTTAAACGGAACTCAACAAAAAATTTTTTGACTTTCCCTTTGCCCAAAGTAGAACTGCGAAAAATTTGACGTAATTTGCTTCCAAAATTTTTTTTTGACAATCTTCGGACCGGTATGGATTGATAAATTCTGGACTGTTAATAGTATCAACAAAATTCTCAAGGAGCATCACGTATATTAAATTTGAAGTCAATTGGTCAAACCGTTTTCATTTTAGAACAAAAAAGTTAAATACTTGCACCACAGCCCCAATTTGGTCAAAATTTTTAGCCAACGATTTCTTTCCTTACCCAAAAACCCCTATATACAAATTTTCATAAGAATCGGCTGAGCAGTTTAGGGGTATATCCGCTATATACAAACAGACAAACAAATAAACAAACAAACAAAAAAACAAACAAACTTTCGCTTTAATATATATAGATTTCTAAATTCTGAAGTGTGATGTACTTAAGCCTTTTTCTAAAACATCAATGATCTTCGAAACATTTTGACAAACAATCAGTTTTAAAATATCTGATTGAAGTGTCAAAAAAATGACGTTTTAGAAAAGTACTTTATTCTAAGCTTTAAATTTGTAAATATTTGCTCTATTACAAAATTTACAGTTATAAGTTTTACAAAATAAAAAAAAAACTAATTGACAGTTAAGACACTGAACCAAAAAAATTAATTAAAAATAAAAATAAAATATTGCAAAGCTCATTTCTTCTACAGTTAATTACATCTTTGAAATATGAGAAATTTAATTTTACTTAATTATCTTTGATTTCATTTATATTAAAAGTACATCTAATCACCTACACACATTAAATAGTTAAAAATTAGCTATTTGAAGTTACTTAATTTTTAGTAGATGTGAAAAAAAAACTCGTGGATATTTTTGAAAGATAAAAATTCAATTTAAAATAACTTTGCGTTATTTGTTGGGCATGTTTCGGATACAAGTATACCTAGATTTAATTTTAAATAACATCAAACGCAACTAAATAAAAATAATTTGTTTTCAAATATTTTGCCCACGTGCGTGCAATTATATCCAATTAAAAATAATTAAATAACTATTAATAGTTTTTTGGATTTTCTTAAACAAACCAAAACTTTTGCATTTAATAGGGACTTTTTTTTACACTGATCTGAAAACGAATTATCAATTTTCTTATTATTCACATTTAAGACTAGTGTGTGCCTCTCAAGGAAATAAGAGGTTGATTGGAACAAGATGAAAAGTTATGGAATTTCAAATTTTTTTTTTTTTTTTTTACAAGAAATGGAAAGCTCGAAAGTCACTAATTGGAACGGTACGGTGTTCCTTGCGGTAGTTAGCGACCATAACACATAAAAACCACACCCATTGGAACCAAACTAAACATGCCATACAAATTCACAGTTTGGTTACAGGGATGGTAATATGGAAGGATTTTGGTTTTATGGTAGAGGTTATTAGGGACTTATGGAGTATGGCAGATGGGGAAAATTGGATGGGATATTTAAAAGAAAGATGTCAATGTTTTTTTTAAATTTGGCTAATCGTAAGTATATACATTATCAACTTTGGGAAACACATTTGCTGGAATATGGTTCCATAAACGCATGACAAACACATTCCATAAGTCGTGCTACGTCATCTGTCTAGCTCAACTGTGTATCGATGAGCATCTGTTACCCTCCTGGTTTCTCGTTGGCATAAGTTGTTTAATTTCTTTAGAACAGGAGTTAGTCCCTACAAGACATTTATAAAAAAAGGTCAGTAACCTAACTGTACGACCAAGTTGGACTCTATAATAAACCTTAAAACATATGTAGAAGATAAAGTTCAAAGTTGATGCAGGATATCTTTTATCATTTAACGTCAAAATTTTTTAAATTCTTAGAAAATATTTATTCTACTTAAAGATCTTTCAAACTGGGGTTTATTTAGTTTTTAATATCATAATATATCAAATAACTCAATTCTGTTTTTGGATTTTTCCCATCTTTTACAAATTCAACAATAAATTTGAACTTTTGTAACATTTAACATTTAACCAGAACTTTTCTTTAAGAATTTTTTATAAGAAAAAACAACTTTTATTTTACAACAGGTAGGTATCGTTAAGTATAAAATAAGTTTAAACATAATAACATTATGTTAACACCTATGTTAAAATCTCAATCAATCTGAAAATTTCCGTTCCTTTTTGATTTTCGGAGAAAAAGATTTAAAAATTTTGATTTTTATAGGCCTTTTATTTCTTTTTAATGTTTCAACTAAATATTACGACCTAAATACCATATTCTTATCTTTCTTTAATAATTGTAGAACGGAGCCTATATTACATATGTATATATATGTTTTGGATAATATTATATGCAAATTGAAATTTTTAGCACGAGTATTTTGAATCTTTTGTCAGGTTTCACCACCATTCCATAAAATTAAATTTGAAATAAAAATAAATATATCCCCTAAAAATGGAAAATGAAATCAATTTCAATATATCATTTCATTGATTATTTAGATTGATAAAATTTACAGGGTGTTGAAAAATATTACTAGCGAAACTTTAAACAATAAGAGAAATTGAAACGAGGTTTAATTAAACCATGCTGGTCCTGTTCACATGACCGTAATTTAAAGTAGCACTTTAGCGCAATTTGCTGCAAGCTATATTGTACGAGTTAATTAAATTTAAGAAGAATATTAACATCTTTCTCCTCAATATTCCTCTAAATTTCCTCTTAATCTAATCCCCAAATAACCTCACCACAATACTAAAATCTTTTTATATTCCATTCCTGTAACCAAACTGTCTATTTGTATCACAGGTTCCTTCCTAAAGTTTGATTCAAAAAGGGGTCTGGTAAGTGTGCGTTAAAGTCGCACACTACCCAACGAAATACCTCATAGTTTCAATGGGTGGCTTTGGAGTGTTTCATTCCATCATAAAAAAAAAATGTAGGTTTCATTTTAGATTTATTTCGCAGCTTTCAGAAACAGCATCATTTCGCTTGGATAGTTGACTTCAAGGCATAAAAGAGTTATTTTTTTGGCCATAGTCAGGACTGAATATGGGTATGTTAAAAAATTAGCAAAAATTTGGTCTTGGAGAAAACCCATGGAAAACATTGTAAAAAACATACTTGCAATTACGTTGATCTGATTCGTGCTTATAAGCCCTTTATAAATTAATTATGTGCTGTTAACTGGATTATTAAAATAATTTCCGATCAAAGGCACCCTATAATTTCGTTGTATAGAATATGGTGTGCATAATTTAATAATATTAATCAAATATATTAGCATTATTATTATTATTGTTATCGTCATTATTATTATTATATTTTTATTATATTACCAATATAGTCTTTTCTATTTCGTTTATTTTTTATTTTTTAAAAAGGCATTTGGGAACTACACATATGCACATATAGACATATCTACATAATATTTAATATTGGATGATTATTCATAAAGAATTGAATATGAAATAATAACTAAACCGCCACAGCCATATGTGTTTGAATTTATATCAGTTTCATGTCAATATCAATTTTTTTTCTCCATTTAAATACTTTTTTATAAAAATCTGTCGGTCAATCCAGCTAGGTGTTTACAAAACTTGTACATCGATTGAAATAAAGCAATGGAATTAGCATAAAAGGTATTGCAAACAAGAAATTGAACAACTATTTCTTGTAGCCTTAACTATTTCTAAGCTACATACCTTCCAAATGCGAAAATGTAAAATAAATATATGGGGTTGCCATACGGTATATTTTTTTTTACCGTTAAGCGAAACTCAATTTTTACAAAATTTTAGATCTCTTGCATCTAGTAAACGGTTTAAGTTAGAATCTTGAAATTTTAAGAGGAGTGCAATCTTTAGAATTAATGAGAGAGTAAAGATAATACTATAGTGTCCCAAAGCGCTCAAAACGCGGGCGATTTTCACACTGAAATTATTAATAATTTATAGCTCGCGGCTTATTATTTGTTTATAATTTATAAATATAAACAAATAAAAAGCCGCGACCTACAATTTTGCGAACGAATAAGTCTGTTGATATATATAATTTTTATGTCGTTCGCCGATTAAGTGTTGCCAGGTGTTCAAAATTGAAAATTTTTAAATGTGTGTATTTTGAATGCGTGTATGTGTGTGTATAGTTAAATTTTCGAGGCAATATATATAAATTAAAGTCAGGCTTATATAAAGCATAAAGCTAACCCAATGTGATATGAATGAGTCATCTCAAAACTAAGCTTGCAACATTTTTTAATTTTGGAAAAGTACGTTTTAAAAACCCCTTGTTTTTTTTCATTACTTGTTTTTATATTTCTTTCTATTTCAGTCTTAATTTTTTATATTAAATTTTTTTTTTTCAGTCTTTCTTTGACTTTGCTTCGTACTTAATGTTTATTTATATTCAAATATTTTGGAATTCATCACTTTCTTCTAAAGAATGAAGTGAAAATGAAAATGAGAGTGTCATAAAAGTTTTTTTTTTGTAGGCCAAAAAAATATTTTTAGGCAAAAACGAGGAAGAGTGTAGTAGAGTAGACTGTGTCAACTCTGGGATACCCGTATGACCGTTATATAAACATTATATCATTATTATTTTAAACATTAATTGCTTTTGGCAACATTTCAAACATACCAGCTTTATTAGGTGAAATATAATGCTCATATAAAAGAAGGAGTTGTATGGCAGCTACTCGAACCCTTTGCAGTAGACCAACCAAATTTTGCAGTAACTTTGGCCATTACACTAAACTATTTTTGGCAAAATTTCAGACACCTAACTTCAATAGGTATAGAGTAATGCTCATATAAAATAAGAAGTTGTATGGCAGCTACTCGAACTCACTGCAACAGACCAACCAAATTTTGCAGATACTTTGGCCATAAAACTAAACTACTTTTGCCAAAATTTCAGACACGTAACTGTAATAGGTACAGAGAAATACTCATATAAAATAAGAAGTTGTATGGCAGCTACCCGAACCCATGGACCAAAATGGTTGGATTTAAATAGCGATGACGGCTATTGCAAAAAAAGGAATTTGCGAAAATTTCAAGATCCTAGCTCCTTTAGTTTTTGAGTTATCGTGCGGACGGACGGACGGACGGACGGACGGACGGACGGACGGACGGACAGACGGACGGACATACATAGCTAAATCGATTTTTTTTTCGATTCTGATCCGATCCATACACTTGAGTCTATATCTACCCCCCCTCCTTCTCTGCGTTACAAACGTAATGGCAAATTTATTATACCCTTTGACTATATAGTCATACGGGTATAAAAAGCGTCTTGTGGGGAAGAAAATATGACGAAAAAAAAAATTATTATTGATTTTCGAACTTTTAGGGAAACTGTTCGAAATATTGGTAATAAAATGGTAACTATGGTGCTGTGTTAAACGAAATCGGTTATTTATTTAAAAAGGAATATAAAAGACTTTTTTAAATTTGTAAATGGAATTAAATTACAATTTATTTATTTTTAAATGGTTTTCTCTTTTCTATATTTTGACTAAAATTTGTATAACTTCAAAGGGATTCTGGGTTATGGTTTAATTTTTAAAGATACCAAGGCTTACTTCATTTGTTCCCCATTTTTGGTTTAATGGTTTATGTTTTGGAAGGTTATCAGTTTTTTCTATGACAAAGTATTAAATTTGGTTCAAATGGAGTTCTGAAGATGAGTTGAAATTAAATTTATAAAGATATCTTTCCGTAGTAAATTCTAAAAACTTTAAGTAGTCGCAAATTAAGAACTTTTTAGTTTTCTAAAATTACTGTTTAAAATCAATTTTAAATTAGAAGAGGATATTCGATTGGAAATATGTACATATATAGTAATTTAAATAATATAAAATAAAATAAAATTTGAAAAATTTGTTAAATAGCAACCGTTGGTAGTCTCCTTGTATATAAAGCTTCTACACAGTTAACTGAAAGCAGCCAACTAAACTCTAGATTTTAATAATATTTACAACTTACAAGTACAATAGCTAAGTTAATAAATCTCTTATAATAATCATTGATTCAATATAATTTTTTTAAATGGTTGCTATAGTTACCCTATATTTGTTAAATATTCGTATAATCATGCGAAATTTAAAACACATTAAATTGGAAATATTTTTATTTCAATTTTTAGTTTATTTATTATTTTTACAATATTTTTACATATGAAGTTAATAAATTTTTAAAAATAATGTATGTTATATCTAATATCGATCCAATATTCAACAAGAATCAAGAAATACAAATTATACTATTTGCTTTTTTAGCACAGACAGAGTAGGTTTTTTTTATCGTAATATAAAAATAAATAAATAACAATGATAATAGTAATAAAAATAATTTAGAGTTTAGACTATAATAAAATAAATAGAGCAAATTGATGAAATCAAAAAATTTTTACGGTATGACCTGAATTTGAATAGCGTAAATCACATTTTAAATAGGAAACTACTTTATGCTGTTTTAATGTAAGTTATAAAACTTTATTATAACTTAATTTATTATATAAAAAAAGTTTCAAAATGTTTTTTATGTAAAACTCTTCCTGGTGGTTTTGATTATATTTCATTTGGCTTTATTTCAGAGCCCTTCTTTTTTTAGAAATTATTTTTAAACAAGAAGCGAGAAAAACATTAACCTTAAATGTTTACAATGGCATTGTAGCGCTTAAGAAGGTAGCCGCCTACGTAAAGCGTATTGAGTATAGTTTGTTTCTGGAATTGGTAAGCGACGGATATTTCAATTTACGGGTTGTCAATATTCTAACTAACGGCGTTTATAAACATTTTTTTATTAAAGTTAAACATTTAAAATAAAAAATTTAGATTTTTTAGAATAAAATTAAAAAAATAAATGACAAAATGGTTTCAAACAATTACCCCATATCATTTGACATGTGAACACACCCATATCATCAAAATTGTGTACGTACACTAGCAATATATAAATGTATATTATAAATATTTTATTTTGTTATGGTGTCCCTTAAAATTTTTATCTTCAGTCAATTTCAGAAAAAGCATGCCTTCCAAAACATGTTCTCTTTAAAACCTCTATCAACAATAAACACTACTTAATGATGTCATTTGAAAAACCCATCATAAAGATTTTTTCTTTTTTAAGACAGAGGTTATTAATCTATGGTTGTTGGGCCAATTTATTTACCGTACCTAAAAGAATTTCATTTCCGAGGTAAATTTATATTATGAGGTATTGTTATGAGGTATATTATAATTGCTTTCGACTTTAACTGTTTTTTGCGAATCACAGATCTCAATTTGAGATTTTGTTGAATTAGATGACAGATGTTCATTTGATGATTTAGATACATGTTCATAAAGTTTATATTGACTGCGATGAAATCAATTTCAATCCAAAGTTTTTAAATTTTTGATACTTATACCTAAAGGCATTAGAAAGGCCCTCCAATACAAAAAAGGTTGCTATTGCCTGTCATACGTCTACATAACGTATAGGATATATTAAAAAATAAAAATAATGATGTCCTATTAAAGGCACAAAAAATCATATGTCCTCTCCTATCTAAAGCCTTTTAAAAGCTAATGGTAAGAAGATAAAAAAAATTCTCTATATTTGGGAAAAAAATATTTTTAAGGGTAACTTACGAATATATTTATGGTAAATTTTATTAAATTTTGTGGTATAAAAACTATTTGGTTAGAAAAGTAGCAATATTATATACATATTATTATTATTACATACGCACAAATAAATTTAACTTTAAATGAGGATCTGGAAACTATATGGATTTTATTATGACAATATTGAGTGGGTGAAATTTTCAAAAATTTAAAGATTATATAATTATAAAGATATTTAAATATATGAATGTGACCGGCTTTTAATGAAATTTATTTTATACCAAATTGGTGAATTTTATTTATTTATTAATAAACTGTCCCTTACCTCATACAAAGTGAGGAAAGTGAACTTTTTGTGAGTTTAGGAGTTTCTACGACTCATTGTTATTTATTAGCCCCAGTTATTTCGAGTATTATTGCAAAGTTGTTGCATATCTTTTTTAAGAATTTTATTTTAAAAAAATGTGAAATAGATTTTCTAGCAGTTCTTTTACACATACTTCTTTATAGAATACTTTAATTACAGATCTGGGTAATATAATTATTATTTAGCAATTGTTTTTATAAGTTGTTTTAAAGTTCTATTCTCCAGTTCAAAGCCTTTAAGATTAAATCTTCTTATTAACTCATACGTACACATAAAGTATCTTTTACACTAATCTGCAGAACTAAAATTGTGAGTCAATCAGGAGTAAGTAGCAAAAAATACTTTAAGAAACTCATAATTGGAACGGCAAATAAGCAACAAAATACTATCTAACTATAAAAATTTAATTGAATGCAAAACAAACTTAATTTGAAGTCGTAAATATTATAAAATTTAATAATAATAACAAATATTTGAATATTAAATTTTAGGGTAACATTATGATTTGTAAAATATAGCTATTTATATTTTAATAAATGTTTCGGGAAATTCAGTTTAATTTTTATTTTATTGAATAAATAAATTTAAATTAAATTTTTAAAATTATAAAAACCCTTTTAAGCTTCGTATCTGCAAGAGCAGGGTTAACTTGGTTTAAAAAATAAATAACATATTTCTAACGGTAGTAGATGTTAACATTACATGAATTTAAATAACGTGGAAGTAGTTAATATCGACCAAGTTGGAAAAAAATTTCCTTCGAATCAAAGGGATCTAAATGGGAATTAACTCCATGTTACATCACATTTTAAATTAATGGGTGGAAATATACACGGTTTCCTGAAATAAAGTCAAATGAAATGAAGACAATTGATTTTATTTAATTGTCATATTTTAAAGTCAAAAAACGAATTTTTAAATTTTGATTTGGAGTTGGATTCAAAATCAATATTGGCGCCTTTTGCAGAATATTTGTATATATGTAAATTTTAGATTCTGAATTCGGAGGGATTATTTTATGCGAAGTATCATACAATTCTTTATATTTTAGTTTTGGGTGCGAAATTTAGCTTCAATAATTAAAATAGCGGCGGTTCCGGCGGCAGTCCCACATGTTAAAATTATTGAAACTACATTTTGCATTCAGCACTAAAATCAAAAGAATGGTATGATGTTAAATTGAAATAATGCAAAAAAGTGCTTTTTGACTTTCTTTCATTTGGTTTTATTTCAAGGAAACTTAAAATGTATTAAAATGTCAAAGCTTGTAATTCTGATTTCAGCATTATAATTATTTTTTAATAATTAAAAGCTCAAGAAAAACGAAAAGCATAAATATGTAGTATATGACCATTCTTTTTTACTTTTTCAACTTTATTTAAGTTCATACTTTCCTATTTTAATTTGAAATATCAAATTTAATTTACTATTAGAAGGGTAATTGAATAATTTTAATTTAAGTTTAAATACAAAATAGTTAAGTATGATGTATTAATATTGGTTAAACAGTTTAAGTTCTAAAAGTCTCCTTCAATTTAACATCTATGTTGTAATTAAAAATTTTTCCTCATTATTTTCCACATGGTATTTTATTTCTGAATTTGAAATGTTATTTTTTCACACAATTGAAACTTATTTTAAGGTCTTTTAGAGTTGATTTGTAAATAATAAATATTAATATTAAATATTTAATTTATAAAATTTTAAGTTTTATACAATTGGAAATTGTGTAATTAATATTTTATTTGTATTTGAAACGGAGGATTTAAAAACCCAAAATAGAATTTATAATTTTTTATGAACCCTTACTAGTAAAAATGAAGTAAGAGCTTGTGTTCAAAATCATAAATAGCTGAAATTTCATTTTTTATTCAATAATGAGCTGAGGCGGAATTCAAAACTTTTTCTATAGATTTAACATATTTTAATTTCCAACTGAAGATTTAAGTATTCAAATTAAAATAAATACTCTCATTTAAAATATAAGTCTTTTAAAGTTTTTGAAGAAAAACTGTAACTCTAGCTTAATAGAAATTAGTTTTTCATAGGATATATGTAGCAGTTTTGTAAAAATACGGACAGATGGAAGGCTGATGCATAAACAGAGTGTAAAAAGAAATTCTTCATAAATGTTTTAAAGAATGATGTTTAAATAATTGTAGGTCCTTCAGAAAAAAATATTTTATAATATTAAAGGGTAAATTTTAGATTGGGGTTGTATAAAGAAAAATATACATAATGACTCCCACGGTAGATATATCTATTAGAATGAACTGCATATAATTTATTCTATTTACCTGTGATTAAACATAAAAATCATATTTAATAGCCTCAAGCCTTAACCACTCAAGTTGCAGTGAGATCAAACGATCACCACACCGAAACCACGCCGAAAATAACTAATCAATATAGTACCGACGAGGAACAACTAGCAAAAGACACAGAGTGGATAAGGAATAAAAGGAGTACTAAAAAGCGAAAAATGAAAGAAACACCCTCGCCTCCAACTCCAATTAAAATAAAGAATAAAAGTAATAATACTAACAGTGGTAATAATGATAATAATAATAAAGAAAACTTGTCACAACAGACAAAAAAAGAAAAAACACCTCCACCTATCATCCTAGATGAATTTGGGTCGTATGAGGTCCTTTATCACACATTAACAACAAAAGTTTCAGAAAAAAACTTTCAAATTAAGTTGATTAATAATACAACAGCTAAAATTAATACAACTGATTCAGACTGCTACAGAAAAATAATCGACATCTTAAGTCAAAATGAGTTTAAGTTCCACACGTATGAAAATAAACAAACTAGACCTATAAGAGTCATGGTAAAGAATCTGCATCATTCGTGTAATTCTGACAAAATAAAAGAGTATTTAATAGAGAAAAATTTCTTTATAATCTCAGTTAACAACAAACTATCATGGAAAGATAAAAGGCCATTGAATATGTTTACATTAACTTTCGACAATAAAGAGAACATTGAAAAAATCTATAAAATTACTACTATACTTGGAAGTAAAGTAGAGATTGTACCAATAAAGGGAATTAAATTAATTCCTCAATGTAAGAATTGTCAAGGATTTGGACACACTCAAAGATATTGTCGTAAAGAATCAAGATGTGTCAAATGCACCGGTAAACACTTAACGAAAGATTGCAATAAAGACAATAAACAAACTGCTAAATGTGTCAATTGTGGTGAAGGACATCCTGCCAACTATAGAGGTTGTCTTGTTGCTAAACAACTACAAAAAATTAAAAACAAAAAAACTGGACACCCTGTTCAAAATAAAAAATCTACAAGCAGCGTAGCTGTACAAAAAGAAGATAAAAATACAAAAGTAAAAATACAAAATAAACCTAGTTATTCTTCTGTTGCTGCATCAGGAGCTGAACTACAAAATACTAGTAATGATAAACAAAATAAAAAGGATGAAAACGATATAAACAAAAATCTTCAACTTCTTATTAACCTTCAGTCTGTGCATTGGGGTCAAAAAGACCCCAATGCAGAAAAAAAGGCGAAAAAATTAATTTTCTGTCAGGTTATTACCATAGGCAGCTAAGAAAGCCTTCATTGGTATTTAACACATACTTTATAACAAAAATTTCAGAAAAAGTGTTATGTATAACTTAGTTATGACAATAATTCTACAGCCAAGCACATTTTGGTGCATTGGGGTCAATTTGACCCCAAATTTTTTCATACGTATTAGTACAAATCATCTATGTACATAAGATAAAATCGTTATTTTGAATTTTAAAAATCACAGTTTCGGGGATTTCCCATTTTGAAGGGAATTTTTAAAAATTAGTATAAATAAAGAGATATTCATAAATTGAAATTAGTATTTTTTCAAGTGTTCTCTAAGAAGGTTAGCTGTAGTAAAAAAAAACTGTACGAAAAAACTATTATACCCTAATGTAATGGCTCAAAAAAAACTAAATAGCCAGGATATTGGATTTCTACTTGAAAACAATAGCAGCAGCTCAGATGAAGAAGAATTTTCCATTTATAACATTGATGGGGACTTTTCTGATTATGATGATATTGACCAGCATGATATGGATAATTATGACTATGAAATGGAAAATGTGGAAGATACCGAACTTGATGAGGGGGAAGAAGAAATAGGTATAGAATCTGATAAACAGCCGGAAATGAATGAAGAAGGAATTTGGTATTGCGCCCAGAACAAAAATTACGAAAGAAAATGGAGCGCAAATCCACCAAAAGTAACTCGAGTACCCGATTTTCAAATTCTAAGAGAAAAACAAGGAATTACTGTTCAAGCATCTCAGAATATAAACACTCCCCTAAGTGCTTTCAAAAGACTCATTCCAGAAACATTGATAAATGTTATAGTTTTGGAAACGAATAGAAAAGCTCGAAATTTTTACGCTACGGCTAGTAGCAGTTCACGTGTTTGGTATGACACAAACTCAGTTGAAATTTATGCTTTGGTAAGCATACTCATATATGCTGGCGCTCATAAAAACTGGGACGAAAGATTAGATGAATTATTCAATACAGATAACCGTCCTTTTTATCGAGCTGTGATGTCATTGCAAAGAATGCAGCAACTTTTACGATTTTTACGATTTGACAACCATCAAACTAGAGTTGAACGTTTGAAGGAAGATAAGTTAGCTGCATTTGGTGATATCTGGAAAATGTTTTTGTCAAATATTAAAGAATCTTATAAGCCATCTTCTCATATAACTGTAGATGAACAATTAGTATTAACACGTGGTCGATGTTCATTTAGGCAATATATACCGTCCAAACCAGGAAAGTACGGGATTAAAATCTTTTGGATGTGCGACGCTCAAAACTCGTATCCTTTGACGGCAGAAATTTATGTTGGAAAACAACCAGGCGCCCCACGCTCTGTTGATTACTCGTTGAATTTGGTTCATAAGCTATCTGCTCCATATATTAATAAAGGACGAACTATAACAATGGATAACTTTTTCACAAGTTGTAAATTAGCAGAGCAGATGTTGCAAAAAAACACAACAATAATAGGAACAATTCGATCAAACAAGCCTGATTTACCAAAAGAATTTACTAGCATGCAAGAAATCAAGAAGAGAGAAGTAAATTCTTCAAAATTTTGCTACGACAATTATCTCACTTTAGTGAGTTATGTTCCGAAGCCACAGAAAAATGTACTACTGCTATCAACCTTACACAATGATGATGCTGTTGACCCCTATTCGAAAAAGCCTAGCATTATATTGGACTATAATAAAACCAAGGGAGGTGTTGATACACTCGACAAATTAGTTCGTAGTTATACCTGCAAAAGAAAAACTGCACGATGGCCAATGGTTTTATTTTTCAACATGATTGATATAGCAGGTATAGCGGCTTATATTCTGTATTATCATGCCAATCCACAACTAAATATAAAACAGAAAAGTTTCAGACGTAAAGCATTCTTGAAACAATTGGCAATGGAATTAGCTAAAGAACAGATATTGCAAAGATTGTCGAATCCAAGAGCCATGAAAAAAAATGTGAAGACTGCTATCCAACAAATAGGATATAAAATTATAAGAAATGACGAAAACACAGCACCAAATAAGTGTGTCAGCAAGCGATTAAGATGTCATATTTGTCCTCGATCTGCTGATAAAAAAACAGCAACACGGTGCCATGTTTGTAATAAATCATGTTGCTCGAATCATTTCAAAACCATATGTATAAACTGTTTGGACGATATGGATTCATCCGAGAAAGAAAATGAAGATGTTTTTTTTGATGATGCTTCAGATTAATTTAATTTTAAAGTACTGTGAATAACTTTTGAGTTCCAAATTTTTTTAATGTGTTATATAATTTTGAATAAAGATATAATTTATAAACTAAAAACAAATATTATTTAAAAAAAAATACATAAAAAAGGAATAAATTATGAAAAAATATATTTGGGGTCAGTTTGACCCCAATGAACAGACTACGGAAAATTTTCAATGCACAGACTGAAGGTTAAAGAAATAGCTAACTTATCCGAAAGAGTTAAAAAACTTGAAAGTAGAAATATAAAATCTGCTTCTAAATCTAAAAAAAAATAAGTGAAATGGCTAACATATTAAAAATAATGACATGGAATGCAAACGGATTACTTAAACACAAAAATGAACTGGAAGCAGTCCTTGATATAAATAATATTGACGTGTGTTTAATATCAGAAACGCATTTTACAAAGCAATCCTTTATTAAACTTAAAGGATATAAAGTTTACCACACAATACATCCAGAAAATGCAGCAAAGGGTGGAAGTGCAGTAATAGTTAAAGAAAATATCTCCCACTACGAAGAAAACAAATTCTGTTCGGAAGATATACAGGCGACAGCAGTTAGTGTTAAAACCAAAAATTATAGTATCTTAGTAACTAGCTTATATAGTCCTCCAAAACATAATATCAAGTCAGAAAGGTATGAAGAATTCTTCAATAATATTGGAAAACGATTTATCATTGGTGGTGATTTCAATGCAAAGCACACCCACTGGGGATCGAGACTTGTTACAACGAAAGGTAGAGAGTTGTTAAAAGCTGTTCAGAAATATGGATGTGAGACTATCTCAACAGGCAAACCTACGTACTGTCCTACAGATCCAAATAAGATTCCTGACCTAATAGACTTTTTTGTCATTAAAAATATATCCAGTAATTATATACAGATTGAAGAAAACTTTGAGCTCAATTCAGATCACGTTCCGATTATATTGTTACTTAGCGAACACATTATCTCTAAACCAACTAATCCCAGCCTGGTTAATAAAAAAACTGATTGGGCATGCTTTAAAAAAACATTAGAAGACCGAATTGATTTAAATATACCACTGAGAAATGAGGAGCAACTGGACTTTGAGGTAGAAAAGCTAATCAATGATATCCAGTTATCAGCATGGAAAAGTACACCATTAATAACAAGAAAATTGAAAGGTAATAATTATCCCAAAGAAATATTAGAGCTAGTTTCTAAAAAAAGAAAAATGAGAAAGAAATGGCAACAGACCAGAGCACCACAATATAAAACCAAATTAAATAATCTTACAGCTCAGTTGAGACATGAAATTAAACAATTAAAGAACGACACAATGAGTGAATTTCTGCAGAACCTAAATAACGATTCTAGTACTGAATACTCTCTTTGGAAAGCTACCAAGAATTTTAAAAGACCAATCACACAAACGCCTCCAATAAAAAATGGTGATGGTAGTTGGTCCAAAAATAACAGACAAAAAGCATTTACTTTTGCTGATCACCTAGAAAACACTTTCCAACCTAATTCTACAGAAAACCTTGAATTACTTCCAGAGGTTTTATGGCAGGAAAACAATAATATTCCATCTGTTACATTGGCTGAAGTTAGAAATGAAATATTAACAAATATAAAACCAAAAAAAGCTCCTGGGTTCGATCTAATAACCGGTCAAATTTTGAAAGAACTTCCTGAAAAAGCACTAATAATATTAACTTACCTGATTAATGCATCGTTTCGAATGCACTATGTGCCACAGCTATGGAAAATAGCTGAAGTCATAATGATACCCAAACCTGGAAAACCGCCACATGAAGTTGCATCGTATCGACCGATTTCATTATTACCGGTAATGTCAAAATTATTCGAAAAACTTCTCCTAAAAAGGCTAAATCCAATCATTGAAGAAAAACAACTGATCCCGAATCACCAGTTCGGCTTCCGAAATCAACACTCAACTATTGACCAGGTACACCGCATTGTCAATGTCATTGAAAATACTTTAGAAGAAAAGAAAGTTTGTTCTGCATTATTTTTAGATGTTGCACAGGCTTTTGATAAAGTTTGGCAAGAAGGGCTAAAGCATAAGTTAAATTTATTTCTTCCGAGCCAATATGCAAAAATATTACAGTCATATTTAACAGAACGATATTTCAGAGTCAAACAGGAAGATACTTACTCTGAATTGAAGGAAATCCGGGCAGGTGTACCACAAGGTAGTGTATTGGGACCAATCCTTTACCTCCTATACACAAGTGATCTGCCGATATTTGAGGAAAACATTATTGCAACATTTGCTGATGACACTGCAATATTGGCTATTGGAAATAATAGTACTGAAGCAACAACCAAACTACAGGCAGCTATCACCGAGGTGCAAAGCTGGACTGATAAATGGCGCATTAAACTAAATGAAACAAAATCTGTACATGTTGATTTTACAAATAAACGTACAATTCATAAACCAGTGTATATCAATGAAAAGATAGTTCGGTTCGAAAATACAGCTAAATATCTTGGTATGACCTTAGACGCAAAGCTGAAGTGGAAACCTCATGTGAAAAAAAAGCAAGAAGAACTAAACTTAAAGTACCGAAAAATGTACTGGCTTTTAGGCCGAAATTCTACCCTGTCAACATACAACAAGCTTCTGTTGTATCAACAAGTCCTGAAACCAATATGGACGTATGGTATACAACTTTGGGGTTGTACCAGTCAAAATAACAGAAAAATTATACAAAGATTCCAAAATAAAGTACTTCGAGGCATAGTCGACGCACCATGGTATATACGAAATATCAATCTACACAAGGACTTAGAAGTAGAAATGATAGATAACGTCATCAAAAAGTATGCACAAAGTCACCAAAAACGACTAGAACAACACATCAATGTCGAGGCTCTTCAACTCCTAGATAATGATGGTATAACTAGAAGGTTAAAACGAATAAAACCGTTTGAACTTTTGTAAAAATTGATATTTCATAATTATAAACGAAAAGCAATTATCATAGGATAAATACTTTGTAAACTTTTAAACGTAGCAAATTAGTATGATAAAATCAAATAACTTATTAGTGTTAATTTACTAGATTGTTATATAATAAATACACCAATTGGTGCTTTTATAAAAAAAAAAAAAAAAAAAAAAAAAATATTTAATAGCTGAAAATGATAAAATAAATTGTATACTTGTGGTTAAATAGGTGTAAAAATATGATAAACAAGTTATTACTCAATACTCAAGAGTTATTTTAAGAACTAATACTTGAAACAGACAACTTATACAACTGGAAAATGAAATAAATAACAGAAAAAAGTGGTTAAGTTTAAAGGATTAAAGACTCTTCTATTTAACCTCAATGAACGTACTTGTAAAATTCTACATAGATATCATTAGAGAAGCTTATTTTTTTTTTTTTTTTTTTTTTTTTTTTTTCCTTATTACTCCTCTTGGGAGCATAGGATATCTCCTAGGCATCTCCATCTGACTCTATTCGGAGCAGTTATCTTTGCTTCCTCCCATGTTTTCTTAATTGAGGTTAGTTCTTCCGAAATCGTTCGCCTCCAGGTGTTATTAGGGCGGCCTCGTCTTCGGGTTCCTTGTGGGTTCCATTCTAGTGCTTCCCTTGCTATGCTATCTTGCGGTTTTCTCAGTGTGTGCCCTATCCATTTCCACTTTTTCCTTTTGATCTCTTGCCCAATTGGTTCTGCTTTGGCAAGTTTCCATAGGTCCTGGTTACTTATTATGTTCGGCCAGTATATTCTGCATATTATCCTTAGACATTTGTTAATGAAAACCTGTAGCTTCTATGTGATGTTGTTCGTAACTAACCAGGTTTCACTTCCATATGTTAAGGTGGTCTTTACGCAGGTTCCAAATATCCTTAATTTTGTCCCCCTGGACATTTGTGCGCTTTTCCATACACAACGGAAACGGCTGCCATACACAACAACACAAGAGAGCTACATAAAATCGTAAACCAGCTCACTGGCAGAAGAAACAACAAAAATCACCCAATCAAGGATCAAAATGGTGAACTAATAACATGTCCCGAAGAACAAACCCGAATATGGAGACAACACTTTGCAGAAACCAGTAATAACAACGGCCCCAACCTAGAAGAAACCAGACCAGAAAACCGCACAAATAATAACAACTACAACATCAGAATAAATAAACCATCCAAAGCAGAGATCAAAGAGGCAATAAGAAAGCTAAAAATAAACAAAGCAACAGGCGAAGATGGTTTCCCAGCAGAAATTATAAAAAATAGATCCAGAAACATCAGCCGAGCTTTTAGAACCTCACATCACAACAGCATGGGATGAGGGCAGACTACCGGCCACATGGAAAAATGGAATAATAATCAAACTTCCAAAGAAAGGTGATCTGACCAAGTGCGACAACTGAAGAGGCATAACAGTGCTAAACACAATCTACAAAATTATGGCAACAATAAACAAACAAGGCTGCAGGAGAAACTTGAGAACCAAATAAGAGATGAACAAGCAGGTTTTCGTCCCCATAGAAGTTGCATAGACCAGGTTAATACGCTCAGAATCATCGTTGAACAATCAATAGAATGGCGAGCCCCATTATACCTGGTTTTCATCGATTTCAAGAAAGCGTTCGATTGTATAAGCAGAAAAGCCATATGGAAAGGACTTAGAAACCGAAATGTGCCGAAAAAAATAATAGAAATAATACAGAACATGTATGAAGAAACACAACTCTCAGTACTCCACAATTGTAATACCAGCGAACCATTCATCACCAACATAGGAGTAAAACAGGGTTGTCCACTGTCACCAATCCTCTTCACAGTAGTGCTAGATGACATAATGAAAGAGATTAGTACTGAAAGAACTGGATTAACATGGAATCTCTTCAGGCAATTAGAAGATCTGGACTATGCCGATGACATCTGCCTGCTATCGCACACAATAAATAATATGCAAGCTAAAATAGACCATCTAGCAACATTAGCTCGAAGTGTGGGCCTGGAAATAAATATCGAAAAAACGAAAGCGATGGCCATTAACATCAACAACCCACGCCGTCCGGTGATAAACAACACACCAATCGACTATGTAGATAATTTCCACTACCTAGGCTGCATCATAAATAACAGCGGTAACATAAACGCCGACATCGAAAGCAGGATCAAAAAGGCCAGGGCAATGTTCGGTCGCCTGCAGCCAGTATGGAAAAGCGCACAAAGAGAAGCTTATTAACCTAAACTAATTAAAAATCGCAGAAGCTTTAAAGAAAGGACATTTTCAAATTAAGCAATGTTCCAAAATATGTTTTGAGTAAGCTTGTTACAATTTTTCGTAGAATTTTATTGTATAAACAAACATTTAAAAAAAATCTAGTTTTAGTCCTACCTTACTGCATTTTAGTTTTAATAAATAATTTTAAAAAAATGTTGGCAAGTATACAAGGTACAAAATAGGAGACCTCTCACACTTGCTGAAAGAAACAATATGCAAAAATATTTTCTTAAATTATCCTTACTTGTTTTCAAGGATATACTCCTCTGACTTTTAATACCAATTTATTTTAAGTTACAATAGGGTTTAATACCCAAGGTCTACTATCAATCTTTTATTTTCAACTTTTTAGCAGTTTAGTTTTGTTTTAAAAAAGGTATACTTAAGAATTGATAAGGTTTTGGAGAAGATCAAGTAACCCCAAGAGGTACTTCTCTAGGGTAATTTTAAGGTTTTTTTTTCGAATATTTTATAAACCAAAAACAAGAGCTACAATTTTGCAATAGAAAGTATTTTAATCCGGCGAAATTTAGTGTCCCCTTAATTAAATTTCAAAAAAATATTTAGTGAAATTGTTTTAAGTCCAAATTCAATTTTAATTTAAGCATTTTACATTATTTTCATACATATATAAAAATTTTCCCATAAATTTAAAATATTTTCGTGTGTGTGTATTGGAATCTTTTAAAAATCTTGTTGGAAATCATTAATACAATAACGATTAACTTTCTTTTTGTAAAAATAAATAAAATTGTAATTATTAAACGTTAGGTACATTGAATTAATGCTGTAATAGCGGTTGGTTCTGTGGTGAACACAACATATTTTTTTAATTATTTCTTTATTTATATTTTTTAATTATTATTTAATATACAAGTCAATTCATTTTGTACTTTCAGTTTGACAATTATAAAATTGACAAATACAAAATCAAAACAAGGGTTGAGAAAAATCTTTAAAAATCAATAAAACAATCGAAATTTCAGGGATGAACTAATAGGTTTTGAGATAATTTTGAAAAAGTAAAAAAGCAATGTGATATTCTCCGACAGAATTTGTTTTTTTTTAAATTTACGAAAAATCAGGATAAAGTTAACTAGATATTCTAAAATGAACAGATTGTGAACGCATTATGTGAACAATACATGAAGTCTATTGTCAGATGTCAGAATTATTAAGAAAAGTAAGAAATATTTTCCTTAATTTTAGTTCTTTGTTTCACACGACGATTAGGTACTTAATATAGCGATTTTTATTGTAAAATATAAGATCCAGGTTCAATTCAATAACGAAAAAATTTTTTTTTTATTTAAATTACAACTAATATAAATATGCATATTATTTATTATATATATTGTACAATTTTTAGAAAAAAAATTTAATATTCCATATTAAAATCATAATTACCACTTAAAAACAAAAAAAAATTTAAAAAAAAGAAATTTTTTTAATATTAACTTATTTAATGGCTAAAGTTAAAATGTCTAAATAAAGATCTCTAATAATATAGCAACTAGATACACAATATAAAATGCCTAAAACTAAGAAACAATTTAATTTTGAAGAAAATCAAAATATAAAAAAAATTTAGGAAATTTTGACAAAATAAAGAATAAATTAGAAAAAATACAAAATATAAAATCCAAAAAATGAAATTCAGGAATATAACATTTCCATAATTTATGATTTAAAAATGAATGACTTGGAAAATTAAGTTTTAAATTTGTTTCATGAAAATCGTATTACTTTGTTTTACTTTTAACTTTACAAGCATTGAATATAGGGATATTGTTGTCGTAAAAAAACTTAAATAATAAAATTTCTATTCGATTATTTCTAATCTGCTGTTGTTATACAACCTTTAAAAAAAAATAACCATTGTTGTACTTCTTATGGTTTAAGTATTCTGACAGAAAGTAACTTTGAAATACTGACAAAAAGTAAATTCATATTAACAAAATAACAATAAGACTGTGTTCTAAGTAATAGAGGAAGTTCACTAATATTATTTACAAATAAGAAACAGCTTACAAAATATTATACGAAAAAGTCAAGAACAGTACTTTTTTGGGTTTATTCTTATTCAAAATTTAATTCAAACTTTTAAATGAAGAGAACAGCCACAGTTCATACAAATTTAAAGTATGTACCCGTACAGTGATGGTAAAAAAAGTTTTCGTATAGTTTTTAAAATCGAGAAAATTACATATTATCAAATCAAGTTGTTATAAGTTTTAAGTGATCAACACTAATAGCGCTTTATTACCATTAAATAGTTTTTTCTTACTAAACTTCTAGTTAAACAAACTGACTCTGGTAACAGATTTTGAATCTTATACATTGGACGGAGTTACTATACTGCTTATATTTTCAGAACACTTTTTTTGATAAATTGACCTTAATAAATAATTATAAATGTTTCAAAACATGTAATGATAAAGTAGTTAATGCTTGTAACTGGACCTCCCCAATTCACAAGTCAGTCCTAAAGCAAATAAAAATTACCCTGAAGCTCACCATCCACAAATTTTCTTAATACATTAGAAATAAAAAAATATTTTGTTATCTAAAATTGACCACTCCTGTTCAATAAACATGAAATGTATTTTAAGACAATTTTTAAATTATAAAATTTACATATTGCTGGCAATGACATAATTGACAATTAAAATACTGAAAAACTGTAAAAAGTTCTATACATTGTTGTACTTGAAATTTTAAGTGAAAAATAAAATATTAAACTTTTTCTATTTTAAGTTTTAAACTTTTGGGAAGAGTTTCTTTTGATTTCTTTTTATATTTGAATTCATAAAAATGGTAATAAATCTTAACTTGGTAAAATTTTGATGTAAAACATTGTTATAACAAAACTTATTTGCTTTGAATTAAAATAAAAAAATTTATAAAATTTGTGTTGAAGTTGTTAAAATTTTTTTAAAATATTAAAAATAATTTTCCAAAAAATTCTTTTCTTTATTATAAGTAATTTCTTAATAGTTTTGGGGTACAAAAAAATGCTTTGAACTAGAATATATTTATGTTTTATATAAACTTTTAATTCTATTTTAGTTATATACTTTTTTAATATGTAAAATTTATACATAACTACTTTTTAGTACATTTTCAAAAAATTTTGTAAAAATGTACCTATATAGTTTCACTCTGTCCGTCCGTCCGTCCCTTTTTCACGTAGGATTGACAAAAAAATATCAGCAACGGGTAGGTATTGCAATAAAAATAATTTAATGTTAAAACTTTTTTCTACTACCCCTCCCGTTACGGAGCTACAGCCCCTCAAAGTCGGAAAAAGCCCTATATTTAAATAGTTATTTAAGGAGTTCTATAAGGTATATTTTCAACCTGAAAACGGTAAAAGACAGCTGCTTTTATAAACTTTACGAATTTTTAAAAGCCAAATGTATGGGGTTACCATTCGGTATTAAAATTTACCGTTATCTAATACTAAGTTTTGCAAAATTTTTGGCTTTTCATAACTTCTGAACGGCTCCATCTAGAAACTTGAAATTTTAGGAAAAGCTAGATCCTTAGAAATAAGTAGGAGTTAGTTAAGAATTTTTTTTTGTTACGCCCCCTGTTTAGGAGTTGTAAGGGGTCCAAAACCTTAAATTTTACTATAAATTTAGCTTTTAAACACCTATAGCTTGAACACCTGTCAATATTTTTTCTTATTTATATACAAAATTGAAAGCTACAAAACGGAAGTTTCAACCAGTGTCAAAGGTTTTTCTTAATTTTAACTTTGTCCGTCCGTCCGTCTGTCTGTCTGTCCGTCTGTCCGTATATTTACACAAACTTTTACACCGTTTGAAATAGAGAGAAGAAATTTTTACTACGAGTAGGTATTGCAAAAAAAATAATTTCATGGAAGAACTTTTTTCTATAGCCCCACCCGTTACGAAGCTACAGCCCCTCAAATTTGGAAGAAACCCTTTATTTAAAACGTTATAACAAAAGTTCTATGAGGTATTTTTTCAATCTGGAAACGTCGAAAGATAGCTGCTTTTATAAAGTTTACAAACTGTTAAAAAACTTATTCATTGGGTTGCCATCGGTACTAAAATTTACCGTTATCCAATACTCAGTTTTTGCAAAATTTTCGGCCCCACATAACTTCTAAACGACTCAAGCTAGAAACTTGAAATTTCGAGAGATGTTAGATCCTCAAAAATTAGTAGGAGTCGGTTAAGAAAATTTTTTTGTTGCGCCTCCCTTTTAAGAGCTGTAAGGGGTCCAAAATTGAAATTTGGCTTTTTTTAAGCACCTGTAACTTGAATACCTGTCCAAATTTTTTTCTATTAATACACAAAATTTAAAGGTCCAACATTATATTTTAACATATGTTAGGTGTTTTTCTTAAATTCAAAAGCGGTTCTTTAAATTGAAGAAAGTGTCTCTCAGTTTTATCCATTTTTGCTTAGATAGTAAAATTCTAAGTAAAATTCCAAATTTTGGTTTAATTTCTAGAACCTAAAAATATGGAGGGAGGAAGGGGGTGGTGAGTGAGACTAGATCCTTGAGAAATTTGGTAACCTTCCCCATTGAAAAGCTATTAGGACTTAGAAATTAAAAAATTACTATTTTTACAAGTAAGCAGTGACTTATTCCCCCATAGTATATATTTCCAAAATTAAACTGAGTTTTTAACACAATATAATTTTGAAAATGTACTTTTTTAAAAACCCTTGGTTTTTTTCATCACTTGTTTTTATTAAAATAAATAACTTAAATTCTTTAACGAAAGTTTGTATTATATTATACGAGTAAAGAACATTTTTTAATATTAGTATAAACATTTAGTTCTAAAGATATTCTAAATTTATTATTTCGTTTGTAATGTTGTGAACACTGCGAGATAGATAAAAACTTTTTGATAAGACGATAAAGAGTTAAAGATTGGGGAAGCATGAACAGGGTAAATTTTAATGCTTCGAAAACCCAAAGCAGTCTATGATCAACCAAGCGAAGCGATTCTGTACTAAACATTTGTTTTGGCAATTGGTGCATTCGAAATTCCGAATCATTAAGAATCCTAACGACCAAAACTTTCGTGTAACGATCACATTCGGTCGCGGTTTCTTAAGTAGGAGTAGGAAATACTTTATATCTTCGCATTTACTTCAAATTTATTAAATCTCTACATTCGGCCGAGACTTGAGTATAATTCTAACATATTTGCTGGAGTACCCAGCACCGCTCTTCAATATCTGATGATAATAACGTCACAAAAGACTTAACGTTTTTAAGTCAACCCCTGCTTGTTTATTTTATAGATATCTATTAGGTAATACTTCGGAAGAAATTAAAAATATTATGCCTAAAATCAAACCCTACCGCCGTAACGCACGGCTTGCAGCTGAATCTCATTCATATACAGTAGAGCTTTTTAGAACAAGATCTCTTTTTTAAGTCGCACCTCCAAATTAAGTAAACGCCTTATTGTAGGAGCTGCTTGTTTATAGAAATCTACTACCTATAGGTAATACTTCAGAAGAAATTAAAAAAAATATGCCTAAAATCAAACCCTACCGCCGTACTACACGGTTAGCAGCTCAATCTCATTCATATACAGTAGAGCTTTTTAGAACAAGATCTCTTTTTAAGTCGCACCTCCAAATTGAGGAACATATTATCTCCACATTGGTTTCCAAATACACATGATCTTGGAAAATTCAAGAAGGAAGTCAACTTATACCTCTTGAGTTGCCCATCAACCGTTGATAGAAATTTATATTTATGTCTTATCGCTTCTTTTCAGCCATAATATTCTACGTCTTACAGCCAAAGTTTTAGAAGAACTACACTTTTTGCAGACATTTTGTATAAAACTTATATTTATTTTTGCCAAAATTTCAAATAAACCCAGATTTGATAATGGGTTGTATCGCAACTACTGGAACCCGATCAGCAAACTTGTTCAATTTAAGTAATAAAACTGGTTATGTATAGAAATGAGTTTGCGTGAATTTCAGGACTTTGACCCTTTTTAGGTTTTAAATGCAGGTCATTTATACCCAAATTATTCTTGTGCGATCTATACTCTTCAGTCTATATCTATTTCGTTTCCTTTACAACGTTCCAACTGATATTGCAAATTTAGTTTTTAAATGGAAAAGATTTGATCTGATCCGTACTCAAGTCTATACTTATGTAGTTTTCTTTACAAAGTTACAAACTTTATTTTTAAATTATTATACCCTTAGGACTACATTGGTATACAAAAATAAGGAATATGTAAACTCAAAAGTGACTCATTAGTTATATAATAAATAAAATCATTTACAGGAACAATCAAATCATCTTCAAAAACAATGACCTTTCAATTATTATTTTTAGTTAATTAATTTTCTTAATTAAAAAATGCCTTTCAAAATTAATATTAAATTAACTTCAGTTGTATTTTAAACAATAAATACTTTTAATTTAAAAATACTTCATTAATATTAACAATAATTATAAATCTTCAAATGATTCTATTTTAATAATCTCTTTACTTACTTAAGATATATATTTATTTTTAAAAATAAATAACGTTTACTTAGTGAATGTCTATCTATACTACGAGTATGTAAATTAATAATTAACATTTTGAATAAAAATGTATATAACATCTCTAACAATATTATAGAAAATGAATGAAAATGAAAGTATTAAAAATTATGAAAAATAACAACAAAAGTTAAATAAAAAGTGTAAAGAAAACAATTTTTCGCAAATAGATGGTAAATATGTATATGTATATTTTTCTCATAACAAATTTACACCTTTTATTTTCAATTTGCCACAAAAACAAAAATAGTAAAACTCACTGTTTTTTTATTACATTTCTTGAGTACCTCATCAATTCAGTTTAAAGATAATCTTTTCTCTAGTAAAAGTTTTCAAAATTCGGTATTATCATTATATAAGTACAAGTACCTTTATATGTCTTAAAAATAAAACATCATTAGTTGTTCCGGATATCTAAAGGTCAATATCTTTGAAAAATTTTTAACTAATGACTTTGGCTAAGATTCAATTGACATCACTAGTACCTCAATATTTTTTAAAATACTTTAATAGACAAAGATTAGAATTTAATAAGTTGAGGGTTTAAGACCTTTAATTAATAGTATGATATTCCGAACCCTTGATTTTCCGAAAACTTAATTTAATTTATTTGGACAGTTAAGCCAAATAAACTATATAGGTCTAAGCTTATTTTTCAGATATGATTTTGGCACATTGTTTAAATGAGTGACTAATTAAACGTTATTATTCCGTTATTATATTAAATATTATTATATTAAAATTAAGTTCCGGCCATCGTATCTCGGGACTCAGAAGCTGGTCTGACTTGATTTAAAAATCCTAGTCCCCCATTCTATAGTTGACAATAAAAAGACAAAACTCCCAAAAAAAGGAAACCATAATTTTTGAGGGCTATTTGCTGGGATGGGCTTAAGGATCTAACTTTTTAATTTTTTTTTAGTGTATTTAGGTTCAACTAAAAAATCGCTAATTACCCTTTTCAAAGTATGTCGATCCGCCTACTTAGTCCCGCCCGAGATACAGTGATTTCTTATTTTTTTGTTTAAAAATAGTAGAAGCGTCTTTAGTTTATTTTCACAGCAACTTTATTTTTTGGGTTATGTGATTAAAATTATATCAATCACAGATTCGGATAAAATTCCGGACCGATATTTTAAGTCGGGCTATATTTTTTTCGTTCCGGATCTTTTCATTTTTATTTCGTTTCGTTCAGGATCCTTAGAAATAACTTGCACATTAGATTTTAAAGGCATTCACAAAATTTTATTAAGATCACAATCACCATTATATTTAAAGTAATTATAAAGACGTGAGATCTATATTTGATTAGAAACTTTACTCACAAGTGCTTCATAATGTTCGATCGTCTAGACAAAAAATTTACTACCTATACAAATTTACTTGATAATACTTTGAAAAATTTTTAAAATAAGAATTTAAAGAGCTTAAAAATATCCCGATACCTACACGAAATAAATTTTCTAGTAAACCTATTAATATATTATATGTATTATGTATGTATATGTAGATTAATAAATTTGAATGAAAATTTCCTTTTATGATTAAAACGTGCTTTTGACTCTGAAAAGAATCATTTAATCTATAACAAAAAATAAGGTGTGTTTGAGTGATATACTCATATGGAGATGAATATTATTTTTACTATTCGTATATTTTTGAAGATAAAACAATAACCCATATCATAACCATCTTACTTAATCATAAAGTGAGAAATTCATTCAGAAAGTTTTTTTTTTCTGTTTAATCATTTATGAATTTTCGCTTTTAAAAAACAAATCCAAAATCGCAGCAAGAAAAAAATATCATGGGATAAGAAAATAATAAAATTAATCTATTATATATTTTTTGATGGTTCATTGGCTTAAAAAGTGTAAATTTAATTTTGTTTTAACTTGATAATAAGTTTTAAAAAAATTTTGATTGGTATTATAAATTTGTTTATTCATTTATAATATATTCTTATTAGTTTTAATTTATTTTTATACCCGTATGACTGTATAGTCAAAGGGTATAATAAATTTGCCATTACGTTTGTGACGCAGAGAAGGAGGGGGGGTAGATATAAACTCAAGTGTATGTATCGGATCAGAATCGAAAAAAAAATCGATTTAGCTATGTATGTCCGTCCGTCTGTCCGTCCGTCCGTCCGTCCGCACGATAACTCAAAAACTAAAGGAGCTAGGATTTTGAAATTTTCGTAAATTCGTTTTTTTGCAATAGCCGTCATCGCTATTTAAATCCAGCCATTTTGGTCTATGGGTTCGGGTAGCTGCCATACAACTTCTTTTTTTATATGAGTATTTCTTTGTACCTAGTACAGCTACGTGTCTGAAATTGTGCCAAAAATAGTTTAGTGTAATGGTCAAAGTTACTGCAAAATTTGGTTGGTCTACTGCAAAGAGTTCGAGTAACTGCCATATAACTTCTTATTACAAACGTAATGGCAAATTTATTATACCCTTTGACTATATAGTCATACGGGTATAAAAAGCTAAAATACAGTTTACCATGTTATTAATTTAAAAATTATAATATTGTAGCAGTCAAATTTCAATGCACTGTGACATTCCTCCAATTCTATTCTTATGGAATTCTGGTTTTAAGAAAAATCAGTAATGCTCAACTGCAATATACGAAAGTCTTAACGCAAGTTTATTTTTATGCTAAACGGTGATAGTACACGTGAAACCGAGGCCTATAAGTAGTTAGAAGTTGTGTTTGTAGAATGTTGAAATATTGGCGGTTCAGAATCAAGATTTGCTTTATAACACGTAAAAAAAAACTACAACATGATATTATGCGGGTCAGTGATTGTAATCTGTATTAAACAACTTACATTAATTACAAAAGATGGCACCGGCATAGTTTTTGATGTAAGTAAAATAAAAAATTTTACCTTTTAATAAACAAAACGTTCCATAAATAAATATAAAATTCTGGTTTCAGATTTGACACTTAATATACATATCTGACATTTAATAATCGAACAACATTTCAAATTAACTTTCAACATTTATATGGAATACCTAATCTTAATTTAATTTTTTACGGAATACAGCGTCAAAAATTGATCAGTTTGTGGAAACTATGTGGCAACTTTATATACAGGGTGGCGCAAAGCGACCGATATGGTTTGAATTTTTAATCATTTTAATATTATTATTTTTTTGTTATACAGTATATTAATTGGAAATATTTTTAGCTTAAGTAGAAAAATTACATTCGGCAAGTGGTGACTTTTTTCGGCTTCGCACATTCGTGCTTTTTCCAGTAAGCTTTCCATAACTTTTCGTAATTTTTGATCGCTGTTCTGTTGTGTACTGTTCCATTTCCAATTCCCTAATTTTTCTTCACAAAATTCTGAAATAAAAATAAAAAATATAAATAAATGTAAAAATTTATTAAACATTCAAACCATATCAGTTGTTTTGCACCACCCTGTATATATGCAGTTCCTGTTCCAGTTCCTTTCTTCTATCGAATGTTTAATATTTTTAAGGTGTTAAAGCACTTTGACGAAGGGTTCGTTGATGTAATCCAGAGCGGTGTTTGTAATTTCGTAATGTATAGTGGGTCTATTGAATTGATTAGATTTTCCGTTTTAAATCCGTTTTAAAATAACTTCTACACTTCGATGATGAATATAATCAAAATCCTATGATGTCACTTATCAAATTATAGTTCAAAATGTATCCTATGGTTTTTATAACAACTTTCTAATATCAAATCATATTTTAACACACCTGGAACATGCACATAAGTGTCTGTATGGATCGCACAAAAAAAAAAAAAAATCAAAAGTATCTGAAGTTATTATATCTATATAGCTTGAGTAGGATGTATGTGCGTGTGTTTTTTTTTAAACTGTAATTGCGTCTTTGCATAAATTTTGATTTCATTTCCATTTTTTTTTTTTTTTTTTTTTTTTGAAGTATCTATAGATTTAAATGTTCGTTGGTTTAACTGATATTGTATATGAGTGAACCTGAAATTATTCATTCAGTCAAATAAAATAATTTTTTCTGATGAAAGATCTACATGTCGAGTTCATGTTGACTTTGTAATGTATTCTTCGTTTCGAAATTTAATGTTATTTTTTTATTGTATTTGTTTCTTTTTTTCTACTTTTGTTGTAAATTAATGTTCTTCTTATTTTGATTGAAGTTCAATATTTGTAAAGAACTTCATTAACTTAAAGAAACAATGTTTGATATTGTTTTGTAAATTTGAATAGATTGAAGTAAATGTGGTTTTTGGTTAAAATGTTAATAATTATTTATTGATGAAGTTGGTTTAGTGAAACTTCAAAAAAAATTTGTTGTATAAAAGATATTGTTATAATTATTTTTATATTCTCTGCAGTTGAACCTGGTCATATTGCAGAAGTTTCAATAAATCCCATCTGTACCAGTTCAAGATGGACCACCCAAGACAGAATTTTTTAATTAAACAGCATTTTGTTTGTTTTTAAATATAATTCAGAACATTTCCTAAGGCAGTTTTTGTAATCATAAATATGTGTAGATTATATTATAGTTCAAGTTGAAAAAGTATCTAACAGAATGCTAAAATGACATTTTATATATTAAATGCTTCTAAAATGAAAGATCTTATAAAAACTTCTTTGTTGACCGGAAAGATTGTAAGGAAGTGTACGAGTATGGTGTTATAGGTTTTATCGTGGTTCAAAAGTCTTTTCGAACATTTGCTTACCGAGATAGAATTTTGTTACCCTGAGGAAAGAGAAGTTTAAAAATTATTACAGAACAATAGAAATACAGTATTGACACTTTAAGAGAATGACACAAACTAATGAGCCATAATTCCGAAGGAAGGCAGCAGTGACCTCCATATATTTAAATGCTATGTTACTGACATATTCGGATGTTTGAAATAGTTGGGAGTGATTTTTAGATTCGAGTTGAGTTTAAATTTTTTTAATTGATCAGGTGTTTGGAGCTAATTATAAACCCTGTTAACCTAAAATCTAAATGCCTTTGTTGCTGAAATACTATGAAAGAAAAAATAAGTAGAATGGGCTTTAGAGTTAGATACAAAATTAGGCTCTTAAAATGGGTTTAGTGCGAGTTTAGAGACGAGAGCTTCCAATTACTTCAAAGACTTTGTTACTGACGTAATTATGATTCAAAAAATAAAGGTCCCAATAAAGAGGCTAAAGATATCTTACTTTAATATAGTTGTGGGAGTAAAAAATTTCTAAGGGAGTTATGACTAGTTTTGTGGATCGAGTTCTGACCCGACACGTTACCAATTATAAAATTACTACAATTCATTAATTTTTAAATTTCTACAAAATTAGTCATTCCTTTTTTTGAACTTTCTTTTAAAATTTAAGAGGGTTTCTAATATATGTACTACTATATTTTTAAAAATATTTTATGGAGTACAATGTTTAAAAAGTTAATAAAATTTCTTTGCTAAAGAAAAATTTTATAATAAACTTTTATTTTAATTTCACCTTTTAAATAAATTAAATACATAATTATAATGTAAATTAATTAAAGTATATAAAATGCAACAAAAAAAAAAACAAAAACAATTAATATTTCCGGTCCTTCTTACAAATATTTAACTTAAGATATTTTTTGTATAAATTCTATTAGAAATTAAAAATTTATTTACATAAAAGCTTATACCTCTAGATTTTTGGTTTTATTTAATTTCCTACCAGATATTTTGGGTATTGTATCTTTACGTCTAAAGTCTTTTAGATTTCAAATATTAAAAATTTTCTGAGCTTTTGTTTTTTTTTCATTTCAATAAATTCCCATCCCAATTCGATTTTCACTTTCATGTATTTTTATTTCAGGAATGAGCGGAAGTATCAAAAAAATTCAAATATTCATTAGATTTCCAAAAACCAAAAAAAAAAAAAAATATTTAATAAAATATTACGGAAATCTTATCTAATCATGGTGAAAATTACCATTGAAAAGTTTTTTTTTGTTTTTTCCTTAAATATTTTACATTAATTTAATAATCACTGACTATCAAATTAATTTTTAATTTTTTTTTTTTTTTTGGGTTTTTTCTCCTATTGGGAGGAAAAAAAGAAAAAGTTCTTCAAAAAATTTTTATGTTTCCACCCGTGTTTTTTCGTGTAATTTTTAGCGTTTCTTTAAAAATTACAAGCGCAAAACAAGCGCTTTTATAGTTTAATTATGTTCGTCTGTTCGATTGTTTATTAAAATTTACGATACATTGTTCTAAATTAACAATGACATTTTAACTGAGGTAGGATAGTTATTGCAAACCAAACTAATTACATGGAAATTTTTTCTTTAGCCCCATCAGTTTTGAACTTCAAAAAAGCGTTACATTAAAATTTTAAGAACACAAGTTGCATAAAATTATCAAATAACAGCTGTTTGGCTTTTTTAATTTAAGTAAAACGTATACAGGGCTGCCATACGATATCATATTTCACTCCTATGCGAAACTCAATTTTTTTAAAAATTTAGAAACCTGATGTCTTTTAAATGGTCTTAGATCTTGAGAAAAGAGAATGAGTCAGATAAAAATTATTTTTGTGTGATCCGCTGTTTAGGAGCAGATAGGGGTTAAAACTAAAAATTCGATGTTATTAAACACACTTCATGGAACTTGAATAATGAATACCTACGCTGCACTTCCTCTTGGAGTAATATATAAAAGTGGAAGCTCCAGCATTGTATTTTACCTTGTGTTAACAGTTTGTCTTAATTATAATAAGGGCTTGCTTAACAAAGAGTCTCTTCATTTCTTAGAATTTTTTCTTATACAATAAATTTCTGAGAAAGTTTTAAGAAAATATTCAAATCAAAAGATTTTTCAACTCAAAAGATATTATGAAGCTTTGTTAAATTGTGAAAATGTGCTAATTTAAAATCCCTTACTTTTTTCAATACATGTTTTTGTTTATCTTCGATACAAATATTTTGTTTTACAGATAAAATGAGTATTAAACATTTTCGAATTCGAACTATGGAATTAAATTGAAGATTTGTTTGAATTTTTTAACTTTACTGTATCATCTTTTAATTATTTCGATTTTTTTTTTTTTTGGGATGGTAAAATCAAATTTAACTTTTTAGATATTCACATGATGACTTCTTTATTAAACTTCCGCAGATCAAATTGAATTAATTCATAAGTGTTCAGGAAAAAAAATAAGAAAGAAAAATTCGAAAAATTTTTCTAATCGTTGAAATTCAAGATAATACAACTGTTCACTACAAAAATAGGATATTATCATTAAGTATGATTTCGAAAATAGTGAAGGTAAACTTCAAACTTCTTAATTTAGATTTTAGGCTTATCAGGCGTTAATATCTAGGATTCTATTTTGATAAGTTTTCGGTTTTAAAAATACATAAATTGACTATTCGAAATTTCGAATCATTTAAAATGTAAAAATAACAAAAAAACTATCATATTTTTGGAGACGCACAACACAGTTGAACCTCCTTGCAAGTTCTATAAATATCTGTAAAGTCATTCTTTAAAAGATATACTCATTTAGCCCCTCAATTACATTTATATACAAATAGATTCGATAAAACACTTTGAAATATTGAAGGTGTTCCATAAGTCTAACCTTCTAATAACGAAACTTTCGAATGACGTGTTTCGTTAATTCTATAGACTAACAAATATTCTTAAGAGAAGTCAATTTGTTACTTATAAATTTTCGTATTCAATCTTTAATATCTATGACAATTTATCCTATCTCTTTTGATTCCTACTTTCAGCCTTCACACTGCGCATGCCTATTCCACTTATTCTGATACGTGGGGTGGAGATTTTGTTAATCGGACATTTCACACTGTAAGGGTTTCCATCTTCCTTTAAATAACCTACAATTCGTTCAATAAAATACTAACAGTTTATACCAAGTAATCCTTTTCATTTGATCACCCAAAATATTTGTCTGGTACAAAATTGTGTATTCTAAACGAATTTGAATAATATTTATATAATACTAAATTCTTATTTCTTTTCTATTCATTTTACTTTCATTTTTCATTTTACTTTTTGTTTTATGATTTGCACTTTACTCATTCCAAAACTTAAATACCTCAAACCAAACCAAACAATAATAATTATGAAAATTATAATAATAAAAGATACTCAAAACAAAAGAAAACTCATGACTACTTAATACCATATTAAAAAAAAAAGTCTGTTTAACTAGCATTACTAGTAGAAAACTGTTGATGATCATGATCTTCAACTGATAATCAAAGTTGAAGAGTTTAAAAAATGTACAAGCAAAAAAATTTATAATTTAAGATGATGAAGAAAATGAAGTTCATGGACCAGCAAACAACTAACATTTATTATTATTTATAATAATATTGTTGGACACTAATTGAACATGTGTTGCTGTTGACTTTTAAGTCAAAAATTGTTAGTTAAATTATTTCATAATGAGGGACGGTGGAAACTGTACATAGTTTCTTGAAGAAATGTGCGGCTTTAAAACACTAAACCGCGCTCTTTTCTTCGAAACGCGCTTATGAAACCTGTAATGCCAGTGTAAAGTTTGGCTTTGTGGATAGGAGTTAGACGAGGAAACTTGAGGAATCGAGTTTCGGGAATTATGGACCATAACTAATTAGTAAATGCAAACTTAAGTACGGAATTTAAATCATTATACACTTTTCTTTTGATTTAAATTAAAAGTTTTCTAGCGTAAACGTAGCGGATTCGAGAAATAAATCCCCGAGCTGTTTCTCTTCTAGTTTTACTCTCGACTTTTTGAGAATTAAAGCCTCGGACACAATTCACAAGAAGTCGAAGATTGATTTGAAAGAGAAATAACACTCCGAAAAAATCATGGTATTTCCATTTCCTAGAATATTTATATATGTGAAAGTGAGTCTCCTCTCCAGAGGCATAAGTCTCCTCTCCTCTGGTCTAAGTTCTGGATAAGAAGAATATCTATACTCTGTTTTTAAATAGAACTCTTGATCCCTACAGAATATCATTTATATATGACAACTTTAACCTGAAGCTTTGCTTCACAAAATATCAAACACCCCGGAGGCTCTTGCCTTTATTTCGCAGGGCGTTATTTCATGTCTTTGTAAAATATTGGTGGTTTCAAAGGTATGTCCCACCTTACAATACTTTTCTTAATTACTTATGTTTCATACATAAAAATAGTTATAATTTTTTCAAAAGTACACTTATCAATTGTTTATAATGATCGCTATTACAAGATTCTTTTTTTTTTTTTGTGAAAGATATTTTGTGGTTAATGTTATTTATGATCATGTAATGTTATATTATACTCAAAAATTATTAATGGTAAATTATCACAGCATCATAACGTACATAATATATATACTCGTATATGATTTAATTACATAACTTGTTCATTCTGAACTAGAAAATTAATTTAACTTGTGTTGAAAGAGAAAATTTTGTTGATTTGTTGTTAAAAAACTCTAAAAAAATTCACTTCCGTATAAAATTACATACTTATAATAATTTTTTAATATTATTTTGAAGACATAATACCTAAATGTGTATAATATAATTAAAATGATTTAATAGAAAATTAAATTTTATAACCGGATATTGAATTTCACCTACAACACATTTGGGTGAACAAACATATATTAAACTGTATTGTAACTTTTATTAATTTGTTTCTTCAAGGTATCTGAAATGCATGAATGGTTTATTGAATGAACTTTTAACCTCCTGATTCAAGAAGATCAGATTAATGTAAAGGTAAAACCATTTATTAAAGAATTTAAGTAATAGTTCATATTAATTGTAAAAATAATTATCATTATCAGAATTATGAAAGGGAACTATAACTTCTTCTTCTTCTTCTATGGCGCTACAGTCCGTTGTCGAACCGTAGCCTTCTTAAAGGTTTCGTAACAGTTTTAACTGGATAGGGCTGTTAACCGTTGCCAAACTCCCATCTTTGGAGGGCTGTTGGGTTTGAGAAGTTGCTCGAGATATTGTTATATAAAGCGTTGAAGTTCTCATAACTATTTAACGAGTTCAACTGCATTATATAACATTTACCTTTTCCTGGAGACGCCGATGTATGTAGCCGTTCAGTTTACAACTGATCTTCTCTCCTTCTTTATCAACCGGGCTTGAGATCGGTTACGGTGGAATTGGGAACTATAATAGCTTTGTTTAATAATTTATGAGTTTTTTCTTTGGTAAGAATTTGTTGTAGCATTTTCGTTATTCGGTTCTTAACTTTTTTCTCAACTCTTTTTGGTCTTGACTTGTATTGCGGTAAAGCAGTCTACACACCAACAAGCTTCAAACGTAAGTAAATAAATTAAGTCATAGTTCAGCAAGTAAAAGCAAATATATAGTTCAAATTTTCGACCTAGAGGATCTGTGAGCTCTAAGCAACTATGAACCAACAGTACTAGAAATATAATGGAGGAAATGGTCACTTATACAATAACTTATTAAACATTGTAGTAGAATTCATTTTCACTATATCCAAAAGGATCTGCAGGTTAAAGGGAATGAAGAAAGACCAAGTTTGCCGTGATGAAAAACTACATACAAGGAAAAAGAGGAAAGCAATAAAGCGTGGGCAGAATTAAAGAAAGTGACCCTTGAATTAAACCATCGCTGAAGAGAGTAAAAGAGAGTAAAAAGAGAGTAAGAGAGTAAAAAAAACTGCGTTAATGTGAAAGATCCTTAATAAAAGAAAAAGAATAGTGTATTTTTAAAATTTTATATAATCTATTTAAGTGATATATTATGCGGCTGGGTGGCATATTGGTTGAGTGCAGACTTTTCATGCGAAAGATCGGGTTCGAATTCTAGTGAGAGTGAAAAAACTTTTCTGGTTTTCGACTCGAATCAGCTACCATTCGCCATTGTGTTGAAATTAATGGCACAATAAATAATTAATAATTATATATCTTTAATAAAAATACATTAATATAAACAATATAAACAAATGCAAAATAAAAACAAATAATTTAGTTGAATAATATAACTCACAGATATAGAATACCCTATAGCTCAAAACTAGTAATATGAATATAATATGACCCCCTGTTCCAACATGTACCTATTGTATAGACAGACTTATTAGTCTAACAGTTGAACATTTATAACTTAAAAAACAGAAAAAAAACAAAATTGAAATTCATAAAAGGACAGGTAACGAAGGTGTTCTTTTAAATATCACCTAAATATTAATGAGTCCAATTAACTTTCTTTTTAAATCAACCAAAACGATAAGTTTATTTAAAAGGAACAAATTAACGAAATCAGTCAATTGTAAATATAAATATAAAAACTGTATTTTATAACGGTAATTAACAAATTAGCATTATCTTAATTTAAAGCCTTTTTGATTTGTCTGTTAATTAGACAGGAAAATATACAGGTACAGGTTTCCAAAAGAAATATAATGAAATTGATTTCCAGGAAAACCTTTATAAAGTCAAATAGAGATTTAAAAGTTTTCATTTTGAAAAGAATTTCTAATTAAAATAAAGTATTTGATAATGTTATCTAGAGATTTTCTTATGCACGGTTGAATTGATTTCAAATGGAATGTTAGAAAGATATTTGGAAAATTGCTTTGACAAACCGAAATGTTTTTTTTGAATTTAATTTAGATTATAAAAGTTTTAGGTTTACCATTTGGGATTGAATTTCTCTTTATAGTTTATCTTAAAATCTTCCTAAACATGTATAATTTACAAAGAAATAGAAATTGAGACAATCTTACGGATTTGAGTATAAAGCAAAGGATAAGTTTTATGTTATAGAAAATAGGGTTTTACGATATTCCTTCATTCAAAGAAAATATAAAATATACTGCAATAATTTGATTTAAAAATCCGGTGTAAAACGTCCAATCAAACAAAGTAAAATTCAATTTGTCCCTAATGGAAGTTAAGAAGTTATAATTTAACTTGTTTGCAGAAGAGATAGTGATAGTGCATAGTAGTTTGAAAATACGGGATCGTTTTACTTATACCTTGTTTTTGTATTGTTTTGGTTTATTTTTACAGGGTCCAAATATCCAGATTTTAATTTGTGCATAAATATCTTCAATATTTTTATATAAAATATTAATAAAATCCTAATAATTTCTCATTACAAAAATAACTTGATTTCTGCAAAAAAACTATTGCTGCCAATAGGGATTTGAAGAAGATACTTTTGGTCATTTAAGTCGATCAGTTTTAAATAAGACTATTGTAAAACTATAGTTTGACAAAAAACTTCATCTGTATGAAATGTATAAGGTACTGGTCCTTTATGTTAAAGATTATGGAGTCATTTAATCAGGTAAATCTACAAAGTAAGTTTACACAAACTTCTTTTAGTTTGAAATACTTGTACCTTTTTCTAACAAAAGAAAGAAAGAGATCTTTAAAAATTTCAAATTTATCTAAATTGTTCATCTAGTTTTAAAGTCAATTATAAAATTAATTAGAGAAAACAATTTTATTAATTTTTTATCCCAAAACCCTTATGCCCGCTAAATTAGGCTACAATAACAAACTTATCAAATAAAAATTATATAATAAATGAATTAGTTTGGTTTATATTAAATAGTTTTTAATATATAATTCTACTCTCTTCTGGTGATTTGCTTTACTATAGGTTCGTCGTTTGTTAGTGCTCACAAGCCTGCGTTTTCTATATTTCTTGCCGGTCAGAATGATCTGCATAATATTTTGAGATGTTTATGTTAGACTTGTAATTTATTTTTAATGGAATTAGTGAGCAACCATGATTCGAAGCCTTATATTAAGGGGTAAATTTTACGCACGAATTAGTTTAGTTCGTTTTGATATTTGCGAACTGTTTTATATGGGGTTAAGTCTACCGAAGGATGTTCAAGCTATATCTGTTCTGTTTTGTACATCTTTGTTGGTGCTACCTGTGGGCGAGAATATACTTCCTAGATAATAGAAACTAGTTATACATTCAATGACTCGATCATTTAATTTGATTGGGTTGTTAGGTGTGTAAGGTGTACATACACAACATTTGTTTAAATTATGTTATCTCTAGACCAATTTCATGGAATGTTAGCTGTAGGTGGTTTAATTAATATTGTGCATCTTGTTTGTTAATGGACAGAAAACATATATCGCCGGCAAAGACTGGATCTCGAAAGATTTTTGACATCCGACCAGTAGAAGTTTCCCGCAGGATGTTGTCTAATACAATGGTGAATAGTAGCGGCGGGAGGCGGCATTCTTGTTTCACACCCAATCATTGTGAATGATTCATTAATATTCTCATTGTGTTGTTCTTAATTATGTTAATTAATTTTCTTCGAACACACCTCTTCTTCAGAGCTCTTCATATTGGATTTCTATGAATGAATATTTCTATGAATTACTATGAAGTGAAGGCTTTCTTGTAGTCGAGAAATATTAGACAAAGCTATGATCTCCATTCTTTTGCTTGTTCAATAATTATTTGGAAGATGCTAGCTGTGTCCATACAGCTTTTGTTTTGGCGAAATCTTGCCTGTTCATCCGTGAGCATAACTTGCATTGCGTTTTGGTACCTGTTTTGTATTACTCCGGTTAAGATCTTATAGATAGAGTTGAGAAATATGACGCCTCTCCAATTATTGCAGTCGGATAATTCATCTTTATTCGGAAGAAACATTTCCTGATTATCTGAAAAAAAAGTAAAAAATTATAGTATATCTCAGTCAGTAATTAGTCAATATATTCGTCAGTCTAAGTTGATATTGATCAATTACATATTAATTCAGTGAATTTAAACCATTTGGAATGTTTAAGAGACAGATATTAGAAATTTATCAATCTTTCTGACAAATTTAATAAACACTATTTCGCTAATTTTAAATTTTTCCTTAAAATTTGTATTCAAAAATATTTTAAAGAACCATCCTCCATTTTTATTTTAATTTTCAACCTGTCCCTTGTTTTTACTTCGTTGGATTATAGTATTAGGTGAAAATTAGAGAAAAATATTATTAAAAACCTTATATGTATAGTGTATAACATATTTAATACAAATTTTACATGTAAATACACAATATCGTCATGTTAAGCTTCAAATTAGGAATAAAAATTATGTACAACATATTTGGGATAATCATTTTTATGAATCGAGTGGGTGCGGAACTTTCAGTGGAATACCTGAACAATTCCGATTTCTATTTAATTTCATTTTCTATTAAAGAATTTTATTTTCTAATAATATGTTTTTTATTATTCATATTTAAATATTATTTTTATTTGCTTTATTCGGTTCAACACTATTGAAAATAAAAAATTTCGCATTATTTAAATAAGAAAACGCAGATATTTTATGAATATGGGTGAGGTCTCTGCTAAACGCATATTTTTTTTTCTCATATATGTTAACACAATTTGTTTTGTTTTTTTTTTTAACTTTTTTGAAAATTTCAATCTTCAAAAAAAATACCTCTTAAATCATATTAACACAGATTCCAAATATTGACTAATGTCTGTAAAGAATAAATAAAAAAATAAAAAAAATTAACATACCAAAAAGATTACAAAATGTGCAAAAATAAAAAAATGAAAACCAAAATATTAATAAAAAAAATAACCTAAAGTATCAATAGGTACTAAAAACGACGGTTAAACAAACAAATTACGTGATTTCTGATGAAAATAAAAATATTTCACACAATATTGATAATAATAATTTCTCCAGATCAACCACTTCATAAACTCAATTTTTCATTGAGGTTAATCTATATAAAAATAAAACGTTTATAACATTTAATTATTTTTTATTATACAGAATTGAAGAAGTGATAAAAAGTTTGTATTAGTATCATGTGACTAAAAGACTTTGGTCAAATTTCACTCATCCTCAGGATTTTTCGACGTCCCATCGGTTATTTTCTATAACTTGAGAAATTTAATAAGAATTATGCATATATTAAACTGGAGACAACAGTACTAATCATCTGTTGACAAATCATTCCAATTTTGAAAAGTACCGTTTTTGACAAGTACTTATTTTGACAAGTTAAAATTTTGTGCATCCATTTAATATGACTGCAATGTAAAGAACTTAAAATTGCAAAAGGCATTTTTTTTTTAAATCCGAGCAGATTATGAATTGTCAAAAAATAATTCGTGTTTTTATTTAGATACAAGTGCTCACAGCTTGCGATTCGCTCAGAGCATGCTCTACGTGCTCAGATCAAATATATAGAGTACCGTTGTGCAAAATCAAATACAAAGACATTTTGACGTTTGTTTATACTTGTAAAATAAAATGCAAGATGTTTTGTTTATTTTAAGTTATCCATTTTTAATTTAATTTTTTTACAATTTAAAACGTCACTAAAATAAATATGTCAGTTTTTTCAAATCGTGTTTTTTTATTAAATCTGAACGCTCTAAGCGTACTCTGTTCATGCTCTTCTCAGAGGGTGCTTATTTTATTCAGAATCTTTTAGCTCAAATCTATCCTCAGATTTCACTAAAAAAATATTATTTTTCAAAACAAAGTCTGAAAGATAATTTATTACATTATCACTGGATAAAATGCGAATAGACATTTTTTCGACAATTCGGAATACCGGGGGTAGAGAGAGATGTATAATAAATGTGTAAAATTCAGTTTTTAAGTATACAAGGTTTTTATCAAACACAAATTCAGCCAGAATAAAAATTTGTACTTATCCTATAATTGCCAAAATATATTAAATTTTGTCTCATTCATAAATCCTAAATACTCTCATGTACCATGACATCACGAAAATATATTCAAATAAATTTTAAAAATAAACTCTTAATTCACTTCAGTCAAAATTTGTAAAAAAAAAATTTCTTTTTAATGTCACCCTCTTAACTAAACGGTTTTTTTTTTTTTTTTTTTATGTTTATTGTTAGTGGAATGCATTGTCTCAACTTTAATTTCGCTTTAACTGATATCCGTAAAATGAGCATAAGTTATAGTTTGGTTTTTTTTTTTTTAAATAAATTGATTATCTTAAACACAGTATATGTTTTATCATAAATACAAAAATTTAGACAAAAGTATGATTTAAAGGATGACAAATAAAAAACCAAAAATTGTAAAAAGAAATTGCACTTTTTTTTTAAGATTTTATTTCTCAATAAAGATGACGTATGTCTGGATTTTGTTTAAATCTTTTGTTTATTTTTTGCATAATTTCAAATTTTGTAATAATTTCACTTTTTAAATAAAAAATATTTTTCCTTTTAATTATAAATTAAAAAAATTTATGAGTCATCGAATATTATTTTTATTTTTGGAATTTTATAAAAACCGGAACTAGGTGGCTGGAAATTGCGTAACTGAATCCTATATTTGACATTATTTTGAAGTGATTTTTATAAACAGTATAATGTAACGGAATATTTGTGATTTAAAATTTTTTAGCAAATTGAAATGTCTATGTATTGTATGTAATTTATCGGTATTAAAATTTTCAATAATTACTAGTACTAGTATGGCAACAAGGAAAATATTTTTACATTATACAAACTGTCCAATCCAAATGTATTTCAATAAGTAAGGTAAAAGGTAAAATGTGTAAGGTTAAATGTAAACAAAAAAACTAATCAGAAACTGCTTATTAAACACTCTCATTTACTCAACTTTAAATAATAACAAAAGAAGTACCCGTACCATTTCTATACGCATATGTCTTTTCTATATGTATTTTTTTGTCGGAATACCACAGGATAAGAAATTATATTAGAAGAAGATGTCGAAATTGCTATGAATGTGACTTTTCTTATAAGTAGCTTACAAGAATTTAATAGTCTCCACAGCACTACTTCAGTGTTTGACTTAAGTTACTCAATTGTTCAAACAATTAATTAAAGTAAACTTTTTGTAATAACCTGGGAGTTTTGGAAAAACGCCTTACACGTTTACTACAACACAACATTCATATTCAAATTTAATTCACATTATAAATGTAAAGAAACAAATCAAATTTTTTTCTAGAATTTCATTTATGGCCAAGTTTTCTTAGAATGCGTTTATGTTGGAGCTGCGATAAGTGATAAGGGCGTCGATAAGAGCATAGCGTAGAAAATTATATATTGTTTAAAAGCAATGCTGTAATATAAATGCAACCTTAAGTATTCTTAGGTTTAACTACATTCCTTTTTCACTTAAGAATTCCCTTTCAGGAAGTGCCTGACAAATTGTAGATCTTTTGAGATTTTATGACCCATCTATAAACATTAGTTTTCTAAATTTTTTTTTATTTAGCTTAGCTTCTCAAACATCTTTGTTGCTCACTCTTGTTGACAAGAGTATTTTGCATAATATAATTCGAAGGTACTTGACACTGTAAAGTCACCAAAGCAATCCACATTTTTCAGTTTGTGCACGAGGTACCAGTTTATATCCCTGACTAAAATATTAGTATAGTTATTATATGGTATAATTAAGATGATAATATCTAATTATTTTGATTTAATCATTTTTAAAAAATCATTTAACTGTCTTCAAATAATTTTTGAAGTTTAGGAACATTAATGTCAATACAAATATATATTTTTTAAAACAAATCTTTCCACAATACTAAATTAATCACAATAGTTTAAACCGTTACCCAAAACGTAGCATTCTATCCCACTCTAATCCAACTCTATATATTTTTAAAATAAGTTATACAGTGAAGATTCCTTTGCAAAGAAACATCTTAAAAAGGATGATGTTATTATCAAAATATCATTGACCTCTTCAAATTATACACCTTCAAATTTCTAAAAAAAAAAATAAAAACTTTTTTATAGTTTTATTTCACTTTGAAAGCATTTTAAATATGCAAATTAAATAGCTTATCTGTCATGCATATAACATAAATTATTCATGCAATAATGCTTTCAAAAGAAAATAAAATGAAATTGTATTTTAAATTTTCTTATTAGATTTTTCTTATTGTTTTAAGACAGTGGTTACTGTAGAAAATAAAAGTGTCAAAAATTTCTGTTTTTAAATTTATCTTAAATTTTTTTTTATTTCATTTTTTTTTTAAAGAATAATAATAATAAAACTTCACTGTCGTATTCATTATAATTATAAAAAATTTCATAATTTCCACATAAAAACATTATTACAATTTAACCTTTTTTTGTTTTACTTGCGTTCTCTTAGTTTTGTGTTGTTATGACATTTTTTCTAAAAAAAAATTTACGCAAGCATTTCTACTTAAATCATGAAATTCTAAACTGGCCACCTCGTGCCTAGACTTGTCAAAAAAAAATTTACATTGTATATGACATATCACGACTTCCGTCAAAACTCTGTTTACCTATTGAAGAAAAGATTAGTTATTATTATTTTTATTGTTTTTTATTGTTTCTAAATGTTTTTAATACCTGTATTAAAAAAAAAAAAAACTCATCTTTTCTGAAAATTACAATAAATTAAAAAAAAAAAAAAAACAAAAATAAGCGAGACAGAAAGAAATAACATTAAAATTTCCCTTTAAAATAAAAATTATACTTTAAGGCACTAACTCTTACCATGACAACTTTAAAATATATCCGGGCGGACAGTAGTAAGATTTTTGTGATTGTTTTTATTTCTTTCTTTAAAACAATGGAATTTTAATTTTTATAATTTTTTTTTAAGTTTACGTATCTAAAAAGCATTGCAATTTTATTTCCAAATTCCTACAAAAAGTATATGATTTTTTTTTATATTTTTATGGTATTTCTATTGTTGTTGTTGTTGTTTGGAACTGACAATGCTAGATATTAAACAAGAGAAGAAGACTAAACCTATTACAATAGCTCATTTTCATTAAAACTAGTGTAGTAAGAGAAATTATTAGTTGTATTCGAAAAATGTGTAAGGTAAAACATAAAGAGCCGTGGGCCTTACCCAATTAAAGTTCAGTGGGTAAGCACATAGCTTATTAGCTGAGGAAGTGTGAGTTCGATTCCCGCACAAATCAAAAATTTGATCATATCTCATTTCATTAAATCCAAATGAAAATCAAATATATGTAAAGTCAAATATAAAAGTATATGATATAAACAAAATAAATAATATTACTTATAAATTAATAGAAGTATTGGAAATCGGGTGATACACGGGTAGCGAGATCTTAGTGTAAAGGGTCCTTAACAAATAAATGTCACATCTTTATAGCTGCTGTTTTCCAAATATCTTGGTATTTAAATAAGCAAACGAGTACCAGTTCCGAACACTAGTACTCTTACTGTAAAACGAGGAAAAGTGTAGTAGAGTAGACTGTGTCAACTCTGGGATACCCGTATGACCGTTATATAAACATTATGTCATTATTATTATAAACATTAATTACTTTTGGCAAAATTTCAAACATACCAGCTTTATTAGGTGTAGTGTAATGCTCATATATAAGAAGGAGTTGTATGGCAGCTACTCGAACCCTCTGCAGTAGAACAACCAGATACAACTAGACCACAAATCTAGTATTGGTTTAGTACTTATTTAGTATTTACACTTTGAATTGAGAAACAATAACTTTTTAAATATTTTTCAGTAAATTTGATCAGTAAATAGAAATACTGGAAAAATACTGGTTGGTACGAGTACCAGAATTTTTACTGGTACTTATTTTTTTCCAGTATTAGAATTATTGTTTTTTGTTTTGATATGGGGTAATACTAATTCTAACACGTAGGCCTTGCTGTTCGAATTAGTATTTGAATTTTATTGAGAATTTTTTGCAGTATCCGTACTGGTACTTGCCTAGTTACAATTGTCATTACGCTCCGCTAAAAGAATTAACTCCCAGCAATTATAGTAACATTTTCTTAATTTAAACTGTTTAAAAGTAAATAAAAGAACTATATTACTACAAATATAACGAACGATTTACTGACAGACGGCCGTTTTAGTAACACAAAAATCTATTTTTACCAAAAACAAAATAATTTGAAAAAGAATCTTACCAAAGTTGATATACAGTAAAATTGAAGTTATTATCTTTTCATCATTTTCAAAAAAAAATTTGTTTTTTTGTTTTTATTTGTTTTAATTTTTGATGTCCATCGTGAAAGGCCTAGAAAAGTGGAAGCTATTTTGGAAGTCACTGATTACACATTTGTTTTTGTTGTTTTATTTTTTTGTTTTTATTTAGTATATATGTAAAAACATTAATAATACCTGCTTAAACAGACATGTTATGCATAAAATAAGACTTCTGTCAGATTATTTACAATGTAAACATGACAATATATGTAATATTATAACTGTAAATATAAGTGTGTAAAAATCTATTGTAAAATAAAAATCGAAATAAAAATAAAACAATGTACATATATATTTTATATATGTTTGATAATGACACAACGCCCTGAAAGAAAGCATGACCCTGAGGTTATTAAATGTATACCTTTTGGAAAATTGTCATTATTTTTTAAACATCTTAATTTTACACTGCCCGTTCATTGTTAACGTATTAATAGTATATAGATAGTGATTTATTTTTTATGTTTAATACATGATCATACATATATAGGTTTAGATTATCAACATTGAAGCTGCGTGCGCACAATTTTTTTTATAACATACTGAGTTAATTGTTTACATGTAAAACAATATTTTGTTTTATAATTATTTTGTGTTAATTTTATATTTGGTTTAAAAAAAAAAAATAAAACAATATTGTTATAACTTTATTTAGATTTTCCCTGCAGTTATTTAGTTAGTAATTAAGTAATTTTTAGATTTGTTGGAAAAGTCAAAAGTTGAAATAGTCATAGTGTGTTGTTGGTTATATTGATGACATTATAATGACATTCATATTCAATATATTTTATTTTATATTGGAAAAGTTGTATTAGAATTTATATTTATTTATTCGAAAATTAGCCCTAGTTTTAACATTTTTCCTTTTGTCTTTTTAAATTTTTAAAACTTTTACTTTATATACTGCCTTGTATAAATTGTTAATTGTATTTGCTTGTGATGTTGTAAGTTTCAAATAATCACAATAAGCTCAAAATTAATTACAACTTTACAAATGCAAATGTTTTAAATCTTGGTGATTTTTTTTCAAACTTCTTATAATTCTATAAGAAGATTAAAAAATTCAAGTTCCTTATGAAATCAAATTAGTTTTTTATGAAAAAAGTTTAAAAACCTAATTTTGACATGTAAAGCTGTCAAACAACTAACATGTGTTTGATCGTTGATTGACAGATTAAAGAATATCCAACACTATTAACATTTTCTAAAATATGACATTAGAAGAAAAGCTATTAACTTGTTTGAGCTATGTGTAACCTAATTAATTCTAGCACAATAAATATTTTTATTACAATCTTAACTTCAATCAATACTTCACGCTTCTAAAAAGTTTTAAATTTTCTGCCAAACTAACAGTATTTCACGATTTCTTTTGTTTTTAATTTGTAAATGCAATTCTCAAAATAAGAAGACTTTCTTGAAATTTAGGAAATTTCTGTTTATAAAATAATATACCATTTAATTTCATTTTAATATTTAATTGTTTATTATTTTTTTTATTTCAGGATTTTATATATAGTTTTATTAAAAATTAAAATTCACATATTTTGTTAATGATAAAATTTCAAAAAAATTTGAATAAAAAAATTTCTCGACATTCTTAACACCCGACATATACATATTTTAATGTTGGGTCTTATTTTTCGATTGAAAGATGCACAAATTAAAAAACAGACATACCTAATAAAAAAATTTTCTGAAAGTATGAGTGTTGGATAAAGATTACAGTGACGCACTTTAAAAATCGTCCGTTTTTGATCGCTTTTCTTTTATGATATTAACTAAATTTATTTTGACATTTTTAAATGACATTCGCAAATGTCAAATTGGTATGCAAAGATTATAATTTCATTCAAATGTATTTAATACAACTATAAAAATCTGTCTGATAGTTTAGTGGTAAAGTGTCGGCTTTTCAATCGAAAAGTTTCGGGTTCAAACCCTGTTCGGATCTAATAATCTAATAAAAAAATAGAGTGTATATTAAATAATTAATAGGCAAAGGATTATTATTATTAGGCACTATTGTCTGGTACTACAAATAAATAAATAAATAAATAAATAAACAACTATAAACAACTATAAACATCTAATTCTGTTAATAATTATAAAAGTTTTATTAATTATATTTGGTTATAGAACCTTAACCCCGACAGAATTGCTTTGATAAAACAATTTGGAAGCATTTGAGATTTGAACCTATAGACGTTTGTTAAAGATATTTTGGACAGATCACATTTTTAATTTGGGAGTTCTATAGAGACTATAGAAAAAAAGATAATTACTTTAAATAATTATAAAGCGGAAAGTTTGACTATTTAGACCATACAATGCAAGGAAGAAAATATAAGTCACTACAGGTTATTGTCTAAGGCAGAATAGAAAAAAGATATTGAAGGGAGTTAGGAAGTAGGAAGAACTAGGATGTAACTATCATGGTTGAGAATTAATGGATAGTGGGCTGTTTGCGCACAATTGAAGACTTAGTTCATACAACCACATCATACATCCTGCAGGGGATTGGAATCAGAACAAGAAGGTAGAACCTAGATGAAACTTTTAGTAATTTTATATAATTACATCCCTATAATTTTTACTTAATTCACTTCAATATAGCGACAGAACTTCTTATCTCCATTCATTATGTAATTCTAGTTTCTACGGAAAGCCATAATAAATTATAAATTCTTGAACAATTCGGAAGCGATTTTGGAATTGATCCACTGTACTTACAAATCTATACATATATGTAAGTGTAATAACAATTAAAATTATATACGAATGTACCATATGCATTAAATTAAATTTAAAATTTCATTAAGTTTAAAGACCTACCGCTCAATTTCTATTCGATCCATTAAGGGAAAAAATAATAACCAAGAAGTAAAATTAAAAAAAAAAAAATATAAAACAAAATATGTGGTGTTATTTGAATTTTTAATTTTTGGTTTTTGGTTATGAATCTTTTACTTTTGATTTTATTTTAAAAATTTTTTTTTATTTTACCTGGAGGCTGTGATATTACCATTACTATTACTATTACTAACATAATTGATGTTGATATTGATAGTCATATCATAATGATGATACCATATCAGTTGGATAGTGGTGGGAGCTTTTTTAACTTTTTTTTTATCTATTACTACGTTATAGATGAATCTTTTCTTTTTTGTTTTTTTTTTATTATTTTTTTAATTTCTTTTCTATTATGTATGTTTAATCTCTTTCTTTCTGTCTTTCTCTTTCGTCATCATCAATGATCTTCTTTTACTTCCTCCTCTTTCTTCTTTCTTTTCTTAATAATTTTTTTTTTTTTTCATCATTTCTTTCTTACAACTTTATTGTTAAAACGTTTGTATTTTGTTTATTTTCCATTTCTTCCGTAATATTTTTTTTTTTTTTCAAAAGACGGAATAAAAATACAAAAATAAAAAATAAAAAAAAGCAGATACGCATTTCATCTTTACAGTGGGAAATTATTCATCATCAATTCAGTTCTAAAGATTTTTTAATCTTTAAAAGCAGTGTTATTTTGAAGTTTATGTCAAATCGCAGTTTGTTCCATTCGAATAAACATATCCGCAGAAATATTTAAAAATTTAAAAAAAAAAAAAAATATACGAAACTTTAGTGTTTTATTAAGGATAAAAGCCTAAAAATATTAAAAAAAAAGGCTTTATTAAAAATATTTAAATTTATAAATTTTAAAACTTAGTAAAAAAATATTAGAAAATATGAAGTTATATTACGTGTCAATTTGCGCGTTAGTTATCGTCGCTCACACTGTAATAGCTGATGAAATTGTTGATAAAGATGGTTTTAATGATTGCTTACAAAAGGATTCAATATCCTGTGTTCAATTAACGGTACGGATTACAAATTTACAAAATTAATAAAAAAAAAAAAAAATAGATAAGGATTATAAATACAAAATAATATATGGATACTTTTATATATAAATTACAAATGTGTTTAAAAAAAAAAACAAAAAAAAACATTTATTAAAAAAAATAAAAAAATTAAAATATGCATGTGATTAAAACAAAAAAAAAAATAATAAATAGACATTCTAAAATTAATTAATATTTATTATTAAAATATGTGATAAGTTATTTTATATAACACTTAAATAAAAGAAATCACCAAAGGATATGTCATTTAAAAGGACTATTCACAATGAGTTTTAATAATTCACAATCATTTATTGGATTTAATTATGAGTTAAAATATAAAAATGTGCTGCATTGAGAAATCTTTAAATAAACTGTTTGTGAATGCAATTCAGTTATACTTTAATTTGTTATTTTCAAAAATTATTTGAATATTTTATAAAGAAATCAATAGAAAGTTTTGAATGTTTTCATTATTAAATTCCATTTCCACTCATTATTTTGAGTGTTTTAATAAATTTGTTCACAAATTAATTGAGAGAATTAAAAGCGCAATAAAGAGTATTTTACATATTCTTTTTCAAAAAATATATATATATATTTTTAAATTTTATCAGATTACTTAAATGTCAATCAAAATATCTCACTCTAAAATACTGATAACTTTAGCTTGAAAATCCTTTCTTCAAGGCGCCTTCCAGATATGCAATTTATTTAAAATTTAATGCACAAATTAAAATAATTAAAAAATGTTTATTTTTTCATACAATTAAATTCATAAAACACATTGTTATAAGATTCATTTTACTAACTTGTATTATTTACTATATATTTATATAATTTATTGATTATTTTTTAACTAATTAAAGATAATGTTTTTTAATTAACTAATTCTAAACACTGTTTGTTTATTTTTTACAGATTTTCCGGAAAGCAAAATCATTTTTTGAAAGTCCTAAATTAGAATTATTTGGTGGATTATCTTTAGACAAAACATCAGAATCAGTACGTCAAGGTAAATCCATTCAGGACAATGAAATCGAAACAGCTCCTTCAGTTGAAGCACGTAATAGCGTTATTGAAAATTATTTCTGGGATAAAGTAACCGGATTCTTACAAGAACGTTCATTAAATTTGAACTTTGCAAATGCAGCCCGTTCAATTTCAAACTCATTGCCAGATGATGTAAAATCCGACTTAAAAGAATTGGTTGTTGAAGGACGTTTAAGAAAACGTAAACTTATGAGAAAATTGATGCCAATCTTAATGGCTTTAGGTGCCAAATTTGCTTTATTAAAATTAGCATCATTGTTCGGTATCCTATTTATTGCTAAGAAAGCTTTGATTGTTTCAATCTTGGCTTTAGCATTGGCTGTTGTCGGTGGTTTAGGATCCGGTTTAGGTGGATTATCTGGCCGTAGTCCATTGGGAGGTGGAGGAAGCGGTGGATTATTAGGTAGTTTAGGTGGTCTGTTTGGCGGAGGTTCAGGTGGTTCAGTTGCTGCTGTTGGGGGTAATAGTGGTTGGTCAACTGGTGTTGGTGCTGCTGTTGGTGGTGGAGGTTCAGGTGGTTGGCCATCAAGCGGTAGTGGATGGGATAATACTGGTGCATATAGTGCACATAATGCTGCATATGCCGCTTATAAACCATCAGCTAGACGTCGTCGCCGGTAAGCAAATAAGTACAATATGTTCTAATTTAATGTTTAAATTAGGAATCGTATGTATGTAGAATTAATTTATTTTTTTAACGAATTGTTATCATGTAATTTACAAGAACATTTTAATTTATTGTTGTCGAAAATCTTGTTATAATTTATGAAAAAAAAACCATCATTATTTAATATTTATTTAATAATTTATATTTCTAATTTAATGAAAAAAAAAATAATATAAAATTGTAATTTAATTGATATTATGAAAAAAAAAAAAAATAGAAAAATAGTAGAAAACAAATATAAATGAAACTAGTCCAAATGTATTTAAAAAAAAAAATAAGACATTTATTTTCGCTTTTATTTCTTTTTTAACTTTAGCCTTTCTTAGTTTAACTATTCTTTTTTTAACTTTAGCCTTCTTTATAATTTAACTATTTTAATACTTTACTTTTTTTAATTCTTAAATTTATTTTTTTTTTCTTTTTGAATTCTTCTGTTATTTTTATTTTAATCTTTCAGTTCTCTTTTAATTTTTTTAATTTATTTTAATTTATTTTTTTTAAATTCTTTTATTTTTATTTTTTTTTTTAATCTTTTGTTTATTTCTATAAATTTTATACTTTTTTTACTCTTTCTATAATTTGTAACTCTAACTATCTTTTTGTAAGCATCTTTTATTCTTTCCTATATTTTTATTTTTATTATTTTTTTTTAATTTCTTCTTATTTTAATTTCTATACAACTAATTGTTACACTTTTAATGCACATTTTTATTTTTATTGCACATTTTTCATTTTTTCATTTTATATGCTGTGACTTTTAAATCTTTTTTCTATACTTAACTTTTTTAGTTATTTTTTTGTTTATTTTGTTTTTCATTTAATTTTTAATTTGTAATTTTTATTTAATTCTTTCTTTTTATTTTATTCTTATTCTATTCTTTATGTTACTATTATTTTGTTCTTTCTTTTTCTAACTCATCTTATGTATTTTTTGTTTATTTTTATCTTCTTATCCACTATAACTATATTCATTTATACCTAACTATATTTATTCTTTAGTACTTTTATTTATTCTTTTATTATTTTCACTATTTTTTTTATATTTCAACTATACTTTAATACTTTATATCTTCTATACTTTTTATTATATTTTTATACTTAAACTTCTATACTTTTTTTTTATACTTTCATACTTTAACTTTACATACTTTTTACTATTCTTTCATACTTTAACTTTATATTTTTCTATCATTTATTGCCTTCTTTCTTTCTTTCAACATAAATGTCTTATTTGAAATATTAAAAACAATTTGCATATATTTTTAAAAATTAATTAAAGTTAAGTAAAAAAAGAAAAAGAAATGATAAGTTCAATATAGCCTCAACTCTGTTTAAAATCATCTTTTTTTCTTAACAGCCTAGCATTTATATTAATAAATACCTCCATTTAAAAAAATAGTTTAAAAGAAATGAAATAAAACTGATTATTTTATTAGTAAATTGTTGTATATTACTTATTTGTTTATTTTTTTAATTAAATTTAATGGGTTTTCTTTTTCTAAAAGTTAAAGTAAAGTGATTAAAAAATGGAAGAGCCATAATGTAAGGTAAGTGCTTATAATATTAAAATTTTTTATAACTATTATATTATTATGAACATATAGTATATATTTTTTTATTAATTAAATATTATTGTAAATGAGACTACAAGTTTAGGTCTAATTAAGCAGATAAAACTTTTATAGAACTTTGGAATTCCCATACTAACTTTTATTTAATGACTCTGTTTAAATTTTCTATATTAATTTCAATTAAAAATGAATAAAAAATTCCTAAAATAATAAAATAAATTTAAATTAATACTAAAATTAATCAGAGTAAATTGTTTTAAAGTTTTCTAAAAAAGTATCTAATAGAATTCAGAAATTAATAAGTGATTTAACTTTAGTTACAAATTTTTAATTTGTGTGTTATATTATAAATTTAGAATAATATTTAAGTGTGTAGTTATTAATTTTGTGGTTCTCAACTTCTTAAGTTTTAACATTTAAAACCATGTCATGCCAAAATAATTTTTTTAAATTATATAGATATATATTTAATTTAAATAAAGCCTAATTTCACTTTTTAAATTTGTGTATCAGTTATGTATAAATTAACATTTTGCTAAAGCATCTATTAAAATTTTTATTTATTAATTTTCAAAAAAATTTTTTAAATATTTTAAAAAAAAACTTTCTAAACAAAACCAAAAGTTAAAAAACCATAAAAACTTAAATATATATTAATTAATAATTTTATTTATTGCATATTTAAATTTTGAGTGGAAAAGAAAGTATTTTTAATTTTTATGGTTACTTCCTCAAATAATAATAATAAAAACCAACCACTCCTTATTAAAAATACTAATCAATTTATTCAAAAAAAAAACCTACACTCATAATAAATTATAAAACATTTTAGAAATTTTATATTTTTTACAAAATGACTTTTAGATACACGCGTACTAATTATTCAAAAAAAATAAATTAAAACAATCTTTTAAAATACAAATCATTTCACCAATGAATTTATAATTTTATAATTTTTGAGAATATTAATATGTATAAATACAAACATATTAAAGTATATTAATCTGTATATAATTTCCTAATTTCTTTAGAAATGTTATTTTGTTAATGTTAATAGACATCAAATTTCTAATGATTGTGTTTTTTTTTTTCTTAGAAAGTTATCATTTAAAAATAACAACAACAAATTAAATAGAAATATCTTAAGATAAAATAAAATCTGCATTCATTACACAAAAAAAAACAAGAAAAAACAAAAAAAAACAATAATTATAAAAAAGAAAATTATAAAAGAGATAAATGTATAACATTAAATATATATATATATATACATATTATTTATACTTAAATTTGAATATTCATCTTAAGAGAAATTTTAACTCATCAACGACATTAAAAAAAACACAAAATTGGACAACAACAACAAAAATGTCTTCAAATTTTTAATAAGTGGCTCTACATTTGCATTTCTATTTTTTTTTTTTTTTTGTTTGTTTTTCCTTTTGTTTTCTTTTTTAACACAAAAGAAAAATGTAATCATAACTATTTTTTGTTGTTATTATTATTATTATTATTATTATTAAAAAAGCTCAAGGTCTTCCACAGTCAATTTGAGTAACTACCAAAAAAAAAAACCACTCATTATAAATGACGGCGTTGAAACTCAAATTCTCAAAACTTACAACCAAATCATATGAAAGCGACAAAAATTTTTTTAGAAAACAAAATAACTGTTATTAATCTTACTAAAATTTAAATAATATCTTCAAATGTAATCATAATCTCTTCCCTAGTTTATTTTTTTAATAATTTCTCCATTTCTTATTTTGGTTGTTGTTTTTGTAAAAAAAACTTTTACTCTCAAAACCAAAATCTAACAAAAAAGTTTTGAAAAAAAAAAACAACAAAAAAAACTAATTTAATAAATGACAAGAAGACATTTTGAGTGTTTTTTTTTTTTTGCTTCTTATTTTATTTGACCATTTTTTGAAGATGATTTTTGATTTTTTTTTTGTTATTGTTTTCTTTTGTTATTTTTTAAATTCAAAATACAAAAGAAAAAAAATATCTCAATTTTATTTAAAACAATAAATTAGTTCATGTTTCTAGTTGTTTCTGATTGTTAGATTTGCTTTTGTTTTGGTATTTTATTTTGGAGCTACTGCCGCATTTGACTGACCCAATTGTATATGTATGATATAAATTTTAAAAAAAATATTTAATTCGAAAAAACTATGAGGTACATATTATATATCTTTTGTAAATTTTTGGATCGAACCATATGGATTATTAGAGTGTTATTTTTCGAATTTTAAAAATGGTCATTCTTTTTACTTTATCTTGACTATTATAATATGATTGTTCTCCACAGTTTGTCAAAAACAAATGAAATTGTAAACAATCGTTGGATCCATTCACAATAGAAGAATTTTTCAGGCTGCATTCTGTTACTAAAGTAATCAAAAGTTGAAAATAGTTCTGTATTACATGTGCTAATGAATATGTTTTCTAGTTCTAATTTAAAATTGTAACATATACGTGTGACATATACTGTGTTTCAAATTGTAACATATGACATAATTATGATGTGACATATAATTTTTCCGTTATGACAATTGATAATTGGTTATCCCAAAAAGCTTTAAGTTAAAATTTTAAATATTTGTGGTCTACCACATATGTTCAAGTTCAATATTTAACTTAAGATTTTGAACTTAATGAAACCATTTTGAAAATTTAATTTTGAATTTCAACAATTATAACTTTAAGAATTTGGCACTCTTAGACATTAAGATGTGCTAATCTGTTAACAATATTATATATATCTATATAATTTATATATATACACACATATAAATTTGGGTTATTGACTTTTCCTAATTCTATACCATCTGCCTTAAATTGAAGAAAAGCGTGGTTTGATTTATAAATTGTGTAACTGTTGCTTATGAAAATTATAAATTTTAATATCGAATAAGAACTGAAAGTCTTAAAAATGTATTAACAAAAAGATTAAGTGTTATAAATGAAAAAGAAATTTTATAATGCAATTTTTTAAATTTTGGTATTCGACAACAATTAAAATAAGAACAATAGTAACTGTTGTAAATGAACGCTTTTACAAATAAAACAAAAAAAAAAAACAAAACGTTTTTATTCATTTTTCCACTTCATCCCATTCAAAATTAAAAAACAAAAATAAGCAAGGAATGAAAAAAACTAAAGGTTTTTAAAAAAGCACATTTCCAAAATAAAACAATATTCCAAAAACTTTTTTTGAATTTTATTGTAAAAGCAAATATTTTAAAAAATTAAGACAAACTTAAATTTTAAGGGCGCCTATTAAATCTATTCCGGTTGCAAATTATCGCATTTTGACTCCATGTAGCTCCTGATCGGCGACTGCCTGTAAAATGTCCAATTTTTGTACCAATTGACTCATAAGTATATTCAAGCATCAATTTTGTTTTAAATTATCAAATTTCTAATCTAAACTGTGTTGGAAGATAGAATGGGACAATTTTTTTTTTAAAATGGAGTTTCACATAACGGTAAATTAAAATGTTATGAATATTTAATGTACTATTGAGCGTTTGAGTGAAATGTATATGAAACAAATAAAAAAGAACTAGTAGCTTCCTTTTAATATCATAACCCCGGGTTAGTCGAGTCACCGAAGAAGTCTGCATGTTGTAGACGAAATGCTATGGTATTTGTTTTTGTAAAATTACAAGGAAAGTACTCAGTTTTTATTTCTTTTTAAAATTTTATATTTATAAAGCAAAAACAGCTGCCGTTTTCCATTGAAGATGTATTTTTGAACTTTCTGTAGAATTTCTTAACGGTTTGTTAACCATCGTAGGGACAAACCGCCGGATATATAAATACACAGACAGACAGACCGATCAAAGTAGAGTTAATAGATACATTTTTTCAAATATGCTAAAAACAATTCAAGATTATCTTATAGCACAAAAAACGCGTTTCAACCCATTCAAATTACACTTTTTTTTATTTAATTTTAAAATTTTTATTTGGAATGAACGTTTGTTTTTAGCCAAATCAGAATTAGAAAAAATGAAGAGAAGCAATTTTAAAAAATTGAAAGTTTTAAAAAAAAGTTCAATATTAATTTCAGATATATAATAATTACAAATAATAAAACTAATAATATAATTGGTATCATAATAATTTTTATTTTTGCTTTCAATCTTTTATTTTCATATCGAATTAATTGGTAAAAAAAGAAATAATGGTAAAACATCTGAAATAAAATCAAAAGAATAAAGTTTTTTTTTTCAAAACTTAATTTCCAATTGAAATTGGGAGTGCCTAATTATCACAGTTATAAATTGATTTAACCCAATTTCAAATATTTGTAAAAGAAAATTTTATTAGAATTGACATTTGTACAAAATGATAAAATCTTTATGATGTCAGTGGGTTGCTCGAAAAATTTTTGAGTGAAGTTTATTTTAGAAATTAAATACAGATAATCTATCGAAAATAGATAGGTAATTAAACTTTGAATTGTTTAAATATAAATTTTATTTGTCAATATATAATTCAAAACTTTTTATTTTTATATATTGATTAAAAAAGAATAATGAATAATAAAATAATCAGTTAGGTATACCTATTATTATGTATCTATAGTTTTTATAGGTTAGGTATAATTTAAATTTTACACTCAAATGTATTAATTGTATTATTCAGTATACTTTCATTTGTATTATTCTTTTCTATATTTCTTTTTTAATAAAACATCTCAAATTAATTTGATTTGACTTGTTAGTTTTTTTTTTTATTCTTTTAAAAATTAGATTTTAAATTTCCAAAATAATATGTAATTATTATTACAAATATTAAATTCCAAAAGGCTCTATCATTAATATTCAAATTATTTTATAAAAATTTTATAAACGTACAGCAGAATACCATTAGAATTTGGACTCGACTCAATCGTTCGCCAACAACTTCATTTCTTGCCAAGTTTGCCCGTTTTACGCTAGTTCAGCCGTAGGTGTTCGACACCAAGTGTTTTTGGATCGACCGAGCCTTTTACTACCTTGAGGGTTCCATTCTAGGACCATTCTTGTTATGTTATTTGGTGGTTTTCTCAGAATGTGGCCTATCCACCTCCATATATAATAAATAGTTTAAAAAATTCCCATGAGTACAATTCGTTTTTGTACAAAAATTTTAAAATCCGAACAAACGCAGAGAATACTATATGTTTGCCTTCTTTACAGGGTCGCCAATTAATGACATTTGTCAAGGTCATATTGAAATATTATTAATGAATTTAAAAAAAACCACCTTGAATACAATTGGAGTTAATACCATTTCTACACCATTTACTTGATTTTGTTGGATAGTTTTTTCTGTATTTTAATCATTACGGAGCATAAGTACCCCATCAAAGTTTTATGTATTTAATTTATTATTACAGAATTTTATTAAGGTGTACCTTCAAACGGTTAAAGTTAGAAATTTTGATAAGAGTAAGATCCTTGATAATATGTATTAGACAAGAAAGTATAGTTTTTTAACTCGCCTTTATAGAGATAAAAAGTGTCAAAATTAAAAATTCACTATTTTTAAACACTTGTTGTAATTTCAATACTTCTCAAAATTTTTAAGGACTATATCTCCATTTTCCAATCAATTCTGGGTCTTTTATACTTTACATAGATGGTCAAATAAAATGTTTTCGGTATATAATTCTAAAATTTCATATTAAATGTTAAAAATATTAGCTAGAAGTACTGAATTTTGCTCTGATTTACTAATAGAAGCTACTAAGCAGGATTGTGCATCTAAAACTAAAATCACTAAGATAGTATGTGAATTCATTTCATTTCATCCATTTAATCTGCACACCATCCTTCAAAAATCTTAGCAGATAAATATATACCCATATTCTGTAAAAAATGTACAATCCTGATTTTGAAGCAAACTATAAGACTGCTTCTAAATTTTTTTCATCTATAAAGAGTAAGCCACAAACAGAAGGGGGCACCCACCTCTTAATCATTACTGAAAAAACCTGACCGTGATTTTGTATCCAACTTTAAGAACTGTCAAATTTTTTCGAAGTTTTAAAAAACGAAATTTTAAGAAATTGGAATTCACTACGCTCCCAAATTAAAGATCCAAAAATAATTATAAACACGTATTCAAATTTTTTCCTAATTATAAACAATATTATGCAATAAAAAGTTTTATGTCAAAAATCTAATTCTTTCGGGGAAGTACTAATTTACCAGCTCAATCACATGCTTATACTTAGGAATTTATTCGTTTTATAACTCCAAAATATAAAACTTCTTTTTACTTTTAAATTTTACTTAAAAAATCTTTGAAGTAATGGGCATAAATCATTACAATTATGGAAAAGAACCTTTATTACATAATAATTTTTTTTAACAGAAAAGATTTAATAGACTAGAAAAGTCAGATCTAAAGCAGTAATTTAAAAAAAGATATGGAAAACATGCAATGTAAACTGTAGTCACGATTACGGAAATTATAATTGTAGATCCCAAAGCTCCCATTTATGTTAATGATAGAAAAGGACGCTTTAGCTGATCAGATTAATACCTAAATTTTTTTGACTTCCTATTAAAATTAGACAACACTAAAGCGGGTTATTTAGACTAATTATGAAATGAGATCACATATTTCAAATCTATTCATTGTTAAGTAATTAACATTTGACTTTTCTGCTCTATTTAATACTGCAAATAAATATTTGAAATTTTTTATCAAGATTCTTATTTTATTTAACATCAGCGTTTTACATGGTTCAGGGTCAGAACTCCCAGGGTCATAAATCCCTTAGGAACTTATAACTCACTTAGTGAAACGTAAGTCCCTAATTAACTTATGACCCACTTTAAAATATTTACGTAGGTCAACTAACTAACTAATATATTTGTATCTGTGTGATCAAAATATTAAGAGCTTTTTACGTAGGACATAAGTCCCTTTAGAAGTGAGACATAAAGTCCTTTTAGAGACTTACGTAATATATTAAAGCCAAAATTTTGAAATAAAATCTGAAAGTCTTTTCTGACTTTTATAATTTAAAGTATGATAATACAAAAATATATATAAGCAATATATGAGATGTGCAACAATATGTATTTTCAAATTTATCTATACGAAACGTATTTAGGTTTGTTAAATACATGGTTGACTCTTTTTCCAGAGTGTTTATGAATTCATGTATGCGAGACTTGGTTACAAAATCAGGATTACCATTTTTGCAAAATAGCCTTTCAAAATGAAATTTTAATGTAAAACTATGGTTGTTTTCTTAATTTTGGAAAAAGGGAATACTTTGATTTCGAATCCAACCCCAAAATGTGTACCCGTCACTGATATTATATAATTAAAATTAATATTTTTTTTAATATTACTAATAATGTTTAAGCTGAGAACTGTATAAGGGAGTTATGACCCACTACGCTGAATCAAAACTCCCAGGGTCATATGTTCCTTAGGGAGTTATGGCTTACTGCTATCAGTCATAAGTCTCTTAGGGGGACCCCCACTAAGTGACTAATGACTGATACTCTGATAATCCCTAAGGGACTTATGACCCTGGGAGTTCTGACCCTGCACCGTTTTACATATTATATAGAATAACAGATGCAATTTAATTTTTTTTTAATTTTAATTCTTAATAGCCATTATAAAAAATTTTAATTCATGTTCCAGGATAACTCCAGGATCGTTAATATGTTTTTGTTCTCAGAAAATTTTATAAAAATACATTTTTTTTTTTGTGCAACATGTTGCTAATATTTATTATACAAAAAAAATATTGCCTACTTCCAGGCGGTTTGTTAATCAACTTTTTATTAAAACCAAATTGCTTTTATGTTCAAAACCAGATTATTCTTAGCTTTTTAATTAGAAAAAATTAAACCATAAAAAAATAATGGAAAAAAAATTATTTTAAAAATAGTATTCGACTAAACTATTAAAAATCATTTCTACTTAATCAGTAAATGTATTTTAAAACTAAAATTTTAAAACTAAAATTCAATATATAATATTTTCATTAAATTTCTGTTTATACTTTTCAATACATATTGACTTTGAGATTACACGGTGTGAACAAATGTGTTAATGCAATTTTAGTTCAAAAATCTGTAATAATTTAAGTTTTAGAATATTTTCAACATGAATTTAAAAACTAGTTTAAGATATGAATAAATCTGGATTAAAAATTAATTTGACATCTACCCTAATATAATTTTTCGATATTTGGAAGATTTTTTGGGTGTTGTTTAGTTTTTGGACAAAGGGGTTGGTAGACGACCAGACAATATAGCTAATAGGGAAATCGACTAGCAATAAGTTAAATTTACTTGGCATTAGAAACAAATGGAACAAACAAACTGTTGCAAATGGAAATGATATATTTATATACTCTCTGTAACCATTTATGTAGTTATTTATTTTGTTATTTATTTGTAGTACCAGTAAATATTGCCTGATAATAATAACCCTTTGCCTATTTAACATTTAGACTTCTTATTAAATTATTTCAATATACACAATATTTTTCATCATATCTATGCGACCAGGGTTTACAAAAGCATAATCGTCATTACGTTGAAATAGATACCTAATTAAAATTTTTTCATTTAGATGGTATAAAATTAATTTCCTAATATTAAAATATTTTAATTGAGAGACCTTTTATAAAGGCTTCCTGGTTCTCTCGCTTATTATTATTTTTGTCTGAAATTTTAATGATTTTTTGAATTAGTTAGATTTTATATTACCAAAATAATAAATATTTTATTTCATTTATTAATACAAGTAATTCAAAATATTTAAGCAAGACAGAGAGAAGAATAAAATGTGTCAACGCACATAAGGCCTGTTCGCGTTCTTTTATTTGCAAAAATTTACAAATGACAGGACCAGTGTTACCGTCTACCGATTCCTGTGCACTTCCACAAAATTAATGAAATTTTATGATTCTTGTGGAATTGGATTTGGGTGAAAATATTGCATATGAAGTAAAGATTTAATCTGACCAATGACGTGGTGGTACAGATTCCGCCTTTCATATGGAACGTCTCGAATGAAATATATCGTAAAATTGTATATTTAATATCGTTAAATAAAATAAAATTTAAAAAATATATATAAATAACTCTTGTCTAAGATAATAGGTGCCGCACAAAATTAATCGTTATGTATTCATAATCTTATTTAATAGCTGCAGCCGACTAATTAACGGCTTCCACTAAAGATGATTTAAAATATGTGAAAATTCTTTAATAGCCTATCTACAATGACGCTCTCACGTCGCTTTCATTCCACTCTCATTACGCGGTTAACAAACGAATGTCCACAATGAAAGGTACATGACATCGTTTTTTGACATTGTTTTTTTTTACAAATTTTATGAATTAAAAAATATTCATTAGTTTAAAATTTATTGTATAGTTATTGTGAATAATGGTTTGATTTTATTTAACTCTAGATAGAAAACAAATTAAGAATTTTACTAATTTTTTATTCTTATAATTTATTTTTTAATTTTTCAATAAAAATATTTTTAAAAGTTCAATTATTTGATATTTGAATCCGTAGAGAGAGCGAAAAAGTTAAAAATTTTTTTTAATGACTGCATAATGGACGCGACATGGCTGCGTCTATTGTAGACACAATCATTTAATTCAATACATTAACTTAGATTGACAGATAGCTACGTGTAGAGAGCGTTCATTGTAGATAGGCTGTAAGTTTTTAGTGGATTTTAGTGAATTTACAACACTGGTAAGGACAATACAATATTGAAATTTGTATATTGAAAGAGGATATTTGAATTGAACAAATATTAATTTCAAACCAACCGTTTCAATTAAAAAACGAGGAAGACTGTGTCAACTCTGGGATACCCGTATGACCGTTATATAGACATTATATCATTATTATTATAAACATTAATTACTTTTGGCAAAATTTCAAACATACCAGCTTTATTAGGTGTAGTGTAATGCTCATATACAAGAAGGAGTTGTATGGCAGCTACTCGAACCCTCTGCAGTAGACCAACCAAATTTTGCAGTAACTTTGGCCATTACACTAAACTATTTTTGTCAAAATTTCAGACCCCCAGCTATAATAGGTATAGAGTAATGTTCATATAAAATAAGAAGTTGTATGGCAGCTACTCGAATCCTTTGCAGTATACCAACCAAATTTTGCAGTAACTTTGGCAATTACACTAAACTATTTTTGGCAAAATTTCAGACCCCCAGCTTTAATAGGTAAAGAGTAATGCTCATATAAAACCGGAAGTTGTATGGCAGCTACTCGAACTCACTGCAACTGACCAACCAAATTTTGCAGAAACTTTGGCCATAAAACTAAACTACTTTTGCCAAAATTTCAGACACGTAGCTGTAATAGGTACAAAGAAATACTCATATAAAAAAAGAAGTTGTATGGCAGCCACCCGAACCCATGGACCAAAATGGCTGGATTTAAATAGCGATGACGGCTATTGCAAAAAAACGAATTTGCGAAAATTTCAAGATTCTAGCTCCTTTAGTTTTTGAGTTATCGTGCGGACGGACGGACGGACGGACGGACGGACATACATAGCTGAATCGATTTTTTTTTTCGATTCTGATCCGATCCATACACTTAAGTCTATATCTACCCCCCCTCCTTCTCTGCGTCACAAACGTAATGGCAAATTTATTATACCCTTTGACTATATAGTCATACGGGTATAAAAAAAAACGCGAACAAATTTAATATGGTCTCAGGAGTTTCAAAAAATTTTTAATATTTTACTTGACGAACTTAATTTTGTGTATAAAAATATAAAACAATTTTAAAAAAAATTTAGACCATTAACTTTTCAAACATATGATGACAAGATCATGAACATCAAAATCAAAAGCCCGATTCTTAGCAGTAACACGAACCTCTGATTTAAGACTAACAAAATTTATCAGAAATTGTTTCCAATATTTTTAACATCTTTTGAATAAGCCAAAATTTTCAAAAGTACATATTACGATATTCTTTTACGACATCAAATTAAATGTCAATTTTAAAAAAAAATCTAAATAAAAGAAGTAAAATTTGCAAGGCAGTAAATGGCAGTATTCTAAAATTAAAGAATTTTAAATTTTTTTTATACTCTGAACTTTGAAAAATTCATTTATTAAAAAAATTAAATAAATTGAATAAACCAAGAGAAGTTGTGGTTTTTGATTTTGTACCATCACTCAATAATAAAATTTTGGTATTTTTTTTTGTTGGAACAAATACAACCAATTCAAAGTAAATAGACCAACTTATTGGTTTATAACTTCTCTTTACAGTTAAGAAACTTTTAACATATTTTCCTACCTAAAAAAAAATGAAGAAGGGAAAGCTGTTGCTTTTTTGAATTTTAAGTTATAAAAAACAGAATTTGAAAAAAATTAAATGCAATTGGTGAATAATGAATATAATATGTATGGTGAAATAAGTTATATAAGTGGCCTCCTAAATATATGCAAAATAAATGTTTAGTCGAATATCATAAAATATAATTATTTTATAAGAGTATTCAAAATGAACTTCAAGATACGAAGTAAATTATATAAATTATAAATTCTGAATTTTTATTTTCGACAAATTTGCAATTTTAAAAAATTTCTCTAGTTGCCTAAAATTATACTATTCACTAAACCTTAAGTTTCCAAAGTTTACCAAGTAATTCTATATAATTGCAAACACGTGAAGACTTTTTAAATATTTTTAAAAGAAAGTTTGAAAAGAAAGTTTAAAATCTTAACTGTATGCATTTTGAAATTATGTATTAACGGAAACTTTTTGAAAGTTGCAAAATAAATTTAAACAAAATGGGTAAATACTTATTTATGTTATTTTGTAAATTTATTTTAATTTTTAAAAAGGATTATGCAAGCTGATATTATATTTTTTTTTTCCAAACTAAAATTTGAAGTAAAAAAATAAGAAATTAATTATGTAATAAATAAAATGAGGCGAACTATTTTTTAAATATCTCTACTTTTTTACAAGCATTTTTTTCAATCTTGAAAAATGCATATATTTTTAATCATGCATTCTCGGTTTTGCTCGGCTGTTTTTTTTAAATTTGACAACCTGTCTACACACCCGCCATGTTTTATAGAGAACATTTGATTAAACTCTTTTTAACGAGGAAATAAATGTTTTTAAAACGCTCTTTTGCCAAAGACGTATATGTACCAAATTCCAAATACCTGATCGTTTCCAAAAATTTTTAACAGTTTGAAATATCCTTCCAAGAATTAGTTTTATCAAGAACTTGTGAAAAATTCAAGTCTATTGGTCGAGGCATTTAGTCAGGAAAACCATAAAACTAAAAATTTCGTATCTAATTAACAGCCGAAAAAATAAATGATCCACATATTGAAGGTCATGATCAACATTCCTGTGAAGTCACTCGTATCCTTATATAAATGATAAATGGACATATCACAAATGGATCTTTCAAATTGAGAAAATTGCATAAACAAATAACAGAAGACGTTGTTAAATAAAATGAACCTACAATTCAAAAATGCTTTGGAAGAAAGGAAATTGGGAATTTCTTTTTATTTAAATTTGTAATTCTGTTCTTATAACTTAAAAAAAAAAGTATTCTGTTTGAATTTGAATTTTTGCACTACAGCAGAAGCGGCTGAAATTATACTAAAAAGTAGTACAAATCTTTTTCCATTTCGCCTGCATTCTTTCTTAACATATAATATACTGATCTCCTTAAGGATCTTCCCTCAAAAATATAGATTGTGTTAAAAATTTGATCATGACGATATGAATTTGAAAAAATCTGCAACAGAATTTAAATAATTGCCAATACAAAGCTGGGGCACAAACTAAGCCCATCTAAAATAGAGAAAAGCTTTTTAAAAAATCTAACGTGTTTTTAAGATATGATTCGACTGACAAACAAGAATTAAACTAATGAACAATTTCTAATAGAAAAGCCCGGACTATGGGTATAAGTAAAAAATTTAGATTTTGTCAAAATGTTCTTAGTTTTGTAAAAAAAAGGAAATATTGCAGTTTTTAATTTATTTTAAATACATAAAAGTCTTTTTTTTAATTTTTCTTTACTCTTCCGCTAAAGAATGAATAAATGGAAATTTGCTACCTGTAGAACATTGAGTTAACATTTTAATAGTTTTTTTTTTTTGAGTTCTGTAAGTGATATCAAAATAGAAGTACATACATAAATGTAAGAAAAAGCGTGCTACGTGTTTTTACTGTAATTTTATGTATGAACCTTCTAATAAATTTCTTATACGTTTTGATTTTTTTTTCTTTCTGTTTATACTAAAGCATTTCTCTTATGTATGTAAGTATTAGTAATTAGGATTATTTTACGTGTATAAATAACATTTAACATAACATAGATCGTGCTAATCAGCAGCAGCAGCAGCTTGTCTTTTATTATATTTTGATATAATATTTTTTTCTATTTATTTATAAACAGTTGCCTATCACATACAATGTGTAAATCGAGTGGTTCAGCCTTTCTTTTTAGGTGCGGTAGGTATTCTTTTTTTTATATGATGATATAAAACTATTATGATATAAATTAAAAATTATATTTGTTTTTTTCCGACCAGGGTTTAAACCCCCCACCCTTTGATTGAAACCCAATACGCCACCTTTGGGATACAAATATAATATATTAATATTTAATTTTCACATTTATAACGTCCTGAAATTTCCTCATACTATAAAAATAATGATATAAACCTTTTGAAGCGTAATTCAGTTTAATGAAAGACACAGAATAAAGTTACAAATTAATAAGACAAAAACAAAAGCTTTGTTACTAGTGATTAATTAAAAAACTCAAGAACAAATATTTTTATTAAATAATCCAAGAGTTCCTATAATGTACTTAATATCCCTGATTTATTCCACTTCTAACAATAAATGATGACCTTGAGTTCATTTTATATCCATATTTTCATAATTTGTTTATATCCAATTCATAAAAATCCAGTAAATATTTACAAACAATAACAATATTATAAAATGTATATTTTGTATTATTTTATTAAAATCCTCTAGATATTTCAGAATATTCTTTCAAAGACCTTGAAACTCACTTAATTTATTTGTTTCATTTTATCTTGTATCAATTTTTAAATCGTTGTTTCATTCTACAAAAAAAAAAAAAAATAAAAATAAAAAACTGGGTGATAAGCTTCATAAAAATGCAAATTTCAATGAAATGAAAGTGATTTTATTACAAATATTATCGCAGTGATCAAGTACCCATTTCAGATGACATATAAAATATATGTATAGGTAATAAAAAAAAACAACAACAAGAGATTTAAACTTCAAAATGTCTTTTGTGTTTAAAGTGTATTTTAATATCTAGGAATAGGCATTTTTTTTTTTATTATTATCGCATCTCAGCGAATTTGTTTTGTGTGTGTTTTTTTTTTTTAGAAATTTTTTTTTGAAATTTAATATTATATTATTTGTATCTTATAGATTCTATTTAAAAAATAAGCCTAAGTGAAATTTTCAATAATCCAACGATTGATGTACAAATTTTATATTTTGTTTTATTATTGTTTCATACCAAAAATTTTACACAGTGTTTAAATAAGATGAATAAAAAAAAAACGTTGATTCAGATGAATTTTTTTTTTAAAGATATATTTATTTTTTTTTTTTTTATTATAATTTTTATAGGCAATTAAATTTCACTAAAAAATTCCTAAATTGTCATGTAAATTTATTCCAAAAAAAACAACAAAATAACAAAACAATGTTAGAAAAAGATGGAGAGTGTAAGCAAGAAACAAATGACAAAATGACTAGTAGGTATATTTAAAAAAAAAATATCCAAAAATTCCCATATTTATTTAACAAAATTTTAAATAAAAATGAAATCGAATTCTTTTCATTTAATTATTGATTTTTTATATTTTTATATTTTATTCGCATCTCTTAAATTATTATTTAAAAAAAAAAAAAAAAAAAACAAAAAGCGAAAAAAAAGTGTGAATAAGATGAAGAAAAAGAAGAGTTACACCTGGTGATAATAGAGTATGATTAGTGCTTTTTTTGAATAATTTATTTATTAAGCAATAATATTAATCTGGTATTCTTCCTGAAGTCTAGGCTTGATTGGAAAACAAGTTGAATTACTTTCGTCTTGACATAACTTTGCCAATTTATGCAAAGCCCTACAAAGATGCAAGGCCTCGCTTATAATGATGATCATGTCTTAGAATTTCTATTAGAATTTTAATAACACATGTTGAAAAATATATGTGATTTCAGCTGTTTGCTGCCTGTTAGGTGCATATCTTTCTCAACTTGGCCACAATACTTCCACAATGATCTACCACATTTCAATTAGTGGACCGGTAAGTAATCTCGGTATTAATGAAGAAAGTTATGTAAGATTCCAAAAAAGGGGTATTTTTTTGACAAACAGTTCTTCTACAACTAAATACTACTCCAAGCCGCGGAAGGGTCCGGCAGTGATAAAAAACGTCTGTACAATCCTAATACTAAAAATTTGATAGTCGTGATGAAATCACAGATCACATAAAAAGTGATATATCTATACCACTATATTTAAAAATTTCTAATCAACTTTTTCAGTCTTTTCTGCATTTGTCCCATGGTGTTCATCTTATTTAAAACAAATGCAATTGCACTCTTAAAAATAATCATTCTACTCTACATCATTTTAGAAAAATTAATCTAACCGCCTAGTTGCTATAATTTCAGTGTGAACATTCCAAAGTGGTAGGAAAAATTGTCAACTAAAACTTTTGAAATTGATATTAAATTAAAACATGAATTCCTAATGCGAATGTCGTCCTTTATTTAATCGGTGATCTTCTGACTTACTTTTCCGAGAAATACAATATTAGACTTCCTAATTCTGACAAACTTAATATTATACTTTTATGAATTCTGAAAAGACGAAAAATGGCGTGTTCGAAATTACATATAGTCAAAATGTGGCATGATCTTTACTAGAAAACTTTGAGATCTAGTACACTCTTTTTAAAATGATTAAGAGTTTTCTTTTTGATTCGTAAGATTCTTGTACTAGTCAAATAAATACACATTTAACAACTTTATTTCCTCCTTAAGGTTTGAAAGATTATTAATAACCTTCAATCCAATCAAAATCTTTCTATGAATTTAATAGTCGTTGTTACATCAATCTCAAAATTAATACAAACTTTACACATTCTAGTTCCAACCTCCTATTAGACAGTAGTTTTATAAGTAAAAGTTAAATATTCTCATATTTTTTATAAATTTTAATTTTTCATCAGATCTTCTAAGGATACAAAAAAACATTATAATCGAATAAATATACTTATGATACCCATTCAAATGTTATATTTCAATCATTTTTTCAACCTTCCTTTAAATTTATCTTTCATGCCGAGATCTTTTCAATATCCCAATTATTTATCAAGATAATCCACTAAAGTGTTGAAAAAATTATCTTTTTTTAATTTGTCTAAGATCCAATTTGTGGTATACTTTTAATGATATTTTGGAACTTAAGGTTTTTTATTTATAAAAAAATGAAAAATGTGTTTTTTGGTGAGGCTTTTTTCACAAAAAAAAAATAAAAAAACAGAGAAAAATACGTTGGGAAAATTTATCCAACATTCAAATAGAAATTAAAATTAAAGAATTAATCAATAAAATTCGGACACAAGTTTTTGGGGTTTGGCATTCGCAATAGTAAAATTAAAAACACCACAATTTCACTCTTGACGTTTAATACATAATATTGATTCTATACTTGTAGATTCAAAAATTGAAAATATCAACGATGCTTATTTTGGACGCTTCAATGAAACAATGATGACAATCATTTTCAATAATGTACATTATTTTTATTATTATTATTATTATTAATGGGTAGGTCAAGTGATAGACTTCTATTTTGTAAATATACAACTCTTCTTAAGATAAAGATGCTGATTGGTAATGATGATCAGGTATTTTTTTTTTTTTTATTATTTTTTAAAACTTTAAGTTTATTAAAAAGAGTTGGTGAAAGTGAGAAATGAATGAGTGAATAAACAATAAGAAATATATATATATATATAAATATAAATAATTACAATCTATAAAAATTATTTTATTAACTTTAAATAAAATACCTGTTTATTATATTATGATTATAATGGTTTATTGGTTGTTGTTGCTGTTGTTTTAATTATTTAAAACAATATTGAATGGAGTTGTTTTACTAGTATTTAATTGACTTACGCACATAAAATTATATAAGAAGAAGAAGAAGAAGTTTAAAATGAAATTGAAATTAAATTAAAACAAACATTTTCTAATAGCTATAATTATCTATAATATATCGTAATGGGAATCGGAGGATTTTCTATTAATTACAAGCACAAGTTATAAATAACATTTATTACAGACAATATGGCGGTTTGAGGCTGGTGTATTAATACGATTAAAAAATTGATTCAGTAAAAATGAATTAACATCCATGAGTACCTGAATTTTCATCCTTTGCTTTTTTGACGTTCTGCCATCATACTGACTTTTCATTCAAATAAACAAATGTAGAAACCTTTTTTCATTCAACTGAAGATCTTTAACTCTGACCAATGGTTTATGGTAAAGATGCCGCCTTTCATGTGAAATGAAAATAGAAGCTTTTTCTCAAGAACGTAAGCCAACTTCCTGGACATATGAGATCGATAACATCCATTGGTGGATAGACATATGGGAGAAAGAGAAATAACTTTTTTCAAAAAATACAAACATAGAGACTTATTGGTTATGAATGTATATTATAGAATATGTGTAAAATGTATTAGCCCAAGTTAGAACTAATATGTTAATCATAATTGAAGGAAATGTACAAAATTTAACTTGTGCTATCATCGTGGGAATATGAAAACAATACTGTACTTTTCGATATTGATAGTATTCTAACTCTACGAGTTCAACAGTTTCTTTGCTATTAATCAAATATCTTTGGAAATGTTCGTTAATACAGTCAATTTGATCTCTATTTTACTTTTTCAATTAAAAACTTGTATTTAAACGATTTAAACATCTCCATTTGCCATATATCTTTTGCTCTTGAAGTATACATTCAAGTACAATGTTTTTTCCAAAAAAACTTTTCAAGGCATAAATTGATCGTCGAGGTATAGGTATGTATAAATAACAACACGTGCTTGATATTTAAAGGTTAAATAATAATATACAATCTTTAAATTATTTATATATACATACATAAATTTATATAATATATAAACTTACAATACTAGTCATAATTTCTACAATTAAATTAGAAATAATAAAAAAAATCAAATTAATCATTTCCTAATTATATTATTGGAACAACTTAAGGATCTTTAATACTCTATTATTAATATTATCAATTAAAATATTCAATTATTTGGAAAACTTGCCGCCCTTGCCATCTTCATTATTATCAGACATACTTAATAGTTATAACACCTAACAAAAATTGGCAAAGAATAATTTAAGATTTTTCTAGAAATACTATAAGTACTATAAATTATGCCAAACTACCATGTAATAAATTGTACCAAATTACAAAAGATACGCTTTTTAACTATTAATTGAAATAAAGCTAACATGCATGCATTAAACTTCCTATTTTAAAAAATCAATTTTCAAATTAAAGTTTTTTCGGAAGTTTTTATATCTGTATCACCTTTTAAAACTCCCCTTTCCAATTAAAAAAAAAATTTTAATTTAACTAAAATGGCCAATTTTAGGATCTGTAGGAGGAAAATTAAATTAGCTATCTTTTTTTAAAAAAAAAATGGGGTTTTTGTAAAAAAAAAACCTTTTCGACGTCAAAATCAATACAAGTGGTAGCGCGAATGTAATTGGTTGCGCAATAAAGATGCCTAAAGGAATTTTTACTTAATTTTCTTTTTTTATATTTTTTTAATTTCGATTTCGATGCTTTTTTTTTCTTTAAATAATATCTCAAAACTTTCACGAACTTTTAAAATATCTTATAGAAAAAAAAAAACAAAAGAAAGAGACAAAAAAACATATATATATTATATATAATACAAACCAAATCAATATCTAATTTTTTTGTGTTGTTTTTTTTTTTCCTATAATAAAAAGTTTATTCACCCGGTCTTCTCTAAAAATGGGCAAAAAAAAAAATTAAATACAAAAAAAAAACTAAATTAACGCTTTAAGACAGCGGGAGTTAAAAACGTCGAAGACTATAAAATAAAAAAAAAAAAAAAAAACAAAAATAAAACTGTCTATCGTCGTCTATTCGAAAACTAATTTCAATAATGTTAAAATGAGAAAATTTTAATAAAAGAAATACAAGAAAAAAAACAACAATAAGTAAAAATCCTATTATAACTATATACATTTAAGATAAATAAATCTATTAAAAGATACATACTTAACTTTATATACCAATATATAATAATATATATTATATATAGGTACACTACATTTATATATCATTAATAAAAAAAAATTGCGATTATCGTGGTTAGAGATATGTTTAACACGATCTTGTACAGATGTTTTTGTTTTTGTTGTGCTTTTTTTTTATATTTTACTGTTAGGTATTTCTTAAATTATTTTTTTATTAATTGTAGGTAAGCGATTTTTGGTCATTAATATTAAAAATGACTGTCCCTCTGTTTGTTGCCCAAACTGTTAAAAGTTCGTATTTTTAAAATAATTTTTCAATTAAAAAAAGAACCAGAACTAAAGAATCGAGGACTGTATTCTACCGAAGTTTGAAAGTGGGTGGTCCTATGCTTGGTGTCTCTGGTGTGATGTGGTCATATGATGTTCTATTTTATTAGATCAATTCATCCCTTTACTATTAAACGGTTCCTGGAACTTTTCAATCATCATTTTTATTATTGCACATCGCTTTACAGCATTTGCATTATTGCAACTTGGTAAATTTTTCAAATATCTTAATCACTAGAGGACAAAAAATTTTCAGTCATAATTTATTTCGAAAATTTGGCTGATCTAGGTATAGGTAAGTAGGTAAGGCTTCCTTTAGCACTAGATAATGCGCAATTATGATTCCATTGCACTCATGTAATCTGCGATGAATTAAGTCGCGGAATCACTTCTCTGATTGTGTTTAGAAAGCTCGTTAAGGTTCTGGAAAGGCGGTTAATCGAGTGAGAGAAGTCTAGCTGTGGCTAGGGCCGGACATCTGCTAAGAAAGTGCTCGCAATTTTAACTTTTGTTTGCTTCTTTACAACTCCGGATTACAGCCCCTAATTTGGTTGTATGGTTGCTAGCTGACCAGTAACCTGTGGTGCATGACACTTATTTGGCGATATTTATCAGTGTAATTTGCCTTAGTTTTGTGTTTTAAATTGTATACTCACTTGTGACAACTGTGCTTTCACTTTTGAAGATTTCGTTTTTTAATTCGAGGGCCGGTTTCCAAACTAAAAGCCTTTGCTATATTTATAATAGTTTTAAATGTAAAGATAACTTACCTAATTTAGGTAGCATATATTAACCTCATAATGTAAATATGATTACACTGAAGCTTAATATAATCTAGACTTAAAAATTGATTTCCAGGAAGACCTGATTTTAAATAGCACCCTGTACAATCTAAATAAAATCCAATTAAAAAAATTTATTAAAAATTTATATTTTAATATGGCAATTAAATTGACGATACAATTTTTAACATTTAACTTTAAGTAATATTTTTGAACTTCACGTTTTATTTTTATTTATTTGTTACATACATATATATATATATTTATTCATTATTTTATTAATGAATTTATTTCACGTAAAAAAAAAAACAACAAAAACAACAAAAAAAAAAAAAAACTAATCCAGACTCTAAAAATAAATTAAAGTTTTGTGATGAACTTCCGGTCAAATGAAAGTAAAAATCATCGCCCCTTTTGAAAATGTTATTTTTTTATTTTGATGTTTTTTTGATTTTCTTGTGTTTTATTTTACGAACCATTACTTCGTAGTTTTCACTTTATAATTAAAGTCCAATTTTTTTTATAGTATTTTCCAAAATAAATCTTAGCATTGTATACACAAGGGGAAGTTGTATTGGAAGTTGGAACCTTTAAAAAAAAAATAAACAATAATTTTGATCATTTATTTAATATTGCGTTGGTGCGTTCAATAGAAACGTCAAACATATGTAAGTACATGAGTACATGTATATTGTAGATGATTGTGAATGAATGGTTCACATTAATTGTAAAAATTGGATGAAAAGAAAGAAATATTTGATTAGTGCGTAATTTTCTAATTGTAATTAAAGTTTACTTTTTATTTTTTTTTTCTTTTTTTTGGTTTTTACTTTTTTTTTCAAACTTTAAAATAAATGAAGTCTTAATTTATGAAAAAAACGGTTCAAATCAATTCAATCATATAAATTTTTATAAGTTACTTTTATCAATTGAATTAAAATTGAATTGAATTGAATTGAATTTTTCGATTATTTTGTGTTAATTTCTATGAGAAAAAATACATAATTAGTGGTGATTTTTTAATATATTGATTTATCGATGATAAATAAATGAATCATTATGATGTATCGAATCGATATTATAATGGATGAAAATTTGTTTTAAGAGATATATATATATATACATATATAATAATATTTGAAAAGAAATTGAAAGTTTATTGTTAAATAAATTAAAAAAATTAAAAAAAAAATTTCAAATAATTAAATTGTATTAAATATTGAAAGTAATTAAATAATTTCACTTTAAAAAATTTTTTGAACAGATATTAATTATCAGAAGTGTTGAAATGACAGGAGAAATAATAGTCGAATAGAAACTATAGCCTCTGTTTCTGAATTGCGAATTAATATTAAGCTTACTATACAAATTACTTTTGGAATCTTAAAAAAACTCGACTAGTAGCAGAATTCGTAATTTCACAATTTATGAATTTAATAATTCTCAGATCTTAAAAATACCCCTAAATATAATAGTCATATGATGTCATGTGATATCATACTCTTTGTACAATTGTATGATGTTCCATATAACTAACTATAATAGTTATAACCATCATTCGTTATCATTTATAAATCATTCGTCAAGTCGTAGGGCATACGAAACGAATCGTACATATCATATGATAGCACACAATCATGCAAACTTAAGGTGGTGTCGGGAGAATGAATTCAACTTGGTTGATTTTGACATTTTTCAATTCCACTAAAAAATTTCCCGGTGTCGGCTAAGGCAATTGAATTAGTTTCAATTAATTGAATCAAGTTGTTTCAATTTTGATTTTTTGACAACAGAAATGTCAGTATTATAAAAATAATTTAAACGAAAAATTTTTTTTAGTTTTTAGACGGTTTATTTTGTGCTGCATTATATTTACTACTAATAATTTTTGCAATGAGTTTTTTGTGATTGCTTCCATTAGATTGATTAATTTTTCTAATTGTTTACTGTTGCTGAAACATTTTTTCCTGAAAATAATAAATAAAAATTTTCATATTTATATAAATTATTTATCTTTATTTACCTTTCTAAATTACTCATTTTAATTTTTCTTTAAATTTTTAAACACAAAAAACGCCAATAACAGAATCAATTTAACAGAATAGATTTAAACATAAACAACGGCAATGCCATAATGTAATTTCAAACACAAAAATGTATTTGAATTTCAAAGTCGACTCAGACGACTTTAAACAACACAAATTGATTTCCCCGACACCGATAGTTGATTCAAATCGACTTAAGTTGAAAGTCAAAAAAAAATTGATTCTCTCGACACCACCTTAAATTGAAAAGAAATTAAAAATAACTAAACCTAAAATTAAAAAGAATTCAAAAATCTCAGAATCAATATTATAAAAAGGTAAATATACATAAATTTCTAATTATTAAATGTTAATGTTTGACATTTTATGCTTATGATTGGTTATTATGACTATTATAGTTAGGGTTATGATTTTGTAAATCATATTTAATCATATCGAATATTTATCAAAAGTGCATATGACAACTTATGACTGTTATAGTTAGGGGGTAATAAGATTTTGATAAATGAGATTTTAAAAAATACTAGAAAATCTAAAATTTGTTAACTATATAGCAAGATATGTATAAGTCTAACGAATTAGATTTTCCAAAGGTTTCTCTAGCATCCATTGCATTTAGTCATGTATAAAACTGATTTTAATATTATGCTGGATACTTTTTAGTTATGATTTACATAAAGAAGCGACCTTCTACCTTTTCCAAATTTTGCATAAGCGATTTATTCAGAGTTTTAAGTAATGTTTGAATCTTCATTGTACAACTTTTGCCTCAAAATTTACTTATAGTGTATTAAGTTGATTTTTTTATAATTTTCAAGTTCGATTTAATCCCATATAATGGAAATGAAGTTTTATAAAAGTTTTGAAAAATTATTACCTGGAATATAATATAACTAAATAGTTTTAAAGTATAAGCTTTTAAGTAACTTGAAAAAATAACACAACTTTTTTATTAAAAACTTTAAAAAATATATATATATAAATATTCATACAACAAATATAAGTGTTTAAAACTTTTTAGCTCCTAGAATAAAATTATTAAGTGTTTTTTGCATAATCCGCTTAAATTAAAAAAAAAAGTTTCTATTTATTATTTTTTTTTAAAAATTTTTTACAAAAATTTTCCTTCCTTTACATTTTGACGCTGTGCGTTCGTTCGTTCGATTTTTCCAATTTAATCGTTTTTCCTAATTATACAGAGCTTCTTTACAAATGACAAGAGTGTCTGCTATTGTGTACTGTAAAAAACTCATGGTTTAAGTTTTCTAAAAAAATAATTTCGGAACAATAGTTATAAAGTCTTAAAAATTACAAATCTTTGGTTTAATAAAAAATTAATATCACTTACAAAAGTTCTTAAAAAAATTTAAGATACGGATAAAACGTTTTAATATTACCTATAAGGTGAAATTGCCTTGTTTTAAATGAATGATTTTTAGAATTTGATGTAACAATATAAAAGCTGCTAAAACTATTGAAAAAACTGAAGGTCATTTTGATAGTAATTATCATTGATCAATAATATGTAAATAGATTGGCATGTACGTCTAGCTGCGTAATCAACAGTATGATCATTGCTAAAGTTATAGATCGATATATTTGCAAAATTTTTGGCACTACGGGCATGCTTATAAATTTCCCGACCCCAGACCATTTCAACCTTTAAATTAAGATACCACTTATGAAAATAGGACTTAAAGTTTCCGCATAATTAAAAAAAAAACAAGTGATGAAAAAAAACCGAGGGTTTTTAAAAAAGCACATTTTCGAATTTATATTGTATTACATACTGAATTTAACTTTGGAAATATTTACTAGGTTACTGTTTACCTATAAAATTTACTGCTAACAGTAAAGTTTTTATTTTAAAGTTGTTATAGCCCTTCAATGGGGAAAGTTGCCAAATTTTTTTAGGATCTTACTTTATCTAACTCCCCCCCCCCCCTCCATTTTTTTAGGTTCTACGAATTAAATTGTGAATTCCACAAAAATTTGGAATTTTTACATAAATTATACAATCTAAGCAAAAATGGGTAAAACTCAGAGACACTTTCTTCAATTTAAGGAACCGCTTTTAAATTTAAGAAAAACCTTTAACATATGTTAAAATATGATGTTGGGTCTTCAAATTTTGTATATTAATAAAAAAAAAATTGGACAGGTATTCAAGTTACAGGTGCTTAAAAATAGCAAAATTTAAATTTTCGAGCCCTTATAGCTCCTAAACAGGGAGCGTGACAAACAAATTTTGTTAACCGACTCCTACTAATTTTTCAGGACCCTATCTTAAACCGTTTAGGAGATATATGGGACCAAAAATTTTGGAAAAATTGAGTTTTATATAATGGACATATTTTTGTAAAGCCTTTAAAAGCAGCTCTCTTCTACCGTTTTTCGATTGAAAATAAACCTAACAGAACTCTTGTTATATCAATTTAAATATAGGGCTTTTTTGGTATTTGCAGGGGCTGTAGCTTCGCCATCCTTCAAAATTAAGAAAAACCTTTGACACATGTTGAAATATAATTATAGAGCTTTGAATTTTGTATATCACTAAAAAAAATTTGGACAGGTATTCAAGTTACAGGTGTTTAAAAATAGCAAAATTTAAATTTTCGAGCCCTTATAACTCCTAAATAGAGGGCTTGACAAAAAAATTTTATTAACCGACTGCTACTAATTTCTGAGTATCTAACTTCTCCCACAATTTCAAGACCCTAGCTTGAACCGTACAAAAGATATGTGTGACCAAAAATTTTGCAAAAATTAAGTTTGTATAATGTTAAATTTTAGTACCGTATGGCAACCCTTTTTTTATAAAGTTTATGAAACCAGCTGTCGTTTGCCGTTTTCAGATTGAAAATATATCTAACAGAACTCTTGTTATAACAATTTAAAAATAAGGCTTTTTCCAACTTTTGGAGGCTGTAGCCCCGTAACAGGTGAGGCTACAGAAAAAAATTCTTCTACGAAATTATTTTTTTTTGCAAACACTACCCATGGTTAAAATTTCTTTACTCAATTTCAAACGATGTAAAAGTTTTTGTAAACATACGGACGGACAGAGTGAAGCTATAAAGGCACATTTTAACAAAATTTTTTTAAAATGTGCTAAAAATATCGGCTTATAAAATTATATATGTATATGCAGTTATATGAATTAAAGATCTACAGCGAGTTCAATAAATCCATTATCATAAAAAAAAAAACCAAAAAAAATTAAAATTGTTTTTATTACTTCAAAAAAGAAGTCAAAAATAGCTTAAGAAGTTTGCTATATTGTATGCTCCAGGTGATTAATAGCACAATAATTCTTATTATTTAAGCTTAACTTTTGTGTATTACAGTTAGAGCTGAAACAGCATTTGAGAACAACTCTTGTGTGTTACAGTTAGAAGTGAAACAGAATTTGAGAACATTTAGTATTTAACTTTTAACTTAAAATTAAAAAAATTTTAAAAAAAAGTCACAGCAAACAAATAGCATCGTGTAAAATTTAAAAATCTCTAGTAACCTATATACACTTCAAAAGTACAAGCCTTTACCCAACTTTTCATATTTGTAAAACTAAAGAAGAACTGAAAGTTAATAGAAAAATTTATTAATATACAAGTAATGTCAAACTGAATAATTTATTAGGACTAATTTAGATTCTTCTAACGTGTGTAATAACCACTTGTCATTATTACTATTATATGGAAATATTTCCTAAAATTTTGTATTTCCCATAAAAACAAAAAAATTATTCAATTCTCGTTTTCTTAAATATTACAACTTTAGTATTTCCTACATTGACATTCCATGTGAAAGAAATTTCAATTTATCTAATAAAAAAATAAAATAAACATACAAAAAATTCCAAATTAAGTCAAAATAAAACCTAAAAACAAACTAATAAAAAAAATAAAATAACTAATACTTTCTGAAATTTACATAATTTTTATTTTCATTCATAAAAACCTTTAAAGAAAATCAAAATTTAATACAAAAAATTTACATATATGTATACTTATTTATATACACAAAGTTACCTACATATTATTGTTTTAAATTGAAATTTTTTAAAAATCGAAAGTCATATTCATATAATATTATTTTTCACTCGCTCATATATTCATTCTTTCAGTAACTAATCACTAATCATCATTGTTATCAGTATCATTTTTATAATCATCAGATCGTGAGAGATTAATTGTCATTTTCAATTCTCTATTCTCTATATAATACACAAGAATAGAAAATAAAAGTGAGAGCAACACAACAAAAACAACAAAGTTTTTTTTTTTTTCTATATTTTTCATTTGACATGTGTGTGATACAAGCATGACATAATAAATGTCAATTATAACATCACTGCTTAAAATTTGAACATTTAGATGAGTGTAAGAAAAAAATAGAAACGATAAACAAAAAAATTGATGTTCTCATATCACCTTATAAACATCAGGTAAATTAATTAAAAAAAAAAAAAATGAATATTATTATTTTGTTATTTTTATAGTTTTTGGTACACAAGTGAATACATACATATATGGAAAAATTTCACCTGACATTAAGTCATGATTGTTATGTGAAAAGAAAAAGTTTTGTTATTTTTTTTTTTTTTATATTTTCTTTGCTAATTTTTTATTTACTTTGCTAAAATATTCATAGGACCATGAAAAATAATTTATTACATGTAGTCTAGGGATCTATTTCTCTAATTTTTTTTTTCTTTTTAGTTATTCTGATTATTTTAGCTAATATATGGAATGGAGACAATTATAACATAATTGAAATGTATGTACAGTCGTCGACAAAACTTATGTGATTAAGGTACTTTTAATTTTTGTGAATTAAAAGTCAACATTTAACAACTACAAATGTGAAGTTTTATAATCTAACTAGAGACACAAATCTAAGTGTCAAAAAGGACACGCAAAGTAGCAGCTGAATCTTGTCTTTCACTTTAATAGATTTTGGAAACACTCAATTTTAAACTAACAACAAGAAAAAGCAGTAGAATCTTGTCTTTTAATTTAATAGATTTTGGAATTTTATTTTATTCATAGCATTTGACAGTATAAAATATTCAGAAATATTCAGATGACAGAAAAAATATTCCCAAAACAGTAGCAGAAATAGGTGTACCTAAGAAATTAATAGATGTAATAAATATGAACATGAATAACTCCATAGGCAAAGTACAAGAAAATGCATCGAAAGAATTTAAAATTACGAGTGGGGTTAGACAAGGTGATGCGTTATCCGCTATTATATTCAATATGATACTTCAACAAGCGATTGGCAAACTAGACAGAAGAGGCCATATATTTTCAAAAGCATATCAAATAATTGCATACGCGGATGATATTGTAATTGTTTCGAAAAGAGCTAAAGATATGATAGATGTCTTCTCTATGGTCGAAAAAGAGCCTAGCAAGGTAGGTCTTCAAATAAACGAAACCAAAACGAAGTACATGAAGATGTCAAGAGATGAAAGAAGAAGGCAACCGCATGATATGACGATTGATAGATATACTTTTCAGGGAGTAATAAGCTTTGAATACCTTGGAGTAATAATAAAAAATGACAATAGTATAAAAAATATTGTATTCAAGAACGTATTAAAGCAGGAAATAAATGCCTATTTGCATACAAAAAATTAATACAATCACGTCTCTTGACAAGGGAAACGAAATTATTAATTTATAAAACAATAATACGCCCTATGGTAACATACGGTTGTGAGGTATGGACACTGAATATGGCTGACGAAAACGATCTCCGAATTTTTGAACGGAAAATACTAAGAAAAATTTATGGCCCTATAAGGGTAGAAAATGGAGATTACAGGGGAAGGAATAATGCTGAACTAAATGAACTTATAAAAAATGAAGACATTATTCGTTTCAGTAAATCACAACGCCTAAGGTGGGCAGTGCACACAGTGAGAATGCAGGGCAATCGAATGCCATATAAGATATTACATCTAAGATCTATATTAAATCGAGTTAGAGGAAAACCCCGAACAAGATGGAAAGACAACATTGAAAACGATGCTTCAAAATTACAAGTGAGAAATTGGAAAACAACGGCGAAAGACCGGGAGATATGGAGGCAAATAGTTATGAAGGCCAAAGCTCACACCGAGCTGTAGAGTCATAGAAGAAGAAGATTTTGGAAATACTCAACTTATAGTTCTAATAATTTAATTTAATTTAAAATTTACTGTTAAATTATAACGTTTGTAGTAATTTAGTTATTTTAACTATTACAACATATATTTATGTTGTTATACTGTTAGAATGACAAAAAATTGCAATTCAACATTCAGAAGCCAACTGTATGGGACTTTAGTTTGTAAACCATTGAAGTATTAAAAAAAAAATCGTAAGCCTTCGTGAATAAACACCTGGGATTGGGGATGGAAACCATATGTTAAGTCACTTGTCAAGCATTTGAGTGTGCAAATGCCTGGAATTAGTGATGATATTCATCATTCATGAATAGTATAGAAAAACGTTTTATAACAAAATTGAGAGTGCAAATTTGATTCAATCAACCTTTTTGTTTGACACTGTTGTAAAAAATATGTATCCATCGAGTACCCATTTATATATCTTTTGGTTTGTTTTACTTAGAAACTCATCATAAAATAAAAATAAAAATAAAAAATTTTACTTTTATTGAAATCAAATTTATAAAAACACAAAATTACGCTGAAACAAAGATCCCAAGTGTATGCGATTGTGGATTATATTTTATTTCAATGAGATAAGTTTAAATTATTTATGATGAGATCTGATACATATTTTTAGATATACATTCATTTTAAAACTTTTATTTATTATAAACTATTTTTTAAAGTGTTTTTAGTTATATTAGTTTTTAATACAGATTAAGAATTCTCTTGAGTCTTAATAATCAATATATATTTTTTTTTAATTTTAGTTTTTTCTTTCTAGTTGTTCGTGGATAGCAAATTGCAAAACGGTATTGAAACTTTTGAGTTTGAAAAAACCTAAAAAATATTTAGGTTGGAGTGGAAAATCAAAATTAATGAAGCTAAGTCCGCGGAAGTAAACTTCTCGAATAAAACATAAGTTAATCCTTTAAAAATCAATTTAAATAATTTAGATATATCGATCGTATATGATCAGTTGAATATTTAGGAATGTCAATAGTGATGTTATAATTTTTAGAACTAGATAATAAATACCGAGAAAATGACTAGATCCTAGGTCGGAAATCTAACTAAATGTTATCAATTTATAATAAAGTGTTAGTTTACAATTAAGTTATTAAATTTATATTGTTGTATGTAATTCAACTTTGGGGTTGTTCCAAACAAAGGTATGTTAGAATACTCCCTGGTATGTACTAAATGACGATCTACATAGTGATTTAAATATTCCTAAAGTTATAGATGAAATAAAAGACTATGCTGAAAAACATTCTGAAAAGACATATAAATTTTGAAACGACTCATGTTCTCGAAATTAAGTTGTAGTAAACTTACACCTATAAAAGAGACTTGAAAGAACAAGCCCTTTAGAACTCAGAGACAGGATTTTGTCAAATTATAACATATAGGTTCCTCATTGACTTTGTACTTATGCTTTATACTTATTTTAAAAAAAGTAATGTCGATCATGCAATATTAAAATTACACCTTTTCACATTTTCGAAATATTGGCTTCGGGGAAAATACAGATATAAGAAAATTCAAGAACATCCAGAGTTAGATTCAGAGTATATTTTCTTCTAAAGGGCGACCACAAATTAACGATTTCAAACATAATTTTATAATTTTGACACAAATGGTTTTAAAAATTTCTTTTCAAGAAATTCCGACGTATATTGAAAGTAGGAAGTATTGAGTCATAAATAACCTCACACACCTGTCATCAAAGCAACACAAAAATTTGCATAAAAAATTTTGAATATTTTTAAAAAAATTGCGAAAGCATTTTTTCTTAATATGCTGAAATCATAAAGAAGTATTCAATTTGTATACTAAAAAAATATCTATACAAGCTGAACGTTTCTTTAAACATACAAAACCACACTTGATTTAATAATAATCTGTTAAACTAAACTACGAAATTTAAAAAAATATTTAAAACAATGAAATAAAAATCATAAAGACATTTCATTTATAAATTTGCTAATTGTTAACAATTTCTAATAATACATAATATAAATATTTTTAACATGATATATATTCCACTCTTATAAAGTTTTGTTTTGATTTCAGATTTAACCCATCAAAAAAAATGATTTTTTTTCTATATTAAAATTAATAAAATTAAAACATAAAAATAATAAATTACATACAATTTAAATAAAAATGAAAAAAAATCAACAAACGAACAATAAAACAACTGTTTAACATTACAAACAGCACACCTGACCTACAAATTTCGAAAAATGAAATAACACATAAAAAAAGGGGGGTACACGGAAGAAAATAACAGATTTTGCAAATTAATTTCTCACAAAATAAAAAAAATTTTGTACACTGCATTGCTATGATTTTAGGTGAGATTGTCTCCTCCTCAGAATTATTTATGTAGGTATCTAACAAAAAAATATGTTATTTTACCGTATTTGGGGTTTTCATTGTAAAATTAAACAATGATGATGAATATGAAAAATATTTATTAGTTACATTTAATATTATAAAGTATGAAAAGAGAGACCGTTTACATTTATTTTTTTGCAGTACAATCAAGCTTTTAAACATATTTTAATGTTATATCATTGTAGCGTAATTATTTTTAAAATAATGAAATTAAGTTTTATATTTTCTTTTAGTGTTAATTTAATCTTAATTAATTCCACGTATACATGTAGAATTGCTTTAGATTTTCAATAGATACAAATTATTCTGTCGTTAAAATTAGCTGTAAAGCAGTTATTTCTAATTGAAATTATACATTAGACATAGAGCAGCTTAAAAATAGTGAAACAAAAGCTCGTCTCTCTACTGAAATCAATAATCAATTGCGCACTGTTGATAGTCCTGGTGATATATGGCATCAAATGAAAGTAGTTTTGAATGAAACCTCAAAAAATATATTAGGTACGAAGAAATATATTGCAAAACAAAGATGGATGACCGCAGACATTTTACAAATGATGGATAAAAGGCGAAGTTTTAAAAATAACAATAATGTGGAATATAATCGAATCAATCGCGAAATAAGAGCAAAGATAAGAAGAGCGAAAAATGAGTGGCTCAATCGAGAATGTGATGAAATTGAAAGACTTCAGCAACTTCATGATGACTTCAACTTGCATAAAAAAATTAAAGAAGTGTCTGGAGTCTATAAAAAGTCTAACACCACTTCTCTGAGGGATGAAAACAATAATTATGCTATGCAACCACAAGATAAAATTAAAATGTGGGAGAGCTACATCAAAAAATTGTTTTCAGACGCTGACCGGTCACATAGAGTCACAAATACAACTATCTGAAACTCCCATCACACGAGATGAAATTAGGGCAGCAATAAAATCAACAAAAAACAATAAAGCACCGGGACCAGATGATATTCTTCAGAAATAATCAAACTTGTGAATGATGAGAATCTTAAACTGCTAGAAGAAATCTTTAACAAACTATACAATACAGGAATCTTTCCTGAAGATTGGCTAAAATCTACTTTTTTTACACTTCCAAAAAAATCAAATGCAAAATCTTGCGATGACTATAGATTGATTAGCCTGATGAGCCACACTCTCAAAATATTTTTAAAAGTCATTCATAATCGAATCTATACAAAATGCGAAAACCACATGGGGAAAACACAATTCGGTTTCAAAAAGGCGACGGGTACCAGAGAAGCTCTTTTTAGTCTACAAGTATTGATTCAAAACTGCCGAGATGTACAAAAAGATGTTTTTCTCTGTTTTGTAGATTACGAAAAAGCCTTTGATAAGGTTAACCATGAAAAACTTATTAACATTCTCAATGGTATAGGCATCGATGAAAATATTTTGCGCTGTATTAAAAATTTGTACTGGCAACAATCGGCTAACGTCAAAGTCAATAAAGACTTAACCAGCAGCATTAAAATACAAAAAGGAGGCCGACAGGGCTGCATACTTTCGCCAATGCTCTTTAATTTGTATGCTGAAGTTATCTTTCAAGAATCAATCGCCGACTTGGACGTTGGAGTAAAGGTGAATGGACGCTTCATTAACAACATCAGATATGCAGACGATACAGTTCTCATCGCAGATAATCTTCTGGACCTACAGCACGTAGTAGATAAGATTAACTATTATAGCAATAATTTTGGATTAATAGTAAATATTTCTAAAACCAAATTTATGATAGTTAGCAGAAAAAAAAGCAGCTTCAATTACAATCAACAACCTTCCGATTGAACGAGTGTCAAAATTTAAATACCTTGGAAGCTGGTTAAATGAAAATTGGGACTGCAGTACAGTAATCAAAAGTCGAATCGAAATGGCTAGAAATCCTTTTTTCAAATATAAAAAATTATTTTGCTGTAGAGATTTAAATATCAAACTTCGCATAAGATTCATGAAGTGCTATGTATGGTCAGTTTTATTATATGGCATGGAGACCTGGACGTTAAAAATTAAAGACATAAACAAATTGGAAGCATTTGAAATGTGGGTCTACAGAAAAGTGCAAAAAATCTCATGGACTGAACACGTTTCAAATGAGGATGTCCTGTGCAAAATTGGTGCAAATAGAGAACTGCTTCTAAAAATTAAACGTCAGAAAACACCATATTTTGGCCACATTATGCGCGGAAACAAATATGAATTGTTTCAACTTAATATCCAAGGCAAAATTGAAAGACGAAGGGGCATAGGTAGAAATCAAATGTCATGGCTAAGAAACATCAGACAGTGGACAGGCGTTTCAGACATAGGAGAGTTAATGCACACAGCCAGGGATCGCATTAATCATCAAGAGTTGATCAACAGCATCATATGATCGCTAACATCCGATAATGGATATGCAGCAAAAGAAGAAGAAGAAGAAATTATACGTGGTGGCGCAAAATGACCGATATAGTTTGAATGTTTAATAACTGTTGTGTAATGTTCCATTTCCAATTCCCAAAGTTTTCTTCACAAAATTCTGAAAAAAAAATAAAAAATATAAATAAATTTAAAAAGTTATTAAACATTCAAACCATATCGGTCGTTTTGCACCACCTTGTATAAAAATTAAATTAAATCAGTTTTATGGAAGAAAATTTTTAATTAATTTCTATAACTCACAGTAGATTTTCGTAAAATTTCTTATAAGTTATTAGAATGAATCAAAATTTAATCAGGAGTTTGCCTAGTCAATGTTTGCCTAGTCCTACTGAAGAATTCTGAAATATTGCAGGACGAAACGCATTTAAAAGTACTATACAATGGTTAATTTTTGGTAATTCTATTAATTTGAACGTTTTTGTAATGTTTAATACAAAAATAACTTTACGAAAAGTCATTGTTCTTCATTTTAATATACAACACATGGTCACCCAAATAGAACATATGTTTCATATTTTTCATAAAAAAAAACCTGCTTCACACCATCAGCATTTGATTTTTTTTGGTTTAGTTGTGCAAAAAAATGTTAAATGTCATAAATATATAACCGTGAAAAATTTTTTAGTGATGAATAAAAAAAAAAAAAAAAATTACAATAAAAAAATCAAATGGCATTTTTTTTTTTTGCTAATGGAGTACGATTAAAGTTGAAGTAGTTAGGTATTCAAGTAAATTGGAAACTCTTCATTAAATTTTGCAAGTATTGAACGTTAAACTTGGAATGTCATAAAATAAAAAATTTCTATATTTGTGGAACTTTTTTTTTTTTATAACAGTAAAAGTTTTCATTTAAAAAAAAAAAGAAAAAAACTAGGGATCTTATATACACGAGTATGTATATAATAAAATATTGTGGGATTCACGGATTCAATAAAATGTAAAAAAAAAAAAAACAAATAAAATTAGAAAATAAAAAATTTGTCAAAGGTGTGAATATAAAATTACAAATTTATTAGCATTTCGCTATTTAATATAGCAATAATTAAGATTTAAAAAAAATATTTATGTATATTGTATATATATATATTATTTAACAAACCGGAAATAAATTATAAAAATTTTGAAATTTTTGTCCACCTTCGCAATCAAATAGGCGTAAATTCTGTTTAATTAATGTTTATTTAATTGCTGTTAACTTGACTTTTTCAACAAATTATAAAATAACTGTAAAAAGAAAGATTTATATTAGGGGACGATTAAACAAAATTTTCTCTTATTTGTAGCTTTACTACGTCATATGTCACGTGATCCTTCGGATTTTAAAATTATATCTAATATTTGAAGTATATCTACAAAATTGATTGTATTTAAGTTAAACGAAGTTATTTCTCAGCTCTGTCAACTTCAAGTTGGTTGGCTGCACTACACTCAATTTATACATTATTATTAGAGAGCTTTTATGTGAATGTTTATCATAAATGTCAAAAATTTGTACACACTTTTACTTTTATCACTTTAATTTTTCAAGGAAGTCAAAGTTTCACTTCATTATTCCGTGAAGCAATGATTTAAGCATTAGAATAATAACTGTAAATACTAAAATTGAAAGGTATTATGGATTCTTGTACTTTTGACAATGCTTTATTGGAACTACTAAGAACTTCACACTTTTGAAGAAGCAAAATTTATAACAGAATCATTAGATTACCGATATAAAAAAATCCAAAAATTGTAATGTAAAAGATCTAAAGCATGAAGAACTGCTTTAAACTTAGAAGCTAACATATAAAATATATATTTTTAGTGTAGAAAAATCATTTAACTATCATTTAAGTTCTGATTTAATAATCAAATTTCGAATCCACGTTATTAGAAACATAAATTGTAAAATAACCAAGCCATTAAAATTATGGATTGCCTTATTAGAACCCAAGTTGTGGATAACTGCCCGACGTACTGGATTGAAAGACGTTAAAAAATTAAAGCATGGTTCGGTATACCATCCTATATATCGTTTGTAGATGCTCAATATCATTTGCGAAACCGTATTGACCGGTAACTGTAAAAGCTGTAATTCTACACCCAACATATATCTCAGAAGATGTTTTTGTCGATGATGCACTGCTCCTCAAATTCTCCGTATCCCAAATTCGACGATTCCGTTTATTGACATATTTATTTAAATGAAATTGTGATTCCTCGGTCATATTCCTCAACAATTCTTCAAATTCTTCAAATTTTTAGATGTTCTTATTCACGTTTTTCAAAATTTAAGAATTTTTACACGGCCTTGCACTGAGTATGAGATGACATTATAAAATTTTATAAAATTCTTTATTATCTTATTGGCCCCTTGTACTTTTATATCATTATAAGATTGATACCGATCAAAGCGAATACATATTTGAACCAAGACTTATTATCTATACTAACCCTTTTCTAAAGTTTTGTAGGTAAGTATACAAATTTCTAATTCATATTTTAAAGCCTAGATTCATCATTATATTAAGATCATTCAATTCCATTTCAGTTTTCCAATTAAAACCTTTATTTTTTAATTGAATTAATTTATTAAATTGGGTTTTTTTCTTTAATTCAGATCAAGTTACGATTTGGATTGTAACTAAAATAAAATAATTATAGGAAGAAGAAGAAGACGAAAAACGATAAAAAAACAAATTAATTCCATAATATTAAATGTTTTGTTTAAACTTTCCGCTCATTAACTGCACTTTTCTTTTTAAAAATTTTTTTAATAGTTTTCAATTTTTTTCATCAAAATTAACCAGTTTTTGGAAAAGTGTCACTTAATATTGACGAATCTGGGAAAAAAACAACGAACAAATCTGTATCTTCAGATTCAAATTTTTATTTTTTTTTTTGCTTCCTGTTATCTTCATTTCAGTATGAATTTAATTTTCATAAAGACATATTTTACATATGTATATATATATATATATATATATAATATAGTTAATTCAGGTGACTTTCTTTTCTTAAAAGCCCTATCATAAGTTTATTAATATATATATATATGTATTTCTATATATTTTATATATAACATATAAAATATCTTATATATTTTACCGATCTACAATTAAAAAAAAAAAAAATTAAAAATATATATAAATATTATATGAAAAAAAATCTATAAATACATACCGCCATAATAATTTTATAAAGAAAAATTTAATTTGACAAGGTAAATTTAGTGGAATTAAAATAAAAAAAAAAAAACAAAAAAAAAATCGTTTAAAAGATACAAACAAAAATGTATCTTAAGATATTTCTTTTTCATTTTTTTTATAAGAATTTATAATTTATTATTGCACGTGGTTAATTTTATTGGGTTTTTAGGTATAAAGGAAAACGAAAATGAAAAAATAACTAAGGCAAAAATAATTTACAAAAAAACAAAAATAAAAGTCAAGTCTATCCGGTCAGTTTTTTCTTTTAAAAATGCGTTGAACTGCGCTTTTCATTATACTTATCTGCTTTTGTTTTTGTTTTTTTTTTTTTTTAATCTCGTTTAAAAAAACAAAACCATAAAAAGAAAAGAAAACTAAAAGTGACTTTACCTAAAGATGATGGACCATAAATAAGTTGGATATTACTTTAAATCATAAAATATTTTATTGTATTTAATTTATAGTGTCTGACTGTCCATCAATGCTAATGAATTTAAAAATAAACGGTATTTTTTTACATTTTCCCTTTTTCAAAATCTTTTTGGTATATTTGAAACTGTATTTAAATTACCGTGGATTATTAGTCCCAGCACCTTCTATATGCAGTCTTTTTGGGAATAAAATAATGCGTGCTATAATAATAATAATAAAAGGACGCGTATCCTAGCACTATCTTTGATACACTACTTAAATTTTCGATCTGTCTAAAATTGACCGACCCATCTCTACCATAGGTAAATTCTAAACTTCTTCAATTAAATTACTAAAAATGCACTAATATTTAACCAAACTTTTCCGACAAATCGGCCGGTAACTGTTGATTGCTAGCTGTAAAAGCTTTATAGTTAGTCTTTGAGTCTCCTCCATAGCACGAACATATATTTTCTTGACTATTGAATCATTCAGGAAGGTTTTTATTAAATAATTATTTAATGAAATGAAAGGTAAGGTATTAAATGAAAGGTAAGGTCTAAACTTTTACTACCAATTTTCTGAAAATACAATAAAAATTGACGAATTTTGCAACTTTTATACTATAAAGAATGAGGAATAGGACAATAATTTGACGACTCGTGCGGAAATCGAACTTCCACTCAACATACCAACAACATTGCGGAGACTCCTCAAGACTGTTGACATTTTAACATTGATTAGCTTTTCATTCCTAGAATTTTAGCTGTATTGGATTACTAAATTAGTTATAAGATGACCAATTGATTTATAATGCTAGTTTGAGCTTAGTCATGTGGCCAAAGTAGCTTTAAAAAATTAAAAAACAAAACCTTCAGTTTGAACTTTGTTACAACACTTTACTTTAAAATGCATTTCATTCTTGTTTTTGTAACATTTAAATATAACAACAAACAATTAATGGACACAAAAAGAGAAATGAAATATAAAAAAAAAAAAAAGATATCTCGGTGGTCTTTATATGGGTTTATAGGTTCAACAATATTACACTTAAATGAGATGAAATTTTATCAATTTCACTTTTTCTTAAAAATTTTTATAAAAAAATATATTATATATTACATATATATATTGTATGCAAGACAAAATATTCGTAAAGGCTAAGCTTACAAAACTGCATTTTTTGAATCTTTTATACTAATAACTTTAAATAATGGTTCTCTCTTATTATAGTTTTCCTTTGAAATTGTAACCCTTCATTTAATGATTAGGTTCAAAAAATTAGGCTCAACCTGATTTTTTTATTTAGATCAAAGAATAGAGTCATGTTCGGAAAGAAGAGGTCAAGGATGTATTGGAATTGATGATAATCTTAAAATTGCCATATTTAAGCTTCTGAAGTTATACGACATCGAGAAACTTTTGGCTCATTTAATGTTGTTATAATATCCAAGGAATTTTGGTACATGAAAATTAATCTTTCAAATAAATTAAAAATAAATTTAGAAAAATAAACTTACCTTTTTAAAAATACCAGCTTTATTGAATTTTGTTGAAAAGATTATTGAATAATTAGGATTACCGAGACGCCAACCAACTTTCAAAACGTTTTTAATTCCGATCCATATTTCCAAAGACTATCAATTTTGCCGTAGATATTATCTATATATATAAAAATGAAAGTTTGTTTGTTTGTTTGTTTGTTTGTTTGTTTGTAGCGAATAGACTCCTAAACTGCCCAGCCGATTTTCATGAAAATTTGTGTATAGAGGTTTTTGGGTACGGAAAGAAATCGTGGCCCAAAAATTTTGCTCTAACGGACCGCCAAGTTGGGGCTGTGGTGCAATTATTTAAACTTCTTTGTTCTAAAATGAAAACGGTTTGACCGATTGACTTCAAATTTTGTATACGTGATGGTCTTTGAGAATTGAGTAGACACTATTAGCAGTTTTGGAATTTGTTAACCCATGTCGGGCCGACGGTTGGTCAAAAAAAATTTTGGGTCCAAATTTTGTCCGACTTTACGAAATTCTGCTTTGGCTTAAAAGAAAGCCCCAAAAAAAATTTTGTTGAGTTACATTAACCCATTGCGGCCCAACAGCTTTTTATAGGTTTTTTCAATACTTTACTCTAAATTCGAAACGGTTTGACCGATTGACTTCAAATTTTGTATACGTGATGCTCTTTGAGAATTGAGTAGACACTATTAACAGTTTTGGAATTTGTTAACCCATGCCGGGCCGACGGTTGGTCAAAAAAAATTGTGGGTCCAAATTTTGTCCGATTTTACGAAATTCTGCTTTGGCTTAAAAGAAAGCCCCAAAAAAAATTTTGTTGTGTTCCATTAACCCATTGCGGCCCAACAGCTTTTTATAGGTTTTTTCAATACTTTACTCTAAATTCGAAACTGTTTGACCAATTGACTTCAAATTTTGTATACGTGATGCTCCTTGAGAATTGAGTTGACACTATTAAAATTTTTGGAATTTGTTAACCCATGTCGGGCCGACGGGTGGTCAAAAAAATTTTGGTCCAAATTTTGTCCGATTTTACGAAATTCTGCTTTGGCTTAAAAGAAAGCCCCAAAAAAAATTTTGTTGTGTTCCATTAACCCATTGCGGCCCAACAGCTTTTTATAGGTTTTTTCAATACTTTACTCTAAATTCGAAACTGTTTGACCAATTGACTTCAAATTTTGTATACGTGATGCTCCTTGAGAATTGAGTTGACACTATTAAAATTTTTGGAATTTGTTAACCCATGTCGGGCCGACGGGTGGTCAAAAAAATTTTGGTCCAAATTTTGTCCGATTTTACGAAATTCTGCTTTGGCTTAAAAGAAAGCCCCAAAAAAAATTTTGGTAAGTTCCATTAACCCATTGCGGCCCAACAGCTTTTTATAGGTTTTTTCACTACTTTACTCTAAGTTCGAAACTGTTTGATCAATTGACTTAAAATTTTGTATACGTGATGCTCTTTGAGAATTGAGTAGACACTATTAATAGTTTTGGAATTTGTTAACCCATGTCGGGCCGACGGTTGGTCAAAAAAAATTTGGGTCCAAATTTTGTCCGATTTTATGAAATTCTGCTTTGGCTTGCAAGAAAGCCTCAAAATAAATTTTGTTAAGTTCCATTAACCCATTGCGGCCCAACAGCTTTTTATAAAGTTTTTGGTTATTTTACTCTAAATTAGAGAGTTGACCTCAAATTTTATATGTGTGAAGCAACTTGAAAATGGAGTTGAGTCTGTTAACAGTCGGTCCTACGATTAGTCAAAAAAATTTTTTTGGAAGTAAATTACGTCAAATTTTGGAAAGTAGTTTGTACTGCTTTGAATTACAGAATTAAAAATTACTTGAATAATCCTAGAAAAATCTTTTTAAAAAGATTGCTTTCATACATATTAAAATATACATGTGTAAACCGTGTGTAATTTTTGTGTTAACTTTTTGCAGTATTATCAACTTCAATTCAACCATTAAGAGGCGCAGCAACGCGCACCGGGTATTAGCTAGTCTATTATATAAATTAAACAAATGATTGGGAATGGAAAGCTCGAGAGCCACTCTTTGAGACTGTGCAAAACCACTTCCTTTTTGTAACAAACAGGGATGAACCTGTAATACAAATGTACTGTTTAGTTACAGGATTGGGATATGGAAGGGTTTCGGATTTCTGGATTATGGGGGATGGAGAAAATTGGATAGGATATTTAGAAGAAGAGTTATAATTGTTCACAAAAGAAAAACTATGCACTTATAAGTTGTAATTCAATTTGTGTAATTACTAATTACAGTTAAAGTTATTATATCAGTAATAAAAATCACAGTGGAAAATCTTCCAAATTCGTCGCCAGACGACTTTCACTTTCAAATAACTTTTATACTGGAACGAGCAATTTCAAATTTTTATGAATTTTCTTAGGAATTTCAATTTCTTAGGGTGCGAAAAGTAACAAGAACATAGCGTAGAAAATTTATATTGTTTATTAATCAAAACGATGCTTCAATATAAACACTATTGACGCTCTTACCATTTATCGCTGCTGCAACATTAACGCACTCTAAAAGATCCTTACTAATAAATCATGAATAAATTGATTTCGAAAAAATTTTAGTAATTCGAGTATACTTTGACAAATATATAGCACTCCGGCAACCATTTGATTAATAAATAGATATAGAACTAAACATCTTTTCTACGACTTTCATTTAATTTATTTTAATTTCTATAATAAAAAAAATGTTTTAGATATTTCTTAAACCTTAAAGATTAACTTAAGATTTAATTCGAAAATAGCTTTAAAATACTTTAAAATACATATCAAACCACGTTTTCAATATATCAGACAATTAAACAAAACCATCATAGCAGCCACTACTGTAATGTCCTTTTTATTTACAGATTCAGAATATATTTCCAAAATAAATTTTCCTCTAGATTAACCAATCAAAATGATTTTTAAAAATTCTGCCATCTCCAGACAAGAAAATATATATTTTTTTTTTAAATTTTATTGTTTTAATATGATGCGAAAGGGAGTAATGGAAATTGATAATTTTATCTATAGTATATCTAGTCTGCCAGATAAAAACTAATACACCAATGTCATAAAAAATCACATGTTTCATTTTCCAAATCTCATTATCCATTTTGTCCCAAACTTTTCATTGTCAGCAGCTTAAAAAAAAAAAACCAAAAAACTAAATGGGACCAAAAATTCTATTTAAAATAACTGATGGAAAATTTTTTTCATCTCTTTATTTTATATTTTTTCTCATATCCCAAAAACCCAAAGAAAATCCATTGTCTCAGACAGATTCATTGTCCAATATATATTATACATATTATTCTTATGGTTTTTTTGAACCTGATCATGTAATAAATTCAATGTGGTGACATATTACTTGCAAAATATTAAATATATAATATATATATATTATTTAAAATTGATTCTATTGCGGTTTTTCATTAAAATATTTTCGTTATATTCTTTTCAAAGTAATGAATTGCACTAATTTTTGTTGATTAATGATATTCTATATTATGATATTGACCATTTTAAAATTAAAATTCATTATAAATCTATAGATTTGTATTAGAAAATTTTTCAGGCATTACTTTGTTATCATTAGGGTTTGTATCATTATGCATTCAGAAAATTTGCAATTCATTGATTTTTAAAGTTCAATAGAAATGTTCTTTCTATTTTTTTATGAAAAGATATCCAATCAATCAATTAGGAATTTGACGTGATTTGAATTAATATATAGTTTATAAAGCTATATGATTAACTATTATGATATTATTTACTTAAATTTTAAAGCCGAAAGTATATGTATTTTATTTATGGAACGAATATAATCATATCAGACTTTTTTTTATTAATAAATGTGTTGCTTAAATTAAGATTGAAAATATATTCAGAATATAGATAATGTATAGATACGTGTCGCTTTGTTTAGTATTTGCTAAATGAAGTTCTTATCTGACATTTTAACATTATAAAAATCGATTATTGCAAAGATACGATTACAAAATTCAATTTTCAGTAAATTAGAAATTTTTTGACATATTTGATTGATATTTATTTTGTTTATATTATTTTATATGTATATTTTTAATATTTTTTTTTTAATTAGCAGAATCAAAAAGGCCAGGGCAATGTTCGTTCGCTTACAGCCAGTGTGGAAAAACGCACAAATGTCTAGGGAAACAAAATTGAGGATATTTGGAACCTGCGTAAAGACCACCTTAACATATGGAAGTGAAACCTGGTTAGTTACGAACAACATCACACAGAAACTACAGGTTTTCATTAACAAATGTCTAAGAATAATATGCAGAATATACTGGCCGAACACAATAAGTAACAAGGACCTATGGAAACTTGCCAAAGTAGAACCAATTGGGCAGGAGATCGAAAGGAAGAAGTGGAAATGGATAGGGCACACACTTAGAAAGCCGCAAGATAGCATAGCAAGCGAAGCACTAGAATGGAACCCACAAGGAACCCGAAGACGAGACCGCCCTAATAACACCTGGAGGCGAACGATATCAGAAGAACTAACCTCAATTGGAAAAACATGGGAGGAAGCAAAAATAACTGCTCCGAATAGAGTCAGATGGAGATGCTCCCAAGAGGAGTAATGAGGACAAAAAAAAAAAATATTTTTAATTATATTTGGTAACCAAGGGGATTTGCCAGGAAAAATTATTTTTTCAGTATATTTTTTTTAATTAATTATTTCTTGACCTGTTTAAGAATCTAATCCGCACCCTGTCATTTGGTAATTCAAATGCTTACCCACTAACCCAACGAGGCCTTTAAACTTTTATTTTAAATTTGAATATTGTATAAAATAATTTTTAACATATTCTTCTGCAGGAAAATCTATAAAATTTAAAAATTAAATTTAATATTCAGATAAAATGTTCAATTCCACACAAGTACACCCTTCCGAAGATATTCCTTTTAATTTACCCTAATGGTTTAAAAAAATAGATTGACTACTGTTATTTGGTTTGTTTAATGTGTTTATGGTTTATACTGATTGACCGCACTACGATATTTATTTATTTATTTATTTATTTGTAGTACTAGACAATAATAAATATTTAATATTTTAATAATCCTTTATCTATTTGGCATTTAGACTTCTTATTAAACTATTATAATATACAGTATATTTTTTTATTACATATGATCCGATGAGGATTTAAATTGATTACAAAAATCTGTCATTCACACCATGAAATGTTATGTCATATTATACTTGCGTTAGCAACTAAATTTTGTTTGATACGAATTTAATACCTGAAATCGCTCTTGAAATCGCATATAATATATCAAATTTACATAATTTGTCATTTCTATTTTAATTTTTCAATGATTTCCTATAGTTTAAAACAAAAACTTCTATATAGGCATTATTTAGGTCAGGGATGTAATTTTTCGCACAATTGTGCCTTTTTTAACACATTAAAAATCAGAAAAGTAGCTACTTTGACATTTTATTATTTATGTTTCTACATGTTTAAGTTTTTTTGTAATTTTAATTCTTATAATTTTCAAAATCGTTTATGGAGCTGTTACACAAATTGCGTATGTCGAATTCAAATTTAAAAAAAATTTAGCGAGGTTCTGATTCGGTTCATTTGTAATTTATAAAAATGAAAACTTTTTAGTTTAAGATATACTGAAGTTCTCAGAAAACGAATATGTTATTTTGCCTTCCAGCTCGTATTAAAACTCTACAAATAACTCCTAATTCAATGTTGACGATTTGGTGTATGGAGAAAATCAATATTTAAACTTTTAACCTGTTTTGTTAAAGTTTTGTACATAAATAGCTAAAATATGTATGTATTTTATAACAAATATGTATTTCATTATTTTATGAATTTTTTCATTACCCTTAATAAGTTAGTTCAGTTTTTTAATCGAAAAATTTACCACTTTTAAAATTAGCCAATTATCATCTCTAGGTACAATAACATATTTTTCATCTATTATATAAACTATTTAATTTTTTTTTTTATTCCTTTTTCACTTAGGGCATTCACCAAGTTTATTTAAACTAGGCATCAGTTTCTTTAATTATAATATTCACTAAGCCGTTGATTACTCGGCTGTTGTAACTATTGTATAAGGTTATGAAATATGAATGAACACAAATGTTAACTTTCTGCGCCATTTATAATCTTACACAAGAATTATTTATATATTTTTATTAATATCTTATTTTATATTACGATATAAACTATTACGATATAATTATACAATTTTACGATATTTTTTTTATTAGATATGATCTAACCGGGGTTTGAACCCGAGACCTTCCACATGAAAGGCAGCGTCTTTACCACTACGCCATTGGTCAGATAAACTAAAACTATTTAATTACTTCATACAAAATTAGGCAGGGAATTTTGTACGATACAGATAAAGTTCACAGATTTCTAATACTCAAAAACCCAAATAGGTACTAAATATCAAAATATCATTAAAACCAGCTATCAAAATAATAAAAAATAATACTAGTAGATTGGTAGGATTGGTCTTGTTTTATTATCATTTTAAATGCCATGATCAAATCCTATGAATTTTGATTTTGTTTTTTTTTTTTTTTTATTACCGCTTTTAAGTTCCGTTTATCAGCGGATGAAAATAAAAACCGACAAAATATAATTTTGATTTAAAATAAAACAAACGGATATTCGAGTTCAAATTGTTATACTTTTTTTTTTTTTTAATTCAAAGAGTCAACGATTGCACCCATTTTAACAGGTTCCCTGTCCGATGAAGCACATATGATACAAATTTGAAATTTTGTACCATGTTTTGAACGTCCATGAATCATATGTGATTCATAAATAGTTGGAAGTTTACTCTAAAATATTTTTTAGACGTAGCTAGTTATTTGAATATTTATGTATGGGGACGTGTGGATAATGTCCTAAAAAACATGATAAAAAAAAAAAATTGGGCGATTTGGTTTTTTCAAAGGCTAAAATTGGAAAAACCTAAATTTTTCAAAACTGTTACGTAATTCCCCGATTGTTTACCAATTGTTTGACCCTTGGCGATCTTTTTATTAATTATATCCTTAGGCAAATCTTTTCTGCTTTTTCGCAAAGTACCACATAAGTCAGTTTGACGGTCTTTAAGATAATTTGCCAGACTAAGGCTGGTGTTGCAGTTATCTGCAAACAAAATTCTACCTTCATTTAATAATGGCTGACATAATTTTACGACAACAGATCCAGGTTTGTCCAAATTATCAATAACGCCAGTTGTTCCAGCGTATACAATATAAGACCATTTGTAGCTATTTGGGCAACACATTTTATAAATTTTGATCCCATATTTATGAGCTTTAGATGGATTGTAAGTTTTTATACGCAAACGGCCCTGGTGTTTAAATAGTTTCGGCTGGAATGTATAGTTGACGAAATCTATCCATGATTTTATCAATCAGTGGCTGAATTTTGTATAAAAAATTATCGTTTTCAGGTTGAAAATCTGCGAAGTGCCAGCAACGTATTAAAGTCGAGAAACGATTATACGATATTTGAATTTTGTGAAATAAGCCAGTGTAATATATTGGGATCCATTTTCCAATAATGCTCAATAGATGGTTTCTTGTTCAAACCCATAAAAAGTATAATAGCAAAAAATTTTTTCATTTCCTGCTTATCAACCGGCACCCAACGTGACATCCTTGCATAATTTCCTGAACGATTCTGTTTGTAAATTTTGTATATAAGTAAATATATATAATATATATATTATATACTTGTTTAAATATTTTTGAAAGTACCTGTTTGTATATTTCAGCATAATTATTGGTTTTCTCCACCATATAATCGATGATATCATCGGTAATAATATATTCGACAACCTTCATCAAGCTAACAGAACCATTTTCATCTGTTATGGCTTGAATGTCTTGTACTCAAGCTTTGCCAATAAATTTTTCTCTTCCTATTGGGAGAATTTCTTCTAACCAAATTTCGTTATCTTCTAATTCTTCATCTGAAGTATTATCGTCTAACAGAGGTTCTTCTGCAATAATTGTATCTTCTGAAGAATTTATATTATAAGAGTCAGGTTTAGTGACTCCCGTCACTAAAATCGTCTATGTCACTATCTTCCAAAATTCGCTCTAATTCTTCATTTGAATATTTTGTACGTTTAGAATTCATTTCTTTTATATATTAGAATATTTTTGTTTATTTTTTATTAAAAAAGTTGTTTAAAAGTTAATCAGTAAAATAAAAGAAAAGTCAGTAACATAAACTCTGAATGTTATTTTTTATATAACGCGAATTTTTTTTAAATAAATGCGTAATATTAGAAATGGTACTAGAACTTACTATAAATCAGAATAAACTAATTTTCAAATGCAAATTCATTTGTTTATACGTAGGTACTTATTTTATCAATTATTTATTAGATAAACATTACAAAAAAAATGTTTTGAAAACTTCAAAACAGCAAAGAAAATATAATGAAAGTGGTGAATTTTCAATATTCACTTAAAAGTTTTTATAAGTCAATTATATTGTGGAGTAAAAAATAATTAATCCCATATATGATACATGGACGTATCGTAAGTTGTTGTGACATGATACGCTCTATGAATCAAATGTGATACAAATCATATGTGATTCATTGAACGTGAGGAGGTTAAAAGTTATTACCACGCCGATGTTCATATATGATTCAAATTTTTTGAAAGAAAATTTTGGTGAAAAAACAGTGGACGTATACACCAAAAATTTCATTTTCGTATTGGGACAGGGAACCTGTTAAATTAACGAACACGCGTGTTATTGAAACAAAATAGAAAATCATTACAAAATGAAAATGAAACGGTTTTTTATGCAGTTTTTATCACGTTTTCTATACCACATAAGTGATTGAATAATATTTTAATTTTTTAAGCATTTTATTTTTTTAAATTTCTTGGTTTTGCATATTGTATCTTTGGTTAATTCGGTTTAGTTCGGGTTAAGATAAAAAAAAATAAAAAAAAAAAAAACGATAATTAAAAATTAACCATTATAAATGGCTATTTTCACTTCTTGTGTTCACAATATACAAAAGAAATATGACGTTTGGCGGTGCACCAAAATATCGGTTTCTTAATTATGTTTTATTAAAGGAAACTTGAGAGTAAAAGAGAAGAGATGCATACAAAATGACGGATAAGACACAGTATAATTGTATGTGTTCTGTTTATCAAATAAAAAAAAAAACAAATGAATTAGAAAATAGATATGAAATGTGTTCTGAATTAATGTGATGTGTTTGTTTGTTTTATTTTTATAAAAATGAAAAGAAATTTTGATGTTTAAAAACTTTTGGCACTCCTTGTTTTTTTAGTTTTAAAGATGAAGAAATGGTTTGTATTATGATTCAAGGTTGTATTGGCCTATATTATAATACCTAGCATTGTTTTAATTTAATGCATATGAATGTTAAACTACTATAATACATAAATTAGGTAAAATTTGAGGATAGCAGGTATCCCAAGCTCCGCTAAGCAAGTTATTGGATTTAAAATTTTATAAAGAACTCTAAGACTCCTCCTAAATTTTTTCATTAATAATAAGTTAACCACGGTGATTTAATATTTTTTTTCTATTTATACCCTAGGTACAAGTTGATACAGGGTGTCATATTATATTCGTGTTATTTGTATTGATCTTAATGAATTCCAAATACAAGATAGGAACTATACCATGAGATTGGCCTTAAAACACGTAGAAACGTCTTAAATTATCAAAAGATACAATTCTATTTTGTTTATATATTGTAGTAGTTTGTATTTGAGTTATATGGTATTATATCTGTGAGTTATATTATTCAATTAAAATATTTGTTTATATTTTGCATTTGTTTATCTTGTTGTATTAATGTATTTTTTATTAAAGATATATAATTATTAATTATTGAATAAGTCATTAATTTAAGCCCAATGGCGAATGCCCAATGGCGAGTCGAGTCGAAAATCAGCAAAATTTTTTTTTTACTTTCACTAGGATCCGAACCCGGGGCCTTTCGCATGAAAGATTTCATGTCATCACGTAACCACTGTGCCACCCAGCTGTTTTTACATTAATTTATATTTTATTAAAGATGGCGAATAGTATGGCAAATGGCGAATAGTAGCAGAGTCGAGTCCAAAACCAGATAAAAGCTTTTTCATATTCACCCGGATTCAAAACCAGGCCTTTTGCAAGAAAAGTCGACACTCTGATTACTAAGGCACCCAACCTTGACTGGCCCACATTTTCTATCAAACCCTAGAAACCCTACTCACCCTAACCGTCTACTAATCATACATGTTATATTCCAGCAACTAAGTATTAAATTTGAAGCCTTTTTGCTTATCTTTTGGGGGCTTTTATAAAAAAAGTATTTTGGACTTGCATATGAAATATTCTTGATGACTTTTTTTGTACAGTATTCAAATTTTTTAAGTCTAATCACATTAGAGACACCAAAGTCTAATTACATTAGCGACACCAAATTATTATCTTAGCAATTCCACTTCTTTAGTTTTTGGTAACAAAATATTAAAATTTCAAGTGCACTAAATTTCAGATATAATTGATAAAGCAGGGTAATTAATATAAAAAAAAATATATTTAGCACACTTTTAGCACACAGTATTGCCAACTACCGTTATATATCTATATCTGAAAATTTATTTCACCGCGTGATTTATGTTTTGAATTTTTTGGAAAGGTGTGAAATAGGATATGCATGAAAAACAATTAATTTATTTATAAAGCTCAATATCTTTTGAGCTGTTATTAAAAAAAATATTGACTAATAACCATACAAAATAAAAAATTTAAATTTTTTTTTGTTTTTAGCACTTTTTAAAAAAAAAAATAAATTAAATTTAGTTGACTGGTAAAAAACAAAATTATTATTACTCAGCACCATTTTCTGTATGCGAAACTATATTGGTAATATAACACTAGTTAGAAATGTACGTCATGTAATGAATGGTTAAAAAAATAAAACACTTTTTTAAAAAAACGAAATTTTAATTTGAATTTTAAATTAAAATTCAAAAAAAATTTTCACTTTTTAATACGTTTTTACTTTTATTTAGGGAAAATTAATTTTTTTTTTTCTGGGTAATTTTTTTGGTAAATTTTAAATATTTTTTTACTATAAAATACAAGATTCATTTATAAAATGTCATAGTTTAAATGTTAATAGTAATAAAACAAATTTCTTATTGTAGATAAGAAACACTTAAAATTCTTCACTTGATGGTTATTTTAATTATGGTAATTCAAACTAATTGATACAATTTGATGTTAAAAAAATGAGCACTTTAAATAATAATAGTTAAAGACCTTTAATTACTTGTATACTTAAGTACACTATATTAAAATTTAAAGTAAATTTATTATTTTTTTTTAATTATTAAAATTTTAACTTGGTTTATGCTATTCAAAGCCAATTCTTTTTATATTGAAAAATAAAATTGATTTATATTTCTGTGCAATGGTTTAAAAAAATTCATTAGGCTACAGATGATTTTACTGAAGAGACATTGATCTCGGATCACAATTATTTGTTACATTCATGCTTCACTAATAATAACTGTTGAATTGCGAAAGGATCATTGTTTTGATCTTTTTATACTTAAAATGTAATTTTAACAAATTTCTCAAAATTAATTAATTAATTAATACATATTTTTAATAAAGTATTTTATCTACCAAATGGATGATATTGCATATTAAAAATATAGCTGATATTACAAAATTATTACAAGGTAGTGATGCATTCGAAAATAAATTATTAAAAATTTAATTTTTTTTTTTTTTAATTTCAAAAAGTAATATTTATACAAAACGTAATTTAAAAGTCAAAATATTAACCAATTGTCTTAAGTAACTCAGTATTACAAAGTAATTAAAAACGACAGTATAAATGCTAGAAGAGATACAATACTTAAGCAAAATGCCCAAAAAAAATTGTGCAATTGCACAAGGGTGTCATTAGTTTACGTTAATAATAAAAATATTATATTGCTTAGTTTATTTATTTATTTTCTTAATTATTAATTAATTAATTTATATATTAATTTATTTGCCTAATTTAAAATATATTATTTGGTGTAAACTAAATAAAGTAAAATTATTAATATATTTTATGCAAATAGGTACTACATTATAGAATAAATATTAATTTTAGTTTTAAATATTTCTACTATTTCAATATTTTATAAAAATTTGTTCAAACCCCCTTCCAGCAGTCGAAAAGTAACAGATCGCTATACATATTACAGAACATAAAGCTGCAACTCGCTCTATGTTTCACATTTATCTTCGCCTTAGTTAAACATTCAACTTATTGTTAAACGGCAACATACATTTCAAAAAAATTTAATTTCTTCACTAATTTCCATTCTTTAAAATTCATACTTAACAAATTACAAATTTTTATAATAAACTTCAATTTGCGGCGAATTAAAATTCTTTCATAATTATTCAACCTGACATCCAAATTAAAATTTAAGTCAATTCACGTATATGTTAGTACCTGGAATAATATATACCAACATTTATTGCTTCAACATTGATTGGAGAAACATGATTATCCATTTCTTCAAAAGTTCAAAGAGTAACAAGCAACAAATTATTAAAACGCTAAAAAGTTAAACGCTTAACAATAATTGCATTTTATAATAAAAATGCTACAAGTGTCTTATCTAAATACCTATAATTCTTTGCACATCTTTTAATGACATTAATACGAATTATTATCTAAAATTTTTTAACTAATACTAGTATTAGTACTAGTAAAAAGATAAATATAAGAGATAATCATTCATTCATTAAAATTTTTCGATATAAAATCAAAAAGTTTTTTTTCATATATACAATTCTATTATATACTTACATATATAATGCTTATATACTTTCTAGCAATATATTAATACTAAAGATACATGTCTCATTATTATAAAATATGTAGGTATATGTTAACTTTGACATGCTTTTACGATTTATTTTTTTTCTTACACCTTTGTAACAACCATCACCTATTCACTCCTATTGTTGTTTTCGCTGATTTTTATCTAATATAGACGATAAGTATATTATGTCGTGGTATATAAATGTTTTTTTTTATCAGAATTAAATGTTAAATTATTAATTATAATGGTTATTATTATCTATTGCAATATTTTGACTCAAATTTTTCCCCAAAAAGTTTATAAAAAGCTTGTGATTTAAGTGAAAGATGAAGAAAGACTGACCTAAAACCAAAAATGATGTTGACATTAGCTAGGCCCAATTATATTAAAGCCCCATTTTAAAAGCCTTAATTCTAGGTTTCTTATTATTTTAAAGGACTGTTGAACGAACGTCGGGGACATGGTTTTAATTTTGTTTACAAGAGCGCATAGTAACACAGGGCTGGGTGATTAGATTGTCGACCATTCATTCGAGATGCCTAGATAAAAGTGAAAAATTATATCCAGCTACATTCACCATTGGGTTAAAATTAATGTCATACACCAATTATTAATAATTCTTTATTTATAATTATTAAAACAAATACATATACATCTATTTATATTTATACAATCTAATATAGAAGTTGAAATGTTTGTCGTGATGTTACTTATTATGGACTCGGAGTCTAATTAATCAGTTTCAATAAAATTTTCAGTGTGCATTATTGAAATAAAGGGTGAAGGTTAAGGACTCGAATATTTTTTAGAAATTTTAATTAGCTTCGGGTATCTGCTAGACACCTTCCAGTTCCCGTTAGGAATATTTCCGAAACCAAAAGAGTAACAGACTTGAAAATTGAAACTTATTTTACAGTGTTTTAATTCTAAAAGCTTTGGGTAGCTGCCGTACAACGTTCATCAATTATAATTCATATACCAAAGTTGTTACCGACCTAAAAAATAATATACGAAGATATTTTCTTAATGTATCGTAACGCACGTTTCAGAACATAACAAATTCAACATTTATATAGATACATACTAAATTTAATTTCGGGTGTTTGAAAGCGTACGTCACAAAAGGAAACTTCAGCTATAATCAGAAGTACATTAATTTCAGAAGAAAATTCAGAATTTTAATTAAGTAAATAAACATTTAGTAATGTAATATTGAGTTAAAAAACGTTGTAATATTGAGCTTTTCAAAAAAAGTATAATTTTAAATCCTCTTTGTTCAAGTTTTTTTAAAATTTTATCTTTTGTATACAATTAAAGTTTAAAATAAAACTGCTTTTTTCCCAAATTTCATTTTTACACTGTACCTAACAAATATTTCTTTAAAAATCTTTATATTGAAAAATTTCCTTACATTAAATTCCAATACATCAACTAATTCAACTAATCAATTTTCCAGCCATACTAAATTGCAAAAATTTCTTATATAACCAAGCAATATACGACCGAATCGAAAGTTCAATTGACAATTAAAACTTGTGAAGTTCAATTTTTAAACAAAGCGGTAGACGGTAATAAGTATCAGTGCTGTCACCCTCAGAAATAATTTCAGTAAGAGATTTCACTTAACAAAAGGTAGTAAATTAATCTTTTACATGCTAAAAATTAAAATAGCTGAAAATTAAATTTATTTTTTATATATCTATTTACAAATCATAAGCAAAGATATAACTTTTAATTTTCTACCATTCTTTAATATATCAAAAGCAAAAAAAATTACATCAATTTTTTATAAACAAATTTGTCTTTGTAAGTGCCGCCTCCAAACTTAAATTTGGTAAGAAACTTTAAAGGACCTTCTGCATTTAATGATTCTGGTGTCCAAAGTTTTATATCTAAATTACTTTATTAGTAATAACAAAAAAAAAATTGAAATTAAAGTAAGTAGTAGAAGCGTATCGTATGCTGTATTTCATTTGTCTGTAGTATATTTTACCTGTATTTCTTGCTCAATTGACTGTATTTCATTTGCCTGTATTTCATTCAGGGTTATACGCCTTTTACAGAATATTTATATATCCAAATGTAAGATTCTGAGTTAGAAGAGATTTTAGAGTTGGTTACAAAATCAGGGTTTCAATAATTTGTTTGGGAAGTTCTTTATTATAACAAAATATATATTAATATAAAAAAAAAATATCTAAGAGGAATTTTATAATTGGTTACAAAAGCTGGATTATACGCCGAATATTTACGAATATTTTATATATACATAATACAGGAAAATACAGTCAAAAGAAATACAGGCTTGTGATAGTAACTCGTATGTAGTAGAAGTTATTGAGTAAGTACTGAAACGTTTTCTAGCAGATCTACTACAATTGTACTAAAGTTGCAGCACTGGTGGGTACTAAATATACCTATTCAAAAAATCCAATTCAAAAAGATGAATAAAAACTCAAAGGAGACTTTTTTTTTAAAAATTCAATCTAGACGACGTTATGACGACGCAAACTAAAAAAAAAACTTTTAATTGTTGTAAATAAAGTTCAAAGACACAGTTTGAACGAACAATAGCTCCTTTAATTCTATTTATTTCTTTCTCTTGTTGCTTGTTGATATTTTCGCAAATACCTACGAGTATATATATATATCATATATTTCATTATTTCTATTCAATTGAATGCTACTTTAAAATTAATACTGGCAATATTGGTTGTATGGGTTGAATATTATAGGTATATAATGTCTACTTATTTCTATAACTGTAAGTATTAAATGAATGTACCTATGTACATTTGTATTTTTAAAATTTTCAAGAGAATTTGTTGGTCACTTGTATTGTATATTCAAGTTTGGTTCAATCAATACAATCTGTTGTTTTTTTTATTTTTATTTAATTTTTTTTTTTTTTATTATTATTTTTCTTATTTTCACTTTTTATTTAATATGAAAGGTGCAAGTTCCTTTTAAAGACGGATATAGACAAGAAATAAAATAAAACAAAACAAAAAAATAAAGATAAATAAAATAAAATTAAAAGAAAAATAAATTAAATTACAATGTCTTATTTGAATTCGCCCCATAGCTAGCAATTCACCATCAATTTTTAACGCTTCCCTGCTTTGATTTTTCACATTTATTTAATTTTTATTTTCTTTATTTTGAATTTTCTTTCTCTTTCTTTTTCTTTTTTTTTTTAATTCACATTTTTTAATTTTGTAAAATACCGGTACTTTTATGAAATTTTTTTTAAATAATATATACATATGTAATACATGTACTACAAATCATTTATATTTAAATAAATCAATCGATTGTTGTGGAAAAAAAATAAATGATACAAAAAATAAAAATCGTAATTGACAAATAATCGAATAAAAAATTAAAGTTGAATCGAATTTAGTTAATTAAAGTTAAAATTTATAAATGAAACAATATAGCTAAATATTTGCAATTTTAGATACTAAACATATAACAGTGGTGACACTCTAATTTTTGATATTAAATAGGTATTAAATAAAAAATAGGTAAAGACTAATGCTAGTTATCTTAAAATTTTATATTTAAATAATTTTAAATTAATAGAGAAACGAAGGATATTGCTAGGATATAGGACAGGACAGGTATACATACATATAGGATAGATACTCATAGATATAAAATTAATTTAAGTAACATGTATTTCAAACAATCGTAAGATATTGTGCCCTTAGTGTTAACGTATGATCGTCAAGTGTCATATAAATCAACGGTAACATGTCAGAAGTCTCATAGTCAAAAGTCCCATGGGAATTCTGACTCTTTGAAATGAATCAGCAATCCCATGGGACTACTGTCTGTGAGATAAAAGTCCATACCGCTGTAAGACAAAAAGCTCATTAGAAAAGGTTAAAAGTCCCATGAAAATTATGTGTCACTGAAGTAAGATTAGTATTGAAAATTTGAATAAAAAAAAATTTAGACTTAATTTTATTACTATTGCCGATAATAAAATCATCATTAGAAACATATTTTTTATATATCTCCTATACTTACATAAGTATCAAGTATCCATCTATACCTACTGAAAGCTTAAGTATTCCTTAAAACGATAATTTACTTATATTTCAGTACGCATTTAAATGGACGCATTTTCATAAAATTGTTAAAAGAGTACGTACTGAGTGTCAAAAGCACATAGATATGTTGCCTTCTTAGAATAGGTAAAGTTTCAATTTAATGGGAAATCCGAATTGAAACAATCGATAGCGAAATCGTAATTTTTTGATTTTTTGCAACATAAAATTTTTATTAATTGCCAAACATTTTTGGAAAATTAAGATTTTTTTAATTTTTATAGTAGGTACAATTAATTCTCTTTTTACGCGGAAAGTACGTTCCGCGAAAATTCGCATTAAAAGAAAATCGTGTAGCAAAAATCTTTTTTCTGGATAAATTTTTTTTTGTAATATCAAACTTTTTAAATTTGTGATATCAAACTTTGCTTTGCTCTCTACCTTTAATAGTATTAAACAAAACGAGGAAGAGTGTAATAGAAGAGAAGAGGAGCTACCCGAACCCATGAACCAAAATGGCTGGATTTAAATAGCGATAACGGTTATTGCAAAAAAAAACTAATTTGCGAAAATTTCAAGATCCTAGCTCCTTTAGTTTTTGAGTTATCGTGCGGACGGCCGGACGGACATAATTATCGATTTATTTTTCGATTCTGATCCGGTCCATACACTTGAGTCTATAGTCACAAACTTAATGGCAAATTTATTATAGCCTTTGACTATATAGTCATACGGGAATAAAGACTGGAAAAAATGGTTTCTAAAAATAAGGGTAGATATTAAATTTTTTTAAAACCTTATTATTTTGTTAATTTTTGTTTTTTTGAATTTGATATTTTGTTAAAACACCATTTATTATAATCAAATAATAAAACACAAATTCAAGATATATTAACATACAATATATCATGATTTGTTTTACAGTTATTCTTGATACAAATTTACATTACATACAATGCAAAAACAAAAATCGAAAGTTATTGATTATTAACCATCACTATATAATAAATCTGGTATTGCATCAACGGATCGATTGGATCATAAAAAATATGTATTATATCCATATTAGCATATAAATTGCATGTATGTAATACAATGTTTATAGAAATTTTTTAATATATAGTTGTAGGTACATGAAATCTATATGTGCAAATAAACCATAATTGATTTACATATTTCATACAGTTGATGCCGATGTTCATTGATACTTATTATATTTTTTTTTTTTTTAAATTAATGAATGTGGTTTTAACAAAGCAAATAACTTTATTTGTTCTTAATAAAGGCAATCAAAAAAAAAAAAAAAACCGATTTATTACGTGGTTACCGAAAAATTGGATGATGACATCGATTGTTTTATGAAAATTGAGAAAAAAATTTCTATGAAAGGTTTATAATAAGAACATTAGAATATTTTTTACACTTTTGAATTTAAAAATTTGGTTATTTTAAGAAATTAAATTTCTGGGATCACACTATTGAAACTGGAAAGGTTGAGATCCGGTGAATTAGTCATCTCCGAATCAAGAATCTATTAAAGTCGATTTTCATTTTCTGCTATACCATGAACAGAATTAATCGACTGATTTAAAAATTTGCAAAATAGTTGATATATATAGATGATATGTTCGTCTCTGTAATGAAGCTACAGCTGCCGAAGTTAACACAGTTACATTTTCCGAAGCTACAGCTTCCGAAGTTCTAAAACAATCTATTATTAAATTGTTATTAAGAAATGTTCTATGAGATAATATTTACACTCTGAGAACAGCAAATAACAGCTGCAATTTATAAACTTTATAAATGTATTTAAAAAAAATAAATTGGGTATTGCCATACTGATATTTTAATTTTTATGCAAACGTTTTCTTTCCTTATATCTTCAAAATGATTTAAGTTTAAAAATTGAAGTTCTGAGAAGATTGGATAACTGAAAAGAATAGAACAATATATATTTACAGAAATTTTTTTAAGAAAACTGAAAATTCGATATGTAGGGTAAAAATTAAACTGAAAATACTTAATTTTTAAAAACGTGTAAATAGATATTACAAGTCCAAATTTGTTTGACCTAAAATTAAAAACTTAAAGCATTTAACATATTTTACAGTTGTAAATATAACGAATTTCTTAAAATAAAGAAAGTTGGTTTAGGGGATAATATATTGATTCCAAGATGTTATGACACGAACATACCTCTTACCTTAAAAAATATTTTAATAATGTCCTTAGGCAATTATACAACCTCGGCCTATACTGCTCAAAAAAGGTATTATGTATGGTTTATTATGCACTTTTCCATTCGAAATTACAATATGGTCTTACTTGCTGGGGAGGTACTTACTTCATCAAAATCAATAAACTATTAATTTCTCAAAAACATGCATTAAGACTTATCAATAAAAAGCATCGCCTTGCACACACCGAAGATCTTTTTAGAGAATTAAGATTTCTTCCAATTAGAAATTTATATCTGTATAAAACTTTAAAAATCTTCTTTTTGAAGTCTGGTTATTAAAGCGTTAGGCAAAATATCACATATAACTTAAGAAGCAATAAGAAAGCTTTAGTCAATTTACCGCGGCATAATAAAGAGCACTACGCGCGTTTCTATGATATAGTAGCTCCTAAAATTTATAATCTACTACCTCACAATTCTAATCTATATTCTCTCACAATTCTTAAATAAAATTAATAGAGTCAAGTGTATGGATCGGATCAGAATCGAAAAAAAAAATCGATTTAGCGAAGTATGTCCGTCCGTCTGTCCGTCCGTCCGTCCGCACGATAACTCAAAAACTAAAGAAGCTAGGATCTTGCAATTTTCGCAAATTCGGTTTTTTGCAATAGCCGTCATCGCTATTTAAATCCAGCCATTTTGGCCCATGGGTTCGGGTGGCTGCCATACAACTTCTTTTTTTATATGAGTATTTCTCTGTACCTATTACAGCTACGTGTCTGAAATTTTGGCAAAAGTAGTTAAGTTTTATGGCCAAAGTTTCTGCAAAATTTGGTTGGTCTGTTGCAGTGAGTTCGAGTAGCTGCCATACAACTCCTTCTTTTATATGAGCATTACTCTATACCTATTAAAGCTGGGTGTCTGAAATTTTGCCAAAAATAGTTTAGTGTAATGGCCAAAGTTACTGCAAAATTTGGTTGGTCTACTGCAAAGGGTTCGAGTAGCTGCCATACAACTTCTTATTTTATATGAGCATTACTCTATACCTATTAAAGCTGGGTGTCTGAAATTTTGCCAAAAATAGTTTTGTTTAATGGCCAGAATTACTGCAAAATTTGGTTGGTCTACTGCAAAGGGTTCGAGTAGCTGCCATACAACTCCTTCTTTTATATGAGCATTATATTTCACCTAATAAAGCTGGTATGTTTGAAATTTTGCCAAAAGTAATTAATGTTTGTAATAATAATGATATAATGTTTATATAACGGTCATACGGGTATCCTAGAGTTGACACAGTCTACTCTACTACACTCTTCCTCGTTTTTGTATTACATTGGAATAAATGCTGTGATTAACTTTTGTTCAATAATGTTATATATGTGATAATTTAAATTTATGTAGGTAATAATTTAAATAATTTAAATTTTTTTAAATATTTTAAATTTTTGTAATGACTTTTGTTTGACACAACTAATCATTCGACACTTGCCTATATTTGCAATAGAAAGATTTAATTATCTACTTTTTTTTTCTGTTCTCCATTATTATTTAAAAATATGAATTATTTTAGTATATACATTTTGTTACTTTTATTTGTTAAAATGAACTGTAAAATAAAGTATTGAATTAAATAAAAAAAAAAAAAAAAATTTATTTACAAAACGCTGTCAATCTCTCCGTACATGTTGGAAAAGCGCGGACATATTATATTCTTATTATTATTAGAATTGATTTTTTTTTTGGATTTCCAAATATACAATTTAGACATTAGATAGGCCTTCGATTTGAAATAGATACAATATTATCTTTGTTATACATTGTGATAGTTCTATATTAAAATATTAAGTATTTCTTTATCTGCGAGTAATTTTTATATTTATATTTATTTAAATTATTATATTTTAATTTATTTTTTATTATGGCGAGATATGGCGTTAATTTGAACCCAATGTCGAATGGTAACTTATTTTTTATTAGCGATTATGGGATTAATTTGAACTCAGTGGCGAATGGTGTATGACTCTCACAAAACTGGCTATACGTTTTTTCACTTTTACTATGTGATTCCTATGTACAATACAAGGTTCCTATGTACTCTAACCACTGTGCCAAACATTGTTTCCTGATCGAGAACTCAAAATTACTTATTAATTACTAACTATGGATAAAAATTTATTCCTTCATCTTGAACAGGATAAAGATAATTTTACTTTTATTTTTTATTTATTTTCCTAAAATTTATGACAAATCTGTTTTTAATTATTAAAATTAAAAAAAGATCATATAATCGATTTTTTATACTAATAAAATATTTCAAAAGAAAAAGTCTTAACATACATTATAATTATCAATGTCAATTAAATTAAATTTATGATTTTTATTATAATAAAAAAAATATTATTAAATTAACATCTTAAAAAAAAATTTCATATTTAATATTATTTATTACTATTATGTTGTATGTACATTGACCATTTTCAGTTTATATGATAATACGTAATACACATAAGTGTATATTGAAGTGTTAAATCCGCCAAAAAATATTTTCTCATTTTTTTTATGTTTTTGTTTTTGTTTTTTTTTTACTATTTTAACCAAATGATTAATTCATTTTTAACAATTTTTTAACCACTTTATATTTATTTCTTTTTAAATAATAATTAAAAAAAATAAAATTAAAATTACTTTTGATCCTCGTGACTTTACTTTCACTTCCATTTCTTTTAACTGTCACTTTGCATAATTATACATAATGTGAAAATATGTGATAATTAATAAAATGTTGGACAATAAATTACACAAAAATTTGATGAAAGAAAAATTAAAAGGCCGGTAAAAGATAACAAAATAATAAAATAAAGCAAAAATAAATTATATTATATTACTTAAAAATCTTTAAAATAATAAATGTATTAATTTTTTTACTTTTGAGATGACTTTTATATCTCTAACTAATCATATTTCAAAGTTTCTTGAACTAAAATATTCTTAATGTATTACATTATTACTAGTAGGAACGCTGTGCAATTGCACAGGTTTGTTTTAGCATTTTTGCGGAAGTATTTTATCTCTTCTAACATTAGGTAATACTGTTATTTTGACATAATTTATAGTTCCGAACTACTTTTGAAAATTTTTTAATACTTTGACAAATATTGAAATTACATTTTGTAATTGCTTAAAATATATATCTTTTCATCAAATGCAAAACTACCTAATAATTGTGAATTTTCACCTATATTTCTAATATGCAATATTATCCATTTGCTACTCAAATTCTATCCATTTTGTAGAGTACTTTAGTTGATTACCAAAGTCATTGTCAAATGTATGACTTTTAATTTTTAATACAGCTATTTGAATATTATATCATTTCCAAATTAAATGAAACCTTAAGCAAAAATAATGAAACCTTTTTCAAATTTATATAAACCTTGCATAAAAAGTTTTTTAGCTATTTTACATGATGACAAGGTCTCGCCAAATCTTGGGTTCTTGGGTGGTATATATATCATATATTGTATGTATGGTATTATGATGTAAATACAAAGTAATTAAGTTTTGACAATAATTTGTAAAAAAAAATCATTGAAAGGCTCACAGAAAGACCTAACTGCTTAATTTGGTTAATCTATTATTATAATATTCTAGAGTACATAAATATGAAAATATGAAGTTGGGAGTTATAGTTATCGGATTAAGGAAATTGATAGAAAAAATTTACTAAATTAACATAGGTGAACATTTTCAGAATCATTTAATTACAAAATATTTACAAAACATATTAATTCATATAAAATTGAAAGTGAGATTAGGAGAATTCAAATTAAGGATGATAGAGGCAATTTAAGAAGAGGTTCTCGAAGTTCTCAATTATATTATTAAAAAAGAAATAGATTTCTGACTGAAATTTTGAAATATTAAAGGTACAAAAGAAATTGTCTACTGTATAAGTTATTAAAACCCAAAATAGACTGAAAATTTAAGCCATTATTTAAGCCATATTTAAACTTCTAAAAATTCTTTTAATACACAAATCCTTAATATAAAAATATTACAGAAATGAAATGTGAGCTACGAACGTTCTGTAAAAATGCCTCAAGTAAAGTAAAGTATAACAGTAAATCAAAAACTTATAATCTATCGTACAAAAATATATCGGAAAATAATTTTTTCTTTATTGTTATTAAAAAAGTAAGAAAATAATTTTTTATTAAAAAATTAAAAATATTTTATTAAAACTAAAATACAATTTGATTTTTAGTTTGTTCAATCTTCAGGACTCTACAGTGGAATTAACCTAAAGTACAATTTATTTAAAGTTATTAGGCTTTACAATGAGAAATAAGACCTAATTTCGAAAGAAGCCGTTATTTCTGAATTAAATTTAAAAAAAAAGCTAGTTGCATTATTATCACTGTAATTAGCAAATGTTTGTGAGAACTTGAAGCATTTGCTTTATTTTCTACGGAAATTTGAAGCATTTAGATTTTTTCTGTCAGTTTAAATGTTTTATTATTTTTTTAAATTATTTCTTATACACACCATTTCATTAATAATTTTAGATATTGCTGTCCAATATATGTATACCAATATATCATGCACCAAATATCGTCTTATATAAGTCTTATCAATAGCATACTTTAATTTTTTAAAGATTTTGTTTCTAGTTTCCAGTATTACCTTTTATTTATTCATATGAAATTAAGGATGTGCCACGATAACTGAAGGACAAGCTTCAAGCTTAAATGATATGAATCACATACTTCAAAGTATGAAGTAAATTTTGAGGCATTTGCTTTGATACTAGGATAATTTGCTTTGTTGTATTCGTAACAGAAGCAGTATTTTTTTCAACTATATACAGTTTAACTACTAACAGTTTTTATGTTTAACCTTTCCAATTACTTATCTTATCTTAATATTAGCTATGTTACCTGTTAATATATAAATTTTACTAAATCTGTTCATTAACTTCTATAATAATTCTTCTTATTTCTTTATTTAACTAACTTTTACCTAATTTTCTAATTATTTAATTTTTAAATTTTAATTTATATATATGTTAAAACAAGTTGAAAATAATCAGAAATCGAAATAAAGATAAATAAAGATATGCACATATTTAAACTCTATACCTATATTCGATTTGTTTCAAAAACCTATAAACCTAGTAAAAAAAAAAATTTCCAATTGAAAAGTTTCTCAAAAAAATACAATGTAAAATAAACAACATTTATAAACATTTAAGTATGTATATATACATTTATAGATGTTTATAAACATTGAAGTATATAAACTTTTACACTTATGCATGTCAAGTGAAGAATTCAACGCATAAGCAGAATATGATATAGATAATGATTTGTAAGAGTTTATCTTTGGAGTTTACCGTTGCTGCTTTGATAATTATTTGAATAAAAAAAATTTATAACGTTTGAGGAATTACAGTTAAATTAATTAAATTTAAGGTTATTTTTATTTTATTTCATTAAACAGTTTTATATCACATGCAATGTTGTATGAGAGTGAAAAATGTAAGGTTCTCATGTCATTGTAATTTATTAAAATAATTTTAATTTAAGAAAATAATAAAAAGCCGTGCCACATTTTTAAAATAATATTTTCTTTTTTAAATAGAACAAAATTCTTCTACCTTTAAATCCGTTTTTTACGATTACTATACTTTTCTTATACTTGTGATAGAAAAGAATAAACAGTTTTATTGCATGAATTTAAAATCGTAATATTGTGTTTAATTATTAGAATACTATGATGATTCTTAACATTTAAATTTAACATATTTTTATAATGCTTCGAACGTACCCAGCTATTGAAAATGCATTTTGATTTTCTAATTTTTAAAATCATTATTAAAATGAAAGTGCTTAGTTAGAAATTCAGTATTATTCATTCATGACTCAGCTGGAGCAGAATTTTATTTAATTAGTAAAATTAAAAGCATAAAAGCAATACTTGAACTTTGTAAGTATGAACGGATTTCCGTGTTTCATTTTTCTTGCATTTTTTTGATTTTTTTAATTAAATAGAAAAGAAAAATAAAAATATACATATGAATGAACTTAATATTTAATTTAATAAATTAATATTAACTTCTTGTGAAAATAATGCAAAATATTGCAATATAAATAAATTAAAGTAGACTTTTGTAAATGACTTATTTTTTAAAAAAAAATATATATATGTTTTTTGAAAAATATTATGTGTATTAATTTCAAAATGGCTTTAATTACGAAAATCGAAGCATGTGTAATAGTTTTTTGACAAGTATTACATTATTTTGACAGTATATTTTGCACTAAAATTTATTTTTCTTAAACCATAAGATCATAAGGCGTGAACTCAGGCTCTCTTGCAAATTTCGTAAAATAATTGTAAATATTTTGAAATCTGTGCATTATGTAATTTGACATTTTATTTGACGTAAGTGTCAAAATTGTTAATAAAAATAATTGTAAGACAAATGTTGCTTTCTCCTTTGAGAAAGAAAGAAACTTTGAGATTGTGAATTAATATAAAAATTACTTCAATGAACTAAGACCACAACTTCAAAGTCTTAAGAATATATAGGATTGCTCAATGAAAGAATGTGTTTTTAGTTTTGAAGGTCAATCCATCTACGATAATCAATCACCCATCAAAAGGGCCTTATATTTTAAGGCGCAGTATAAAATAAGAGTTTAGTATAAACCTAATTCTCATTTTACGCGATAGATACGTTCTTCGAATATCCGCTTCAAAAAAGTATTTTTTTCTTAAATTACTTTTAAAATAACACAGGTTTAAAATCGAATTTAGTGACATTTTTGAATTACGGCATTATTTCGAACGCTTAAAGAGAGAATTGAAGACGAATGATTTAGAGAATATATGACATTATTTCGATTTGCGACATTATTTCGCGCGTAAAAAAATTCGTGTAAAAATGAAATTCGGTGTAAGCACTAAAAAAAACCTCAAAAATAACAATTGTGTGAATAATATATCAACCCACACCCATGTGTTTCAGAGCATGAAAGGGTTATCAGAAAAAGTCTTTAAGTAATCTGTCAAATTTAATTTTTCTAAATTCAGATTTAATGACAAGTTAAATTAATTTCTAACCTTAAACAAAGAATGTAATGAAACATAGTTTTTCTCATAAATGAAAAGGGGTTAGGAATTATGATCTAAATTTAATCAATTTAAAACTCATACATTATTAATTTTCTTATTACGGATTTATTCTATTAATTAACAGTTGCTGTAGCAAATATTTATTATTCATTCCATAGTTAACAAAATTTTTCCAAAATAATAAAAATTAAAAATAAAAAAAAAAATAGAAAAGGAAGCATTTTCGAAATCCGCCTTTATTTAACTTCTTATTCACCTCAAATCCACACATAATTTTAAACAGCACAAGAAATAAATAATGAAAAAACAAAAACAAAACAAATAATAATCAGTCAAAAATTGATTGTATTTTTTTTTTTTTAAAGTAATGAATATTTTATAAATTTTATTTATTTATTTATTATTAATGGTTTTCTCTCTTTTTTTAACTTTTTTTTTTTTTAATTTCAATAGATCATACCTGAGAAATCATGCTAATTTATTTGTTCAAAAATCTCATCATGATTAAAATGTAAGCAAAGATAAACATAAATAAGAAATCTGATATTAACAATACTTTGTTCCTATTTTGAACATATTTTTCGATGAAAATGGCAATCGATTTAAACAAAGTACAGTTTAGACAATGTTTTTGATAATTTATTGCGTCATTGACTTTCAGGACCCTTTGTTAGAAAATATTTATAAATATTTGAGCAAAGGGGGTCGATTTACTGAAAATGTTAGCTTAAATCACGAAGTATCTTCATGATATGTCATGGTAGATGACAGTGACGTGGAATATAAATAAATTACGTCAAATTTTTATAAAGGCGTTGCTATATGCTGTTGCTATGGGAAACGATCTAAAGTTTCAGAAGATAAATAAATATTATTTTAATGTAACATATAAAAATGCGGTCCCATTCTATTTTTTCTGTGCTAACTGTTTAACTGTGAAGCTAATATGCCTGTCCATGTTGGGACAGTATTTCATTCTAGATTATTTGAATAGATCTTAATTAATTTCACGTACAATTTAAAATGTAGAAATATCTAAAGGTTTTCAATAGATACAATTCTATTAATCTATTAAATTATTTGTTTATATTTTGCATTTGCTTATATTGTTTTATTAATGTATTTTTTATGAGAGATATATAATTATTAATAATTGACTAAGCCATTGATTTGAACTCAATGGCGAATTGTAGCTGAATCAGTCGAAAACCAGAAAAGTTTTTTCACTTTCACTGGAATTTGAGCACGCGTCTTCGCATGAAAGGTCGGCACTCTAACCTCTGTGCCACCCAGTTCTTCAAATTACCTTGAACCCAACTGCAAGAGGTAGCTGAGTTAAATCGAAAAACCAAATAAAATTTTATTTGTATTGGAATTTAGAATGAGAACTCTCGAATGAAAAGGCGGTACTCTAACTACCTTAGTACTTAGTCGATATTTTATGAATATCAAATTTAATTTCGAATATTGACAAAACACAATCCAATTGATAACCCCAAGTGTGCAAAAAATATATATATATTTTTATTATAAATGAATTTGAAAAATTTCAAATGAAATTGAGTTAAAATAGACTTTTATTACAAATTATTGAATGATTGATTTATTTAGGTAAGTAATAAAATATTTATTTTAACTTCTCTTTTTTATTTTATTTCTTCAAATTACAGGTGAATATTCATTTTCACTTTTTTTTAAATGTTTTTTTTTTTTTCACATTTATTTTTTATTTTTATAAATTTATTTTTAAATAAAATTAATTCATATAATTTGGCCTAATATGACGGAAAATAACTAAAAAAAAAAAATTCGTGGGAAATTGAAGAGCTCAATGTATTTAAAAAATTTTTTAAGGTCATGTATACATTTAATTAAAAAAATATTATTCATATCTTTCATTTCATTTCATTTTATCATTTCATATTTTGAAAAATTAAATTTTACCGAAGAATTGATTTTGGTTGCGTGATAAGTTTTTTTGTAATATGATTTGCAATAATAAAAATTATTTTATTTATTAGTGCAAAGTTTTTAATTTCTTTTTATTAAGTTATTATTATTAAACATATATGAAATTAAATTAATTATTTTAAAATATGATTTGATTGCAATTCAATTCTATTCATAAATATTATAATATATAATTAATTATTTAATTAGATTTTAATCTGAATTTCTTTTAATGTAATTCAAAATGATTCATGATTAATTAGATATTAATAAGTTTCAATTGAGAGTAATGTTTTGTTTTATTTGAAATTTCTAATTAAAAATTTTAAAGTGCAATTGAAAATGAAAAAAAAAATTATAAAAAGAAGTAAATTTCAATTTATTGGGAGCGCCAGTAGAATACATCATAAATCAGTTTATTTGCAGGGAAAGAAATGAATTGAGAAGTTTTTAAAGTTTATTAAGTATTTCAAATGAAAATATATATTATTATTTAGTAATTTAGTATACATATATCTAACACCAACTATAATAGATTAATTATTTTTGTAACTTTTTTTGAATAGTCTAAAGTTAGTGATTTTGTAAAAAAAATAGGTAGGTACTAAATCACTAACTTTAGACTTTATCAATATTCGAAACTTAATACAAAAGTGATAAGAGTGTCAAACTTTTATTCGACAAACCCGAGTTCGAATACCAGTAAAAGTAAAAAACTTTATTTAATAAACTCGAATCAGCTTGCATTCATTATTGGGTTCAAATTAATGACATAACTAATAATTAATATCTTTGCATTTTTAATAAACAAACATTCATATAAAAACATATGCTACACACAATGCCAAAACAATCATATAAAAATATAAACAAATACGAAATGGAAACAAATAATTTAATTGAATAATATAACTCACAGATACAGAAATACCTTATAATTCAAATATAAAATGATTACAATTTTTAACAAATGGAATTGTATCAATTGAAATCTAAGACGTTTCTACATGTTCTAAGGTTTAATACTATTGGAATTCATTAAGATCAATTCTAATAAAAATAAGGTAAATGGTATAGACAAACTTATAAATCTAACAATTGAACAGTTACTTACTTTACCTTACTTTATCGGCATAACAAATTATTATTTTTAAGCCGAGTCCAAAACCTTCCTCCATTGGCTTCTGTCTTGCGCAGCTTCTCTCTAGCTTTCAACAATATTCAACATTCTTTCGTCTAACTGAACACCGTCTTTCCGTCGAAGATGCGGTCGACCTCTTTTTCGTCTTCCCTCCAGATTGGAGTCAAAAGCCGCTCTTGCTGGAGCATCATCGTTAATCCTTTCTACGTGACCTTACCAGCGTAATCGTTGGATTTTAATCCAAATTACGAGATCAGTATCGTCGTACAGCTCATACAGCTCGCGGTTGTGTCGCTGTCTCCAAACTCTATTAATGTTAATTGGACCAAAATTTTTACGTTGAATCTTCCTTTCAAAAGACCCTATCAGATTTTCATCGTAGTTGGATATATGGTCCATGATTCTGCACCATATGTCAGGAGTGTTCTGTACAGTGTGATCTTTCTCTTACTACTCAGTGTTCTTCACCGCATGTGCTTGCTTAACCCAAAGTAAAAACGATTGGCTATCACAATTCTACGCTTAATTTACAGGCTGCTGTTACTACCTTCTGTGTTCATTGAACAGTTAGCACTTAAGAAAAACATCAAATTTTAAGCTAAGTTAGTCTGATGAAAAACATTATACGGAAGCCTCTTTCTTTTGCAACAACTTTCTTAATAATTTGTCTAATATTATTCCCATATTACATTATTTATGATATCACGGTATACCTGAACCATTTTGAATCCCTTTGATCCAATTTTTTTAAACATTTTATATAGCAATTTTTTTTATTCACTCAAAGGGTCAATGTTTTAAAGAAATTAAATTATCAATAAGTCTAACATAACTCTTAACAAACATTTAAGGCTAGTTGTGATTTATAACCTGCTTTATATTATATATTTTGCTCCTGCCACTAAACCTGCCTCCTTCCTGTAAACATTTTACTTTTTCAAAAGTATATTTATTGATTGGCTATAAGTTGATATAACACACTATATTGTATTACTACTTCAATAAAAGTCATTTATTCTATCTAAGAATTTCTAAATCCTATATATTTTACTAATAAATTTCTTAAAATCGATCGGTTCTTTAAATTTAAATGGAAATAGAAACCATCAAGTGGAAATTGATATAAATTATTAATACTCCAATTTGTGCTTCAATTAAAAAAAAAAATATTATGAAAGCGTCATATATGATTCTTCAAATTTAATTACTTTTGAAATTATTTAAGATTTGAAAAAAAACAAACAAACCACTAAAAATATTTCTTATTTTGAAAATTCGTCATAATTTGTGAAATTTTAATTTTTCTCTTTAATAGTTAATAGGTACGTTAGAATACCTGATTATATTTTAACCCACATATTTTAAATAACTTCAAAGAAATAATAAAATACAAAGTAGTTGATTTTTCTAAAATAAAATAAATAATAAAACTTCCTCAATATCAAAAAAATTTATATTAAAAATTTTATTTTACGAGTTGCGACCCAGAATCAATTTAAGAAATGACAATAAAATTAAACAAATGAATACACCATGTAAAAATTTTAACCGGCAGATTATTTTTTTAATAAGGTTTTCAATGTTACAGTAAAGATCAAAAATTAACTGACAAATTTTTTTTACAAAAAAAAGTACAATTTTCTTTAGGAATTACCAAGCATTGCGTTAAGTTATTCAATGATAAAGGGTGTTAGCATTAATCTGATATTTATTAAAAATGACAGATTAAATTAAATCAAAATGGAAAGTCAACAATATCTTTCTTTAGACTTGCTTAGAAGTCTAATAATATTAATTGTTGGTATTTTAAGAATTAAAACAATCAATGCTTCTACTAAAACTGTATGAGCGTAATAAATAATACCCAACCTAATTATGTATCCCTTAAAGTTTGTAATACGATATTTAATACTTGAAACACTATGTAAAATTAATACGATATTTTCAAAAAATTGTTATACCTGTGACCTGGATGCTAAAAAAATTTTTTGCAGTTTGAAATAAATCAACAACATTTTAAATACACTGGTCACCTTTTTTCTAGAGTACCATCATTGCGTAGTAACAACCCCCGAAAGTTATAAAAAACCCTATATTTCAATTGCTATCACACAAATTCTTTAAAATATAAGTTCAATCTGAAAACAAACAGCTCCCCTCATAAGCCTTATGAATACGTGTCCAATAATATATAGAGTTGCCATACGTTACTTTAATTTACGGATATTCGGAACTCAAATTTTGAAAATTTTTTAATTCCGTATTATATAACCCAAACGGAATTAAATTAAAACTTGAAATTTTGACAGGATCGCAGATTCTTTCAAATACGTATGCGTCAATTTTGAAAATGGTTTTGTGCTCCTCGCTGCTTTGGAAATAGCCTCAAAAATTCTAAATTAGACATTTTTTAACACTTTTATACATTTTCTTAGCAAATATTTCTATCCTTCCAAAAGTTAATTCTTTAGTAATTTTTAATTGTAAAATATTTTTTTAAACAACTTTTTTTTAATTCTAACATTATTGTCACAAGTTGTTAAACAACTCGTGACAAATAGCAGAGGAGCACAATAAATATATTATAAATGTATAGTTATAATTGTTAAGCCGTAAAACCAATGTAAGAACTAATGGTCATTAAAACAAACAGTTTCTGTTTTTGCACAACAATTTAACGTAATCGTAATAAAAGCAATAAAATTATTGTTAAAAAAAAATAAACAAGTGAGGGGAAAAAACCAAGGGTTTTTAAAAAGCACATTTTTAAAATTATATACGGTTTCTTACTGAGTATTTTATCATGTATTTTTATAAAAATATATATTATGATAATATTATAATTTTGTTATTTCATTAATAATTAATTATATGACTAATAGTGAATTACTTAGAATATAACCCCAATGCACTCAAGAAAACCTGTTAATAAGTGCAAAATATAATGTTGGAGCTTCAATGTTAACGTTTAATTTTGGAAAAACTTACAATGGTGAATAAGTTATTGTTTTATAAGAACATAAAAGTTTTAATTTTGAAGACCTAGTAGCCCTTCAATTGGGAAGGTTCCCAAATTTTTGCTTAGCAAACTTATGATGGATCTGCCCACCCCCTCCTGTCCTCACCCTTCCATTTTTTTCGGTTCTAGGAAATCAATTTTGAACTCCAACAAAATTTGGAATTTTACCTAGAATATTATTATCAAACCAAAAATGGTTAAGCCTAAGAAACAATTTCTTCAATTTAAAGAGACCCTTTCAAATTTAAGAAAAACCTTTAACGTATGTTGAAATATAATACTGCAGCTATAAATTTTGCATATTTGTGACAAAAAATTTGAACAGGTGTTAAAGTTACAGGTGGTTGAAAATAGCAAAATTTTAATTTTCGAGCCCTTATAGCTCCTAAACAGGGGGCGTGACAAAAAAATTTTGTTAACCGACTCCTACTAATTTTAGAGGACCTAACTTCTCCCAAAATTTCAAGACCCTAGGTTAAACCGTTTAGAAGATATATGGGGCTAAAAATTTTGCAAAAGTTGAGTTTAGCTTAATGGTAAATTTTAGTACCGTATGGTAACCCTATACATTTTAGCCTTATATTTTTGTGAAGCTTATAAAACCAGCTATCTTTTGCCGTTTTCAGATTGAAAATACACTTAATAAAACTCATGTTATAATAATTTAAAAATAGGGCTTTTTCCAACTTTGAAAGGCTGTAGCTCCGTAACGGGTGGGGCTACAGAAAAAAATTCTTCTACGAAATTATTTTTTTTGTAATATCTACCCGTGGTTAAAATTTCTTTACTCTATTTCAAACGGTGTAAAAGTTTTTGTAAACATACGGACGGACGGACAAAGTCAAAATTAAGAAAAACCTTTGACACTTATTGAAACCTCGTTTTGGAGCTTTCAATTTTGTATACAAATAAAAAAAAATTTTAACTGTTATTCAAGTTATAGGTGTTTAAAAGCTAAATTTTTAGCAAAATTTCAATTTTCGACCCCTTACAGCTCCTAAAGAGGGGGCGTGACAAAAAAATTTTGTTAACTGACTCTTACTTATTTCTAAGGATCTAACTTCTCCCAAAATTTCAAGTTTCTAGATTCAGCCGTTCCGAAGTTATGAGGGACCAAAAATTTTGTAAAACTTAGTTTTGAATAACGGTAAATTTTAGTACCGTATGGTAACCCTATACAATTGGTTTTTAAAAATTTGTAAAGCTTATAAGAACAGCTGTCTGTTACCGTTTTCAGGTTGGAAATATACCTTATAGAACTCTAATTATAACTGTTTAAATATGGGGCTTTTTTCGACTTTGTGGGGCTGTAGCTCCGTAACGGGGGGGGCTACAAAAAAAAGTTTTAACATTAAATTATTTTTATTGCAAAACCTACCCATTTCTGATATTTTTTAGTCAATCGTAGGTAAAAAGGGACGGACGGACGGACGGACGGACGGACGGACAGAGTGAAGCTATATAGGCACATTTTTACAAAATTTTTTGAAAATGTGCTAAAAACCGAATTTAAACACGAAACTGCTATAATCACAATTCTGATGACAATTACTATACGATGTTACTATACGACGTGACGGTTGAATAATTTATTTTGGTTTAATGTTTCATTTTTCTTTTTATTTTCTTTTAATATTTTATTTTTATTGTTATTTTTTTAATTTTTTATGATTTTTGGATGTTCCATGTCAAACAATGTTTACCGGATACCACTCCAAAGCAAATCATAATTTTGCAAGATCAAGGTCGTCACTGTCAAACTACTAAATTGTACTAAGAAAATAAACAATAGAAATAATTTAATAGAAAATATATTTTTAAAGCATACATTTCCTATATCTAAAAATGTTTATCTAAAAATATTTTAAAAATAGAAAGGGGGTTATTCAAATTTACTGTTAATTTAGAGTGAGACGAAAATAAAAAATTTAAAAATAATAAAGAGAAACAAAATTGAAAAATTATATCACGTGCTAAAACTATGAATCAACAATCTCTGTTGTCAAATAAAATTTTATTTTTATTGCAATTTCTTGTTAAACAAATTTAAAACACGCGAATCTATGTGAATATATTTTAGGAAGTAAATACATAGTTTGAATTTTTAAAAAAATGTTACAATTTTTGAAAAATTATTTTTATGAACATTATTGTTAATTTTTGAAAAAATTTTAAAATTTCTTTGGCCAAAATTAAACTGCAGTAACTGTGTGTGTGATCTTATTATTGACACGAATGTATCTAAACAGTTAAGGAAGATACAACAGTTCAAAATTAAATTATTTTAATAAGCTAATTAATTTTTAATTTTAACATTTCACTTGACAGTTTCTTTACTTATCCTATTTCAAACCCATTTAGAATTTATTTTTATTTGGGAGCATTGGACTTCCATTGGAACGCCATCTAGTTTTATTTTAGACTGTAGATTTGAATGCTGTCCATATTTTTCCTGCTCTTTGTATTTATTTTTCTATGTTTTTGTATGTTTTCTTTAAGTGCTATCGTTTTCCATACCATTTATCGTTTTCGCCTAGCTGGGGTTTTCAATCTAACGTCTGCTTACTAAAGTTGTCCCTTCTAAGCATTTGTCCTATCCATCTGTATTTCTTTTTTCTTGTCTATAACCGGATAGAGGTTCATGTTGCGTTATAGTCATAATTCTTCATAAGTTATTATTTGTGTCCAGATGATTTTCTATAAAATGCAAAGAAATGTTGGTGAGAAACTGCAACTTTGATATATGGCACTCGTGCATCAGCCTGGGTTTCACTGCTATATAGGAGAACCGATTTTGTTGTGTTGGTTATTTGTGGAGATCTCTATATTCTTCATAGCTTGCCGAAAACCTCAGATTTAGCCTGTTTGTTATGTCCTAACTTATATCTCCATTTTTTCCTATTATGCTCTCCAAGTAACTAAAGTATTTCACATCTTCTATTGGTGAGTCTCCTATTGTGCTGCTATTTGTATTAGTTGTACTTATTCTCATCACTTTTGTTTAACTCATATTTATTTGGAGCCACACTTTTTTCGCATATTCTATCAATCTTACATTCTTTGTATTTCACGTGTCTTCATCTAGGACTTAAGTTATTCTTATAAATTTTGTATAACAACTACTTATGAATTTTTTGTGTTATGTAATTCTCGTTTCAGTTCTTAATAATATTGATTATTTTCAAGGGAAACCATTTATTTCAAGTGCTCACCAAATTGAGTTTCTGTTCAAATGCTCTGGTGAAATTCGCAAATGCAATGTATAGTGGCAAATTGAATTCAATTGATTGTTTCACTAATTATTCCCAGAGTATTTGATTGATCAATGCAGCATCTTTATTTTTCTTAAACCTGCTGTGCTTTTCCGGTCTTACTCTTATATTTTCTGATGTTTGAATAGAGCTATATCTTTATTTATATTGAATTTAATAATGTGATATGCCTCCAGTTGCTTTTTTCTAGTGTTTTAAAAATATATCACCTTGGTTCTTAAAATTTTGTATTTAACAACCAAAAGCATAATTCGTTTTTAACCCAAAAGAGATGAATATCGCAACAATTTCCAGATTCTGACGCTTTTGTTTTTTTTTGAATTATCTTGCTGACGGATGGACGAACAGACAATTAGATATAGCTTCATTAATTAACTTTAAGATACTGCTCTATATTCTATATTTAAATCTCAACTTCATCGATGTTTTACAAGCGCAGGATCAATTTTAATATATTCACCCGGTCATCGCCCACAGGGGTTATAGAAAAAACTAACTTGCATTGATCCGATTAAGGAAGGTAATCGTACCTCTATAAAGAGAATATTATTTAAAAATTATAATTGAAAAATATTACTTAAAAAATTTTCGATACTTAACTACGTAACTGACTTCCTGTAATATATTACACAATTGCAATCCAAATAATCTAATAAACTTCATTCTGGTTATTGTTTGAAGTGTTTGGGTAGATTCTAAGATTGACCATCCGAATAAAGGGCTATATTATCCAAGCTTATTACTTCTAGAAAATAAAATATCCCTATAACACTTAACTCAAGAATTGAACTTTTATATACCTATCTTTTAACTTAAAAAAAGAGTTTAAAAATAAATATAGATTGTAACAATTGATTAAATAATGAGCACAAATTTAAAACTTTTTAAAATATCTCATGTACCAGACTATGAATCAGTTATTTTATTCAGTTATTTAGTCATTATGGTCAATACAATAAAATTAACGGTATTTTTTAAACGATGATTTTTAACAATTTTGTTTGAAAAAAAGAAGAAAGTGTTAAATATTGCAAAATATATAATTGTGTAAGTGTTATATTATTTCAATCTATTGACACATTCATTCATATTATATGATAAATGTATAAGTGTGTATATAACATATGATAAAATTTTTAAATTCTATAAAAGGTAAATAATGAATGATAATAAGAAAAACAAACCTGCTAAGTACTGTTTTTCTTTTCTTATTTTTCTTATTTTTCTTCTTCTATTTCTTTTTTTAATTAATCAGTAATAATTTTCACTTTAATATTTTTTTTTTCTTATTTTCTTTTGTTAATTTTATTTTTTGTTTATATTTTTCTTAATTTTTTTCTTATTATTTCATTATTATTTCATTTTTTAAGTTCATATTATTTTTATATCTTTTAAATATATGTTTTGATGGGTTAATAAAGGTTAGCAAAAACTATTATTAAAAAATAAATAAAATAATAAATGAATGGAAATGAAAGTTTACAATAACAGTTATATATATAAATAATAATAGTAGTTCAGTTGTTTATAATACAATTTTAAATTATTAATTGCATATATGTGTAAGTGTTAACTAAATTAAATAAAAAAGGGGCAATACAATAATAGTTATCATGGAAAATCAAAACATATATAACACATAACATAACATAATAATAAAAATAATAATAATAATAGAATCATATATAAGAAAAACATCTAATGAAGAAAATGATTTTTAATTTATATATCTAGCAAGCATGTTTTTTTAATAGCATTCAGATTTAAGTAGATTAACTAGATCATTAAAAGGGATTTCACAAGAATTGAAATTTTAAATCGGTTTTTGCTTTTGAGAGCGGAAATTATCTTACAAAATCAAACAACTTTTTTTTTTAATAATTAATTTAAATATTTTAATTTTTATTTTTGTAATTAATTTTCATTTTTAAAATAATTATATTGAATTCTCTATCTGGAGAAACCGTTTGAGAGAAATGGACAATATCATTAAAGTAATTTAAATGATATTTACTATTATTAAAAAATATGCTTTGTCCACCACAGAACCAACCACTCTTACAGGAAAATCATAATGTGAAACATTTTTCAAAGATTGTATAATAATACATACATGTAATAAATTTTATTAAAGCAATTAACCTTTAATAATTATTAATTTTTCTATCAAACATAACTTTATCTAACGGTATTTATTTATTTAATATAAAGAAACGTTTTATTGTACAAATAAAATATCGACTTCCGAAATTTTTTTTTTAAATTTAATTAAAAGACACTAAAGTTCGTCGAATTAAAAAAGTTTCTATAATAAAGTTGTAGGTCTTTATTTGTGCAACAACTTTTATGCATTAAGTTTTTATACCCGTATGACTATATAGTCAAAGGGTATAATAAATTTGCCATTACGTTTGTAACGCAGAGAAGGAGGGGGGGTAGATATATACTCAAGTGTATGGATCGGATCAGAATCGAAAAATAAATCGATTTAGCGATGTATGTCCGTCCGTCGGTCCGTCCGTCCGTCCGTCCGTCCGCACGATAACTCAAAAACTAAAGGAGCTAGGATCTTGAAATTTTCGCAAATTCGTTTTTTTGCAATAGCCGTCATCGCTATTTAAATCCAGCCATTTTGGTCCATGGGTTCGGGTAGCTGCCATACAACTTCTTTTTTTATATGAGTATTACTCTGTACCTATTACAGCTGCGTGTCTGAAATTTTGCCAAAAGTAGTTTAGTTTTATGGCCAAAGTTTCTGCAAAATTTTGTTGGTCTACTGTACTGGGTTCGAGTAGCTTATTTTATATGAGCATTACTCTCGACTTAATTAAGCTGGGTGTCTGAAATTTTGCTAAAAATAGTTTAATGTAATGGCCAAAGTTTCTGCAAAATTTTGTTGGTCTACTGTAGAGGGTTCGAGTAGCTGCCATACAACTCCTTCTTTTATATGAGCATTACACTACACTTAAAGAAGCTGCGTGTCTGAAATTTTGCCAAAAATAGTTTAGTGTAATGGCCAAAGTTACAGCAAATCTTGGTTGGTCTACTGCAGAGGGTTCGAGTAGCTGCCACACAACTTCTTCTTTTATATGAGTATTCCACTACACTTAATAAAGCTGTATGTTTGAAATTTTGCCAAAAGTAATTAGCCGGATGATATAATGTATATGTTACGGTCATACGGGTATCCCAGAGTTGACATAGTCTACTCTACTACACTCTTCCTCGTTTTGTACTAATTTTGGTTTACGAATATTTGTAAAACACCTAAAAGCTTCCCAAAAAGCTTATAAATCATTAAAAAAACGTGTTTTATGGATTTCTGCACACCATAGTGATGAATATATGCAAATATCCCAGGGTCCAACTTTTGGTGCGAAAACAATTATTATCATTTACTATATGTCATATAAGCGGTTGGTTAAAAAAATTATTATGATTTTAAAGGGAAAAGACTTTATGAATAAATGCTGTTTTATTTATATTTTTGTATTGTAAAGATACGTAAAAAATATTTCATATCGATTTTATATTATATCAAAATTGATACTGCTTTATTTTTTCTTCTAGAGAACAGAAGGGATCTTTGGTTATTAAATAGGTGGAACGATACAAGAAAAGATTAAAAGAAGCTAAAATTTTTTAAAATCCATCTGTAAATTAAAACTGATTTCATTGAAGAACGATGTCTTCCCTAATAGTGTGACTGATGAACTGAAACACCTTACAAATTTATTACATTTGAATTAACATGTGCGTTGTTATTAAATTTAAATTAACATCGGCTTCAACATAACCGAATACTAACAAAAATTAATATTAATACCATATGGTACCATGCGGCAACTCTATAATCTTTAGCCTTAGATTTTTGTGAAGCATATAAAAGCAGCTCGATAATACCGTTTTTAAATTGAAAATACATTTAACAGAACTCTTGTCATACGAATTTAAATATAGTGCTTTTTGGAATTTTCGGGGGCTTTATCTTCGTTACAAATTTAAGAAAAACCTTTGACACATGTTAAAATATAGTTAAAAAGCTTTAAATTTTGTATATCACTAAAAAAAAATATTGACAAGTATTCAAGTTACAGGTGTCTAAAAATACCAAAATTTCAATTTTCGAGCCCTTTTAGCTCCTAAATAAGGGGCTTGACAAAAAAATTTTGTTAACGGACTCCTACTAATTTCTGAGGATCTAACATCTCCCAAAATTTCTAAACGGCTCAAGCTTGAACCGTTTAAAAGATATGTGTGTCCAAAAATTTTGCAAAAATTGAGTTTTGCATTATGGTAAATTTTAATATCGTATGGCAACTCTAAACATTTGCCTTAAAAATTTTAAAAGTTTATAAAATCAGCTATTTTGTGCCGTTATCAGATTGAAAAATCAACTTAACAAAACTCTTGTTATAACAATTTAAAAATAGGGCTTTTTCCAAATGTGGAATTTACTTAGATCCCCTGTTCCAACATGTACCTATGGTATAGACAGGCTATTAGCCTCATAGTTGAACAGGTAGTGCTTAAAAAAAGCAAAATAACAAATATAGTTTTCTTGAGTTAAATTTAATTTTCTTGAGAACTACAAAATGAACTCTTGTTATTTCAAATTTTTATATCTGTCTAGTTAACTTTACACAGAATTCTTAGTTGTTTTACAAAGAATGTTTTTATTACAATTTACACATTAAAAGTCATTTTATCTTCAGCTCTATAAAATTCTTAAAATTTTTAATTTTAATTTAATTTTTTTTAATATTACAATTTTTATCTTAAAAATTACAACACAAGATAACAGTATACAACAACAAAATTTCTGTAAATAAACGGGTAATATTTGACTAGTTTTTTTCTATTTCTCATCCATATATCATTGCAAAAAAAATATCGAAGATTTGTTCATACAAAAATTGTTTAATTATTAAATTTAAAAAAAAAATAAATAGTAAAATAAGTTTTAAAATACAAAATTAAAAAAGAAAAATATTTAAATAAAAAAAAAAAAATTATACAAAACAAGTTATAATATACCAACCAGTTAAGTTGTAACTACTGAGTAAAAAAAACAAAAAAAAAACCAAAAAATATAAAAAGAATACAAAACATATATTCGTGTTATTTGTTGCGATATATTTTGATCAGAGAAAGCGTTTTTTTTTGTTTTTTACTACTTTTTGTTTACAGTTCTTTTTCGCACCATTTTTATTCGTTTTTGGTTTTTTTTTTTTTTGCGTTGATGCTGACTTTTTTTATTCAATGAAGTTGAAATTAAATTAAAAAAAAAAAAAAAAAAACAAACCTAACAAGAACATAACAGTCAATCTGCATCAGAGCTGAGAAAAATTAAAAAAAAAAAGTTTTCTTAAAGAATATCAGTATGTCATAGAAAATATTTTTTTATTGAAATTTTTTTCTTGATTGCGATGCGATATTATTACATGGTTATTATTATTACAGCAATTCATATATGATGGTATTTTAAGGTGTAGGTGTTTATTTTAAAAGAAGATGACAATAAAAAATAGCTATAAAAAGAATTTAATCCATAAAAAAAAAAAAAAAAAATTTCAAATTATTTAATGAAGATTTTCTCTTTAATGCATATCTGCAATTTTTTTAAATATTTCTGGATTAAAATAAAAATTTTTAAAAATATTTTCTCTTAAAACTAATTTATCTGGCGTTTAAAAAGTGTCGATGCTAACCCTACTTTTAATGTTAATTTACAGTACAGGACAGATTTGACATAATTGACAGTCCATTTAAAAAAATGAACGAGAATGGAAGGAAATGCGTTAGAAATATTTTATTAATAAAAATAATATTAAAAATAGAAAATGGACTGATTTAAGAATATTAAATTTTTAAAAATTATGTAAAAAACATTTCTTCTTAAAAAAAAATTAAGAAATCTATACAAAAGTAATTTTTTTTTTTAAATTATAAAATTATGGTCATCATCCCAAATTAACAGATCTTCCAAGCATGCATAAAATCATTAATTGGCGAATGGCTGGGAACATGGTTATTGATAAAGAAAATTACATGATATGTCAGAACAGTTGTCTGCGGATTTATGTAGAATATTCGAACATTTTTCTTTTACATATCCCATCCAATTTTCCCCGACGCCCATAATCCAGAAATCCCAAATATCTTCCATCATAATGCAACATCACAGGTTCCCTCCTAAGGTTTGGTTAAAAAAGGGTGTAGGTTTGGTGTGTTAAAGTCGCACACTACCCAAAGGAACACTGCACGCTTTCAATTGGTGACTTCTGAGCTTTCCATCCCCTCGTACAAAAAAAAAAGAACAGAAAATAAAAAACCAAGAACTGTGGAATATAATAAAGCAATAGTTGTTTGAGATAATATTAACTAGGAATTCATGAAGAAAAAAAATGTAGTTGGATAGTGCACTCGTTAAGAAAAACTAATCCTATATCTAAAAATAAACTCCAATTTGAGTTCCCAAAGTGAAATAAATTTGAAAAGACTTAAAACTACATGGAGAAGAATTGCAGAAAAAAAAATAACTATAAAAAACCTGGATATAAATTGAGCCGCTAACAGAGTTAGATACGTGACACACATAAGGCTTTGTGAAAACTTTCGAACTCTTCGTCGAAGGAGCAAAAAAAATAAAATAATAATAATAGTTTTTTACATTCTCATACTTGATTCTGTGATCTAAATTGATTTTAGTAGAATTTAGGTTATGGCGACTGGGTTTGAGACATTTACACATACATACAATTTAAATTAAATACTATTATTTTAATTATTGTTTCAAATATATTAAAATCTGTTTTTGGATTGCATCTACTGATGCATAATAAATTCTTTAGTTACATTTTCTAGATATTTTACAAAAAAACAAAATAGACATGCTATATTATTTTGTATATTGTTGAATATACTTTGTTTCTAATAACATATCACGAAAACTAGCTAGTATTACTTTTAATTATCTCAATTATTTTTTCAACTATTAACGTTTTAATATTATTAAAAGTTTTGTTAAAACAAAACAAAACCAAATTATTAGAATTAAAAAATATTTGCATATTAAAAAATTTAATAATACCTACATTCGATTTGTTCAACGCTATTTGCTTAATATTAATTTACATTTAAAATTTTGAATTCTTTTAACTTTGAACAATTAAAATACTTATAGCATTTTAATTCTAATTTTTTTTTTAACTAGAGCAGAAGATGCTATTATTAAATTAAAAAAAGTGTATTGACATGTTATAAAAATTAATTTATGTATATATAAAATTTGATTTCTAAATAATTATTATGAATTGAATACCGATCGTGTAATTATTAATAGAATACCGATTTTAAAATTTATGTGAATATGAAGAATATAAACAAGATCAATTGCCTTCAAAGAAATCGAAATATATTAAGAAAATAATTTTTGTATTTATATTTTAAAGAAAAATTTTTCATTTATTTTTGGATATGTGTATACGGCTAAATGAAATATCCTGTATTACAGACTTCAACCCTCACAAAGAGTACCTTATGATCCTAATTTGTATGTATTTGTATATTGCCTAATGAACGTTTCATGAAGGAAATATTCACTTTAGGCTTAATGTTTTTTTGTTTACCGTTTCTTTCATGCCTAAGGGTGCGTTTAGGTTGGAGCTGCGATAAGTGATAAAATCTATGAAAACTATATACATATTTAAATAGAGGTGTTTATATAGCAGCATCGCTTTGATCATCGATAAACAATATAATCTTATCGACGCTCTAATCCCTTATTGCAACTCCAACATAAACGCACCCTAAGCCAAACATACTGTGTCATTTTTAGATTATTACTAAAATTTCAATTAATTAACACCTTTTTTAAATTTATTTTGAAGGATTCACTAAAATTCTGTTTGAAAAATTTTCTAAGATCTGATCTATAACATCTTCAATGTTTGATTATACTCCCAATTTTACAGTATCGTCACCAAAATTTAGCTTTAGCTGCATTTTCTACTTCTGGTATTGACCATGCGTTAAAGTAAGTACAATATAGGACTTAGAACACTGCTTTGAGGCGCCCCAATAATGCAGAATCGTAATCTAGAAAATAAAAATACTATTTATAATTTTATTATATTCATTCAAAAGGTCGGCATATTAAACACTGTTGCATCAACTGTTCAGGAATTAATAAATAAAATGCAGTTTTAATGCATTACTCAAACTTCAAAAAAATAAAAACGGATGCAGAAATTTCAAAAAAAAAGGCAAAAACTAATGACAATATTCTTAAAAATAAAATCCCATATCAATCTTATAAGATTTAACCGTTATTTTTAAACAAATTTTTTTGCAATTTTAATTGAAATTTTCATTGTCAAACACCAAAAAAAAAAAACAAAAAATGATATATATAAGGGCTTAAAACACTTTTCTGAACAATGCAGTGGTAGTAAATTATATTTTTTTTTAATTAATTGCACCGCTCACTGTTAAAAGAGAAAACATGGAAACAGAAATTACTGCATTCAAAAAAAAAAACAGAATGCCTACTAACTTTAACTTTTTTTAAATAATTATTTCAATTTTTTTTTTTTTTTTTTTTTTTTGTTTTTTGATTAAAGAAAGTAAAATTTTCTCATAATTTTCGAAAAAAAAATTCAATTCACAGTAGAAATTCTATATTAATGTTCCCTTCAAGGTGTGTGATAAGATAAAAGATAAAGGTGTGATCTTTCAATAAAACATTTTCAAAACAAAAATTTTGAGGAAATTTTTCAAATTTTATATAAAAAGTGAAAATAAAAAAAAAAAAAAAACAAGAAAAAAAAATCATCATATACTTAACGGTATTAAAAATTAAATATTGTACAAATCTTTTTAATTTTATAGGTATATAGTTTGTAAAACTAAACTGATGCAGTTTTTACTTTCTCATCCAAAATTAAAAAATTGAAGAACCTGAACTAAAAAAACAAATAAAAAAAAAAAATTTAAAAACAAAATGAAGACAAAATTATAAAAAAAATATATTATACTTGTAAAAAGATTGTCTGCAAAATATTTAATTTAAAAAGGAAAAAGAAATAAAATAATATTCAATGGCGGGACAAATGTACAATTTAATGAAAAATAACAAAAACCAGTTACACATTTACTATAATATATTTGTATATTTGTAAATTTGGAATGTATTTAATTACTCATACAATATTGAATTGAGAAAGTATAATAGACTAACTGTATTTAAAAACTCAATCTGAATTAAACTGTATGATACTGGATCTTTACAATACTTTGTAAATTTTATAAAATCTTATCTTATTACATCTGTTGACTTGATTAGATACGCGTAAAATTGTAATTGTAATTGAAAACTCACAAAAAAGTACAATTAATTAATATGAAGTTAGTCAACTTGCCTAAAGCTAATTTCGGATCTTGTTCTTTTATACAAATCTTGTTCTTTGTTAAATTCAAAAAGAACAAGATCCGAAACCAGCTTTAGCCAAGTTGACAAAAAAATTAATTCAATAAATTTTCTAAAATATACAACTATTCCTGTAAAGCTGAACAATGGCGTTTGCTCTGGTAAAGAACGTTAGTTCTAGTAATTTTATTAAAATAAAAAAACTTAAAAGTAAAGAAACGGAAACACTTTTTTAATAAGATTACTACGTTACGGATTAATCATCACTGAATATTCTTCACTTTCAGCCAGTTATATCTGATATTTTGGCCGATTTTTTTACAAACCTATCTTTCTAAAAATAATATTAAAAATTTGATATCATATATAGTAAATAATAAAAAAACAGCTTCTCTGAAAATAAATAAACCTCATTTTAAATGAATGAAAGCAAAATAAATAAAAAAAAAAAAAAAAAAAACAAAATTAAATAAATTCATTGATAAAATATTTCATTTCTTTCGTTTTTTTTTATAGCCATTTTCATCATTGTTATTTATATATATTATATTTAGTTAATTTAACTATACAATGTATAATTAATATTTTATACTTGTTTTTATACATATATAAATGTTTTTTAGTAGAAGTTAAAAATAAATTTGAATGAAAATTAAAACAATATTTAATTTAACACAAGAAAAATATTTGAATTTAATTTATAAAAATTAATTCACAGAATGAACGCACCCCATTTTTTGGTTTTTAAACGTCAAAAGAATTATCAGAATTCTGAATTAATTTCGAGTTCAGTAGCATCATCAGCGTTCGATAAAATTTTCAACGGAACGATTTTTTGACACTGCAGCACTGGATTAATTTTGCAGCAAATATAAAGCTAAATTGTGTAGCGAATTTTATTTGACGTTTATGTGTTTACATTTTAATGTAAAAAGTAATTATTTACAAGATTTTCTGAGAACTTTTTAAAGTGAAGCATTTATTTTAAAATTAAAAATATAAATTGATTAAAAAATAAAAAATATAAGATTGAAAAAAACCTGAATTTGATTAATTTTCAAAATTTTAATTCAAAAAATAATTTAAATAGGAATAGAAAAATAAAAAAGTATAAAAATAAAATATTATTGAAATGTTTTTAAAGGCCATTGAAATGCTCTGCTGTGTCTATAATTAAAATAATTTAAAATAAAAATATAATAAAAGTCACTCAAAATCAAATGTCGTTTAATTTTGCAATGTGTTCAGAATAACAATGTTGCGCTAGATGCTATTGATTGTAGAACCTCCATGATGACTAAGGAAAATACTGATGCATAATAGTAAATCACTCTTCATATTTTTTTTAATTCATAAAATTTTAAAAATAGATTTTTTTATTTAACAACAACGATAATAAATAAAAAAATTTAACTTTCAATATAGATATAATATTTTTTTAATATCAATGAAAATATCAAATATTTTAATTGATTCACTATAATATCCATACCTATAGGAAAAAAATTAAAATATGATTAAAAATCCACCTTTCCACGTACAGTGAATCACAATCAAAAACGTTCATATGATTAAAATGTTATCGAACATTAGTGGATAACCCCAATAAAAGAGATCAATAATTCAATTACAACAAAAAATCAGCTTCAACAAAGGCTAAAGACAGAATGGAACAATATTACCTCTCAATGTACCGGAAACTTAGTGAAAAAATGCCCAGGAGCCGGTGGGATGTAATAAACATTAAAGGAGCTACTACAAAATATTAAATTATTTTTAAATATAAAATTTGTTCAGATTTTTATTCAGCATAAAAAAACCAGTTTTTGATAATTATTGTATCGTAAAGTGACCATATAATATTCTTTTTGTACCAATATTAAGTGAACGATTTTGAATTCACTGTAAAAATGACACTTTGTTATAAAATGCAGTTGTTGGTTTAACATTGAACATTAGAACATTAGAAAATGATTTATCTAAAATCTAATGAATTAATCAATGGCTAACTAACCTTTAATCGTATAACGATTGTTGAAAATTAAGTAATTATGAATATAACATTTTTATCTTAAATTTATAAGAAAAGTAAATATGAATTAACATTTTTAATTTATTAAAAAACGCACCCCCTTAATGTCATTAGTCAAATAATAATTTTTAACTGTCAAATAAATAAACTTAATTTTGCCTCTTTCAATATTGGCTGCTGAATGGAAAACACGCATTTTTTTATTTCATCATAACTACAGGTTATGGGCCCAGACTTTTAATTGGGTAAAATTCATAAAAGGTACATTTCAGTTTTATAAGAATGTGATTGGAAAATTTTCAATATCAAATTTTATTAAAAATTGTCAATACAAAATTTTATTAAAAATTGTCAATAAAAAATTTTCATTAAAAAAAAAAAAAAAAATAAAATCTGTGTCTATACAAAATTTTATTGAAGAATAGTCAATACAAAATTAGGCAATTTTTTTTGAGCTATTTACTGGACAAAATATTATATTTGGGGTTTAATAATACTAAACACAATTTTGTTTATCCGGAAGAAAAAGAAATTTTACAGAAGATGGCAGCAACAGAAAAATTCGTAATCGAGAAGCTACGGGGATCAGAGAATTATCAAACGTGGGCTTTTGCAGTAAAGAGCTTGTTAGGAGCTGAAGAACTATTAGATGCTATTATTATTAAAAGTGATTCTACTAATGAAGTAACAGAAAAAAATAACGCCAAGTTGAATAAAGCAATGCACAAAATAATTTTAACAGTTGAATCATCATTATTTGTGCACATTCAAAATTGTAAGAGTGCAATTGAAGTCTGGAAGAAATTGCAGGTTATGTACGAAGACAAGTCTCTTACTAGAAGAATTGGGTTACTAAAGCAATTAACCTCAATTAATTTAGAAACATGTGATAATATTGAAGATTTTATCACAAAAATTTTAGGTATATCAAATAAGTTAGCTGCAATAGGATTTATAATAGACGACGAGTTAATTGGTTCATTGTTACTAAAGGGACTGCCAGACGAATATAATTCATTCATTATGGGAATAGAAGCAAGCGGCATTACAATTACTACAGATGCAATTAGATCACGTTTAAGTGAAATGTATAAACCTGATGGTCAAAAACATCAGAAAGCATTTGTAGCAAAACCTAACAAAACAATCAAAAAATTGATCAAATGTTTCGAGTGTGGTAGAGTTGGCCATAAGAAAGCCAATTGTTTCAAATTTTTAAAGAAAGTTCAAAATCAAGATAAACAAGAAAAAGCTAAAAATCATAGTTCAAATGCATTTAGTGCAACAAATGAATTAATATCAGAACAAGAAGGAAATTCTAAAGAAATTTTATTTTACGTTGATAGCGGCGCCTCTCAACACATGGTTAATAAAAAAGAAATTTTATATAATTTAAGACAATCATCATTAAGAAATATATGTACAGCTGAAAACAACAAACTACAGGTAGTTTGTGAAGGAGATTTGGATATTGAAATCAATAAAAAGTTGATAACAATTTATGACGTCCAGTTTGTACCCAAATTAGCGGCAAATTTACTATCGATAAGAAAAATAATACAAAAGGGTAACAAAGTAAATATTAATAATAAAGGATGTTTCATATACAATTCATTTGGTTATTTATTAGCCAAGTGTAGTTTGATAAATAATATGTATATATTATCAACAAAAATTATGAAAACAGATTTTGCAGCCGTCGCTACAGATATTAAAATATGGCATCGCAGATTAGGACATATTAATTTTCAAAAACTAAAATCAATGCGTCATGTATGTAATGGCTTGCAATTTAAAGAATCAAATTTGGACCAAGTGTGTGAAGTATGCATTAAGGCCAAGCAATGCAAACAACCTTTCAAAAATTCAGGCAACAGAGCCAATAATCTATTGGAAATAATTCATTCGGACATTTGCGGACCAATGGAAACTATTTCCATTGGAGGTTCAAAATATTTTTTAATTTTTGTTGACGATCATTCAAGGAAAGTTTTCGTTTATTTTTTGCGAAATAAAGGTGAAGTTTTTGAAAAATTTCAAAACTTTAAATCATTTGCAGAAAATCAATTAAATGCCAAAATAAAAATATTAAGAACAGACAATGGCACAGAGTATATGAATAAGCAGTTTGAAAATTTTTTAATAAAATCAGGAATAGCCCACCAGTCAACTGTTCCTTACACTCCTCAGCAAAACGGCGTCGCTGAGAGAATGAACCGAACTCTAGTTGAAAAAGGTAAATGTTTAATATATGACGCTAACTTAGATAAGAAGTTTTGGGCTGAGGCAATTAATACAGCAGCCTATTTAATTAACCGTTCTACATGCCGTACGACAAATTTAATTCCAGAAGAAATATGGACCGGAAGAAAAGTTGACGTAACTAATTTAAAAATCTTTGGATCGCGTGCTTACACGCATATTCCAAAAGAGTTACGTAGGAAATGGGACTCAAAATCAAAAGAGCTGTTGTTCGTTGGCTATTGCGATGACACTAAAGGTTATCGCTTAATGGATACACAAACAGGTGGGATTATTAAAGCAAGAGACGTCACTTTTATAGAAAATGTCGAGATTGAACTTGAAAATAAACCAAATGTTGATATTAAATCTTCAGAAGATATAAAGGATGAAGATAATAATTCAGAAGATATAAAGGATGAAGATAATAATTCAGAAGATATAAAGGATGAAGATAATAATTCAGAAGATATAAAGGATGAAGATAATAATTCAGAAGATATAAAGGATGAAGATAATAATTCAAGCGATTATGATGATAATACAACCGAGCCAAGAAGATCAAAGCGTGTCAAAAATCCAGTTGACAGATTTCATGTTTACTTAATGCATGATGATGTTTTTGAAGAACCGATAACATTAAAAGACGTATATGAAAGCGAAAACTTTAGCGAATGGATGAAAGCAATGGAATCTGAATTAAATTCTTTCAAAGAAAATAATACATGGTCTTTGGTAGATTTACCAAATAATAAAAAAATTATTAAAAACAAATGGGTTTTTAAATTAAAAGAGGATGAACATGGAAACATCATAAATTTCAAGGCCAGATTAGTGGCAAAAGGTTTCACACAAATGGAAGGGCTAGATTATAATGAAACTTTTTCACCGGTCATAAGATATAATTCAATTAGATTTCTGATAGCAATTGCCGCAAAACCAAAATGAAAATTGATCAATTAGATTTTGTTACCGCCTTTTTGCAAGGAGATTTAGATGAGGAAATTTATGTTAACCAACCCAAGGGCTTTGAAGATGGTACAAAAAAGGTTTATCGTCTACATAAAGCAATGTATGGGTTAAAACAAAGCAGCAGGCAATGGAACTCTAAACTTAATGGAACATTATTAAAATCAGGATTAGTGAGATCCAAAATAGATCCGTGTGTATACATTTCTTGCCCAGAGGAAAAATCAAAACTAATTGTTGCAGTCTATGTCGATGATATACTAATTTTTTGGAAAGACTACGAAACTAAGGAAAATTTAAAAAGGGTTAAGAATTACCAGAGATGTCGAAGGAAATTACTACATAGATCAGTCCAAATATATTAAGAAAATTCTTACAAGATTTAACATGTCAGAGTGCAATAGTTTAAGTATCCCATCAGATCCAAACACCAAACTCAACAAAGAAATGTCACCAAAAACAAAAGAAGAAATTGACAGAATCAAGGATATTCCTTATCAACAAGCAGTAGGCGCTTTGTTATATTTAGTACAAGGTTCAAGACCTGATATCGCATTTTCGGTAAGCGATGTCAGTAGATATAATTCAAATTTTGGAAAAGCTCATTGGGAGGCTGTTAAAAGGATTTTTCGTTATCTAAAAGGTACTATAAATTATAAATTAAAGTTTTCTACTTTTAGCCAAAATGACCTCATTGGATATACCGATGCTGATTGGGCTTCAGATTTGGACAAAAGACGATCGTGCACAGGTTACATTTTTATTTTTCAAAATGGCGCTATTTCATGGTGCAGTAAAAGGCAACCCACTGTCGCGTTATCAAGCACAGAAGCCGAGTATATGTCTCTTTCTTCAGCTATCCAAGAGGCATTATGGCTTAAACAATTTGGTGATGAAATGAGTGATCTGCTTCAAACAACATTAATTACAATAAGCTGTGACAACAAAGGTGCTTTATTCCTATCAAAAAATGATGCTTACAAGTCGCGAACGAAGCACATAGATGTACGCCATCATTTTATTAGAGATGCATTAGCAAACAACTTAATTAACTTGAACTATATACCTACTTCCGAAATGGTCGCAGATAGTTTAACGAAAGCTGTATCATCACAGAAACAAAAATTTTGTACAACTCAAATGGGGTTGATTGATAATAATAATTTAAACTCTTTTTGATTCTTATAGAATCAATTCTACTAATGTAAATTTTAATACAAAATAATTTTAATGAACTTCAAATAAGCATATAAATGTATAAATTTAAATTGTTGAAGCAAATTTTCAAATTAATATTAAACTTTATTATAAATAGAATTTTAATAAGTGAGGGTGTTGAAAATTAAGTAATTATGAATATAACATTTTTATCTTAAATTTATAAGAAAAGTAAATATGAATTAACATTTTTAATTTATTAAAAAACGCACCCCCTTAATGTCATTAGTCAAATAATAATTTTTAACTGTCAAATAAATAAACTTAATTTTGCCTCTTTCAATATTGGCTGCTGAATGGAAAACACGCATTTTTTTATTTCATCATAACTACAACGATTAATTTCCTTTTGTTTTTGGAACTTATCTCCACATAAACAGTAACTGTGTACAAATGGTATTCAATAAAATTTAATCTACAAAATGAAAAAAAAATAAAGAAGAGAGTAGCGAAGGCTGTGCTAGCTCTAGGATACCCAGAAAAAATTTAAATAAATATTAAATGATCAGGTTTGATACTTAAGGCAAATTTCAAATACACAACTTATTAGAATCAATTATATTTTTAAGTAAATATTATTTATATGGCAGTAAATCAAACATTAAACTAGCGCATCTTAATTTTTTTGCAAATGTTGGCCATTAAAGTTAACTACTTTTGATAAAAATGGCAAATTCGCAGCTTCATTAGTTAAATTATTCTGATATTTAAAAATACGTTGTATGGCTAACTAATTTTGTTGGAACTTCGACCATAAGAACCCACTACCTTTGCGAAAATTTTAGATACCCAGCTTTACTGAATAAAGAAATATATGCTCATACAAAAGAAATTTTTTTATGGCAGCTACTCGAACCCTCTGAGCTTACTGACTAGACATAAATAGCAAAGAATTCAATTCGATCGAAATCGGATTCAATCGATACACTTATTTTACTTCTGGTTTCTGATCCGACTCTTCATACTTCACTCTTAATCTATCCCATCTCCTTGAAGGTGTCACAAAAGTAATGGCAAATTCACTATATACCTTCCAACTAGTTCTATGTCCGTGCAGGTATAATTATTTGACTAATTTTGCAGATATTCTTATTTATAATGATTAATGAACAACAACACTGTTCGTACATAATTTTATTTTTAATAAAACTTTACAAAAAAAGAAGTATTTTTTTTCAGTTTTTTCAAGTCAAGTCGGCACAAGATGCTCATAAATTATGCAGAAATAAAAAACATGAGAAGAGAATTGAAAACGATTAAAAAAAAAAGTTAAAGAAAAAGTTGTATATAGTAAATTGCATTTGCAACTAAATTTAAAAAATGAAAATTTCAATCTGTAAATTTAGAACACAATTTGAACTGATTTCCTTTCTTTTTTGAAAAAATTTTAATTTGCAAACTCTTTAAAACGAAAACAGTATAAAAAATCATTAAAAAAAACGAAAGAAAAAAATTAATTTATAATTTCATGTTATTTTTAAACTCATCTGGCACGTGGCTAAAATTTTTTATTACAAATTTACTTTATAAATAAAAACAGTTTTATACAGAATGTTTTTATCATTTCATGACTTTGGCTTATTACGAGTTCATTTGAAAAAAAATAATAATATCTGCAATAAGACAAAATTAATTAGATGGTATGTTATCTGATGCAGTTCATCTTAAAATTTTTTCAAGAGTTCAAATGATAACGGTAGTCTAATTTGAACAGTAATAAAATATAACATAGTTTTACTCCTGGAAGTATGCAAATATTTTAGTAAATTACTGTGTTAATAGTAGTCATGAAATACATAGCTTATTAGTCGGGGAGTTTGGTTTCCCAGCCCTGTTAAAATTTATTTATTTATATTAATATAACTTTTATTAGGCCACTGGGGTAGTGGTTAGGACGTCGGCCTTTCAATGAAAGGGTTTCGCGTTCAACTCCTGGTCGGATCACATCTATCATAAAAAAATATATAATTTATAATTTATATCATAATATAAAATATATAATTTATAATTTATATCATAATATAAAATATATACCTGTCAAACTGAAAAGTAAAGGCTGAATCACTCGCTTATCACATTGAATGAGGCCATTTATTATAAAAAATAAATAATAAATACTACATGTATCATAAATGATACTATAATATCTTTAAACCATCTTGCGAAGCTATACGATCTATAATCGGCCTCCGCTCCGCTTCGATTTATTACATATACTTTTGCTGAGTTTAATTCTTTTGCATAAAAATGCTTAATCACTATGGTTACAGTTATAAAAATTATATGGAGTATATTCTCCCATATATTTATTGCGCTGCAAGGAAAATGCAATATTTTGGGATGGTGCCAACCTTTTGATATAAATTAGATCATAATGCTTTTTGTTTAATCATTAGTGATTTATTTAAAAGACTAAAGTATTCCAATTTTACTCTTTGTCAAACTTGAAACAAAACAAATGGACAATTCAAACTCAGAAATAATTTCTTCCCATTTAGTGATCTTATAGATATTAATGGAAAAAACATGACCAATGTTTTTTTTTGTTAATTTTTTCATTTTTGAAAAATTCTTTTACAAATATAGTATGTATTAGGTTAGTAGGTTTTTACAATTCCATAGTTTTGTTTTTTGTTATTTTTTAATTAATTTCACTCTGGATGTAATTGAAATTGTTGTTTATTTTCAATTTTTATTTTTTTTTTATTTTTGAGTTCTTAATTTACTTTTGTGTAAAACAGGGAGGAACATCTACAAAACAAATTATCATAAATAGTTAAAATATTTAATTATCTAAATGTTTACAATCACTATATAAATTAAAAGAAAATATTTTAACAGTGTTAAAAAAGAAAGTTTGTTTTTAAATTCGGCATTTTTCTTTGCAGATAATCAGATAATCAAATGACGGTTGATTTATATTTTTAAAATTGAAAAACAAAGTAAAATTCAACACTTAAATCAAGTGACGTTTTAAGTTTTTTTAAGTCAAATATGGAGAAGATATAAAAATAAGGTTATAAATAATTATCTGCATTTAAAAATCATCAATTTCAAAATTAATTTAATTTTTCTAATTTAATTAATCGAAATATTCAAAAGATTTATCACCTAAGATAAAAATTAAACCATTTTTATTTTTAATTATACTATTAAAATAATTTAAACCAAATCGAATGTAACTTATATATAAATATGTTAATAAGTTGATTTAAAATTATAAATCTTAAGAAAACTAATCCGAACAATATTAACTTTCCATTATTAAAGTGCTAGGAAGTTTTAAAAAGAAAAACAACAATTTTATTACATAATCTTTATTACTATAATGAGTCTACCAAATATTCTAATAAATCATTTAGAATTATTTTGAAGAAACTTTTAAATTCCTAAAAACCTTTATTCAAAACATCCTCTATACTGCCCTACATCTAATTTTAGCGTTCAGTAGCATCTAGAGCGTTATAAGAAAAGCGCTACAGTGCAACAATGTAGCGCTAAATTCTACTAAACGCGACCAATTATTCCATTAATTATCATCAGTCAAAAGTCAAATTCATACACTAACACAAAATAATAAAAAAGTTCCTAACGTTTACTCCATTTTCCTATTAAATACTGATAATTTGAATAATGTATAGCGAATAATGATTTGGGTATCTATATATAATAACTGAAATTATAAATTGTATTTATATATGTTAAGTTAGAAAAAATACCACTTCCTGTTGCAAATAGTTTTTTTAAACAAAAAAAAAAACTAACAAACAAATCTGAAGTGAAGTTAGTTTTAAATATAAAAATAAAACAAATTTTTTTTCTTTCTTATTGACACCTGTCAATTTGATTTTTCAGTTATTATATAAATATCGCAGTGCATTAATAAAATTTTTTAAGTTTCGCAAAATAGTCACTCATTTTCATAAAAAGTAGCACACCTACGTATGCTCAAAATAAAAATAATTAAAGATGTCCTGAATAATATTAGAAAAATTAAATTACTTTGAATAATATTTAATTGTAAAATCATTTGAGATCTTTTTCAATGTTTGAGCAAATTTTCAAAAAAAAAAAGTAGAAGTATGCAAAATTTTAAAAATAATTTTGACATTGACATTGCATTGCATGTCACTAATTGAAAATATCATAGGTATTTTAAATTTGAAAGTAAAATATTTACAAATTATATTTCTTTTCCCATCATATTAAAAATCGCATTCCTAATTTCAATGTATTGTAATAAACTGTCATGCAATTGTGGTATTTTAAATATGTTATCGAAATTTAAATAATATTAGAAAAAAAATAATTAGGTATAATGTATTTTTTCAATTCAATAGAGTTTCCTTTGAGCTATCAATGATTTACATTATAGTTTTGTATTTTTAAAATTTTACGAAATAAAAAATCGATTTCCAAACATTGATTTATTTATTTATTTAAGTACAGTGGCTGTTCAATTTATTTTACTTTATTGTATAAACTATTACGATATCAATTATAAATTATATTTTTTTATAAGATATGATCTGACTTGGATTTGAACCCGGTACACTTTCCGATTGAAAAGCCGGTACTCTAATCACTGAGCTATCTGTCAGATCCCAAACTTTAATATTAATTCAAATATTAAACTGCATTTATTATTTTATTATTTTAACATTCAATTGAGTACCTTGATTCTTGGTTAAATTTAGGAATAAATACAAAAATATATATTTTTCACAATTATTTTAAATATTAAAAACACCTAACTATATATATGTTATTAAAGTATAATTGTTATTAAAATGAAAATTTTTACAAAACAATTAATCCATGTCGATTAATAATTGATCAATATAAAAGGTAGGTATATTGCTACATAAGTTCATGTTAATACAGATATTGTGTAGTTATGTAAGATACTGCAACTGCACAGTTTTTTTCAGGCATTTTTGCCAAAATACTTTATCTCTTCTAGCATTTATATTGTCATTTTTAAATATTTTGCAATACCGAGTTGCTTTAGACAACTTGTTAATACTTTAAATGTTTTAAATTACGGTTTCTTTAATTTTTAAGTTTAGAAATTAAAAAAAAAAAAATTCAGATTTTAATAATTTATTTTCGAACCTTTGAAAAACAGTTCATTTAGTTTATTACCTACATACAAATGAAGTAACCAAATTTTGAATCAATTTATTTTTTTTACACTTGCCCCTATATTATATTTCTAAGATTTTAAATCAAATAAAGGAAATAATTACTACTAATTAGGTACCACTATACTACTACTACATACTACTATTAATACCACTTAAAATATCAAACTATGTACTTTATTAAAAATATGTATTAAATTATATTTAATCAATGCCTTCAATAAAGTATTTATAATAATTCGAGTTGTGAAATTTTTATTTTATATTTTGGCAAGGTCTCGCCAACACTTGTGTATTAATAAATATGATTGTATGTATATATGTTTTTTAGTATTTAAGCTTATATTTAGAAAAAAGATTTAACAATTTTGAATTGACTAAGTTTACAATTAATTAAAACAAGTTTACAACTGACTAAGTTTACAATTACTTAAAACAAGCTTTAGATTTCAGATCAAAGAATATTTAGCTATTGCTTACAAATATTTTAAATATTTTTTCGTTAATTATTTAGGATCACCTTAAATTAAATTTGATTAAATCTATCACAATCAACAACGGTAACTCAATTTATATCAAGTTTTTATACTTCGAACTACAAAAAATTCTGAATTTTAAATTTCGAATCCTCAGTTTAATATTTCTAAAATTCATGGCTTCCTATTTATAATCTAGAGTTTTAAATTTCGAAAATGAGGAATCACCTATATTCTTTCAAAATTAATTTCAGCCTAAAAAATCCAAAAATTTTAATTTCTCTACTTTCTTTATTAAATGTTTCATTTAAAAAAAAAAAAAAAACAATCAGCAAAACAAAAAAAAAAATGTATAAATATTTTTTTAATAAAATTTTTAAATTACTTTAAAAACAAAAATCGAAAGCTTAAAAAATTGTTAAATTCAAATTAAAATACTCAGCGAAAATTTTTAATTTCATATGGTGTAGAAAATATACACATTGATTATTATATGAAAAATCGCTAAAAAAAAAATCTTTCACCTTGTAAAGGTAAATGATGCATAAAATTGTTGTCAATTTTTAATTTTGTTTAAAACAAAAACAGAAACATTAAAATATCATTTATAATATACATATACATATTAAAACTTAATATCAAATATTAAATGTTCGAAACCAAACATTTTATTTTTAAAACTGTTAAATTCCGCGAATAAAAAAAAAAGGAAATTTTAAAAAAATTTTAAAACATCAAAAAAAAAAAACAAAAAAACACACCAAATACATAATTCATGGTTTAAAAATTTCTACCTACATTCAGTTCAGTTATAACATGTATTACAACTTTTAAAATAATTATATAGGTACTTATAAATAAATATATAATAGACATATCATATATGAATGTATGTTTGTGTATGTTAAATGTATTAAGAATTGAATAATTTGATTTTTATGTGTTGGGTTTATGTTCCTATCCAAAATCAAATGAAAATCAAGTGCTTAAGTGCAATCAGCAAGCGGCACAAAACATAAACATTATAGAAATCAACCTAAATCATGTTAAACTTCAATATATGTATATTCTTTTATTTTTAACACTTTTTCAATCTTTTCTATATTTTTAAGTGAAAAATTAAAGAGAACTAGATTTGGTAAACGAATTGAAATTGGGAAATAGATAAACTTGGTATAAAAATCGCCTTTTCGAAAATAAAAAAAAATTACAGAAGTTAATTTCTATTGGATCTTAAATTTGAATAAAAAATTTTTATTTGAAAATTAAAAATAATATAATAAATTAATATTAAGGGCGTAATATCAATTATACAAGCTGAATGATGGTTATTATCATAGAAACTAACTTAGGAAATCATTTTCATTACATCTGCAGGGGGATATTAATAGCTGGAGGACATTGAGCTAAATTCAATTAGAAATATTTAGATACCATATGAATCGTTTAAGAAAACTTTCCGACACTGAGAATTCACTATTTTTAAACACTTATATCTATACTTAGATCTACATCTATGAGATTGATAAAGAGATTTATTAAGGAAAACATTTTATAAAAACCAACAACTAAAATCGATTCTACGAGGATTGAAAAATATATAATAGATCTACATTTATCTTGCTTCTTTACATCTTAGCATTTTAAGTATTTCTACAGTATCAATACTATAGAATAAAAGTTTATAAGTTCCTCGGTGAATAAAAAATTAGGATTTCTCTGTCCTTACAAAAGTTGTTTCATATTTTCGAAAATATGTAAATCCAATATTTACTTTGTATACTCGTGTATGTCTCACCACGATACACACGTATTTTAATGAAATTTGGTATGAATGTTTTCTTCGTCAATCGTCAATAGTAAGATTAAATTCGTCAATGTACGAAATCGGACCAAGATATCGGGATGCTCCCATCAAAAAATATCAGAATTTTCGAGGAATCTCGAATTCCAACATTATTAGTGAGTACCAATGAAGTGTGGGTTTTATAAATTTATTCTAGTATCATGGGGTTTGAAGATTCTGGGGTTTTCGATTTTAATGAAAATTAGTATGAATTTTATTATTTTGGCAATAGAAAAGATTGTAACCACAGAAATAAATATCTACAGTTATCTATATACCATCTGATGCAGCAGAAAATGTTTAATAAAATCACACAAAATTAATTGAAATCATTGTTTAAAATTAAAAGATTAAAGATAGAAACTTGAAATTTTTAAAGATAAACGATCTCGAAGAACATGCTATACTTAAAACGTATGTACCGATTTCTGTATGCCTTCTCCCACCTGTAAAAGTCCTAAAAAATTTAATTTTAATTATTTTAGGTACCTGTTTAAAATATAAACAATTATAAAAATTTTTTTTTTTTTTAGTTTTAAAAAATTGAAGATCGAAAAGATCTTTAAAGATCGTTTTTATAATCGACTTCTAACGGTCGGCATGAGTTCATAATAATCATCGATTAATATTTTTATTCAAGATTTTAAATATATTTTTATATATATGCAACAATTTATACACATCTCCCAAAATCCAAAAACAAAACATCTTGAAGTCTTTAATTTAATTCCAAATTATATATATTTTAAATAAGAGGATCTGCTTAATATAAAGATAACAAATTGATAACAACCAGAAATTACAAAAAATTAAAAAAATTTTTTTAAAAGATGAGAAAGTTAAAAAAACCAAAAACTATGTACATGTACCTATATATTATTATGTACTAAATTTTTTTTTTAATTTTCTCAAATATTTACCGGCAATATTTTCAATATTTCTTTTCTTACTTAAAATTTCGTTTTTTTTTCAATTCCAAATTAGCCACTTTACACACCCCTTTAGGCTAACCGTGGAATTTAATTCGAAAAATTAAAAAAAAAAAAAATAAATAAATAAAAAATTGTTAAAATTTATATTGCAAATTTAGAAAATGGACAACAAGCTGCGGTAGAATTGATGCTAAAACAACAAAATATATATTTTTATAAGTTTATACTCTCTATCTATATAATATGGTTATTGATAATGTTTAATTTTTGCGCGACTTTGTATTATAAAAATGTTACAGTTTAAGATCAAAATTGCATTTAACACAAATATCATATGGATTGTTTAAAAAATATTAAAAGTTTATAGTTTTAGAGCGTTCTTATTCTTTATTGAGTGCTTTTTGCATTTTGTAACATCTTCATCATCAAAAGAAATCCAGCCATTGGATTTCACACACTTTACCCAAAGTAACTCATGTGAGATTTTAACAGACTAATGTCACAGACTTTTTGAGCCAAACTTTAGGATGAACTCTATGATACCACCGATAGGGTTGCGAAAAATGTGTTTACTTAAATCATGTTGCATTACCTCAATAGTTTAATTGTGTAGTGATGAGAATTTGCTTCCATCCTTGAATCACTTTGGAAAACTTTGATGAATGGATTGTTTAATTTCTTTAGAACTAGGTGAATTTTTACGAGTTAACTAATAAACAAAGTTAATGAGCCAACTATACGGCGTTGGCATAGTGAACATTGGGATACCACTTGATCTATACATAGGTTCTACAAAATGGTCTTTTTTGCACTTTAACCAGGTATTTCAACGCCGCTAGAGAAACTAGAAGGTACAATCCAAATACTTGTAATATTATTCCGTCTAATATAAGTCATAAAGATGTTTAGAAGATCACATAGGGATGTTTAGAGATCACATCAGTGATACAAGATGCTTAATATAATTCCTTAGCAGCATCCTTAGATATACCAAAAATATGTATTGAACAAGTCAAATTGTTGTTTATTTAGATTACCAAAGTATTCAAAACCGAAGAGTTCCAAACCCAAGTCTCAAACCACAAGTCTCATCTGCTCTCTCAATTGATACAACCTTTTCCTTTGAATTAACAGAAAGAGATACTTAAGTTTAAGTTTCGACTACATTGTTCTTTAACAATTTCGAAATTTTTATTAATTAACTTTACTTTGTCAAGTTTCTTTATTAATGGATTTTTTGCAGCTTTTCTTATATCAGTTTTCATACAATATTAGTAACAAAGTGTAAAATATAAAATATACCTATGTATATAATAAGAACCTAAAGATATATTAAAGTAAATCTATATACCTATAAGATTTTGGGCTTTTTTTTCAAAATTTATTTATGGTTTCCTGGAATTTTTTGTATCTGAATGAAACAAAAGCAAAGATAAAAAAAAAAAAAAAAAAAAAAACCCAACAAAAATAACCAAAATAAATTTCGAAGACAAATTCAAAATAATTTCACTTTGGACACAGAAAGTAAATTAAGTCCAGTTATAATGTCCTGTTTTACTGGTTGTAATTCGCTTTTCGGTATAAAATTTCATCGGAATTATTATTTCGTTTTTTTTTATTTTTTGTAACAATTTAAATATAAATTCGTTTTTTTTTTTGCAGATTTTGATTAAATTTATCAGTAAGTGAAATCTTTTTTTGGTATGACCTTCTGAATAATGTTGCAAATATTAATTTTTATTTTATTTTTTATTCTTTTCGAAAATTCTTCAACTGCTGGTAACATGTAATTTTTTTTTTTTATTAAAATTTATAAAAAACTTTCATCCTTTATTGGCGATTTTCTAATTATGACGGGCGATTTTTTAATTAATTTATGATACTTTCATTCTCAAATAAATTTTTTTTGGTTTTTGAAAGAATTTCAAAAATTTTCTGCTTTTAATATTTTCAAAAAAAAAAAAAATAAAACGTTTTTTGAAAATTTTTATATAAAATCAGTTTATATACATACATGTTTTAAGGTAATTGGGTTATTGAGGTTTTGAATCATGGGGCTAATTCAAATTCAATTCAAAATTGACCTAAATTTTATAATTCACTTGGAAAAATTAAAATTAATAATCTATATCTGTAATTTAAGAAATTGTATTTTTTTTTTCTTTTAACTAATAATAAATTTAACAATGGAAGTGTGAAAATTATATTTCCGAATTATTATTATTACCGAAAACTGCAAAAAACTGTTATTTTTAAATGTTTATATTTAATAATTTTTTTAATAAAAAAAATAGCATGAAACTATGCTGTGTATTAATTGATTTCTGTAAGGAAAGCAGAAGTAATTACAGACCTGTAAAATTCAAGTATCAGTGCCATTGACAGTATATATCGTAATTACATAGGAATTAATTCTTATACTAATTACAAGTACTTTTAAATTTAAATTACCAGTAAAAAGAATTAAGTATTTACTTGATACTTCCTGTAAAATTATTAGACTTGGATCCTAATTACTTTTGTAATTTTTTTTTGGATTTATATATATCATTTTACACGTCCCGTTTCTGAGAACATCAATTTATAAGCAGTATAAAAATATAATATGGGTTACATATGATTCCTATGCACAAAGATACAGTGACAATGCAACAAATACATATATATATAATATATAACATGAAGTATACATATTAAAATATAAAGACAACAACTAATAATTCTTCTTCTTCTATGGCGCTACAAACCTTGGCCTTCACAATTATTCTGTTTTGGTTCGCTCGATATTAGGCAACCGTTTTTGTTTTTTTAATCTGTATATCCTAATTAAGTTGAATAACCTAACTAAAAAAATGTGGAATAATCCGTTCAACTCTCTTCGATCATTACTTTCTTTATCCGAAAAATCATCATTACTTTCTTTATCACAGAAAGGCGACCTGTAAAATGATGATGGCCTATTTATATAATGATAATGATATGCCGATATAAAATTTTGTTAAAATTTGAAATTTGCCTATTTTCCTTTTTCTTACTCTTGACAGAATTGAATCATACTAAATACACACATCTTGAAAAGATCTTCAAAAAAGATGAATCGAAGAATAATAATAAATAACACAAATAAGAGAAGCAAATAATAGGAAATAATAGAAATAGGATATAGGAAATAAGAAGAAAATAGGAAATAATAGGAAATGAGAGAAATTTTTATACATGTTGCAAAATTTCCTGAAATACTCTTTTAGGGCTTAGCACTTACTTCAAAAAATTTAATAATATTTATACTTTCATGAAAAACAAAAAATAAAATAAAAAACTTTAATAATATAAATCATTTCAATTAAATCAGACCTAGTTAGACTCACCTTACGCAATACAATATAGAATTAAAATATATTATATATTATGAAACACATATATATTGTGAAACATATACTTTTTAAATCTACTTAATTCCATCATTATGTATATTTTATTATTACAAAAATTTTACATAACCTTTGTTTTACTTTCAATAAAATTTTTTAACTGTCAAGTGTCAATATTGTCATCAGACATGTTTATGTATTATATTGCACACTTGAACTTCAAATTTAAATTGAACAGGAAAATTTTTGTGATTAATGAAAAGAATTTATTATTTATTTGTCCAGGAAAATAAGGTGTAACAATTAAATGTGTTTTGTTAGATGTGTTCAATTAAAAAAATATAAAATATTAATGTTTTGTTGGATGTGTTTTATTTTAAAAACAAAAATATCATAAATTATCATATTCCGGCCAAAAACTATTTTATTTATTTTTTTTTAAAAAAAATAATAAAAAAAAAATAAAATTCATTTTATTTAAATGTTTATGAATTAGTTCAACTCAGTTTTTTAAACTCACAGAATATTTTCTGGAAATTTTATATAAATATTAAAACATTTTGATATTAAAAATTAAGACTATGACTACAGACTACAGAACTTATTCAACTTCAAATTTTTAAGATATAACAAGAAATTACGATTGCGATTTTACTTAAGAATACGATATTGATATGCAATAAGTGTATGTATATGTATATAATGAAATTAGAAATAGTTCTTAATTAGAAAAAGTTCTTCTTTCAATTGACCTTCTGTCATTCTGTGTGGCCAACAGCTAGTTTATAATAAACGATTTACTAAATTTAATTAAAATATGTATACGAACCTAATTTATACCTACTTTTGTTTTATTTTTAAATTTCTATAAAGTTAAAGTAGTATATGTACGGTATATGTATCTATATAAACATATTATAAATGAATAATTGAGTACTAAGATACTAAATATTGTCAGTTACAAAAATGTTTCCAACAACAAACTTTGTACAAGTAAATACCTATCCATTTTACAGTTAATATAATTTAAAACTTTATTCAACGTTTTCTTCTTTACTGAAATTTAAATCTTTACATAACTACCTACCTATAACTTATAGACATAAAAGGAAAATATTCATGTAATTTCATTACAGTTTTCCTTTTCATTTATATTATTACACATACACATATGTACTAAAGTATTTAAAAAACTTCAACGTTATACAATCTAAGAAAAAAAATTTATTACAAAAGTTCTCAAATTTTACCTTGACAAAACTTACAAAATAAAATTGAAAAAAAAACAAGATATGCAAATTAAAAGTCATGACATTTCAAGGATCTTCATCTTAAAATTTTACAAACAACAAATTTTACCAACAAAAAAAACCAACAAAAAATTCAAATGATAATCAAATTAAAAAAAAAAAAAAAAGTATTTTCAATTTTCCTTAAAAATTAAATTTTACTGTAGTTTTAAACTAAGTTTAAAATCTGATAAATTAATAAATTATACACTAAATGGTTAAGAGGAGTTTTCTTTTTGATGTTTCACTTATTTTTTTTTTTTTTGTGTATTTGTTGCAGCAACATGCACCAAGCCGTCTCGTGTTTAAAATCTCATGAAGTCAAGCAGTAGATAAAATAAAAAAAAACATCTTAAATTTCTATTTACATATTTTGTGTTTTTTAAAGTTTCCTAACTAAAAAATAGTCAATTTTAAAGTCTTAAAAAAATGTTATTTATCACTTTATATATACTTAGTCTTTATATTATAACTTTTTGATTTTTTTACTATATTATAAAAACTTAGTAGATACATAGGTATCTCACCGTTTTACCATGAACTTGATTTCTTATAGAAGCCTTGTTTCATGACTTGTTTAAAGCCGGCTTTCAGTTTTTTTTTATTTTATGATTGCCATCAATTTTTTCAAATTTTAAATATTCAAAAAAAAAAAAAAAAGAAAACACTATCTAGGTTTAACTGTTAAGGTTGATAGGTAAAATAATTTTAGAGTTTAGAGATTTAAGCCTAATAGTTGAGTACAAAACAGATAAAATTGAATAAAAATCAAATTATTATCGGATTAATTTAAAATAGCGATACAAAAATAAAAAAAAATAACATAAAATGTTAATGTATTTGTGAAAAAACTGTATACTGTTTACCACTCAAACTCAACACTGATCTTCAAAATAATTAATATACGTATATTAATAAAATGTGCGTTTGCAGCAATATATACAACTTACAGTCAGCCACATTATTAATTGCATGCATATAAAATTATACAGCAACATTTATACATCATATACATGATAAATGAAATAAAACACGTTTTTTTATTGTTTATATTTTTTTTTTTGCTTTTTTTATTTTTCAGCTTTTTATTAAAAAAATAAAAAAATTTTTAAATTTAATTCTCATTTTGTTTTTGTATTTTTGTTTTTGTTTTTTTTTTTTTGGCTTTCTCTCTCTCCTTCATTTATTTGGGTTTTTATTTTTCTTGTTTTTTCTATTTTTTATAAGTTTACATATCACATGGTTTTTGTTGATATTATTTTGTTGTTATTGTTTTTTTGTTGCTAAGGTTAATACACTTCATAATCCACAGCAACAAAACAGTATTAAGACACAGTTTTATACATTTTATAAACATAATATTAAAACAGTTACTACATACATTGGGGAAATTTTCCTAATGTATGACAACAAAATAAATATTCATGTATGAATGTATATAAATTTATATATGTGTATATATTTATATATAAATGATTGTATGTAATATGCATGTATCAAATGATATAATATAAATGTTTATATACAATTTTTTGAATTTTGTATGCAATTTTATGTATGATATTGAATTTGTATGTATGATATTGAATTTGTATGTTTGATTGTTTCTTTTTTTTGTATGAAATACAACATTTTACTTAACTTTTGTATAGGTAGTTATATTATAAAATTACAATAGAACTTAAATGATAATCAATATCAATGATATTATTGATAAAACTTTATTGATTATAATCATTCACAGTAACAGGTATTCAATATTTACACAGTTATTTTATATCTTTCTTACTGTTATTCTTATACAATTTCTTTTATACGAATAGGTATGTATAAATTTATATTTTCATGCATTATATACTTATTATTATACATATATAAAACAATTTATGTACATAATAATATGTATGACTAATTTTCTTTTAAAATTTTTTTTTATACCAACAAAATAAAAAAATTTTTTAAACCAAGGCTAAAAGAAAATTTTTTTCAAAATAACTTGAAATTGAAGTTTAATACCAACTAACCAATACCCATATACAAACATAGTTTAAAATAAAAGTTAAGATAAAAATTTTGTTGTTGTTTTTGTTGTTGTTTTTGTTAACGCTTGTATTGAAGAAGAAACACAAGAAGAAAAAAGAATTTTTGGTATGTTGATGGTAAGCTTTTTATTTTCTTTTTTTATTTTATTTTCTTTCTTTTTTTTGTTTTTTTTTTATTTAATATTTTCATCATTTCTTTTCTTTTCTTCTTTCTTTTTTTGGGGAAAGCCATATTTGGTGGGGTATACAATCAAAGAAGTTTTTACGTAGCCTATATAAATTGAATGTTACATTGGGAAATCATATCAAATCATCCTTGCACTTCCATCCGGCGACATTATCTGTATCTATAGTACAAAAAAATTAAAAAAAAAAATAAATTTATTTTAAAGGTTTTTTTTTATTATAAAAAAAAAATTTAAAAAAAAAAAAATTAAAAAAATAATTTAAAATAGTTAACAAATAAAACACAAAAAAAAAAAAAACAAAACAGTGAATAGAAAAAACAAAAGACATTTATTTAAGTTAAATTTAAATAAAAGTGAAACCAAATTTTAAAAATACAAAAAAAAAAAAAAAACCAATCAAATATTTAAAAAATTAAATAAAATTTTTATTTAAAAAAAAAATAAACAAAAAGTTTTAAACAAAAAAAAAAATTATTAAATTAAAAATGTATACAAAATATATTACATTAATATGTTGTATTGGATTAGCATTCGCTTTACCAGCTGAAGAATCTCGTGGCCATGCAAGAAATGCAATTGGCAATGGTGAAACTGATATTATGGATAGCATCTATAATGATTGTTTAAGAAAGGATTCAGTGTCATGTGTTAAATATAAATTATTTAATTTTGTTGATAAAGTATTAGGTGCACGTGATCAATTTGCATTAACTGAAGGTGTTACTGTTGTTAAAACACCTGGCAGTCCTGATAATACTGGCGGTGCACCACGTGCTATTTCTGCAGATGATTCAATCGAATCATTATTATTAAATCGTGTATCAAATTTCTTACAATCACATACAATTAAAGTGGAATTAAATGGTGCTGATATTGTTAATGCTGTATCATCAACTGGACGTGCCTTAGAAGATGTATCAGATAGTTTATTTGGTGATGATTCAACAACAATAACAACAGCAAATGGTGTTGAAGAATCAAGAGGTAAAAAAAAGAAAGCAGCTAAAATTTTAGGTCCAATTTTAGCATTAGTTGCATTAAAAGCAGCTGCCTTATTACCATTATTATTGGGTGCAATTGCATTAATTGCTGGTAAAGCATTATTAATTGGTAAAATTGCATTAGTATTATCGGCTATTATTGGTTTGAAAAAATTATTAAGTCAAGAGAAACATGTTACATATGAAGTTGTAGCACATCCACATCATTCAACAAGTCATTCAGCAAGTCATGATTCATATTCTGGTGGTGGATATAGTGCTGGCGGTGATGCTGGTGGAAGTTATGGTAGCAGTGGGCATGGTGGATGGGGACGTTCAATTGATGCCCAAGATTTGGCATATTCTGCACAAAAACCACAACAATAAATACAAAAAAAAAAAAAACCATTAAAACCATTAAAACCTTATAAAAAAAAAAAATCAAACGATAATAAGTTAATAAGAAGAAAAAATAAGAGAATGTATACAAAATGAAATTTGAGACAAGTTACAAGTTTTGTTAAAATTTCGTTTTTTTTTTTACTTCAAACTTTTTTTTTTCTTATTTTTAATTTAAAAAACAAAAAAACGAATAATTTAAATATAGACTAATTTAAATTCTTAAAATATTCCAAAAAAAAAAAAAAATAATATTTAAAAAATATTTAAGAATTTAAATTGAAATTGTAATTTTTGAAAAATTTTTTAATTTAATGATAAATAGTTTTTTTTTTTTTTTTAATTTTTTTTTGCTTAATTTAATTTTTGTTTATTAATTTTTTGAATATTTTTTTTTTTTTTTTCTCAAATCGAATCGACTTTTAATTGTTTTTTCCCAAAACATGCAAAAGTGAAAAATTTTTTTCATTATTTTAAAATTCAAGAAGAGAGAGAAAAAAATTTCAAAAAATTTAATTAAAAAAAAAATTAATTTATAACGTATATTTATTTTTTTAAATTATTGAAAAACAGAAGAAAAAAAAGGAAAAAAAAAAAGAAAATACCAATATAAATATATATATATATAATTACTTATATACTTTAATTATTTGCATTTAAAGAAATAAGAAGTGCATGCATAAAAATGTATATGGAAGAAATATTAATATTTAAAAAAAATAATAAAGAACAGAAGAAGAAAATGGAGCTTAAATTAAGAGAGAGATGAAGAAATATTAATTAATAATGTAATTTTTTAATTAATTTAATTTCTTCATAGTACCTTTAAAATACTCTTTTAAACAAAAAAAAAACTTAAACACTTTTAACTTACATTTACATAATATATACATAAAAAATAATAATTTATTAAATTAATTTAAATATTTTTAATTTTAAATAATATTTATTTAGGTGTGTTTTGTTTTTTTTTTTAAAAAAATCATTTTATATTTATTGAAAATTTATAAATTTTTGAATTTTGTTTTTTGTTTAAATTTTTATTTTTTTTTAAATTATTTATTTATATTATTTATTATATATATATTAATATATAAATATATATATATATATATAGATTAATATTTGAAAGAATATATATTAAAAACAAAAACAAATTATAAAAAATTAATATTAATATTTTAATTTTTTTTTTTTTAAATAATCAAATTTTATTTCTTCCTTTTTTTCAAATTATTTTTTAAACTTAAATATTATTAAAAAAAAAATTTAAAATCGCAACTTCTATATTCTTTAATATACGAATAATATTATACATATATATATATAATGAAATATATTAATATGAAAAATATTAATATATTTTATATAAAAAAAATAATAATATTAAAAATATAATAATTTAAATTTTTATTTTGTATAACCAGTAATTTGTCATATATAATAATGTTTATTCTGTTCTGTATTAGGTAAATTTC